>JAWWLV010000021.1:6983033-7023257 GCA_035041135.1 Platyrinchus mystaceus
ATAAGGCTTGTGTATAAACAAGCAGGGAAAAAACCCCAAACAGATGGTATTTTAAAATATCAGTTATTAAGGGACTATTAGGAAAACATTGTCATTTTGCTGCAGGTTGGTTCCAGGCAGTAAAAAGTACAGACTATAGGAAGGTGACTGAATAGGTGAATAGATGATTGATTTGAACACAGTTGCAAAGGGGTGGGAGAAATGAAAGGAATACTGTGGGTATTTTGAGCCAAAGAGAGTTTAGGTGGGGCTTTTTTAATTGATGACAAAAGGGCATTGTTTAAATACTGCACAGAATGAAAAGCTGCTGATTTAAGAAAGGCAAAAGCACAGAATCCTGACAATTTCACTATTCCAGGCAAGCTACTGAATAGACATTGGAAAAAAGTGATAAATCTCTCGAGCTCCATTCATTGTACTATTGCATTAAGTCTGTTCCTTTCTGACGTAAGTCCATGAAATGAGCAATGACTTTGTAATTAGAGACTGTGGTGGCCCAAACCAGCATCACCAAAGCACAGAGAGCACGAACAACTGACCTTCAGGTCTAAATGGAGAATATAATGCTGGTGCAAGTAGTGCACTCCTTCACAGATCTGTTTGGTGAACAGGATGGCATCCAGCTCAGTCAGGTGGTAGTTTTCATCTGTGATCCGGTCAAATAATTCGCCACCATCAAGACTAAAATTTTGACATAGAAAATTGTTAAAACCCCCTAAAATTCTGCATTAGCTCGATTAATTTCCAAGTTGGGAATTAGGCTCTGTAATTGAGCAAGGGTCCTAACAACAAATTCCATATAAAGTATATCAGTAGCCTCAGTGACTTCAAGAGACTTATTTCTCTGTGTGGAATCAAGTGTCAATCTAAATGCAAATATGGAAAAGTTGTCACTAGCTTTTGGGGGGGGATACATGTCAAACCCAAACCCACATGACCTGGGGATCGGATGGGGACCTGGAGAACCTATAGGAAGTACCAAAGTATCCATTATTCATTCATCTTAGTCTAGGGAAAAAAAGTCTTCAACCTACAAAATTAACTAAATGAAACATCTCGGACTGAAAACTATTTTACATGAGCTGACAATTGAACTTAACCCTGCACAAAAGAGAAAATTAGTCAGACATAGAGCTCTGACAAGGTAAAAACTTCAAGTAAATAGTTCAATATACACATTTTAAATGTCTTATATTTTTATTTTTTATTTAATTTTTTATTCCTTTTTTCCCCCTTCACTGTTATTAAAAAATCATTTTGTAGCAGAAACTCAGTTTTTAGGTTATAAAACTTCAGGTGTTTCGTAAATCAATATGCCACTACACAGAAAAAGGCAACAGGAATACATCATGAAATCTTCCTTTTCCTATGTGAATCCCATATTTGATCTAGATGAAAATCCTTATTTAGCTTCAAATGGGGAGACATTTTTACTAACCCTAAAATTATACAGAGGCAGACAATGTCTATAATTAATCACCTTTCTACCTCCTCCATATCTTTTGTAATTCTACTTAAAACATCTCACTCCTCTTGTCTGGGTTTCTCACCTTCACTCTCTCCCTAATATGATATCCCTTCATGTAATTTGGTATCTCGGGACAATGTTGGGGCCTGTAAGATAAATGAAAAATGAACCATGGGGAAGTTCTGTTCATTAATCATCTTGTAATTTGGTCCACACTCTTGAAGACAGCTGCCTTTCTTATCATTTGTTTAAACTGCAATCTTGCAAAATATATGATTTTTAACCTGAAGAAATTCCATTTAAAACACTTCTTTTCCTTCTGAGAGTGAGATCAAATCTCTCTCAGACTGGAAAACCACTCCAGTCTTCTTCACACCTCAGAATTATCATTCCCTATTTCCTTAAGTGACCTGAGAAAACCCAAACATCTGAGAATTCCTGAAATAATTTAAACTTACTATTCCATGATCAAAGTGACACTATTTTTGGCTTCAAAAGCATCATAAAGCTGGATCAGATTTACATGATTCAACTGGTTCATGATGTTAATTTCATTTTTTACTTCCTCCTGGAGAAAAATAACAAAGCAACGAAAAATGAGCAAAATACCTTCCTTAAATTTCAACATATTGAAACAGAATTATTTGTAAACCCCAGTAACAGCTACGCCACAGGTCTCAGGTGGACAGAAGGTTTAATCACAAACATGGGGGATGATGAACAGTCATACAAAGTTCAGGCTGGTCCTTAGTAAGACAGATTTTACAGTGTTTGATGGTACCCAACAAGCTGCCCCTCATGGGCTGATTGAGGGAAGGGGAGCTGAGGTGCTGGCAGTGAGGGCAGGTTCAGAGTCGGGCTCACAGCAGCGTGGTTACCTTCTCTTTGGCTCCTTTCACTTTGATGATTTTGGCTGCCAGGTTGAGACCAGTCGATATCTCCGTGCACTTGTGGACTTGCCCAAAACGCCCCCTGTGGATGCCAAGGGAAAGACGGGAAACCAGCTCAGCACAGCTCAGCACAGCAACCTCTCCTACGACTATTCTTGTCGACGGGCAAAAATAGCCCAGTACAAAGTGAACGGAATCGGGTGGCCAGCAGCACGGAGCTCCTCTTTCTCTCAGCTTAGGAAGGATTAGTTTTATCTTTCCAGCCAGTTGTTCAGTGCTTACATTAAAATATTATGCCCCCCTCGCATCACTGCGTTTCGCTGTGGCACGATGACCGACGATGTTCTTGCTCAGCCCTGTAACTGTACCCGCCTGCTGTCCTTCAGTGGTGTGGTTGTGGGTATATTAACAAGGATATTTCTGTCCTGATCTCATAACTTTTTAAATGACCATAAGACCAGTAACTGTAGCCACTCCAGAGACTGCATTTCTCGCGTGCTGAAAATTCTCCCCCATGTCACGCAGACACGTTAATGCCCCCGGGATGATTTCTAAACACCATCTTCCCTGCTATTGCATCATATTGCTTATACCTATTATAAGTATAAGCCATTATAAGCCATATTTGTAAGTGAATCAATGTGTAAATCAAGCCTTCTTGTCACATAAGTAAAGATACAAGAATACAAAAGCTGAAGCAGCTGCAGACTTCCTATGAGTGAAAACTCAACATAAGGTCAAAATAATAATAATTTCTTCCTTAGTTTTCTTTTATGTGCAGTTCAGCATGGAAAAAAAAGATTTTTGGAAGCTGCCTGACCTAATGCTAATGGGCTTTGATGACTTAAAATGCTCTGAATGTGTCTGCCTTAAGGGTACAGGTTTTTCTCACGACACCAGCTGAGGCCAGGATTATTACAGCAATTGAAAAAAACAGTCATCCAAGATGACAGTCAGGCATCTGAAAATGGAGCTGGGATAGAAACCAAGAGGCACCCCTTGATTTAACAGCTACTATGAAAGCCCAAAGGTCTCCAGGATGAACCTGCTCACTCTGGCAGCTGTGAGCTTGTATGTGCCCCACACACACATATGCTCTGGGGCCATCTGAAGAAGCTAGCTCTAGCTCTCCAAGCTCACTGATTCTCTCCAAGAGCAGCACAGCATCAGGGACAGGGATACTCACCCCCCCAGTACCTCGTGATGACACACTGAGTAGCACGTTGTCACCTCTGTTTGCTTGACACTCACGATGCGATGTTCGAAAGGGGCTGGAGGAGAAGGACTGTCGTCTGAAGAGGAGACAAGCTGGTCACTGAGGTGTTTCTGCAGACACCCCTGCACTGTTTCACCCCTCTCACACCAACGACCTCAATCTTCAATGCACATCACCTTGCTGTGCCTGCTAAGCATAATGTCAAGTCCCAGCTGCCTTCCGTGCTTCCCAGTACCCACAGCTCCACAAAACCATACTCCGGTGCTCTCCCACCTGCAGCACTGCTGTCCTGAAGGGATAATCCCAGTTTCTCCCACAGGCACTGCTGATGCCCCCAGTGCTGCAGTGGCTGTGGGGCTCTATGGAAAAATACTGGGGGCACAGACCCCCCGACCAGGCAGTGTCTGACTGCTGCCAACAGGCCACGAACGCAAACACTCAACCCAAAACTTCACGGTAAAGTGCACTGCGCTCCCTCCCATCTCTTCCCTTTGTTCATGTTCCCTACCATGCCATCATTTTTCAATCTATTGGAATTCAGACAAGCACTGAAGTATCTGGATAACATTAAGCATGCAATTATTTCACTCTTTTTAGAGTAGCATGCAAGGAAAAGAATCCCTGCATTTGCAGCTAGCCCTGAGAAGTGGGATGCTGAACAAATCCAAAATCTCTCTGTTACTTCAAGCAAGGGACTTTCATTACTAACAGTCTTTTATAGATGAGGAATAAAGTCCCAGAACTGAGAACAGGCCCCCACCTCCTGAATCTTGACTCTGGACACCTTTAGGAGACTAGTTTATGCATTAACAGAAAAGGCCACCTGAAAAAACTACCTGGGAGTTTGAAAAAAATTACAATTGATCATTGGTAAAATCATGAAGTTCCTCCGAGCAGCAAGATTTTTGCAGACAATGTTCAAATTAAAGCTGCAAATACTGTCATTAAAACTATTAAGTTTAGTCCGTTTGTGGTAAGCTAAATCAGTTAACCATGATCACTTAATGTTCAAGTTTTTCTAGGGTAAAACTTCATTAAAGCCATTTTTGGTGTCCCCCATTCAAACCAATTTTACAGCTAATCTGCAGGTATCTCTGGCTGCAATTTAACATGTATTCAACTCATCTCCAGCCACTGCTGAGAATGCCAGATGCAAGTCAGGACATCTACCCCTGTGGGTACATTCTGGAACACATATATTTGTGCCGCCAGGAGCGAGCACTCCCTGAAACAATGCAACCCAGAGGAGATCTGTGGCCAGTAACACAACACAGGCCATGGCAAGATACTCTTCCTGCAGTACTTTGCTGTGCTCTCAATCTCCAGCCCATAGCTGCTTAAGTATGGCTTGCATACTCTATCCTAAGGAATAAATGCTTTGTCTAAAGAAAATGTATTTTTTCAGAGTTACTCATACTTCTGATCACTCATACACTTTACCCTGTTTTATTTTAAATGACATTTTTTCCCAAAACACACTTTGAAAGGAAACTTACTATTAAAGGAATCTGTACAAATGGTAAGTGCTATTTACATAGTCAAAGATACCCATGGCAAAACTCTCTCACGTGTAAGACACGGGTGTTCTACTGAGCACTGCTCCAGTTACTATTGTACATCCAACAGACAGGAACAGCACAAAATCCTCAGTGTACACATTCCAAGAGTAACTGCGAGGAACTCACCAATGATCACTTCACCCTGCGTGGGAAGAGCTCTGTCACCGTCCAGTGCCTTACTCTTCTCTGGTGCCCCTCCTGGGCACTGATGAACATCATTTGCACTTCCTCCTGAAGATGCAGACTCAGATTCTCTCCTCTCAGAGTTGGTATCTTTTGGGGATTTGTCTGCTTTTGCTATCTCCTGATGGATTTTCACTTCTACCCCCACATCTTTTGCAGGCTCCTCTGCAGAGTTATTCCGTGAGGTTTTGGGCTCGCATTTTAATTCTGATTTCTCTTCAGCCTTTTTACCTGGTTTGGGCTTGCTCTGTAATGGCTGTTGCTTTCCTGTTTGAGGTGTAAGTTCATTTTGCTTATTGTCCCCTTTAAGTTCTGGATTTGGCTCAGTGCTGATGTTTTTAGGACTCTGTTGAAGCTTTAATTTGTCAGGCAGCTGTTTGACTCCTTTCAAGTCTGCTGGTGTGGAGGGTGGGGGTTTTACTTTGGGACTTGTACCTTTCTGATCACTTACATTTCCTTCCTTGGCCATGTCAATCTTTTCTTTCGTGCCAGTCATATGTACACTGATGGATATCCTGCAGAGCAAACAGTCAACATTTGATTCAGATGGCTAACCCTACTTTTGCAGCTTTTTGGGGGAAGAATAATCTATAAGTTTCCAAACCCGCAGATATCTGCAGTATTAATAACACCTATGTGTACCAATCCTCTTAGGAAATACTCACAACCACTGAGGGAAGAGCACCAAAAAGCACTCTGATCCTTTTCCTGTGTCCTCATCTGCTTGCATGCCTGCCTTTTGCTGAACAAAATGTCTCATTCTGCTAAGGGTTAATCCCACATTTGAAAGCTTACCCACTTTTTGCAATTATTACAGTTGGTCTAATAAAATAGCACTCATCTGGGCAGAGAGGGGATAGTGATTGCCTTCACAAATTACAGGCTGATTATCTAAATGGCTGACTGCTCATATGGCTCTAGAAATCCAATGGTTTGCATCCACCCCCGGTCCTCTTCCAGCTGGCTGCCTTGCACACTCAGACATCTGTGTTTGTGCCTTGTGATGGGATAGCATTCTTTCCACAGCTTTCTCTTAAAAATCCAACTTTCATAAACCCTCTCACTCCATCAATACTAATTTCCTTGGCATTCT
Source organism: Platyrinchus mystaceus (assembly GCA_035041135.1). Taxonomy (NCBI): domain Eukaryota; kingdom Metazoa; phylum Chordata; class Aves; order Passeriformes; family Tyrannidae; genus Platyrinchus; species Platyrinchus mystaceus. The sequence continues at coordinate 6,989,443 of JAWWLV010000021.1, forward strand.
AGCTACTGGAAAAGTTTAAAGGTTTTTTTTTTTCCCCTCTTGTGTTGCCTAAAAAGAATACAGGTTAGAACCAATTGTCTGTGCTCCTAAAATCCATCAAAGACATTTGTGGGATAATGTTTGAATCAACTGTTACTGCTCCAACTGTCATGAGCTGCCTGATTTTAGTGAGGCTGAACTGAAACTTGTGAAGCTCTAAAGTGGATTTTATACAATGCCAAGTAAAGAAAATTCCTGTTATCAAGGAGAGAACATACCTCATTTTCACAAAGGTTATTGCCTCTTTCAGTGCAGCAGCCTTATTACAGAAGATGTTATAAAAGAGAATGTTTCTGCTTTTGTATTACAGGAGTCTGAAGTTTCTCATTTTCTGTATCTTTAACACCCTTTTGCTGTGCTACCAATCTCAGCTGCTCTGGTGTGAGCTATCAGAGCACCTGAACACAGCTCTGAGCAAACACGTCCTCTGCTATCTAGACAAGCCTGAACCCAGCAGGACTCCTGGGCATTTCTCCAAGCTGGGGAACACAATGTTCTTTTGACACTTCTGTGTGGGCTTTACAAACTTCATTAAGAGCTTCATCCATTTCAGAGAGGTGTTTACCACCCTATGTGACTTCACACTCAAAAGCATAACGGGTGTCCTGGGCAGGAAGGCTGCAGGTTCCCATGGGGTTTACTCTGGCTTCTGCCTTCCAGTTACCTGTTGGCCTCCCTCCTCCCCAAAACAAAGTCTTTGGAGCTCAGGCATGCCCTTGTCCAAACCCATCAGCTGCTGCAGAAGCTGCTGCCCATCTCCGAGTTCACCCCCTGGCACATCATCCTCAACCAGCACTGACTTCCAAGGGTTTACAGCAACAGCTCCTCCACAGCTTCACCAACACCCTGAGCATCCCCCAGGCACAGGAACAGCCTCCAAGGCAGCACCCCTGCAGGCAGCTGGGATGGAACCACTCCAGCTGCTGAAGCACAGTGAATATGGCTCACCAGCCAGAGCCCAAAACCCACTGGGAAAGTACGAGGAGGTCCCTCTGCTGTCAGTGTTACTGCAGCAACCAGTCTGGAGGTAAACATGTCTATAACTGTACACAAACGTTTGAAAAGAGGCCACAGCAGTGAAAGCTTCTACTTTCTCCTGCCACATCCTCACATTCACCCTCTAAGGAGAAAAGTCTCCCAGTGTGCCAGTCATCACAATGAGCCCTTTCCCTCAGGAAGCCTATGTGCTGACATCAGGACAACTTTCTTTCATTTTGGTAAATTATTCTTCATTCACTTTATTTCTTGACTTGTTTTGGGTTTTGTGGGGTTTTTTTTAGGAGTCCTGTAATCCCATTAGACACTTACTCATTGCACAGGATTTAAGTGCCCACCCTAAGTGCACAAATACCACTAGTATTCAAAGTACACAGACACAAAAGTAGTGTCATGTTCTGTCTTTGGGCACCAATTTGTACACACAAAACACTGGGAAATTCCCCACACAAAGTAACATGCATACATACACCTGTGTGTATGAATGAGTGTGTCTATCACCTCCCCCACACATATAGATTACTTTATAGCCACCTGCCCAGACAGAGAAGGCATTGGCAGTTAAAATCTCACACAGAAGTTTCATTTGTTGTGGTTTAGTTGATAGGGGTCTTTTGGTTGTGGTTTTTTGTCATTTTCTGGTGTGTGTGGTTTTTAAAATTCAAATAAATGGAATGTAAATCAATTACATATTATATAACATATTACAAAACAACTATACAAGGAAAAGATCAGCCTGATAGAGACAAACAAACAAACAACCTTTAGGTGACCATGACATTAAAAAACAAAACACAAAACCACAAGTTCTTTGGTTTTGTCATGCTCCAGTAAATATCTCATATTCCTTTCACTCCCATGGTTAGAGAAACTAAGGAGTTGTGAAGGAGCGAGTGGTTTAAAATGAGCTCTCCTACGGTGATCACCTTTCTATGTTTAATACACAGAAGCTGATGACCTAAACCCCCTCCCTCCCCTTCACAGCCCTCTGACTCCTTGGCTTCACAAAACTTTACTCATGGCCCTTTCAGTTCTTTGCCTTAACCACTTGTCAGGTCTCCCCACTCCCATCCCAGGAGCCGCCTCCTTTAACGACCTGGCTTTTCCTTTTTCCCTTCTAACGCATGAAATGGTTTCAGGTCACACAGAAAGCCACCAGCAAGGCCATTACCTGGTATGTGTCACCTCACGCCCCGTGTCAGATATAGCCTGGGATGTGGAGGGCGCAGCTTCCCGGGATGCCGCACTCGATGCTGGAGGTTTGTTTTCATTCTTCCCGAGTTTCTGATGAACAAGCTGCTTGTGGCACTCATCTGGGCGTGGGGCTCTGTCCAGATTCTGTGCTTTAGCAGGAACATTTTGGTTGCCTGCATGATCTTCATGTATCAAGGGAAGACCATTGTGTTGATTCAAAGCCTTGACGCCAATGTCCTTTTGCTGTTGAGAGCTTCTATTGCTGTGTGTTTTGCCAGCACCTTCTACCACTTGCTGCTGTGCTGTCCTCTCCTTAACTTGAGATTTGGAGTCAGCTTTGTGGGCTACAGCACCAGAAGTGTTCACCTTCTCCCATGCTCCCTTGTTTTCATCCAGCTTTTTCCCACTTTTTGTCTCTGAATAAAATAATGCATTAATGACCTATCCTTGACAAAAGTGATGGCAAAACAGAGAGGGGATAAAGCAACCCACCACTCAAAATAACATACACAGTTAAGTACAGATGAAAAGATAGAAAGAAACCCGACAAAAGGTTTAAAATCCTTACACCATCAAGGTCAGTTCACAATCCTGTGTAGCTTTTGAGTCAGAATTGGGATCATTTGCTTTACTTTTGTCACTTCCAAAGTGATGAAGCTAAATAAGGGATTGCCCATAATGCAAAGGATTCACTGACCATTTGTGAAGACAACAGCATGACAGGGCCTGCTCAGCATCACATTCACCCCTGTTGCAACTCCACAGGCATCAACAATGGATGCAACAGGGCAATGCCCTAACAGATACATCCTAAATAGGAATCCAGCCCTGACAGGCCAATGAAACTGGCTGATCAAAAAAAGATATTCCCAGTGTCAACACATCCCTTTCTCAGAGAGGGGGAGGAGGGAGGACTGGCTCAGATGTATTAGGGGAGAAGAATTTATCAGGTTTGCTATGTGATATTGCCACTATCTTCACAGTACCTGCAAAGAAGCACTGTTTGCTGAACTCAACTCACTGAAATAAAAAAAACCCCACGAACAAACAAACAAACAAAACCCCAAAACAAAAAAAAACCACAACCCCCCCCAACAACAAAAAACCACCAACAACAAAAAAACAACAAAAAATCCCTGTGTAGCTAAACAAAGCTGCTGATTTTAGTTTCTTTATCTTCTAGCTTTTTGTGGGGTTTGATCCTGGGGACAAGTCATCTTTGGAGGGGGCGAGCACAATTCTATTTTCCCAGCACAGGGGGACAAAGTTACTCAGTTACATTTGAGTAATTCAGGTAGTGGGAAATAGCAGCCTATTAATTTCCAGTTTGTCTGCTGCACATTCTCGAGTCAAAGCCTGTAGCATGCCTGGAGTGATACATACCTTCCAGAGGCTTCTTGCTTTCAGTTTGGGTTCCTCTGTTACTAAGCACATGCTTAGGTTTTGCACCACTCTCCTCGGGCTTATCTTTGGCCTAAAAATGACAGGGGAACAAAAACAACAGTTACAGCCAAGAGTGTCTAATTTCCACCAAGTTCCTCCAACTGTGTAGGCATTCTGACTCTGTAAATTGGACACTAACACCTCTTAACTTCTGAATTTTTAGTTACTGCTGTCTTTATTTCCTTCTTCCAATCTCTCCCTGCTTTTGCAGGCAGGCATACTTCTAAAACAAGATGACACAGATTAATACATTAGCTCATTGCTTTCCAAAATTTTCACTGTCATAGCTTTTGCCCCCTGTCATCTTTACTCATATTGATTAAAAAGCATGACATGTGAAACATGAGAGACTAGAAAAAGAAATGATACTTTATTTCTGCTGCTTTTTCACTGGTGATAGAACAAAAAGTAATGTCTCTGAATGTGTTTGTCTCAAGGCATTTAAAGATTCATGATGTGACCTGATAGAGGTGATACCAAAAAAGAGCCTACAGCTTTATGGCAGCTCTTGTGTATGTTCTTGACATTTCACATGTCACCTTTGGAATGATCAAAAGCAGACTTATTGTCTTTTAGAAGCAGATTTTAATTTTTAAGCAAAGTTCTTCCCCCAATTAATTTGAGAGGAGGAATCTTTTGTCATAACACCACTAAAGATTTCACACAGCAATATGTTTGTAGTAAAATTAAGACTAAATTATATTTAGCAAAAAGCATTGCACGAAAATAGGAAAAGGCATAACATATCTTGTGGTTGGCATATAGCTAAAAATCTAGTGATGAGAAGCCTCCTATCCTTATTTCTACAAGCAAATGAGTAACATGTAAAATATTTCTGCAGATAACAGATTACAAGAGAGCTGCACATCAGCCCTTCATCTGTTAGTAAAAGCAGTTAAGGATTCCATGCACTAACCCTATAGATTGCACAGAGCCTCCCCACCTCCCCCTTCCCAAAAAACCAAGACACCCAAAGAGTAAAAGTAGTAAAAAATCATTACCATTTTTATTACAGCTCTAAGAAAACCTGCAACAATGACCAGGGTGAACATTATTCTTGCAAAATCCTACATGCAAAGAAAGCCTTGGGTAAGTGACAGTTTAATGCTGGTGGGTTTTTCTGTCTGTTTTTAAGTAAGAGGTCAGAGGTTTGGATCCTATGAAGCTTCAATTCATAGTCTTTTATTAATTTGACTCCAACCCCACAGAGCTTCTTCCATAAGCATTCCCATGGCATCTCTGGAATGCTGTCATAGCATCAACAAACAGCTTCACCCAGAAATGCAAACACAGCCTCCCCACTCCCCCCATCCCGAGCCAGCCCCCTGATAAGCAGGACACTGCCACAAACAGCAAAGGCTGGAAAACAGAAACAAGCAAGCAGCAAGTTCTCTTCTGTGCAACTCCCCCACAATTGTGGAGCTCTTTGGACATGTCTGTTCTGCCATCACACCACAGGCTGCAAAAACCAGACCAAAGTTGGCACGTGGCTCAGCAGGATTTGTTTCCATGTTCACCTGTGCTTTGCTCCACCTTACCCAGCTGGGTCATGTACACAAGGGACCTCACTAACTCAAGACTAGTTCAGCCTGGGATCAAAGCACAGACATATCTTAAGGTATTATAACTGACCTTTTGCTCCAATTTCATGATCAGAAAAGAAAAGGAGAACAATGATGTTCATATTGCAAAACTGGAGTTTGCCATGAAACCGCCTGCCCAGCAAACCCTGCCTGTTCTCCAGCTGAGGCAGAGGTCACAGCCTGGGACACTGACCCCTAGCCCAACCCAGTCCATCAGGTCACCACCAGCAGGCCATTTCCCCTCTCAGTCTCTATCTGCCTGTCCACAGAACTTGGATGGAGCTCTGAGCTCCTTCGCTCTCCTTTTGTCAACACAGATGTGTGTGCATGGTGGCTACTCCACAGCTAATCCCACCAGTATGCCAGGAGTCCTTGTGAATCCTTCCTCCAGTATCCCTCACATGACCTCCTGTTATTTACATCCCTCCTTACTGCTCTTTTCACTGGATATGGACAATCTGGAAACAAAACTAGTTTATCTTCTTTCTGCTCCTCTTTCCATGGCCACTGACACACTGCGTGCCAGTTCAGTCCGAGGTGTAAATCAAGCAAAGGACAACGTCTGTCTCCAGGCATTCTGCAGTGACTGCAGGCAGTGACTTGGAACAATGCAGCTTTAACCAAAAATATCAAACTTTCCCATTTCTCAAAAAACCTGTACAGCTGAAATTGGAACTGCAAGTACAAGCTTTATCCAGATTTAAGGCTGATAACTAATGAATAATTTATTGTTCTCAATACTAATGGAAACACTTTATAAATTCTTCTGTCTCCTAACAGTCCGGTTCACTTGTCAGACACTGGCACTTATATAAGGGAGACCAGGAGAGCACTGAGAAAGCCTGAAAAGGCCCTCTGGCATTGAGCACTGCCCTGTTTTTCTAAAAGTTTAGATGTACCTTCCTATCAAAACATTTTACAGCTTTGGTGAAAAATATTTTGATTAAGATACAAATGGACATTTTCATTTGAGCTAAATTCTCTTTACTGTAATCACACCTCCACATACAAGGAAATTCTTGGAATGAATTAACATATTCCAGCTCTTGCAGTTTTCCTCCCTTTCATCCCCATGGTGGGATACAAGCCATTGTGAAAAATGGAAACTTCTATTAGCTAAAACTAATTCCAGATGTCTGTAACTTCTAAAAAACAAGGTTAATCTATTTCAAAACACTGTATCAACTATGTACGGGTCTTGCTTGTTCCTCCCCTCACTGTTCTCAACAATTAAAAAATCCTTAAGAACTGATTTCTAGGACTTGCAAGCATAAGAACTACTTGATTTTAGGAGTGAACAATGTTGATGGAGTTGATGAAGTCATAGCTGCATCATAAAGATGTAGCTAAAGACAATTTAGATGTCTAAGGACATATAAATCTGCTCACAAACACGACCATAAGTCAGCACAGGTTTCAGTAACTGGTGTTTTGTTCAGAAATCATGAACAAGGAAATAGAAGCTTCTTCCAACAAAACTGCTTCACTTTCATTGGGGCCTAAATTCAGTCACTAATCTGAGTGACATTGCTGAGCTCTGAGCACTGGTAGAAGCTCAGTTTTCCTTTAGAGTAGCAATCTACTCCTCACACTTGTTACAGGGCTGCCCGGCACACTTCAGGAACCTCAAACATTGGACTGCAAGGCATGTTCGGAGCTTGGTCCCTGCCTTGAGAGCCTTGTAACTCAAAGGTCACAGCAGTAACCTGTAACAGCAACACTGAAAGGAAAACCTGAATTATACATTATGCAAGAAATCAACAGGAGAGCCTAAAGCCGCTTTATGATACATCATAAAGTAAAATATGAAGAACAGCAAAACTAAACCAACCTCCACAGGGATTTCCAGCAGACTCCCCTTCTTCCAGGGCACAATGCCTTTGAGAATAAAATCCACTACTTTAGAATTTTTTAATACTTCGCCCACAAATGTAATAACTTTATCCAGGGTATCAACCCTTTTCTCTATCTTTGCCAGCCTCTCCTTATGCTTTGAGGCATCTAGCTGGGCAGCTTTCATCAGCTTCAACACTTCTGAGCATATGCTCTGGACGTCAGCCTGGCGAGCACTGTCCGATACCTTTAGGCCTTTCTGCATTGCATCTGTGTCAGCAGGAGCTGCTCGGGATACTGCGAGCTTGTTAATGCCTTTTTCTACATCATCAATGCCTCTGTTAACCTGCTGCAGTTTGCCTGTCAGATCTTCTTGGAAGTGCAACAGTTTGTCCATCTTTTCGTTCAAGATATACAGTTTTTTGTCCACCGTGCTTAAATTGATCACTTTTGCAGGCTGTAACTTTGTCAGGGCATTTCCCTCTGCGAGGTCCAAGCTGCCCGCAGACATTGTGTCCAGACAGCAGGATGTCAGACAGATTAGGCTGCCTTTTCATTAATCATAAATTAGAAAATGAGGCTCTGAAAGTTCATCTTCTTCAGCTATTCCTATACCAGACAACCTCACTTACTGGAGTCGCTAGAGCATATCATGAGATAGCTACTGCACAAAAGATTTATTTCTGTGTTATCTATTTCTTACTGTGGGCTTTCAGTGATGGAAGTAATTTGGCACCAGACTATGTTTTCTTGGGCCTCCTTGACGTCACAAAACCATTTAAAATTCTTTCTCGAGTGGCTGTTGATAGGCAAGCATCTTAACAATTGCCAATGCCTGAGCAGGCCTTCGGGGGGAGGAGGATTGTTTTTATGACCAGTTTTAGTTCTGTGATAATGAAAAGGTGCTAGAACATTTCCCTTCATTAAACAGGAAAACTATATAAGTAAATTTGCTGGCCTTGTGCTAAAGCTTGGAAGAATTCAGCTTTGTAGCATGGCTGCAGAACACCCATCATACAACAGGGTATGCTCTTTAGGTTGGCTGGCACTTGAATTTAAAAATAGAGTACAATGACAATGATGTGAAATACGTATCTAGCACCAGCATGTCTCTGTCAACTGAAACTTCTAAAATTAAATCTTTCTCCTGGGTTATGAAAATGAACCGAGTTAAAATATCAGAATGAAGGCACAGCAGAATTAGTTCAACTATTTGCAACAAAACTATTAAATCATAAATCTTGAAGGACTTGTCACTGACTTGCTTTTTGCTTCTGAATCACAGCATATCTCCTACAACAACTACAGTCACCAGAGAACAGAAAGAGTCACTTCATACTGCACAGCCCCCACTGCCACAGTTCTGAATGCTTTAGAAACATTAATGAATGTACCCTCACAATACAGCACAGAAGGGGAGTCAGTTCTCTTCTACAGATGAACTGTGGCAACAAGAGAGAAAGCAGTTTGTCCCATGCCAGATGTGACATTGTGTCACACGACTCTGTCCAGTTCTCCTGGGTCCCTTTTTGCTGCTGTGTCTGTAGAGCAGGGAGGAGAAACCAGTGGGGAAACCCTGATGCTGCAGGAGTCCTGGTGAGACAGGACAATGGAACCACATCAAAGCCGTGGGCTTTGGGATACTGAGCATCCTTTCATCTCTGATCCCCTCCTCATTGTTTGGATGAGGCATATGGAAAAAAAAATAGTCATTCTTAAAGGGAATTTCTTGTATAAGATATAACATTCTAGACATTAAAGTCCTTACCACAGAGTAGTAGCAGCTTTAAAATTACCCACTCAAGACAATGTTGAGTCCTTGCCACTCCTTCACAATTTTTACCTTTACAATAAAAAAACCCCCTATTTTGCTACATCTACCAAGGCCACCATATAATTATAGCCAACCTGGTGGTTCTGTGACATTTAGAGGCCAATAACTGCCTTTACAAAACACACCAAAAGCTTTAAGACTTGGACTGTTCATCACCTTCACGGGAGGGTTTGAATACCAAGCAATGACTTTGGAAGAAAACTTGGCCTGGGAGTTAGCATTTCATGCCATGTTGCTTCCCTTGACCAAAAAAAAGTATTTTAAAGTCACTGGTGTTTTCACATTGGTCTTTAAACATCTATCACAAAGTTAAAGGTCAGCTTTTCTTTTTTGATTTTCATTTTCTCCTCCACTCTCTCCCCTTTCGAACTGCTGGCAAACACATAAAAAGAAAAAATAGCTCTGGCACATCTAACTGATTGTTTTGTCTTCAGGATATACTCAAATACTGGCAAAAAAACCTTTTATTTCTTTTGCTTTGAATTACAATAGCAGGCAATTGTTGTTCAGAACAGTGATTTAGTGTCCAGTGTTTGCATCTTGCTTGAGCAGCCTGGAGAGAGCATTTCGTTCCATTGCCAGTATCAAGCCTTTCAATACTTAACAAAAAACAGGGGAAAAATCCTAAATTGCTTGACTCCACATTACAGACAACAAAAAAGCACGTTGTTGTGACAAGTGCAACAGGCAATTAAAGTCACTTTTTCTTTGTGTGGAGCTATTGCTTATAGTGACAATTTGCACTTAGATACTGCAACACACAGTGCTGCATCTTCAGTACCCCCCAAATGACATAAAGTGTTGTATGAAGAACAAATACTGTGAGCACTGGGTGCTGCAGGACCTCTGTAAAGGGCAGAGTTATGCTCAGTCACCCCATGTTGGTATTGCCAAACCAAACTGGATGTCCACGAGACTTCACCAGAGTCTGGATGTAATTTGAATGAAGTTTCTGATAAAACTGCTCTCCTGTGGATTCCTGCTCATTTCTTCCAGGTAACAAAAAACGAGCACTGTGATCTGGAGTGTGTAGGCAACTGCCTCCACTCCATTATCTGCTGAACTGAAATGAACTTCCCAGATATCTTTAAAATACCTCCAAGGTATCAAGTATCTCAGGAATACAGAGAAAAGGAACACAAACGCCAGAGAACCAGAACTACAAGTGACCTTGAACTGATGATGCCGAAGATACTTCTATTCTCAAGGGGGAAATGAGAGTTTATTCCTCTTTGGCTCACACCCCACACACATTCTCCCAGTTGTAAAAGAGAGATGTCAGAAAACAAGACAAAAATTTACATTCAACACAAAAGATCCATCACATGGCAGTTCAGTTATGATTCCTCCTTGCTAGCTCTGACCCAAAGGAAGAAAAAAAAACCCACAAAGATGGGGTGAATAGAAAATAAAAAGTAAAAACAAAAAAAAAAAAAAAAAAAAAACAAACAAAAAAACCCCCAACAACAACAAAAAACACCAACCAACCAAACAAACAAAAAACCCCACAACAAAACCATAAAAATCTACAGCATGTACTAAACTGACAGCAGAGGCTTATACCCCAAACAAGAAATGTCACAGAGGTTAAAACCAGCTGCTCAAACAGATCATCTCATTAGATTGTTGCATTGCTTCCAACAACACTGTAAAACTGGAGATGGCTGAGGGTGTGTAGGTAAGTGAAAAAATAACTTTTTATATCGCCTATAAAGTCAAAGCTTAATAGAGAACTTGAAGGCTTTGGGAGAAGTCTGCAGTGGTTGCAATGCAACAGAGTTCTAAGGAGATGGAGAACTCAATGTGGCAAAACCTCAGGAGCTTACAAAAGGAAAAACCAAAGCAGATAAGCTAAAAACAATCTGGTTACATCTGCTAAACACTACTCAGGTGAAAAAATACTAACAAATATCTTTGACATATTTAGAAAACAGATGTCAAGTTTTTCAAGTTACACTGGAAATCTACTTAATCTGCATCTAATTGATGTGGCTCATTAACATACAATTCCTAAATTTTTCCCCCAGCAAATGAAAGACTAACTGAACCTTTTTAGGATACGTAAACTTTTGAAAAATTAAGCCTAATTTCTCATGAACAACATGAAAGGTAATAAGTTATGCCCACATAGTAATGGTGCAGCAGTTCTCACAACAAGACAGGCAAGCTCAAAACAGGTACTGGCTCTAATTTAGAGGAATAACTTCCAAGGGCAAGATATGCTATAAACTCTGGGTAAGTCCATTTGGTTCAATGGTTGGGTTTCCTGCTGAGACCAGATCATAGGAAGAACTAGACCACACCTGCCAAGAGCCTGACACTTAATGTTATCACTCATGTTGGCTGGAGGCTGACATCCACCCGCACAGTAAAAGGGTCTCTGAAGAACTACTGGCATCCCCAAGTGACCCTGGTGTGATACAGTTCAACATTGCCTATGTCTGTGCATTTAATGAGAGAAAGCTGTTAACATGGTAGGTTAGGAGACACACTTTCAAGTCCTGACTGCTTCCCCCACCTCCATTTTATTCTTTTTCAGACAACTGTCCCCAAGGACAGTGCTCCCAGGCACAGCTAAGGATAGGTTACTGATCCCAGGTCATGTGCACCATTGTAATGTATCTCTGCCAGGCAGCTGACAGCAGAGAGCTGAACAGATCAATTATGACATTTCATTTACATCAAAGTGATGAGATTTCTAGATAACATTTGCCCACATGGCTTACCAAGATCCCCAAAGCCCTTCCACCAGGTTACTTTGCCTCTCAGGAGGGCAACAAGAGCACCTGCTGCCCATCCACATTCACTCACTTGACCCCAGAGCTTATTCTTGCCACCAAGTCTGTTGCCCAAAGGAACTACATTAAGGAGCTCATTACTTTTAATTTTCTTTCTTTCAATTTCTTTTTTTTTTAAACTGAAGCAGTTACTAAATTATTTAACTAACGTGGTCCAGAAGAGTGGCAACTGGTAATGCTTCCCTGGTATGGTGGTAAGGATTCATCCTCCCACTCCTCCAGACCCACCACCAAAGAGCTCACCTTTGGCAACTGAACAGAAGAGTCATGTTGGTCACTCTGCTTTCCCCGAATTTCAGTGATTTTACACCTAATGCAGTCATTTCCTCATAAAAACTGCTGATTTTAAGCCACAAAAGCCACCCTTGGATTTAAGAAGCCTCTCGTTTACAAGATGCTTTCTCACTGCTCCAAGGAGCTCAGCAGAGAACCCTGAGGCCCATTTTACAGCCACCAAAAGCCCTTGTGCCTGTGGCAGTTTGCTCAGCTACCAGGAATGGTAAGTCAGCACGGATCTGCCATAACACAGAGGAGTAGCCTGGGCTGTGCAGTAATGCCAACAGGAACAAAATCAAATAAAATCAATAAAATCACATCACTGAAGTGATGTGATGTGATAGGGCTCTCAGGACACACAGATAGGGAACAGACCTGCTGCACAAGAAAGGGTTATTTCTAGACAGTCAACTTTTCTGAAAAACAAACTTGCATAATCCAGAATTTGCTCAAAAACACAATAAAATCAGCACAATTGTTCTTGCCAGCTTGAAATTTGACTGGCTTCAAATCAAATCCCTCAGAAAGGGCTCTGCTTTGCCAGCAACACATTTCAGTTTGAGAAGAAGGTCCCCATACTGCACTGTGCTTTGTGCTGTCTTCTGCTCCCTTCCTACTTTGGAAGATCTTTGTAGCTTCAAGTTTGAAAAATTTCCACGAAAATGTACACTCAGAGCTGTATTAACTTGTCAATATTTACCCATCATTTCCACCTTCACCTTTCTCCCCACCATGACTGACAATAGCTGTGAGAATACATTTCAGTATTTTCTTTTCTTCTCCACTTATATTTCCCAAGCTGAAAGACAAGAGTTCTGTCCTCCAGCTACCCTTCTGCCCTTTGCAGTTACTGACTGAGGTAAGATCCCCTTGAGCACAGTTTTACATTGCATTGGTTTAAGTCTTTGACAGGTAAAACACACAAGCACCTCAAATCATGTGGGATTGCACTGGAACTGAAGTGAACTAAGAGTCCATGGCAAGGCAGCCTCCAGCCTCACAAACCCTCTGACTGGACTTCAGTGTCCCTTGGCTACTGACACACACCCTGGGAAACTTTGCCCAAGTCACTGCAAAAGCAGTTAGTGCCTTCATTTCAGGCCCTGTGTAAGCTGGAGTCTCAGGTACTGATTTTGTTCTCTCACTCACATTCCCACCTGACCCCTCCTGCTGTGGTACAACAAACACCAAATACTGTGTTCACTGTTCCTTGCTAATAATGGTCTTTACTGGAACCTAACAATGGGGGATTTTTTACTTTCTTTTAAATAAGAACACTCCCTGAAATTGCTACTCCCCACTAATAACCAGAACACCACATTAAGGAAATTCTGCCCTATACTTATCTGCCCTATAATGAAGTCTGTTATGTGCTATATTCTCCTGCTGATTTAGATCTCTCTGACATTTTGCTTTGACGTCATTCACAAACACAGGAATAACTTCATCAGTTCAGGCTTAGTCTCAACACAAACTCTGCTTTGAAAAAGATTCAGAATAAAAGAGTTTGTGTAAACAAACTGATGGCTTTTCAAACTCTTTTCAGTAATCAAATACTCGCAGAGAAGCCACTTGCAGTCGTTTGGGTGAATGTTTAAATGTCTGGCAAAAAACAGAGAAATTGCTGCATCCATCTCAGTTGTGCAAAAGATCTCCAGCTAAACTTATATTGGTTTTCATCAACTTAGAAAAAACAATGCAGGAAACAAACAAAAGAATGTCATATCCAGAAAAGCTTGTCTAAAAGAACATTATCGTCCCACATGCCAGTGGAATTGCAGAAAGCAGCTAACAACAGGAATCAAGCTTCTCAGAGCAAGGCATGAGAAGGCAATTTTTTAAGTTTATCTCTCTAAAGCAGACAGCTTAAGAACAGTTGGGTGGGAATTAGAAGCTTTGAATTTGGGCTCCAGTGGTATGGCTAAGTACAGTGATCCATTTTTCCACCTGAAGTTAGTATCTCAGTACAAATATCTAGTAAGAACAGAAATCCAAAGCACATTTGGTTCAGCCATTTCCACTCCCAAGACAGTAAATACCTCCTAGTGCTTCTCTAAAAGACTTCTGTCAGGAGTCAGGACGTTTTGCTTCTGAACCACCTTGCTACCTTAAATCAACAGCCAAGAGACTCCAGAGTATTAATTTTAAGCAATCACATAGACATTTCTCTGCCCTCATAAGAGGCTCCTGAATTAAAACTAATAAACCATCAATTTTGGAATTCTGCTGCTAGATCAGTTAAACTAATCTCCAGATGCATTGCAGAGACAGCTGTAGTGTAAACCCAGACATACTGATTATCAGTGCTAGTACAAAAACAGCCCCAAGTCCTGGCACCATAAAGCCAAAATCACTCAGAGGAAAGCAAGCAAATAATGCTGCTGATAAAAGATCCAGGATATAAATGGTTTGGATTTCATATTAGTTGATATCAGGAGTATTTGTCACTAAGGGGTAGTAGGGCAGTTCCAATGACAAATATAGTAACAGTACATCAAGATCTTCTCAATGTGAGAAATTAGGAGAGTAGTTTAAACTCTGGGCTGGGTGCTGGAAAAGGCTGCAGTAATATTCTGCAGAGGAAAGCAAGTTCCAGCTGGCAAGAGTCTGTACACACAGTCCCTGAAAACAGTGAAATACAGAGGTCCCTCATTCTTGTTCAGCCACAAAAGAAGGGATAGGAAAAATCTGAAAAAGACTGTCTGAACTGAATCTAGTGAAGACTGGATCTGATGAAATGCTGCATTTCCCATAACCCAGGTAAAAGGTCCCCAAACAGGCTAAATGGCCTGCAGCAATGACTGGCAGCTTTCTACCTGCCTTACCAAGACAAGCCATCACTGATGGCCATGGCAACAACTGCCTCACGGGGAGGGATGGCCCAGTCAGCCACCTGGCAACTTGTGTCAGTGTTTTCATAGAATCAGTGAGGTTGAGAAAGAGCTCTGAGATCAGACAGTCCAACCTATGACTGACCACCACCACGTCAACTAGACCATGGCATTAAAACTGATAATTTCTAGCCCTAAGACTGATAATTCTGTATAAGGCAAACCCGGAAACAAGAAGGTCAGTCAGTCATCAAATCCGTAGAAAACTGTTTTCTTTGTATAGCAAGACAGGTCAAGGAAGATGTAATTCCAGCTGTGCTGATTCCCAAAGAGGTGCTGAGAATTAGCCAGGACCCTGAAGGTTTCCACACTGGGCTTCTGGGGACTTTAGCTGAAACTGGGGACAGGAACCCACCAGGCAAATATCCAGAACAGAGATATTTACAGAAAAAGGGCATTTCTTTTTAACTCTACCCAGCCCCATACAACACCAGTGAACGTGCCATGACAGTGCTGGAAGGAATCAGGTCTCTGAAAGGAAACATTCAGGACCTGAAGTCAGACACGTGCCCAAGTTGGATGAGTCAGAAAGCACATGTACTGCTCAAACTTGAACAACAAAACAAAGACACAAATGAGAGTGAAAGGTGAGCCACAAATATAGAAGACAACAGCAGGAGGAGCAGCTCGCTCCTGCTATCTCAATTCAGCCATGGATAAGGTGAAAACAAACCTGGTTTGTAATGTCAGAGACTATATATAGTTTACTACTCTAGTTTCTGGGATATGAACTGTCTGAAAGGATACTCAATAGAATATATTTAGACTGCAGACCACTATTCACTGGTGCAAAATTTAAATCAGAGCACATGACACCTTTCTCTTGAGTTCCCGCAAGGCCTGGGAAGACAGTGCTAACAACCAAGATGCTCAGAAACTTCCCAACCACGTATTTTTTCTAAAAATTCTAATCCTTCAAAATGGCTTATCATTTCCATTTATCTTTTTTCAGTCTGTCTGCCTTTCTGCTAGCTCTCCATAGCAGTGTGCACAGAGACTGCTGAGACTCTGGACCCTGGGATGGTAATTTAGGTCTCTGCAGTTCATAGAGTGCCCCAGAGCCTGGGATCCCAAATCTGCTCTGCAGAGGAGAGGAATGACTCCCCAGGTAAACAGGAGCCTGAACTGCAGGTGTCAAGGCCTATCTGAGCAGCTCTGTACCCCAAACATCAGCTACGCAAAATGGGAGACAAATGTTCAAAGAGATTGAAACAAAGGTGATTGTTGTGCAATGCGAGACATTCAAAATTCGTGATTACACGAAGGTCAAGGTGTGAACCAACAGTACCTGAGGAGTTCCAAACAATCCTACACAGGATTCCCAGAAAAAATAGGTCTGAGTAGAAAAAACAGCAAGATGTTACCCAAAGAACACCCAAACCCAACCCACAGAGTGGAATACCTACCCCCAACCACAAACACCAAGTAGGAGAGGAGCATCAAGATCAGCTTATGTGAAGGACTACATGACTTCAGATATCTCATTAAGTGGCTGTGTCCTAAAACAAGAGGCAGGTCCAACAAGTCAACAGAAGAAAGACAGCAGCATCACCAAGGTTAAAAGGATTGATGCAGTTGAACATCAAAGCTATTTAGCTCAAGGAAAGGAAAGTCCTAAAGGAAGTATAGGCAATTTGGTCTTCAGGTACATGTTAGAACACTCCTATCACTGCCCCTCAAAAGTCCAATTAATATCAGAAACACAAAATGCCTCATCTTATTGCTTGAGCATGAACTATCCCCTCCACTGTACCTCTGAGCAATAACACAGATTCCCAAGCAATCTGTAAACACACAGAGGCCTCTATTTACAGAACTGCCTGAGGTTGTGAGTCCTTCCGTAACAGCCCAGTCAGCTGAGCCAGGCACTCAGCTGAGTACAAGCAGGCAGCTCACCAAGTACTACAGCAGAAGGAGACTACAGTCCACAAACATGCAAACAACAGGTTCCACACTGCAACCACTACAGTCAGAACCACACAGACACATCCTGTTGGAACACACTCAAACCCAGCTTGTAGGTTGACATTCTAAATGGGAGAAGAACTTTCACTAGGGTTAATATTAAACTTACAGATTAGAGCAGTTCTCACCAACTTTACTGAGAATGCACACATGGTCCAAGGCACTGTTCATCCTTACATGCTCTCTGATGCTCATATCCTCCAAAAGCACCCTTCTCTTTATAATGTTGCATGAATTTGAGTAATAGCTTTGTGAACAAAACAGAGAATGATTTTCCAGGAGATAAACATAATGAGTTTGGTAAGCTGGCCAGAGTGATGTAATGCAATGCAAGACATCCAAAACAAAGTTGGTTTTGATTCTTAGCTCACTGAGAACATGGAAAGCCAATAAATCAAACTAAATCTAACATAACATTTACCTGTGGACCTTAATATTATTTTCAGAAGAGAAGCACCATTATCACTAGTTTTACAAAAAAGGAAATTGAAGTAATGAATATGAAAGAATTACTCAGTCACCCAGCAGATCAATTACAGAGAAACAAGATATTCTGAATCTCATTATAGTCTTCATTCTATTGAAAAACATTAACTCTCATCTGCACAGAGCCAAGCTACAGAATGCCATGTAGACAGAAAACTACAGGACTGACTTTTTTTCCCCAAGACATGACTAGTCCAAAAACCCCTGGCTTGTTTGCTTGGATGGTTCTAAGGCCACTCTCTGTAGTCCTTCTGGAAATATCTTTCATTTGCACTCCTTCAGAAATAAGCAAGAGAAAAATTTCATGTATTTTAGGCTGCTTGATATCTTTAACAGAAAGCTGAACACAAACAATTTAAACACATCATTATCTCTTCAACATGAAGAACAGTTGAGTAGTACATTGAAATTAACAGACCAAAACATTTTTTTGCTACGTGGCTGTAAATAGACAATAAATCACGTGGCCACAGGAATATGAAATGTGTCTGGTCTTCCCAGCCATTTTGTTTCTTATGTAATATATGATAACAAAAAAAAAATCAAATTGTACTCTTGGCTATATTAAATCCATGACATGTCATTACATTAGGTGAATTTAAGACTTTGGAACAATATCCTACTTGTTGAAATTAGTAGAAATTTTGTCCCTTTCTTCAACTGGCCTAGACTATGATTCATTACTGTTGATTTAGTTAATTTACTCCATTGACTCTTGAAAAAACAAAGCTGATTACAAATACAAATTCTTTAAGAAAACTCATTACAGCTATAGTTGAATAAAATACATGAGGAAATCCTTTCTTCAAAATTTTGAAAGAGAACAGTCTTAAAAGACCCACAACAATCTGATCTATTCTAATTTAAAATGCAACTCCTACAATTACCTTTTTTTAATTACTTAAACATTATGTATGCTATATGTAGATGGCATTCTTTTTAGAGTTGCTTAAGTCTGTTTTCTACCACTGGTCTTTTCAGCAACTCAAAAAGTAGGTAAATACAAACTGCAGAAAACACTTCTACTAGACTTCCTACAACTAGCAACCAAAATTCAACTTCACAGATAGCTTGAAATCACAGTGGGTTTTGATGAACAGCTTACAAAAGTAGAAAAGCAGATTCCCATTCTCTGTTCCACCAGTGGCGTCTCTACGTCTCTGCTCTCACAGGGTCGATCGTGGTTAAGCTTTGGGAGACACACTCTCTTTGGCTTTGTTTTCCTCAGACCTCTGCCCAACGGGGTTCTGCTCCCACAGCTTTCCAGGACTATCCCAGAGCACCCTCTGAGGTACTGCTTGCCCACTGATTGCACTGCTGTTACCACAGGTCAAACGGGCTCATGCAGGATTTGGCTCCTCATGAAATCACCTCAGTGTGAGCCTGCCTGATGTTCACTGTCTTAAAACTCACAGACATACGACAACTAAAGCAAAAAGCTGTGCCAACCAACCTCCACACAGTTTGAATGTCAGCCTGGCATCCCATACGACAAATATTCCACTCGGAATAAAAGTTTTAATGTGTCAAGGCTCTCAAGAAAAATAAATTTATTTACAAAGGCAAAGCCTACACTCATCATTTCAGAAACACCTCCTTGACACTGGCAGGTGTTCTGCAAGCCAACAGACTGCACAACCTGGCCAAGAATGTCACACGTAGCACCTCACAAAAGGCACAGAAAGCAAAACTGCGCCATCCAGAAAGTTTTCCCTTTCAAACTTGGCTCACAACAAAGCTCCGAGGAGTCCCTTACCGTGAATCTCTTTATGTAATCAGAAACACAAAATCCTCCCATGCTCAAACGAAGGGATCTGTGCAGGGAAGATTCTTGATATAAAGTTCCCATTGTGCTGGGCTTGTCTGGTGGTCACCCAGGTAGCCTGAAGCCTTTTACTGAATTAAGCTGCACAGCCTCCCTGGATCTTGCTAGAATTCTGCTTGTGTGATAAACCAGGCATTTCATCTTATCTACCACTACACCAGGCATTTCAATCATTTCACTGCCCTATCAGCAGCACTAAGCTCTATCTGTATCCTAGCAGCTCACTTCCTGAATCCCTGATAACAGATGCTCCAGGGCACGGAAACAACACAAGATGACAGTCACATCTCTGCAGTCACTGAACAGTTCCTTCTTTGCATTTCTCTGCTCCTTGGTTTATTTTCATCCAATTTTACTTTGCTTTTGCTGTGACTTAAGGAGAGCAAGTTTCCTTCAGCCAAGCAGCGACAAAACTGTCACTTATCCAACTGCTGTTCTTTTTTCCAGTGACACTGGTAACTGCTGCAGGATATTTGCTTCAACATAACACGATTATTACACATGGGTGTTTCTTGTATTTCCAATTTCTTAAGCACAGAACAGAGGGAACAATGAAAGGACACAAAAGGACCATTCAAGAAGATTCATCCTCTGTCAGAACCCTCAAACCTATTTAAGCCTTAAGCACTGTTTCCAGTCTGATGCTATGCTCACAGAGCCATTCACTGTATAAAACCCCTTACAGCCAAACAAAAGTACTTACACAAGTGTATGTAGCTACGAAGTCCATGGAGATGTAATTGTGAACCCCTAGATTCAGAATGTTTTGATTTTTTTCCTACCTACACAGATTATTATGCAATCATAATGCACCCAAATTATGGTCCTCATGCATTTGGTCCTTAACTAATGAATTCCTTTTTACTTTGTTCAGTGTGAGACACACTTTTTTAAATCGAGTTCTTACCTAAAAGACTGTGTCTGCAGAGGACAAAGACAGCAGATACAAAGATGCTGGATGACCTAAGAAGAAAAGTAAGGTCTGGAGAAGAAACTCTACTTTCAATTTTAATCTGTGCTGTGCCTTCCTTTCCCACTCAGTCAAGAAGCTGTAACAGAATTATCTCTGATTACAAGCTTCAAGTGATCTAACATTAAGCTGAATCACATCAGGCATGGGAATACAAAATGACAGCCACTCTCTATGGACCTGCCTTTGAGCAGGTGGACAAGCCATCTCAGACAGCAGTACCAGGGCTTAGCATGGGCCAAATCTTCACTGCATAAATCAGAACAGAAGTGTGTTTTACCACAGGATGAGTGCACACGTACTCTGCCCTGGAACAATCAAGTGAGCAATAAGGGTAAGATACTGTACCTTTATCATTATGATCTAAGAGATGTCAGGTCCAGAGGTGTGGGTACAGAGCTGGTTACCCCTCTCACAGCAAAAACAAGTGTTTTGTTTCCACTTGGGTTTGGAGAGCAAAAAACCAAATATGCTGTTAAAAAACAAAATAAAGTGAACGTAAGTACAGACAAAACCAGAAAATTAGGGTGAGTGAGGAACTCTTGCAAGGCAAAAGCCAGGGAGGAGATGGTTGTGCTGCTGCAAGTATTTTTTACTGCCTGGCAGGGAATGTTTTTCAGGCTATCCAACAAACAAGTGAACGGGCCAGGGGTCACCTGGGGTACAGGATGATTTGAGCATAGCTCAAAGAGACGAGATAGTTCTCCCAAGAGATGAGTATCCAGTATACTGGTAAAGGGACTAGTCTAACATTCTGGGAAAGCGACATAGGCAACCTGAGGCTGCCTGAGATGCTGGACTTAAACCTCCAGATATGTGAGGCCAGTCTCAACTGCCAGACCCCTGCATAATTCCCAACTGCATCTCTGTGCTTTGGCTTTTCCACCTGTAAAACAGAGTTAGCCCTTCATAGCTAGAAGATTCTCAGAGCTTTAGAATTTACTATTACTATGCCACCCTTTGAAAAGGCGAAAGCAAACCATAAATTCTAGGTCAAAACTTCCCCAAAAGTTTTAAGCCACATCAGCTCTGCCCACGCAGCGGCACAGGGACACCGGTGCCTCCTGAGCAGGGAGCGCTGCGGCTGCTCCCGAGCCATCCTGCCTGGGTAGGGCAGGAGTGCTCAGGCTCTGTGGCAGCACCTCGGGCAGCATTCCTGGCACTTGCACAAGGAACATCACCCAGCCACTCTCAGTGGAGCAGGAGACTGTCCACATGGGCATCACGCTCTTTAACGTGGCCTCCAGCTTTTCACAAACACGTAACAGATTGTATGATTTGAAGACCCTTCTATCAGTGCCTGAGAAAAGAGCAAACACTCCAGCTGTTGAAGAGGTGCAGTGCTTAACAGATGGGTCAGGAGATCCTAGACCCAAGGGGGGAAAAGAAGTAGTTTTATATATTTGTGACTTATTCCAATAGCACAAATAACCATGCAGTTACTCTAGATTTAGTAAAGAGACATTATTACTTAATGTGGCAGCAGAGGCATGTACACCATGCAAGCCCCATGCCATGGAGAAAGCTTGCATGACAAAGAGAATCCTTCAGAAAATTTGGCAAGCGCTCCAAAATTTGCAGTGCTCAGCTTGCAACTTTCCATTAGCAGATCTAAATACAGATCTGTAGTGTAAAACAACACCTTCCCGCAGTATTTTCATTAATTAATATTAAGAATATATTTATTATGATGAGTTTCACTGATTTTTAAAATCCATTTGTGTTCTGCAAAAAAAAAAAAAAAAAATTTACAGCTTTTCTCTCCCCCATTTTAATTTCAAATCTCACTATGTCAATTCTGGACTGCGTGATTCTGTGAGTATTAAAAGCAACAAATTAGTAGTAACCATATAACGTTCAATCCACAACAAGGAAATAGTCCACTTCCCACAAATTTAAATGTAATGCTGTGGATGGAAATCAGGCAATGGACACATGACTGTTTTCTTTAGTACCTAGGAAAAACCTAATGAATTTTACACATCAGAAAATTTTGGTGCCTTGTCCTAAAGCTCTAGAGACAAGTAAAGTGCTCACTTTGGGCATAGCCTTTGTAGATGACGCAAGACACCATTTACTTATAGAATAAATGCAAAACTTTTCCAAAAATCATGCAAGTAACACCCAACAAATGAAATCAAGATCAAGGTTAGTACTTGAGCTTTTAGAGCAACTCTTCAAATCTGCTATATTTAGACTCCAAAACTCCTCTCTCGAACCAAGATAAGTGTTTGACAGCATATCAGCTCATCTGGAGCACAGACCAAGAAGAGGGAAGAGTTTATTATAGCTGACTTCCCCAGCCAGCTGCTGACAGATATGCCAACTCTTGCACTAACTACAGACTAAAATGAAGGGGCTCAGCATTTTTAAGGTGACCTCTCTCCTCTCCCAGCATCAGCCTCTGTGATTTAGGAGGAGGTGCATTGGTCCACAAACACATCCCTTTTCCAGGGAATTTATAATCTAAACAACATTTCTTAGATCAAATGGTTAATACAAAGTATCTTCCTTCCTGAAAATGATGAGAAGCTTTAGTCACCTGGCACATTTCTTTTACATAACACTTAACAGTTACAAAATCAGGTAAATATTTTAGAACCTTTTTGTCAGTAATAATCAGGGGCAGGGAGCTACGAACACTGATGTCACCCAGTATAACTCATCATGGCTATGCCCTCAACATTGAACTGCAGGTTCGCAGTTCTCTTCCAAAAGGCATTTCCAAACTGTACCAATAACTTACCCTTTCATTACGCTCCCATCCATGCAACAAGCTAGAACTGAATGCCAGCATACAGGAGTGTTCCCAGGGAAAGGCACACAGAACCAGCAGGCTGGGGATTGATACCAGAAATGCTCAGGTCCCCTTCTGTATCTGATCAGGACAAGTATTCAGGAGCCTGTGAAGGCTTTGACTGATGAGGCATTTTCTAAGAGCAGTCAATTCCTAGTTGTCTCTGTGCCAGTATCAGCTCATTTCTAGAACTGCTCCACTCACAATGGATTAGTATTAAAGGACAGGTCTGAAAGCCTCCCCACCTCATTAATATTCATTTTATATTTCAAATTCCCTTTACACAAGGACTCATCCCCAAGGCTAGAAGCCTCATAAATTATATTCCATTTTTAAACCTGCAGTATTTGCTCTTATTGTTTCAAAAGGAAAACACTAGTGGAGACAGCTTTAGGCAGTCTGCTTTTGTTTAAAAGAATACTATCTAAAGCCCTGCTTTAACTTCATTAGCCCACAAAGATTTGCACTGTAACAAATCCTGCCTGCAAAGCACAAACTTAACTGTCAGCAAATTTTCCTTCTTTCATTACTCTGCTTTTGTTCCAGCTGCCAGAGTGGGTGGTGTAACATCTGCTGCTAAATAAACTCACAAAAGGCAACTTACCTAGGGAAAATCTGAAAATAGGTACAACCACCATAGAAAAAAACAAATTAAGAAATAAAGTGACCCCGTATCTACTTTGTCTCCTGTTAAACATGGGAAGATGATTTTGCATTCAGAGCTATCACATTACATAGCAAACCTGGCTTTGATGGTCATAAAAAAGGTCCAAGGGAGAACAGATTGAACCCTTCTCTGTAAGGATGGGGGCCAGTTTTTGGGTGGCAGTCTTTTCCTTCTGTGCAACAGTGAGCCTTGTTACAAAGGCCAACCCCACAGGCAGTGCCTGCACCCTTCTACCTTCCCCTACTGAAGGAATGGACAGCAAAAGCAAAGATTTTTCTCATTTTACCTTTGCTGTGACACAGATTTCACGTTCAACAGCCTGTTAGTTTAAAACACGGAGAACTAACTGGAATCAAAAGCATTTGACATCATTCCTCCACTCGCCCTCCAAAAAGCCTACAGTGGTGAGAAGATCAGACCAAGCACATTTCCCAGAATAGGATGACTAGGCTGTCACACACACTATTTTGTGCTTTTTATAAAGAATTAACACATACCCTCTTGCCCACTCTGAGGTAGCCACACAGCAGAATTAGTAATTACAGCCTGTCATTTAATGCTCCATTAACTAGAGGAGACATCATTTCTGTGAGTAAGCCCCATAAAGAACACATGCAGCACCAAATTTATGTGTCTAATGAATATAATACATGTGGAAATCAGAAATATAGAATCCTCTCTATATTTGAGTTTGAAATTCAGAGGTAAATATTTTAGATGTATTTTAACTTTGGCAGCCTGGACCTTTTTCCCCCTATCTTTAAATCAGTGTCTACTACATAAGTTCATTCTAGCCCTCAAAAACCTTCTTCACAAGAAATTTCTCCATTTTGAATTGGCTCTGAAAAACAAGGATTAACACTCTCAGTCCCACTCCCAGTGGTGGTGGGATCTTGCTCACCTTCCATATCACGTCTGAACCGGTTTCCCACAGAAAAGCCCAGTAAACTCACAAGGAAGAATACAGATGGGGAAGGCCAAACACAGGAACAAAACAGTACAGCCTCTGGAGAATTCCTTTCTCAAACCACTTAATTCTTAGGTAAAAAGGAACTGAGAACAGCCTGAGCAGCAGTATCCTTACTCCTACAATTGCAGAACCTCTCCAATCACTCTCCCTTGTTCTCTAGTATCTCCTGCTCCTTCTCACAGCTCCAGAAAGCCAAAACACATGTATTGCTTTCTCCACCATGATATCCTACAGAAGGTCTCCACTCTCACAAATGGCCTTAACACATTAATCACTATTATTCATCATTAAATCATTGCTGATTCTCATCATGATCCCTTTCTCCATTCTCTAGCCAAGTCCAGCATTTTTGTTTTCCTACTCTCACCATTCCTGCTTTACTCTCTCTGGTCCCTCCCTCCCCCTCATGTCTGAGTGAGCCACAATCACCTTCCTGCCTTTGCTATATAAGGAAACCCCACTACAGCTCTAATGCTGGCTAATAAGGAGAACTGCATGCCTGAAATCCCAGAAACTGAGATTACTGTAATCATAACATAAAAACAGTCTGACAGTGGTCTTTTAAGTCATTGTGCTTTTGAGTATTACTGCACTCATAAAAAGCACAAGCTGTCAAAAGCCCATTAAGATATCACAGCTTGATCAGCAAAAAAAGGCACTAGTAAATTGACAAGGAGCAATCAACAATCTCAGAAATAATTAATCTAATATAATCTCAACCCATATGTTAGTATCAGAAAATATATTTTTTATGACTTTCTCAGATTCCCCATGCTCAAATTATGAATCTCCTCCTTTCCAAGACACTTGTAACACAAGCATTCAAAATAGAACATGTCCCCTGATTTTCCCATTCACTGCATTTTTATTTTTGATCTTTCTGTCGTTGGTAGGAGTAGGGGTTCTGTTCATTTTGATTTTGAGTTCTTGAAACACATTAACAGTTTAATATTTTAAAAGAAATTATTTTGAGGCTCATTTTCCTATGGTCTATTGCCATCAGTCTCAATCACTGAGCAGTACAAGTTGTTCAAGTATCGGTTTCCCCTTCCAAACTCCTCTAACCTTTTATTTTTTCCAGAACTACATTTAGATGCAGACTCATAAGCTGTAAGCAAACGTGAGCTTCCCTGTTGCTAAGGAACTGTGTGCCAGCAGACAGTGCTGGCAGTGTTGGAAGCAACAGCACAGAGCTGCCAAGTTCGGAATTTGGTCAGCGTCAAAAAATGTAAGCTAAATATTTTGGATGGGACTCTCAATCTTTTTAAAATGGGTGTGAGCAACAATGAAAGAAAAATAGATCTAGAAATGACTAGACTCATCAGTAATCCTGCATACTGGATTTTTTCCCCACCAGGGCACTTAAGCTGTATTGTAGAATGCAGCTATTAGTATTTATCTAAATTAGGCTTCTTGCTCAATTTCCATTCAGCCAATTATACACTGCTTTGAGGTACTATTTTCAAAATATTTATCTATGTAAGTGTTAGAAAGGCATTACATAATTTCAATCATTCAGTTAAATAAAGTCTGTTTTAAATGTACCCTTTTGACAAACTTTCTCTGCATGTCAGTATCTGCCATGATATAAAAATCCTAAGAGTAAATTCTAATGCTCATCTTCTAATCTTAAAATAGATCTGTCCACTCAGTCTGGTAGTGAATTCTACTTTTACTATTTTTTGATTTTTTTTTTTTTAAGTTTTTACTTTAGTTGCCTCTTTTTCAACACAATTAAGAGGTAGAACTACAGGACTGGGCTCTGAATCATAACTTGGCCAAGACTCGAGATATCTCTGCCTTAAGCATTTCCTCACTTACTGTATCATTTTCCATTCTTTGGAATTGCTCTGTCTTAAGGAACAGAGAGCTTTGTCAGATTTCCCAGATGAGAGAAAGCAATCAATCCTCCACTGTTACAGAAAGGTACAGTAAAAGCCAATTACATCTTAAGCCTCAGTCTACAGTAACACTGGTTCCATGGTCAACTTAAACAAATTGAGCCTCACATTTCTAACCTCATTTCTCTGAGGTTACACACCAGCATTTCATAGTTTTCATGCAGTTCCCAGCTGACAGGCTCATACAAAATAAACAGCTGCTCTTTGCAAGAGTTTCTTACACTCATGCCTTTCCTCTGACTCTGTCTTGTGTTCAAGACAAAACCTGTACTACCTCCAGGACACTCTGTGTGGTCTCACAAGACATATTTAATACCCAGTGCCCTCTTATGCATGTTATGACAACTCTAGATCTAAAGATTCATGAACTATGCTGTTAATAAACTGTATGCCATTACTTAAAAAATGTCCTTTAACACCTCAGAACTCTTTATCTGCCAAAGCAGTCAACCCCATCAATGCACACTACTTTCAAATACACTCCAGACTGCTGTGCAGTGCCAGTCAAATTCTATCCTTTATTCATTTTACCGCAAACCAGAACTCCTGGTTCACCTCTTGCTCCAGGGAGTTCACTGACCCTGACAAAACACTTCTGCTGTCGCTGAGAACCAGGACCTGAGACCCAAATCAGCTACACAGGCACTGCAGCCACACATCTCACACAGGGGCACCTCCACACACACACAAACACACCTTTTGCTCCACAGCTTCTCCAAATAAAGCAACTCTGACCTCAGTCTGAAGATCTGTCTTTATTAGCAAGATATTTTCCATAAAATATTCAAAAGCTGTTTATTCCAAGACAAAACTGAAACTTGGAGAACTGACAGACTATTAATATTTGTACTCCAGCTATCTGGAACATTCACTGTTCTTAACAGCATTTTATGGTCTTCAGCACTGTCCAGGATTAAAAATAGTATTTATTCCTTACCTCTCACAACAAAATTAAAGACTGAGTCGAGATTGAGAGAAATAATACACAGTAGGAGACCAAAGGCATAAACTTTTATAAGACAGAGCTCAGGTACAAAGCTAAGAAGCACCAAGAAAAGCACCTTACGTGGGTAAAGGGAGGTCAAGGAAGGGGTACCTGACTTTTTCCTGGGGATATGCTGCATGATGACACCAAACAATTCACGGCTACCACGTTCTGAGCTTGAAATCAAAGAACTTTAATGAAAGCAGGTTTAGGTTTTCTGCAGAACAAAGGAAATACATAGATTCATCCATTTCCACTGCCTCCTGCCTAATCAATGCCTTTTACTTCGATTGTGCATCCCAATCAACAGCTGCCAGCTATGAGTAACCCTCTTCAGAGTAAGAGCAGAAAAAAAATGAACCAAACACTTTAGTACATGGATTCACAGATATTTTCAGTTCATTACAAATCACAATATCTGCTGAAATCACAGTGTATTTTTGCAGTGTCTGATCTGCCACAACGCAGCAAAATTGATCATCTTCATCTCAAAAGAAAAATCAGATATAACTTTGGGGCAGTCAGACTTCGAATTCTGTGAGTTTTGAAAGTGACAGCCTAAAAAAAGAAGAAAAAACACATTTATTCTATTACTTATTAGAGCTGTCCTACCATCACTGCTACCTGGTAGCAACCTCCAAATATGATAGGCAAGTAACGGGGAAAAGCAACACCTTGAAATGCTTCAGTTGCATTTGCTAGGGGTTATTTGCCAGAATCCACAGTGAAATAAAAAAGTAAGAAGCCTATGACAAACCAGTGAATACTTTGAAGGATGAATTGCTTTTAGACTCACCTGAAAGTGCTACTTTAACTTGTTTCCATTGGGTCTGCTGTATTTCCTTAATAAGCAAGACGTGAGGCACAAGGGGAAATCTGTGGAGGCAACAGTTGGCACTGAGAGCCCAACACCTGCTCCAGGTAGTTCTGGTCCTGCAGAACAAGCAGCCCCTACAGCTGCAGATATCTTCCAGGTCAATGCCTTGTGCAATCAATCTAAATCCTGCCTCCCACGACCACTCCATGATGCAAACAAAAGCACTGGGAGCACAGACTACTGTGAGATTTGCTTGAAACACATCCTGCTAATCCAAAGAAAAACACTTGCACCCAGAGATGACAGCACACCTGCACTGGTTCAGGGTGCAGAGGGATCCTTCCAGGGAACAGCAGCTCAGAAAGGCCTAAGCAGAGCAGGGGTTTAACAGCTTTCTGGTTACAGTGTTTAATCACAGGTTGTCAATACTTTAGCAGTTATCAGAACAGCAGTCAAGCACCACATCCTGTCAGGCTGTAAGATAATGAGCATCTTTGATAATACAGTTCAAGATACAAGCAACAGACACAGTGCGGTGAGTAGCCTACAGGATCATTGTTTCACTATAAAAAAAACCAGGAAAAAAATGAAAAAAATTAAAGCACTAAGTAAAATTAACCCAAAGACCGTGTTTGGGAACTGATATTCAAAGCCAGTACCTCATTTCTAGTCTCCCTCTCTCCATAAATCCTGCCCAACTACAGGATGATGATGATAATCTCTGAAGTATTCCCCAATACTCTGTCCCATTTTTAACTTTCTTTAATCAACCATAACAGTATTAGAACAAAAATAACAGGAAAATCAGAGATGCTTGCAAAATTTGACCAAAGAAAACTTAAATAGATGGGACTTTCAGGGGAGATGAAGAGTTTCCTTGAATCATTTTTTATTTAACTGGCAACTGAAAGTTCAGAATTCTTTGGTCCTGACTAATTATTCACCTTTACCAATTCTCACAGCTCATGAGCTGACATCCTACACTCGGGGAGCAATGTTTCAGTGGAGAGAGCCAGTAACACCCATCAGCAGGATTTTAAGTTCTCATGTTAGATATGAGTGATGTTCTAAAGAAAAGTGAACTTTCAGGGTCATGGCCAGGCTTCACGAACGAAGATTTGAGAAGGGCTCTACCCACGATTGCTACAAGTGCGTTGATGACTTTCAGGGTACTTGCACTGAAAACTGAATACAGTGCTTTTCCTAGACTCCATAGCAAGAATGCCTGAATAAACAGTGAACTATTTAGAATAAGGCTGCCATCTAGTAGCAGAATAGAGGAAGTGCAGAGAAATCTCCAGCCAAAACTTGAACTGTGAACCCACTTGATGGTCAGACATGCTGTTACAGAAAGCTATAAACACTGGCAAACAAAGCTCTTAAGAAAAATAAATGGAAACAGTTTCTTGCTGAATGGTGGTTTGCAAACAGGCAGTTCTCCAGTACAATCATAAACTATTCAGTTCTTAACAGGAAGTTTACTCAGCCAGGCAAGTCAACATGTACAGAGCTGGACTGGTATTTTACTTGATCTTTTGTTCACAAAAAACTGCAGCCTAATTCACTTTTTCTGAAAGAAGACTATCCTTCTGTGTGAGGTTGCACGTTACAAAAAATGCAGTGAAACAAACGGAGTCACCCTGAACCACAAAGACAGTCATAGGCAGGGCCTAAAATCCGAAACTAGAGTCACAAAATAAGTTTTGTGTAAGCAACTTCCTGAAGTGTTACCATATTTATTCCTGCTTCTCAGAAACTGTGCAGTTTCCAAGTCAGAGCTGCAGTACACAGAATTTTTCTCTTTCATCACTTAGCTGTCACTGGTTTTATTTTAGTCTCATAGACAGAGCAAATACAATTTACAATTATAATCTACAATGATTTGCTGCAGTGTTTCATCTGTGGATCATCTCTAACACACAAAGAGCTCTTGAGATGCCATAATGTTGATGCCTCTTTACAATGTGGAGACTTTCCAGTTCAGTCACTGAATGTGTTCCAAGAAATCTATGTCTTGGCATGCCACAGTTACCAGGGCTTTTGGAAGATGCTGAAATGTCCTGTCCATATAGGAAAGAATGGCTTGCTTCTGATTAGTGGGAAGAGAAAGAGTGACTCTTGCTTTGCCATATCCACCGGCAAAGAACCACTCTCTGCCTAGGATATTTTCAAGGCCATCTGCTTCCATCACAGCTTTCTCAAAGAAACTGGAAGCCAGTAGGGACAGAAAATAAGCATGACAATATGTGGAGAAAAGCTGAGGGCAGAGACCTGGAGAAGACAAAGGGAAGAAACAAAGAAACAGAACTCAAACGTTGTTTCCAGAGAGCCACCAGCAATGAAGGAGGAAAAACAGCCTCACTTCGGAGAAGTATGAACATATTTTTCAGCACTTATTAGAGAAGGCACCAACCTAAATCTCATTCTAGCAACAGGAGCAACACCAGCCTGATCATATCCTTCAGTTTTCAAAGTCAGAACTTCCCTTTTGTCGTTCTGACTTTAAGAACTTACCATGCAAACATATCCTCTACCCTTAAGAGTTACTCATCTGTCCTTATTCCTGGTATCTGTGACAGGCTGAGGATCTGGAAAGCAGAAGTCTACACGATGTAGGGAAGTAGGTCTTGTGTTCACAATATCCCATCTACTGGAAGACAAATGTGCGTTACTGGTTTAAGTTCATTTCCACACTCATCTCCCTCATCCAGTGCTAAACAGAATCCCAATTATTCCTTAGAAGAATTAAAAATGACTTTCCATGTTTCCTGCTTTTGCCTACAAAGTTTGCATCTGATCAGTTCCTTGTGGCTTCAGTTGAAACTACCACGGCTCCTTCTTTTAACCAATAACTAACAGACAGTCAGTATTTGATAGTCTGGCTTTCAAAAAAATCTTGGCTTCCACCCAGAGCTCAGTTCTGTAGCAGAACCTCATCAGGCAATCCTCACTATTGAAGTAACGTGATATTGAAGAGCATGAGTAATACTTAATTAAAAAACACTTAGCTGCATTCCCCTTCTCAGAAAAGAGCGAATGAAAGGTGACAAAACCCCAGTGTATCAGGTTTTATGAATGTAATTACCTCCTACACCTCCTCCCGCAGGATTTTACACGGCTTGAGGTTTTGGGGGTTTTTTCTTGGTAACACAAAACCCCCATATAGTTACTAAAGGAAGAGTTTTGGCTCCTGTTGCACAATACCACTTGAACAAAGACCACTTTGTTGAATGTCTTCCCCAAACCTATTTCCTCCAAGACAGCTCAGGTAGATTTTTGCTTTGGTGTTTACAGTCAACAGTCCAAACACAACAGTGAGAAGAATTATGCTTTTAAAAGGCAGGCAAAGAAAGCTATTGAGAGTAAATTGAACTACCATATCCTCATGTTTTGGCAACAGCAGCAAGATGCTAACTGCAGATGCACCTCCCTGATGTCTGCTTCTCTCCCTCTCCAGGAAATAATGGCCCAAGAAAGAGTATGGGAGAAGAACTTACC
Source organism: Platyrinchus mystaceus (assembly GCA_035041135.1). Lineage (NCBI taxonomy): Eukaryota > Metazoa > Chordata > Aves > Passeriformes > Tyrannidae > Platyrinchus > Platyrinchus mystaceus. Next base: position 7,021,211 of record JAWWLV010000021.1, read on the forward strand.
GGCTGGGCAAGGCAGAGACCAGCAAACAGTTGTTACAAAACAAGTGCTTAGCTCTTAAGCTTCAGTAGTCTGACCCCAGAAGGTATATATGACTTGTGAAAAACAACTTTATGTAACAGGGAATGATTTTCTAGAGCTAATTCATACACAATATGAAGTTGTCTAACAAAATAATCCCCCCTCCCAAATTAAACCACTTTAGTTTTCTTCCTATCAGATTTATATCACACCTATTAAAAAAATGTAAGTCTCAAGTCATACCTAGGATGAATACCAGACTTTTAAGAGGACAAAAACCAACACACCCTGAGTATCACAAATGTACTTAATTCCCAGTTCAATAAAATATTGGAATATCAATTTATTAAAAAGTTATGTGAACTGTACATACATAAACTGCAATATAGCTGAAAAATCTGAAATATATAATTTTAAAGGAAAATCATTTATTTCTGAAAATATTTAAAATATTGCATTTCTGGCAGCAAATTCAAGAGAAGTGCTCTGGAATAGGTGCAGTCTCTCTGTGCATTTGTCTAGCAATTGTCTTCAAGGTGTAAAACATATGTGCTTCCTGATTTCTCACAGCACAACATTGTGAACACTTTTCTTTCTGACTGGTAGAGACAGAATTCGATTTCCAAGAACAGTAGCAGAATTTTAACAGGAAATACTATGGTCCTTGTTGGTGTAGACAACACACTTCCCGAGAGTCCACGACACCTTGGCAATCTGCCAGCCATCCTGCATAAACTGCACCACACTGTGCTTAAAAGTCACAGAATAAGTCTTTGATTGATAATTTTTCTGTTTATTTCCGCCAAGGCCACCGAAAATACGAAGGCCTTTTCATCTGAAAGGTTAGCATACATGTCAACTTCTTTTTCTTGTTTCTCTGTAGAAGAAAAAAAAAGTCACTATTAGAAGCTTTTTCCATTAATCCAAGTTAATGCAAGTTACACAGAAGTTAATAAATTATGTGAAGTAGTGGAATTGAAGTCAGACAATCAACTCCTATGCGTGAGGGATTGAGAAAGAGGAGGAAGCAATGGAGGCACACAAAGGTGCTGAAAGAGCCACAGAATTAGTCATCCAAAAGCATGACTGAATTTCTGTTCTTAAACCATGACAAAAGAATGAGTCGTTAATATAACGATAAACAAGTATTCAAGTGTTCCTTCAGTGTTTTTGGATCTGCTGGCTTGTTTTTTTAATTTTACATAAACACCTCACATCCTAGAAAACAAGGTTATTTACAATATCCTCATTAAACACAACATTTGTCCCCCTGCTTTACATCTAAGTGAAAGCAACCCAAGAGTTTAATTACAGTATCAAAGACCAAAGATCAGCTACTTGGCAGAAGTCAGGCTCCCAGTTTACCATCACGAACACTTCTGGACTTTCTACACTGCAGCCTTTCAATCCTATCCCAGCTGGAGAACAATGCTAACACCTCCCTGAGCAAGTGACAGCCTGTGAGTCCCCTCGGCTGATGTTGGCTTGTTTCAATGCTACAAACACACAGCAGGAAGCCGTCAAAAATTTCCACACTGCAGTGCTCAAGCAAACTGAGTCACACCACAAATCTTGTAAAGTAATACCATTTCAGAAATAACACTTTCATAAATATCACCCACTCCACATCACGAGTATTTATATCCCAGTTTATCCAGCCACAGGTAGCTGACACAAATCATTAAGAAAATAAGGCCAACGAAGAAACAGTTTTGGCAGCAGAAGACCAGGCTTGTGGACACAAAGAAGAGAGAAATGCATTCAGAGCTTTAAGGTCGGTGCCCAGCTGTGGAACTCCAGCTCTAATCCAGGTTCCACAGTGGCCTGTACTAATTTACAATCATGACACAAAGCTCACCTGACAGAGCCCTCTGTCTCATTAACACAGTCACACATGTGGCAGCTGCTCCACCAAGACACCTGAACTAGCATGGGAGAGTGAAAGACAAGGCAGCACTGGAAAATAATGGAAAACACCATGTGGAAAAAAGATCCCAACATCTCCTATCTCCACCTACTCACCCGGTTA
>JAWWLV010000021.1:7023357-7045454 GCA_035041135.1 Platyrinchus mystaceus
ATTTGATTTCACATTTGTGTTACAGCTATGGACAGAATTCCAACAGACTGCCTTCCCTGTGAAATCAAATGCTTGCATTAAAAAACGAAGTAGGAAAGCTGAAAAATCCTTTACCACCGTGTTCTGATTTAATACTGATACAGAAACAGCAGAAACAAGCTTTCTGTTGGTTCCCTGGCTATGCAAGACAATATTCTCTAGGGTATGGAGTTTGAAATCAGTTAGAAACTGAGTTTCAGTGCAAGTCCTGCCTTGCAGTTTAAGACAAATCAGTTCCTGTATGTACACTCTGTCTGGGTTGCTCCACTTCCTCCCTCTCACCATTTAAAAATTAACAATGCTGGGAGTTGTTCTGTGCACAGACACTGCACACACTGGTTATTCCACATTAACCTTTCGTATTTTCATATCTAAACCCCACCCCTTTTTTCATGCTTCCTGATCCAAATCCAGCCACCACTTAAATATATGGGCACCCAGCAAAATGAAAAATACTCCCCTCCCACCACCCCCGGGCTACTGTTAACAGATTTTGGACTTTTTAAATTTTAGTTGCCCTTTTCCCCCGTCCTCACAGGACAGGTTTGTTCTGAGAGACTTCAGCTTACTGAAATCTTAATATCTAAGAGTATCAGGGATTAGGGTTTGCAAGCTTCACACATTCTCAGGACAATTCCATTTCTCAGCAGTAGCAAGTGAAGAGTCTGCACTAGCAGGACATTTTATCCCAGGGTATTCATGGGACACCGTGGCCTCTGCAGACACAGTTAAACCTTTCCACTTCAGTCTTATCTGAGAGTAGCTTTGACTCATTTCTCTATTCTAAGCAAAAGACAAAAATGGTATTACGCTTCTGATAGACATTAAGACATTAAATAATAAGTCTATTGCTGTACAACTAAGAGGTTATTAGATGAAAATAGTCGGTCTTTCTGGAGCACATCTCTTGCATCCCCACATCTCCTGCAACCCCTTATACCTGCAGCCCTTAAAACTGAATATGTACAAATCAAATAGAGACCCTCCCCCTCACAAATTACTGAGCCTTATTTGCTGGTAACCTCTTTCAGAATAACCAACACCACTTCCTCCAGCACACAAGGGTTTTGTTTGTTTTAATACAATCAGGGTTGGTACCCAGATAACAAGGCAGTCTGGGAACAGGTCTGGCTGTGTGTAAGTCCCACACAGTGAAACAAAGAACACACCACCACAACAACAGAAACAAGAGTCAAATTATTATGAAGTGTTTCTATTTTCAAAATATATTGTACCATTTCTGACAAAGAAATCAAGTGATAATTTTGACAAGCCAAGCCTGCAGAGGGAAATTCCTATTTTCCAGGGTCATCAAATGGCTCTGGAACACGAGACAGGACTATTTTCTCAGTCCCAGCACTCTGCCATATCCCCTCCATCTACATCAGCTTCCTCTTTCCTCCCCCTCCATTCCTTCTTGCTAAATCTGCAGGAAAAATAGCTCATTTTAAAAAGCCTTTTTGCTTCTTCTGTTCTTAATTGCTGCTGAATCCTTCAGCTCTGTGCTCTAATGTGAACCAGTCACAAAGGACACAAAAGAACCAGTCAAAGACACAGACATAACTGGAAACAAGCACACTATGTATGGAAAGAGCATGGCAAACAAAGCTACAAATGCCATGGGGGTCTTTAGGAAGACCATTTTCATACCTGGGTGGTCTTCAAATGGACAGATGACCTGCTCTTCCATGCTGTTATAATTGAGGTGTTTTATGTCCTCCTGTTTTTCCATCTACAAATCCATTACGCATTGCAGAAGCCCAAGAGGCACCAAATATTTAACACCTATGCAAGTAGTCTTTTCAAATATTTGGGGTGAAAGAAGGACAGCACAACCTCTAGTGGCAAGCAATGTGTACCCAAAATTTCACAGAAACATAAAACAGGCAAGGAAATAAGATATTTAAAGTCTAACACCTAAGCTGACACCTTGCACTCCAGAGCAGACTTTCACCACTACACAGACTGATGCCAAGACTAGCAATCAGTCACAGAACAATCACCTTAACTGTAGTAAGTTGTTTACTATACACAAACAGTTGCTTAATATACACAAACAACACTATCAAGCAGCAGGTTTGGTAAAGGAAGATTATTTCTAAAATTCCCACTAATTATTCCACACACAGTAGTTAGGTCAATTTTCTAAGAGACTTGAAAAGAGAGAGGTCAGTGTTAACTTGATTCATAGTAATTACGTACAAAATGATGAGTTCACTGTTGAATTTATTTTTATAGCCATGACAGCCATATATATCACTTTTTTTTCAATCAGCCCCAAAATCACCACAGTGACACATTACAGTCTGACATAACCAGAAATAAGTAAGAAGTAAGAAAATATTCTAAGCCTACTTACTCCTGAACAATAAGATGAGCTGTCCTGGAGCTCATAAAGATAATGACAAATGGGTGTGAACCCAGGCTCTGTACCAGCTCTGCAGAAGAGGGAGAGCAAGACACTGTAGCAGTGGTCACAAGAACAAGTAAAGGGGATGACAAGAGCAGAACAAGATGAAGGTAATCTTACCAAGGGAGATTCAACTTTAAAAAACACACCAAGAAAAAGGCACACCACACACACACACACAGTGATGCAAAGATCTCACTGCATCTCTGTCTCCAGTTTTCTACCTCAAAGCACTGGCACACTGTACTTTGCAGGATGCAGCAGGTTAGAAACACTCAGCCCAGTTTTGAACAGGAAAATGTGCTCTCTAAATATCCCTCATGCTATCAGGTTCTTGCTTTTTGGAGACTATAAAACATGCCTTAAGAAAATGGATCTTCTCCTTTGACTGATTTCCTCTTTTTCAGGGGACAGAAAAGAAGATTTACTTTTATAGGGCAACCCAAGCAGCTTGCTGGAATTTTAAAACCAAAGCTGTTTGTGAACTAGACCAGCAGTTAAAATGCCTAGAAAGGATCCTAAAGCTGCTAGACAAAATCTAGCTTGGGTCAATAACAAATAGAGAAGCTACATACATCAATAAGCCACATAAAACAGTGAAGAAATTAGATATTACAAGTGTATTCCTATTATAGCAAAACAATTGCCACCCCCAAAAAAATATAGAAATCAAATTCCACCTCCTCTTTCCACATCCAGAGCGCTAAAAAACTCCACCAAATCCCAATTTATACTTGTTTTTTACATGAAAGAAACATTAAGAAAGAACAGATTTAAATCAAACAGCTGAGATGTCAAAACTGGTTTTGAAAAGGAATTAAAGGAATCTGCAAGATGGATTAGCACCCTTTCTGGTTAACAAACAAGTTGGAAGGGAAAAAATGAATGCATTTCTGAGTTATACCACAAGATAGGCTTGAAGGGTTTATGAGTTTTAAGAACAATATCTTCTAAATATTTGTATGAAGTCTTCTTATTTTCCTCTTACCTACCTTCCAACCTTTTTAAGTCCTTGCTAAGTTTTAGACTCATAACTCAGGCCCAAAATTACTATCTCCAAAACCACAGCGAATCAAGTGTCAATGGGCTCTTAAAACAACAGAAATTTTAAGTGACAGTTACATTCTTGAGGGCCTTTCAGCAGTCTCTTTGCTGTAGAAAGACTAAACCCAGCAGGTTACCAAGGAACCTTAATAATCAAGGAGGCATTTTTTCCTCTAGAGTGTTATTCTAGAAACATGGAACCAAAATTCAGGCCGTAGTAGTGATGCCCTTTTTACTTTGGCCTCCCAAAAGCTTTCAAAACACTTTTTAAGCCAATTCAGTCATTCTAATCCCTCTCTGACAAGAGATCATTATATTGTTTGTCCTTGTGATATAATGCAGCAGCACCTTGATAAAAAACAAATCAAAACGAAAAACCTACCTACCAGTTCAGTCCAATGGCTTTCAACCTACATGTTGAAACTTGACACAGTGGCTAAAAATACAAATTTAGATCTTTGTGGTTTGTTTCATCAGACACTGAAACATAAAACTAGAGGTCTCTACAGATGTGAAACAGTCCCTACCCTAAATTAAGATATCAGGTATTGGCTGAACTAGTCTAGTTAAATGGTTTGAATGGCATAAAGGTTAATTGATTAAAAAAAGTGTTCATACAAATAGAAAATGCAGTGAACATATTTCTCCAGTTCTCATACCTCTTTCTTCCTCATGCTTTTTTGCTGAGGCACTCTTAGGTCTTCCTCTTCCTCTTCTGCTGTGATCTGAATGGCTGTTAGACCTGGATCTTTTTCGGTTTTCTAAGTCTTTATTTACTGCAGAATTTATCTTCTCTCGCTTAACTCTCTCTGTCCTCCTCCTTTTGGCCTCACTCTTGTTTTCTGTGCAGAGGAATAGAAATGGAATCATCCAGAGCTCTTTTCATCTCTGTTCTTAATTTATTCCCAGTGCTTACCCCACCTTTTTTCCTTGAAGTGGTTAGATGTCTATGCCTGCACAGCATACATGATATCCATGCAGAAATGAAGGGCTCAGATCCAGAATGACACTGGGCCTCTTGATTACCAGGATCAAGCATTCAACTGCTTCAAATGCATTTTTGCAACGTGAGACATTTGCTAGCACTTGAAAAGCTCAGTTTCCCAAAGGAGATGGAAACACAAACTGTACACAGCACAGCCATCAAGACAGCCCACTGCATTTGTTTCCTCTAGCAAAAGAAAAAGGTTTCTCATACAGGCAAACACCACAACACTTGAGCTTCTTTTGACAGGAACAATGAAATCATTCCTGCTGCTCAGACAAATCAAAGGCTGAGTCAACGATGCCGTCAGTAAACGCCACAAACATGGTGTAGGTGTCCCACCAAATGCAGCCCAAGACAAGGCTGTGACAGGGGAATTGTTTTCCTACACACCAAAGTAAAAAAAAAAAAAAAATGTGTATTTACATGAGTTTCACCTGAAGGTTAAGTATGAATTAATGAGCTTGGGTACCCAAAATAGCACAGTGACCACAGCACACTACTGAACATGGATAAGCTGCACACTGCAGCACCGTTCTGCAGTAGCTGTATTGTTGAAAATACTGAAACATTTCCTAAAAGAAGTGGCAGGTACCTTATGAGCACAATATAGACACTCTTCTACATCTTCCTGCTCTTACTACATCTTCCTGGGGAACTGATTTACTCTTGCTGCAGTTGTCCCACTAATCTTGTACAGGCACAGGGTACAAACTGGACAGCAGGGTAACTTGTCACTAATGTTAAAACAAAACCTGTATTTCACAGTGTCACAACCAGGTTGAGGTGGCCAGGGACCCTCTGGAGACCAACCTGTCCTCTGCTCAAGCAGGGCCACCAAGAACCAGTTGGCCAGGACCATGTCCAGAAGGTTTTTGAGTATCTCCAAGGATGGAGACTCCATAACCCCTCCGGGCAACCTGGGTCACTGCCTGGTCACCCTCATAGTAAAAAGTGCCTTCCAGAGCTCTTCCCAACAGGATGGGCCCCCAGTGTATTCACTTTGTCTTCCCTGGTGCATTTCCCATGCCCAAAGCTGAATTATACAACCAGATTACGGCCTTCAGCTTCATTTGGTAACTACTCATCAACAACTGGGGAAGAGGAAAGAAAACTGACCAACACTTCCAACCTACCACAGACATTTCTCAAACTTCTCCACCTTGAAAGTTCAGTTATCAGCACGATATAATCTAATTCCTACAGGATCCTTCAAAAAAGGGATACAAAACATCAACTGCTTAACTTTCATTTTGTAGGTCTGGTAGATAATTTTAAAAAGCAGACATTCTAGATCAGAGATGCAGTTGGGGTTTTTTTGGTGGTTTTTTTTTTATATACATCTTTCCTGACAGGTTCTTGTTCTCACTCATTCTTACTAGGACTGGAGGAAGTGATAAAATGATCAGAAGAAGAATGTTATTCATGCCAGAATGCACATTCAACGGATTTATTACTGTGTCCACTTAACACAAAAGTTGGACACAAAAAATACACTATTTTTCAATTCAACCCATGGAGAGAGAAGCAAGACCCACCTGGATTTAGATTAAACATTATGACCACTTTTATTTTTTACTTTCAGAAAACCCAGCTTCAATCAGCAAATATTCTGAAATCAGATCCTTCTGGCACTTCAAGCCACTTAGCTTCGAAATAGGATTAACACAAAGCTTCCTGTAATGAAGTTTTTTGCACAGACACCAACGTGCACAGCTGGAACATACACAGAGAAAATGCCAACATCACAAGTGCAAAGGAAGTAAGACTGAAAACACCAGCTTTGCCCCCTCCTCAAAATTCAAGCAAAATGAACACATTCAAAGTCTACCATGCGCATATTCAAGGGAAAGTGAACTGGCAACAGTCAATTTACACAGAGAAGTAAAATACTCGATCCTTTGCCTCTAATAAATAAGGGGAAAGAACTGTTGCCCCTTCCTGCCCCTCTGTCAGTATTACCTGTGATGGGTGGTGATCTCTCAGAACGTTTAGCATGCAAGAGTTTTCGACTAATAAATATGTAGCCACAGGGACATGATTTACATGCAACAGGAACCTGGGAAAACAAAAGACAAATATTTCAGATAATTTCAAATTATGACAACATTCCTGCCCGGTGAAAGAAACACACCAGTAACTCGCATTTGGCAGAGATAACTCTTCCAATTCAGTCAGTACTGCAAACTTTGGCCTGTACTATTATACAATTGTATTTAAACATAATAAAACCAGGTTTTGCTGTGAATCACCCAGCAAGACTTTTCTTTATGCAGTTGTTCAAAACCAAGCTAGAAATGCACAGCTGTTGTGATCGCTTTGCACTGCTTTTCCCCAGGCTGGCAGGAAGGGGGTGGGGGAAAGTGGAGAGCATTAAAGGAAGGCTGAATCAAAATAGAAATACAATTTCTCTTCAGAGCTCTCAAATATCACCAGTCAAATCAGTCAGACATTTCCAGTTGTGCTTCCTCTATTTACTTTTAAAAAATAATTATCAGTTAAAACCATCAGTGCATTCATAATACATTCACTTTCAGAAGCATTTGAAAGCAGCTCCTTTAGAGAGAGCAAGAGCAGCTTTAAACAGGAGGCACAATAGAGCCCGAAGCAAAACAGATGCATTTGTACCACACTCTGCTCCAGAGCTGGAGACAAGGCCGGGTGGCTACAGAAGGACCTTGTTAATTCAAAATGCAAATAACCCACCACAGCCAGTCAAAAACCGACTGCAGGCCCAAGAGTTTGAGAGAATACAGTGCTTTTCCTGATCAGCTAAGCAGACAGGAGCAGTGTGTTCGCCCAGAATATGACAATGTAAAACAAGAAATGCCACATTTAATATGAAAAAAATAAAAAAAATCTTAGAGCAATTTTTTAAAAAAGCCACACTGATAAATTACAAACCTCATTACCTTCATGCCAAGATCTTTGGAGATCTTTTAAAAGTAGTAAGGAATACACCATGTTGCTTTGATCAGGTTTGAGACTGAAAACACAAATCAAAGCAAGTTTAAACAGAGATCTGGAAGAGATTAAAATAACACACAAGAAAGTGGAGTCATGTTGAAGCATGACAGCGGGGGAGAAAAAGCAGGAGGGACTTTCTCGAGTGTAATTCTTTAAGACAGGTCACTACAAGTTTGCCAATGTCCACTGAAACAAACAGGAGCGCAGAACCACGACTGTCTGCCCAGTGTAACCAGAGATGGAGAAGAACCAAGCTCCAGTCTTCCACTGGCTAGGAAAAACCCTGCCAAAATAGTACATGAATTTGTAAAGGGGAACTTAACTGCTACTCTGAATAAACAAATCATTTTGCTTTCTGCAGCACATCCCAACTCCTGTATTTCACTCTACAAGCAGCTTATAGATAAGACTTTTGATACAGGTTTTACACAACTAGAGACTTTTTAATTCCCTTTATGGAGACACTGGCATAATAAAACCAATTCCAATAAAGGTTTATTGAACCTTAAAGCTAAGAATTTAGCAGACTTGTGTGCACACTTGTCTCCTTGTTCATATGTCAGTATAGCAGTATTAAAGTCCACAGTCTAGCAGATAATGTGTGTATTTTTAAGGTGATACAGGAGTTCCATTTAAATCCATTTTTGAACACTTGGGTCTGTCCAATAATTACGTTTCCAGCCTCAGCTTAAAAAAAATTTTGGCAAAACCACCCAAGGGGATTGGAACAGACCCAGTATTTTTCAACGAACTTAACTGTATCTAACAGAACAATACTGTTCTGGCGTTACAGGTTTGGCATGTAGGCGTGTGCACCATTAGCGGGTGGGGATTGTGGGGGGAAGGGGCTTATTCACTGAAATGTGTCAGTTATCCTTTGAAGACCTATGCTGATAACATCCTGCACCATAATTAAGGCAACATAGTCCTACAAACAGTATTTTACTTTGTTTAACATTTTCCTAACCAAAAAGAAATTAAGTTTCTTATACAAGAAATTTTACCCGATGCTAAATTAAGAAGTCATAACTATTTCCTCCAATTGACTGTAAATACTTCAGGCTCCTTAGTTTAATGGGGATGTGTTTTGGTTGTGAAAATATCATTGGCAACGATATATCATCTAAATTACAACAAAAAAAGTTTTAAACCCTAAGAAGTCTTACTCAGTATTACACTCCAATAATTGTGGCTGTCTTAATATCTCCATGCACGCCACTTCTAGTTAAGAAATCAGAAACAAATGCAACGCCCTTGTTTATGGAAAAATTTAAGAAAGGCTACTACAGCACACAATCACTAAAGAGTCACATGAGAGCTTCCCCATACTCTGCAAAGGGTGACCTGTACTGTAGGGTTTAGTTTCTTGTTCCCTCTCAAATATTTGGCAGTGAAAAACAAGGTCCTGTGAGCAATGTGTGCCAGGGCAGGACATAAATGCACATTAATTCCATGTTAGCCACAGAAGAGTTGCTAACAGAAAATCTACACTGACTTAATGCATATCATGTGTTTTAAAGTGCAGAACAAAGTGAAAGTTTTCACATCAGCTTAAAAAGCCTACAGTGTTTGCTTACTTGCCCTTTCTATTGTTGGTTTGACATTCACTACATTTATTAAATAAAACAAAAAAGAAACAAACAAAAAACACAAACAAAAAATCCCCCACTCTCATATATAACTTCTCACTCATTTTCATTTCTCCTTTCACCAACTGAATAACCAGAACTTGGCACACAATTCTTTCTCAGAAATAGCACTTCAGTGACGTGCTTAACGTGAGCTTTGCAGTGGTTCATCTGCTGGTTAAAACATGAAAGGACGCCCACACACAGCTCAGCACTCCAAACTGTTCCAGCAGGAGTAGAAACACTGGAAAAACTATACAAGTCAGAACCAATAACACATTTTTTTTTTTTTTAAGTAGAGAAAAATGGCATGAGATTATTTTTTTTTTTTAAGTGTAGCTAAAGGAGCGTGTCCCAGTCCCTGTGCAGGGTCGAATGGGAGCAGCGCGGTTCCCATGACTGCATGTGACAGGCTCTGCCCCTCCGCCGAGCCCCACGGCCGCTTCTGCAGCGCTGGGCTATTGTTCGGGGCTCTGCTGGAACCGACCGGCCTGTTTTTAACAGCCACATCATTCCCAGCGAACGGGGACGAGCTCCCGGCACGGCAGCAGCGAGAGGCGGCTGCTGTTACACTGAAGTGTGAGCAGCTCCATTTTGTGCACACGAGGGACCCGCAGCGGGACCCGGGCGGCTCTGGGGGACCCCCGAGCGCAGCGCAGAAAGGGCAGCAAGGGGCTCGATCTCGGTGCTCCCAAACTGCCCCGTGAGAAAACAACACCGCCGAACGCCCAGCCTCGGGCACGCCAGGCATCCAAAGGGCGAACTGCATTATATACATCACCGAGCTCATTGTACTTGTAACAAACCCCACGGTTACCGAGCACCACGGGCACACAAACAACGCCGCTGTCGCATAGAACTACGAAGGGCTTTACCGTATTGTAACTACCGCGCTACCCTGCAAAAGGGACGCGGTGTTTAATCCACATTCCACGCAGGAAGCTGCAAAAGGTAGCAATTATTTGTTTCACACAGACACCGCCCCGCAGCGGCACCGAGACGCTTCTCCGCGTCCTTCCTCCCCAGACCGCCGCGCTCGGCCCGCGGCCGCTCACCTGCTGGTCGCACTCCGGGCAGGACTTGGTGGCCATCTTCACTTTCTTGGCCCTACTGGAGGACATGCTCGCTGCTGCCGCGGCTGTGACTGACACTGCCGGGGCCGGAGCGCCGCCCGCCCGGGAGGAGCGGCGGGAGGAGCCGGAGGGAGGAGCGGGGAGGACCTTTAGGAGGTCCGCGCGCCCCCTCATGGCCATCGACAGAGGAGCTGTTCTTGCCCGCGGGGATGAGCCCGGGGGATCAGGGACTGCGGGGGATGAGGGAAGCCCCGGGAGACAGGGTAGCCTGGGGACGAGGGGAGTCCGGGGATGAGGGAGCACGGGGATGAGGGAGCACGGGGATGAAGGAGCCCGGGGGATGAGGGGAGCCAAGGGATTAGGGAGCCCGGAGGGTGAGGGAGATCGCAGGATGAGGGAGCCCGGGGATGAGGGGAGCCCAGGGGCATAGGGCAGCCTGGGGAGGAGGAGCCTGACTGAAATGTACGTGCTGTCAGGAAGCATCAAACACAGTTTTTCTGGTCTTCATCTCAATTCGTCAAAATAAAGACTGGAGGGGAATGGTTATTGCCTGCTGCTCTGGCGCCTTTAGGAGCCTGCTGGTTCCAGGGTCGGGGTGTTCAGTCATGCATCTAAGCCTCGTTATGCTTGAAAATGTGATGTTTTTAGAGCAAAATGTTATCAGGACCAGAGCAACATGAACAGCACGAGGCCTCTGCTGTCTCAGCAGGGTCTGAATTTTTGAGGGGTGAACTGCATTTATTCAATCCTTCAGATTCTCAGTTTGGCATGCCAGCCCTCTTCATCCTTACTACCAGTATTGTATGATGAATAAAGAGTCAAACATCATTTGCAATATCCTCTCCTGTGCCAGTACAATCCTGTTGATTTTTTTTCTATCCTTCCTCCTCTGTCAGTCTCTACCTTGAGCCTTGTTCCCACACAGGGAATGAGAATATACTGCTCTGTGCTTGAGAGCATCTCAGGCTCCCTGTGCGTGTGGTGGTTTCTGTCTCTGTACAGAGTTACTAAACTGGCTCACTTGCCCTTTTCCTTTTCTCCTTAGTATTTAAAGTTATGACTCAGAGGGTGTATTTGTTTCCCTGTTCTCTCTGTTGTTTCCAGCCCATACCAATCCATCAGCACAGGTTTTTCTCCAGAGATACACAAAGACAAGTTTATTTTCCATATAAACTGTAACTGCTGCCAAAAGGACAAATGTGTTCCATATAGGCAGGACACCCAGATTTCATTCCTGAATCCAGAACAAGTCCATGCAACCAGGACCTTGAGACTACTTTTTGTTTGGTTGGCTGGTTGGTTTTGTGGGTTTTGTGTGTTTTTCTTTCTGTTTGGGTTTTGTTTGTTTGTGGGTTTTGTTTGTTGTTGTTTTGGTTTGTTTGGGTTTTTGTTTTTGTTTGTTTTTTTAACTGAGAAGGTCCAGACACAGCAAAACATAGAAAGGTATTTCAGGGGAATTTATAACAGCAGGGGGCTCTGCTGGGTATAGTAACAGTATCTAGTAAATATATTAATGAATATGCAGGAGAGCTCACAGAGATCTATGACAACACCTTGCTTTTCTTTGTGCAGCAAATAAAGTAGTCAGGGACAGCTGTTCAGCTATTCCAACACAAACAAAAACATTTTCCTTATTGGATGCAAACAAGACAGTATTCATAGCTTGACAACTGATTTTTAAGATTTTCCAAACAGATAAATATTTTTCTGGTTATTCTAATTTATTAACACATTAGTTTTGAGTTTTGAAAGTCCAACACTATTTTCTTTTACATAATTTCAGAGGTTTAATCCAGTACTGAGATAAGAACAGCAAGTACATTTTTTAAGGGTACAGGTACCTCTTCTCTTAAGAGAGTCAATGAGTGGCACTTTGAAAGACCAAACCTCATTTAAAATGTGTTTTACACCAATTTAAAATAGAAAATAAGAAACTTATGCCATTTCTCTATTTAATGAAAAGCTACACATGAATTTGTAAGTGCCTGATGGCTGCTTTTCTTTGCTGTTGTCACCACAGGGTCCAGCTAAGCTTAATGCTCTGAGGTCTTAGGGCTCTTTCCCAGTTCACTGGAATGCAGGGCACACATCTGCAACATCAGCTTCCTGCACACTGCAGTATTTTGGTGTACAAATCTAATTTTATGAGAAAAAAAATCCTAAAATAGGTAAAATTCACATATCGAATCCACCTTAGTGGGGAAGAAGAAGCCCTTCCTAACTTACTTTTCTGGTGACCAGTCCAGGCCATTGGGAAGGATCCTACTCTCCTGCTGCAGTGTCCCCTGGAAGGCCTGGCAGCCTCCCTGACAAAGTTCTGACAACACGCAGCAATGGAGAAATTAAATTCCTAACGTGCTGTGCAACCTCATGTCAGAAAGGTTATAAACCACTTCCCAGTTAAGTAACAACTTCCCACTTAGTCAGCTATATTAATTTCCACAGACAAAGCCCTATCTGGAGAATTCCTAAGTTATATCTAAAATACAAGAGTAGAATGTAAAGTAGAATGAAAATTACAAATAATAGGAAGAGCTAGATGATAATATTTGCAATGTTACTGTGAAGGAATTGAAGTTGTAATGTGACAGTATCCAACTGGTAAGAGGAAAGTACTATATAAAAATGAAGTCACTATAGGGACAAGCTTTAATACTATTTCCTGTGATTCTGGTTTTGACAATTTTGGTAATCATAATAGTTTGTGATACTTAGTAATGTTACTGTGCTTCTCATCAGCAGATTTCAGAGTAGCTGTAATCTGAGTACCCTCTGAGTCCTTTCATTGGGAATCAAAGTTGTGCCTAACAAGTCCCTTGAGATCCCATTACTCTAAATTTGGGCAAGAACAACGTTTAAGAGGTACAAATGTTGGCTTTGTTCTCCAAGTACGGCTGAATATTGAGTGTTTCCCAATTACAAAGCGTTTTTTAATTTACAATGTTGATGTGCACTGATGTCATTTGGTTTCAGGAAGACACGTTCAGGCTGCCTTCCTGTCCCAGCTCAGCCTGGCACATCAGAGCTTGCCTGAGGAAAAAGGACCATGGCCCCAGTGTAAGGAAGTACTTCCACCAACACAGTGTAACTGCTGGATATCTCACACAGCTACGACAGGTCATGAGCCAGCTCAAGGTCTTACTGCATCACCAGCTCAGGGGGAATCAGGGCCCACTCGTGCTGTGAGTCACTGCAGCACTTCCACACCCCTGCAACTGGAAGTCAGCATCACCTGGCCACCACAATCCTTTAGACAGAGCCTAATCAAAGTCAAGCCCATTTCAGTAAACAACACTTTACAATTTTTAAGAAGTTATATTTTTTCTATACCTTTACTGTGCTTCTTTTTTTAATCAGAAAGAAACATTTTATATTCTGTCTCCTGAGTTTTAGTAAGTTGCTGTTTTAGTAATGGGGGAAACAATTCCTTGAACTTTTCTATTCAACTGCCTGGTTTTACTTGATTCTTAAAGCAAACGTGTCCAATACAATGACCTTTTCCATATACCTTATAATAATGAGCTACACGTCACTGAAACCCTCTAGGGGTAAACACTTGCTGAGAAGATCCTCCTCTAATAAAGCTGAAGCACAACCTACACAATGAGTCTTATGGCCCAGGTCAACAGTGGTTTTTAGAAAGCATTTATTTGCTTTGTGAAGCAACTCAACTTCAGATGGGATTTTTAAAAGAAGCTTTTAATAAAATATCTATAATTTCTTTAATGCCAGTAGCAGTTAATATTCCATTAAAAAAAAAAAAGAGGCATCCAACATTTAATTTTCACATATCAGGCCTTTTTAATGGGAAAATTTATCAAGATTCACCTTATTCAGAACAGCTCAGTTTCAACAAAATAATGCAATTTCACCAAAAACCTCACATTACCTGCCTAGAGCGCCTTTTCAATTAATTCTTATGAAGACGATTCAATAGACTATTTTACACCTTCCATTTGAGTTCAGTTTTTGGGTAGGAGGTTGAGCTTTTTTCTTTTTTTGGCTTACCATGAGATAATGAAAGCTGTTAAACATCAAGATATGAAGTTACTGAACTGGCACTTTTTTTCACAGGCTGTGTTGAGCTTTGGACCAGATCTTAAAGATTTATGCTCATTTTGAAGAACAGAAGCTACAGTACTTTGTCTGAAGATGCTCCTTATACTCTGAACTGCTACCATGGGCAGTATGCCACAGGAAACAACCATCCTCCCTACTTGCACAACACAGAATTCTTTTTGGCTAACTGAACCTACTTTTTGTAATGTGGTTTCCATCTGCTTAGTGTCCTCATGGATTCCTAAATATCATTAACAACACTTTGGCATTTTAAGAGCAGTTTTCTATCCAGTGTCTTTACTTAAATTAAACAGCAGAAAAAAAATGAATGCTTAGTTACGTGCCATTATTGTAATTATGGTGTTTAAACCATGCAGCTGTTCATGGAAAGCAGCTTGTTTAAGGTTTGTCAAAATGGAAACATGTGACAGCAGCTGTTTATTCTGTTTATCATGCTTTTTTCTCCAACACTCTATCTTTGTATGTATTTATGCAATTGCTGCTGTTATGTACCTTGAGCTTGCCACTATCAACATGAAATTCATTATTTTAGCTTCTTATAACTGCAAGGAAACCATCCCATGTCTTTATGACTAAAGATGGAATGCAACATGGAGATCAAGGAACTGCCCTTGGGAAGCAGTACTGTCCACCTTCCATATCTGACTAGTCTGAAACTTGTGCTCATGGGATTTGCATAGAATGTATAAACTGCTGATCAGTCAAATCGAGCACCACAGGCCAACTTGCAGAAGCAAACACCCTCTCTGAAGGGCACATCTGAGCCCGTGTTTTTGTGTGTTATCTGCAGTTCAACCTGGGGGCAGGGGGAGAGAGAAAGGAAGATTTCCATAAGGAAATACAAAAAGATACTTCATCTTTAATAGGTCATTGCACAAGATTTTAACAAAAGTTCACTGACTAATTTCACAACTCACAAGAGAAGTTTTCTTTTCCTCATGTGATACATAGACATGCGAAGCCTCAATAAGTCAGAGTGGCATTCACAAAACCAGTGACACGACCCTGGAGCAGAATCCTAACTCTCCTGAAGTCACCAGGAGCTTTTCTGCTAACTTCAAAAAGCAGTGATTTTAAGAACAACTTTGCCTCAACATTGCAAGTTCATCATAAACTATTTACTTTCAGGAAAGCATCAGTATTAAAATAACAGTGAACATACATTTATCATGAGTAAAGAGACTTTTCTATAACACGAACACCACTTCATATTGCATTTGACATGGAAAGGCTTTGTTTCATCCTATGTGTTTCCTGTGTGCATTTCTAAACTTAGCAAACTAATCAGACCATTGAATTTCAGCTTTGCTTGTATTCATTTCAATGTTTTACCAAAAGTGCTTGTTTTGAGTTGTGCAACACGTGTTTGAAGGTGTCCAGCCTCACTCCAACACTGCCGGGCTGTTATACACTAACCAGCAGCGTTATAGAATTTGCCAGCAGGGGCTGAGGTCTTGCTTGGATTATCCCTGGAGGCAGAACCAGAGATGTCTGGCAGTCTGTACCTTTACTGGTGGGGGATCAATTGGAGATACGGTGGCAGTGCTGGCTGGACACTTTCTGCCACGCCAGCTGTTTCTGGGGGGTGGATTGGGGGTGGAGCAACATGTGGACCAAGAGCAAAGGTTAATGTGTGTTCTTCTCCCAGCAAAATTAGTGGTTCCAAATCCATTGAACTTTGATTTTTAATAGCCTGGGTAGCATTTCAACCTTGATTTCTAATGAACCATGAAACACACTTGATTTAAGATATCTGGGAAGTCTAAATATAAATATTAGAATTTAAAATTATCTGAATATTTCAGGTAATCTGATTAAAGCTTACTATAAAACCAAATCTGCTTTTGTTTTTGTGGTAAATCCAACCTTGACATGTCTTACCACAGCTTGTAATATTTTCTTCTAAACTGCTTTTTATCAAAACTGGAGAAAAGGCAACTGTTTGTTAATTATCAATCAAAATGCCAAATTCAGTGAACACTCAGCTTTCTAGATACACGACTGATGACCACTTTAAAAGGAAAGTGCCAAAACATAGAGGTTCCAAAATCTGACATTTCAAAAGTTAAAAATCTTTAAAATATGGGAAAAAAAAATCACTCTGAGGGAGATGCAGGCTACAATGTCCTGAAACAGCTACTGCAGCTGCAAATAAACAAAAGTGGACTTCTTGGAACTTGAATTTCTAACGTAGAGTCCTCTATTGGCTCATTTTGTGGGCAGAATTTTGGAGGGAGGACAAGCAGGGCCAGAAACACTCCACATGGCCTTCACAAGCTGAACAGTAAACAAGTAAAAGCTCTTAGTACAATCAGTACAATGACTGGAAATACAAAACAAATGAGTTTTCTACACTACCTCAAAAGTATTCCTTCAGCATAAAAAACATCCCATCTCTGTTACTTTGTTAACCATGTATTGACTAAAATTTTCAAGGAGCAATTATTTTTAAATTAGCACAGGGCAAGTGCTAAAATAGTGCACTTGAAATAGAATAAAGACTGGAGTAAATTACTTATGGAACTAAACACTATGACAAGCAAAAGTTTGTTAAAAAGAAGAAATACTAAAGAGAGGAAAAAGGCTTAAAACGTAATTGTATGGGATAAAATAAAATCAAACACAGCAAAAGCAAACTCCTTGCTCTGCATCAACTAAGGAAAGATACCAAAACAACAGAACAAAACCGAAGTCTCAAAACATCTAATTTAGGCACCTAAAATTAGGAAGCTGTTTTTTTATATTCTCTCTCAGTCAGTGGAGAAACAGAAAGTAAAAAGAAGGTTCTTAAAAACAATTCACAAATAAGGCTGATTTACAGCCCAGGCTCTTACTCAGGGAGGTAACATTAGGTCATAGGAATATTCCTGACTGAAAGATCCCTTATTCCACTCTCTGAGCACAAACAAGGAGTCTCTTCTGGGCACCCAGGACGGGTAAAAAGGGCCTTCTCCTCCTCACGGGCAGCAAGGAGAGAGAATGTACCTCTTTCCCCTGAATCCTGCTGCTGTTGTATTTTGTGGCAGATCTCCAGTCATTTGCTATGAAAGCTGAACCGAACCCGAGAGATAAAAACATTTTCATCATCTGGAAACAATGAGGAAACTGTGGGAGAGGACCGACTTGTTTCTGCAGGAGGGAAGGAGCAGAAGCGAATGCTGTCCTGGCAGAGTGACAGCGTGAGGGATGAGGCTGCTGGCGCTCGCCCAGCCCCGCTCCGTGCCCGATCCCTGCTCCTCGCTCGCTATTCCAGCAGCCCCGCAACAGGTGACGGTGACCCACCCGCAGACCCCACCGCGCTGCATTCCTAATGCTGTGCGAGGCTGCGCAATGACCGCAGTCGGCCTTTTTCCCCACGGACAGAGGAGAATCAGCGCGGGCAATGTTAAGACTTCTCACAGCGCAGAGCAGAGAAGCGCACCCAGACAAAGGCAGCGCTCCCTGCGCGGGCGGGCGGCGACACCGCGGGGGCCGAGCGGCAGCGCCGCGCTCGCCGCACGCCGGGGATGCGGGATGACCCTCCTTTGCCTTTCCCTTAGGGAAACCCACTGGACTTGCCCCCGCCCCGGCTCCCGCGGCATCTCCAGCGGCGGGAGCGCGCCCCGCCCGCGGGCGGCGGGGACAATGCGGGCCGGGCCGGGGAGGCCGCTGGGTGCGGTAGTTCCCTGCCCATCACCTGATGCCTGGGCAAGCGCAGCCGAGGCAGCCGGGACTACAAACCCCGTCAGGCAGCGCGCTCGGCTGCACGGCTGGTGCAATCACACCTTAGGACGCCCCGGGGCCGGGGCAGGCGTTGGCTGGGAGAAGGGTGGTTTTACCCGGGACTCTTGCGGAGCAGTAGCTCGGGTACTTCTGTCGGGAACGGGGGGCTGCGGCGCTGTTCGGGTGCAATGGTGGGACCTATTGCTCCCACGGTGGCATCGCAACACTGCAAGATCAGTTGTATCCATTGCAATTAAGTTTGTGGGATCTGGACATGAGAGGACCGAGCATGGACGTGTAACTGTGCCAGCTCTTCGGCGTTTCTTCTGACCGCATCTCCTGCTCGTGTGCCTCCTTCCCAGCGCCCGGTTCCGACCGCAGACCACACCGGTCCTCCGCGCTCGCATCCTGAATCTCGCTTCGGGGAGTACTCGGAGGACCATGCATCGGTTTGCCTTGGTTGCCAGGCAAACTGGGGCCCCGCTGTGCGGCCGCGGGCCGGGGGGCAGCTGGGGCGGAGGGTCGGACACGGCCCTGCTCGGCGCCGCTTCGGTGGCGGCGGGGCGGCAGCCGCGGGGACCCCGCCGGGACAGCACCGTGCGCTGGAGCAGCGCTGCCAAGGCCTCCGCCGTGAACATCAACGAGAAGGCGAGCAGGGAGAAGATCCTCACGCTGGAGTCCATGAACCCGCAAGTGAAGGCAGTGGAATATGCGGTGCGGGGCCCTATCGTCCTGAAAGCCGGGGAGATTGAGAAGGAGCTGCGGAAGGTGAGGCAGGGCAGGCAGGACGCGCTCCCCGCAGCCCACACCGGCCCTGCCCCGGGGCATCTCGGGGGGCTCGGCAGAGCCGGCGGTGGGGCCGGCGGGGACACCCTGACAACCCCGCGGGGCTGATGCGCGACCCTGTGGAAGCCTCGGGAAAGCGGGAGGCACCGCTGCAGTGCCTCCTCCTACCAAGTTAAAGGCTCAGGACCACGGGCAGCCTTTCCCCCCATCCCTCTTTGCCCCAAGCCGTGGCCGGACGCACTCTCCTCCTCCCGGCCCTACCGCTCCGCTCCGGGCACCCCCCGCACCCGCGCCCCTTCCCACGGGGGGCGGGAGAGGCACAAAACAAAGGAACCCGCTGTCCGGCTGTTTATCTGGTGTCACTGCCTGCGTAAGGCAAATAGAGCAGTGTTTACATTTCTTCGGCCACTTTGACCCTTTGCTGCAATCCCGCGTCCTTTGTGTTATACAAGGGGGTGACTGACCGGCTTTCGTCATACTGATAGAGCGTTTGAGTCGTTCGTGAGGATTTTAGAGATACTGCCTTGGCCGGGGCAGGGAAACACCTTTGAAACCCCTAACAGGTTAGATGGACTCGGCTGTCCCGGGCACTGAAGCACTGCCCTGGGCTGCCCAGAGCCGGCCAGGTGAAGGCTTCCCGACACTGTGCTCCGCTTTTTTTAATTGCAGAAGCTTGAGGTGCGTGAGGACAAGCCTTCAGAGCACAAACACTCAGTAGCGCTGCCCGAAGTTTTAGGTGGTTGGTGCTGTTAGGAGGATCGGAAAATAAAGCAAGATACAAGATACTCCTAAGGGTCTGGGCCAAAATGTACTAAATAAGGTATCCAAATCAGTCAGTGCTTACATGTGGTTCTTGATATTTTTTTTCATATTCCTTAAGACTTAGTATTGAAAAAAAAAGAAAAGAAACCCTTAGTAATACAGCCATGGCTTTTTGCTTCTACTGTTCAAACCACAGCTTCCCCTCCCAGCACAAGGACTACTCTTATTTTTGTTTTGAGTAAAGCATCTGGCAGAGTTACTTTTCTTTAATTTCAAATATTTTTCCCTGCCTTCACTGCTTTAGAAACTCTTGCTAATATGTTATTACAAGTACTGCAAGACTGTTTTGATCAGTACATGTAAAGTGCTTTGACAAAAAGGTGCCACAGGAATTCTAGTTGTAAGAGATTATTTTGATTCTCTGGTCTTTGTGTTACTTGGTTCCCGTTGTTTTAAAAGGTGAAGCATATTTTTAGCTCACTGTATTATATACATCAGTTATTTACATCTACTCAATAATTATTAAAAACATATATATAATATTTAGCTTCTGAAAAAATTACTTAAAAACTTCAGAATGGTGATGGGGAATTAATTTCAGAACATCTGTTTTGATTTTTGCCTTAAAACTTGTTTATAAAGGTGTCATTGTGTTTATGCAACAAAGTTTCCTAGTGGGTGCATTTTCCGGAGTATAAAGTCTTCCAGTGTTCTCACCAAGTATGTTTGTTTTCAAGTTAATATCACAGGGCAGGAGGTATTACTTGACAAAACAAATATAAAATGATCCTCACAAACTCCTCCCTACCCCCCTGCTTACTCCAGTTACCAGCTGAGTCACTGACAGAGAGAATAACCTTCTGAAAACTTTTGAAAAAATGTAGGAGCAAGTCATTGCCAATGGCTCTATTAAAAGATTGCTATGTCAGTTTTGTGCCTACTTACATGGCATTTTCCATTTAAAAGTGTTTGTCTGGAACCAGTCTCAAGGAATAGTGTTAGCCATTGATAATGGCAACCAGCATTCCCAGAGGTGACTATGCTCTAAGATGACTAAAGCAAACAAACTTTCCAGTTGTCAGGTAAAGAGGACAGAATTACTGCAAAAGTTGAGACAGTGTATCTGCAGAAAACATTAATCAACTTAAGGAAGCGGCTGAAAGACTTTACTTCCTTCCAAACTTCTCAAGTTATTTATTCCTCTTTGCCTTTCTGATTAAAAATACTGTTACTCCTTCTATTGTTTAACGAAGCTGTCTGCTAAATTGTACAGTGTTGAGTAGTAACATAATATTATAGGTTATCTAATTGTCTATTTTTTGTGTGTGTGTCTGAAATTAATTTCTGTTTGATCACAGGTCGATGGCTCTTCTTTGTTTACTTTTGATTAAAACTGGACAGCTACTTTTTTCATCCCTCTCAGTCTTAGCTCACTGAGTTAGGCCAACCCCTGCCAGCAGAGTTAACACTGCCAGATAGAGAGGCTGACGAGGTTGTCAGAGGAAGATGATGCCCCACAGCATCTTGAGACCCAAAACTACTCTTCATCAACAGCGAAAGTTGCCCCATAGCAACTGTAACACGTCTAATGGGGAAGGAGCTTTGCTCAGTATGATGTGGAAGTGCTGCCCTGGCTGGGGTATCAAGAACAGGCAGAGGTGAAGCAATGACAGCAAATCTGCATTTATCCTGTTCTTGCTGAGATACCTTTAGTCTGAACTAAAAGCACCTTAAATGCAGCCATTGTCTAATCAGATGTGATAGAGGCTCTGCCTCTTTAAACTTGGTTCAATTGAGTTACACTTCATACTTGCATAACTTATACAGCTTGTTATGTAGACTATAAAATAGCTACTTGGAGCTGTTTGCACAGTGTAAGCTTTCATCTTCTTTGAGTTTTGTCCTGCTGTCTCAGATCCTGAATAGCAGTGCCTCTGTTATTCTATCTGGCACTTGCTGCTTTTGTGTATTAACTCAAATGATTACAACAGGAGCTGTAACTCCACAGCACACACAGAAATAAGGACTAAAATGTTACTTGAGAAGTCCCTGACTAGGCAACTGAAGGGCTAGTTCTTGAAAAAGTAAATAAAAATGAGGCATTAGTTTTAGCTCGTGTACTTGGGACTAAGCCAATGAAAGTGGCAAGAGAATACTCTGTTAAAGCAGAATAAGATTGATTGCTCTGGAGTACAGGTGGGGCATGTTGTACCTGGACTTCACGAGTTTTATTGGCCTGTGACCCATATTCATCTAGGTGGAAAATCAATGTTTTGATCTACATTAAATCTTTCAAGATAGAAATCTTTATGCAAAATCATTGACTTGAATTAATTCCCTGAATTTTTTATTAATAGTTTTGAAATTGTGTCATGCTTTGAAACTGAAAATATGGTTTTTCTTCCTCTTTGCTAATGACAATATTCAGCTGATTATGGCTTACTAAGATGACACAGAAAGAACTGATTTCAACCAATTTCCTTGGTGTTTCTGGGAACTTTTTAAAGCAAGCTAGAGCACAGACATATTTTAATAAATGATTATGCTCTCAATAGAACACAAACAATACCTTTTTTTTTCTATCCCCTTTGTGTAGACTTGCCAACAGATGGCCACCATAT
>JAWWLV010000021.1:7052040-7083333 GCA_035041135.1 Platyrinchus mystaceus
GTGGGTTAACTTTTAGGAAAGACCACAACAAACTTCACACTAGTATATTATTCCTAAAACACAAATAAGGTTAAAACTAGTATTACACTATTTACTGAGCATCCCTTACACACACACACCTGTAAAATCCTCAGGCTATAATAATGTAAATTCAGAGAGTTCCCGGACAAACTAAAGCTGTATCAAACTGGGGGTTACATTCCTTAATATATTCTGCTAGGTCATGTTTCTACTTTTACTATGTTCTATATCCCTGCTTCTTTTTTTAGTTAAATATTTCCCACAACTTCAAATTAGTGAGAACTGCAAGTTATTTTTGGGAAGGATTATTAGAGCATGCAACCAGGACTGTGAAATTTGATCATATTTCTCAGTTCTGCTCCATATGCAAACTCTTGACTTCTTGTCAATGAAGTGGGCTGGTAATACACAAAGAGTGGAGGATAGAGCTGTTTAGAGATAACATATGAATAATTAACTGTGCTTTACTGTGTTTGCACTGTGCTTAGCTCCCTTGGACTCCAGTCTTCACTGTCTGTAATACAAATAGTTAATAGTTCTAGAATTCTGTTTATCAGCACAACTTGGAACCTGATAAGATTTCTTCGCTTCTGTAAGCACTACCCTTAAAAAAACAACTGCTAACTCTTTATCAATAACATGTATTTTAAATTGGCCAGTATTTGTGACCTTCATTTCCAAGGGAAGTTAACAGTGGTATTACCAACTTAAAATAACCATTGATAAAATGGTGAATTTAAATTTTCTTGGCACTGTAGGTAGTGGCCCTGTGTACATACCCAAACTTGCTGGACAGCCCAAGTTTTCCAGAAGATGCCAAAAAGCGAGCCAGGCGGATCTTGCAGGGCTGTGGAGGAAACAGCTTAGGTAAGACTCTGTTTGAGTTGCTCTTCTTGGTATTAGAAACAGCGAAGGTAGTTTCAATATCTGCAACAGTGAAATTTCTTAATCACATTTTATATGGTTACAAGTCAAATGGGGAGGGCCTGGGACAGCCTGGTGGGGGAGGTTTGCAGTGTGGCCTATGGATAATCAGTGACTAATGGGGCAAATTTTTGATGTGGCTTATCACAGAAGGGTAGAAGGTGAGGGTTATACAGTTATGGAGCCCTCACCACAATAATGTCTAGGCATAACTAGAGAGAATGTTGAGCTTTTTTGTACTAGGAAAGTGGCAGAGAGTACTTGTGAGGCTTTGTGCTGTTTTATGGCATCTGTAAATCCCAGGCTCTGGTAGCTGTGTCTCCTGCTAAGACGAGGTGAAGGTTTTTACAGTTGTCTTCTCTAGATGTTTCTCTGCCAAGGAGTTTGCCACCCCTGTAATGCTGGTATCAACACACAGCGTGTGTCCACCTCAGCTGATCCATTTCACAGTCCTGTATCTTAATTTTGAGCCATCAGTCCAAGTGTGTTTGTCGGGTTATGAACTGGAGTATCAGAAATTCAGGTGCCCAGGTGATAATCCTCTGCAAAGGGAAATCAGCACCACTGAAAGTGGTGGTTTTTTACCTAGCTGAGATAGTTTTAAGTGAATATGTCAAGGCCCTATTTCTCCAGGGTAAAATAACTCTTGAAGAACTACAGAGCTCTGTTCTTCTCAGCCACTGGTCCTACAAGTCTACACCTGTAGTATCATATAACTAAGTACAAACTTTGCATATTCAGTAGAGAGAAAATTGAAGAGACAATTTCTTTCTCATCTAGCAGCTGTACTGCCCACTTGTACCTGGCAAACGCCACTAGAATTTCTACTTTGCAGATACTGTTACAGCTGCTGGGTACAGCAAAAGAGTCTGGCACACTTAATTACCTTACTTCAAGTAGGCAAACACTGACATTTCAGAGCACACATTACAGTAATTGGCATATTTCTTAATCTTTGTGATTGCAGTGCCTATTTGCACTGGCATATTTTGAGATTAGGTGCTTTGAAACTTAATAAAATAAACAAGACCTAACTAGTTGTTACATTAGCAGTATTTCAGCCTTGGACTATTCCTGACAACACAAGCTAGTACAGAATGTATTTTATTGTCACCTTCTTTGTATCGGTTTTGTCTTTTAATGTAGAACATTAAAAATACATTTATCAAAACTGAGAAGTTCCTCTAGCTCAATGAATTCCTTTCCTGTCTTACTTTGGCACAGTAAATCCACATAGTACTGTTGGCATGTAAGACATAGTGGGGATACATTTGAGTTTTGACTCAATCTTTCTTTGTAGTTATTCGTAAATTCAGGGATATGATGTGAATTGTAAGAATGCTAAGTCTTGTCCCCTTGAGTGCTCCCTTCCCCTTAAGGGTGAGACCCCATAGCCCCATGTTGGAGTAAAATGAAAGGAATTCATCCTTGCATAATACTTCAGAAATAAGTTCCCTTTTCAGCAGATCACGTTTTTCCAACAATTCGTGTTAGCTCAGTAGATTCTGAGGAAGTAGACTGAAACAGTTGGAATATTCAAATAAGATGATAATTCAGAACAAATCCTATTAATTTCAGTGGATAAATTGAAATTCTGTAAGTAACTGGAGTCTAAATGTTTTTTTCTTGAAATGATAGGTGCCAAGAACAACTGTATCTCTAAATTCCTGAAAACTAAAACCACTGTATACCTTACTGATCTGCTGTACTGTTTTCTGCCTCCTCTCCTCCCTCCCTGTCTCCAATATCGTGTATCAGCCCCTTCTTCTGGCCCCTGTAGCTCATCAGCTTCTGCACAGCACTCCATAAACACACAGTCTGAGGCAAGTGGACCTGCAGCTGAAAGGAAGTCACTGTGTTGGTAGTCTGACAGCTCACTGCTGTTGTCTTCTTGGCTGAGAAGGAGAGATTGGCTTTCTTGGGAAAAACCAAAGGTCAAAACCTCATCCATCTGTGTAGCTTTAAGTGCTGAGTTGTGTTCTAAAAAAACCTTATTTTCAACAAATTTTTTGATCCAACACAAAAGTGGCTTCACTACATATGGTCATTTGAAGTGTTGCACCTATATCTAAACTGGCCTATTTAAATGCATTAATTGCAAAGTTAATATGAATGTCTTGACCTCTGAGTATGAAGTAGAATAACCTCATTTCCAGTGAATGTTCAATTGGCAAAACCCTGCTCTTGGTATTGAGTCTTGCTACTCCTAGGCCATGTATGAAGGCTCAGCTATGTCCTCAACTTCTGTTGTGTCCAAACACTCTGGGATTCTATGGACATCACTTTGCATGTGGGATAACTGGCATATCTTCCCTGGTATTTGAGAAATTTCCCCTTCTCCTCTGTACAAAAATACCTGTTATGTCCATATGTAGTTTTTTGGGTTGGGTTTATTTATTTGCATCCCACAGTGTGAACACACTGGTTCTAGTCAAAGCTATTAATTGAGTACAGATAAGTGCAAAAGTACAGGACAATTAAGTGTTATATCTGCAGAGTCACAGCACTCAGTGGAGCATGAGACAGAATAACAGCTTAGCTTTGCTCTCCTGCTTTACCAGCAGCTTCTGAGCTGTGGTCAAAGACCTACGTACAGACCCAATAGAACTTTTAGTCCTGTAAAAGTAAATGTTTAGGACATCAGGGAACTTTGTGCCCTGAATTACCACTTTGCCCCATGCAATTGTGCAGTACTTGCAAAGCTTCTGTGTCTTTACAAATCATGATTTCACAGAAGTGTTACCAGGCAGACTACTAGCATATAACTGAGAGATGAGAGTTAAGTCAGGCACAATTATTCCACTCCACCCAACAAGCAAAGAAGATCCTGCAGCTTCATGACAGTGTTCTGAAATAGATGTACACTTGTCACTTCATTGTCCATCAGCTTTAGGCTCCATAGCTTGAATCCATTCCTCACCTTGGCCTAGGCTTGTTTTTACTCTTTACTTCTTGCACGTACTCAGCAATGATGCACACAGGTACCTAACATCTCATTATATTTAAAATTATTAGTTGTGCTCTGTAAACTGCACACGAGATGGGGCTGATTGTAGGCTTTTCTTCTCCAAGTAACTGAAAAGTGGTTGTGGGAGATGCTGTGGGGGAAGGAGAGAAGCAGTGTAGGATTTTTTGGGTTTCAGACTGTGGGAGAAAGCGGTATCTTGTTATTTTCATATTTCAAATAAACCCCTTATATTTGTCATGGAATTGAAGAAGTTACTTTCCTTTCTACTGCACATACTACCTCTCTTCCTTGTTGCCATTACTTAAATAGGTGTTGGTTTACATTCAGATTTTGACATAAAGAAAGCAACTGAAAGACAGTAGACATGGGATTGCTGTCCCAGTTTGCAAAGTAGCCTTTAAGTCATACTTTTTACCAATGTTATTTTTGTGTTTTAGTGATACTGTATTTGTCTAATTCCAAATTTATTTTTTTTTGCCCTAAGAGCAAACAAACTCCCTTTCCTACTCCTTTGAAAAAAAAAAATCCAACCCATCTTGGTGATCCAAAGTGCTCATATATACAAACTAGTCCTTACAGTACTAGCTCGGGAGTTTTGTTAGCAAGCAGAAAATGTGATGTACATTGTACTCAATTCTCATCTCATTCTCTATTTTTCACAGGATCCTACACTGCCAGTCAAGGTATAAATTGTATACGTGAAGATGTTGCTTCATATATTGAGAGACGAGATGGAGGGGTTCCTGCAGACCCAGATAACATTTATCTCACCACTGGGGCAAGTGATGGGATTTCTGTAAGTGTTAAAATTAAACCTGTCCCTTCTTGGTACAAACTATAATTTATCAGTTACCCTTGGAAATACAGATCTCTGTTGAGCATCTGGTCTCACAGACTCCTGTGAGTTCGATCTGACAGATACTGAAGTCACATTCAGTGGATATCCACTACGTGGATGTCAGATGCCAGCCAAGGAGCAGGTGCAAAGTCTCTTAATATGCATTAACTTGTTCCTTTCTGTAAAGGTACTATGAACTACACAGGTGCCTAAATATAAATATAGAACATTCAGACCTTTCAGACTAAATAATGATTGTCTTCAGTGGTTAAGATACATAAGCTCTGAAAACTAGAGGGTATCAGTCAGTGGCAGAGAGAAGAGGGAATGACCTCAGACGTGAGAAGTCTCAGCAACTCATTTTCCTAGTAAACGTTCTGCTAGTTCAGATCAATGCCAATGAAAATCCCAAAGATCTATTTCTGTAACCAGCTTGTTTGGGAAAAAAATCAGGTCTTGGCTTCAGCCAAGGTTCAGAGATAGTCCTTGGTTAAGATAGGCATAACTGTCTCTATTAGATTCTTCCTTTACACAGACACATTTACTGATACCAGCAGTACCACCAGCAGAACCACCAGCAGTTCTTTGCTTTTATTAAGGCAGCCTTTCATAGCCTGTTGGTAAAAGTGTTTTTAAATGACATCTAGTGGCAGAGCTCAGAATGGCAATGTTCTGACAGGAACAGCTCTCCAGATGTTGGTAGTGACTTGGCTTTCCAGAGTTTATGATACTGGCAGCTTGTCAGGAATGGCAGCATGGCACATCAAGTCTGTACCATGCTGATTTGATTTCACCAGTGATGAAAAATCAGCACTATTATGAGTCTCGTTATTTGGCCCTTTCAAAAATAAAACAATTATTGTTTCATAGCGTGGGGAACACAGGGTGTTAAGCAGTTTTAAAATATGCATTTGGTCCTGATGATGTATTTTGAATGCTCGATATTTTTAAGCTAGTGGTGGGTACAAAATTATGCTGATTATAAATCAGTAGCTTAGTAACTGAGATAGTATGAGATGAGAGGCACAGAACAGCAGGTTTTGTACTAGAACCACTGAGAAACTAAAGGATACTGCTGCTGTATCTGAAGAGATGTTTTGGGGTTTACACTGTCAATTACATGCTGATAAGGATGCTTGCTCTGATTGCACCTGAACATCAGAGTTCTCCCTTGGTTATAAAAGCAAGAAATCTCTCTACTTCCTGCACCAAGTGCACTCTTTTATTTAATTCACATGTAAAAAGCCTACACATAGACACACACAGGTAAATCCTCTGGACTCAGCACAAACATTACATTTGTGTCTGTATCTTCTGGGCATAAACTACATATGTTTATATTTCCATCCCAAGACATGCAGATTTTTGGCCTCTTCTGTTACTTGAAAAGGGAAACATGATGTGACTGCAGTTTTGTTCCCAGCTAGCCGCTATTCCTCCTAATCTAAAAGAGGTCCCTGTTCCAAAGGAGAATCTGCACAGTATCTCAGTTCTAATTTCTGGTTTTATTTATTGATTTCTTCTGGTTAGTGAGATAAAATAAATGGAAGGCAACAAGCAAGAACTAGCTGAGGCTTCTTTGCTTACAACTGGGCACAGCAAAAAGATCATCATCTTGATATTCCTGTTTCCAACTTTCCCTCTAGTGTTGTGCTCAGAATATTTTTCCTAAATTTTGCAGTTGATCAGGCATGATCTTTGGAAGCCATGACATGCAGAGGAGTTCCATTAAACTGAGTTAGACTATTCTCACTCAGCCAGTAACAACCTGAAATAAACAAATGCCTTTTGATATGAGAAGATGACTGTATGCTTCGAGAACAGAATCCACCTTAACTCTGGGCTTTTTTAGGAAGGAAGATCAGTAACTTATTCCATAGTATACTATTAACTCTGATGTGTGATGTTTTATTTTTTATTCCTACTTTTTCCCCAGGCAATTTTAAAGATCCTGATCTCAGGAGGTGGAAAATCCCGAACAGGAGTGATGATTCCTATACCACAGTATCCCTTATATTCAGCAGCCATATCTGAACTAGATGCTATCCAGGTGAACTACTATTTGGATGAAGAAAAATGCTGGGCTCTGGATGTGAATGAACTTCGCCGTGCCTTGAATGAAGCCAAGGCATATTGCAACCCCAAAGTCCTCTGCATCATCAACCCTGGAAATCCCACAGGTCTGAGAATTTTGTTTAACAGATAGGTTTTAAGATAATTTTTTAAAAATTTTTCATTTATTTGACATTGCAGGCAAATCCTAAATACACATCAAGTATGTAAAGCTGAATTTTAGAGTTAGTGCTCTAAGTTGGACAGTATGTCAGACTTTCAGAAATATTTTTTCATTATCATGGAACTCCAGAGAGGAGGGAGCAGGTTCACCTCACTGGATCCCTTTTGAAGCCACTACTTCCACTGAACTTTTGCAGACATATGGAATGACTTTCAGTCACTTCTGGCCTTTATGAAGGATCTTGCCTCTGGCGTGGCCTGTAGCCTTCTGCTTGTGAGAGGCAATGACTGTAGATTCTCTCTGAACTCAGTGGCAACCACTGCCTCCCCCAGAACTTTGGTTTTTGAGCAGTTGAGTTGATTCATGAGAAACTAGGCCCCACTTAACCATCATGCCTGTGAGCATTTGAAATTATATACACAGAATACTCTTAATAAGCCATTGATTGATTACTGTCTCTCACACCTCCTTTGCTCGAGATGGACTAAGTTGCCTTGAACCATAATTCCTCCAAAAATGCTCCTTAATTTCATACTTGGTGATCTGAATTCTGAAGTTCAATAGCACTTTTCTGAGAAAGAGGGATATCTTGTTGAAAAGCTACAAGTCTTACTAGGTCTTACTATATATATACATACATATATATATATATATACATGCTCCACTAACTTTCTTCTTGCTTTAAAAATTAAACTACAGGACAGGTGCAAAGCAGAAAGTGCATTGAAGATGTGATACACTTTGCCTGGGAAGAGAAGCTTTTTCTTCTGGCTGATGAGGTAATGGAGTATTCTGTTCTCTCAAAAGCAAAGCTGAGAGTATGAGGTATAATTTTGTTCCATGCATGGTATTGGTATTTTTTAAGTACAGGGAAAGATTCTTTGTTATCATGTTAAGACATGAACAAACATGCAAGATTCTTAGTATCAAAGGATCAGTATAACAGGTGGCTTTATCTGGATTTTAACTAGAGACAAAGTGTAGGGGACACAAGGAGGAACTTTGCTGGAACTGACCTAAAAACCTGTGTGAAGCTGGGACCACTTCAAATGAATGAAATAGAAGGAAAATCAATTTAAACATGCAAGTAAAGGTAAAATTGTATGCAAAGAAGCTCAGTGTTCTTCCAAAGGCTGAACCTTTAACTATGGTCACATGATATAAAATATATCATGACAGTAACTATTACTTAACAAAGAACCTTGTGTCTTCTAACAGCTTTTAAGTTCTGAGTGTTACCACTGTTTCTTCAGTTCAGATCTGTCTCTCTAAAAGGCCATGTTTTATCCTTAGTTGGGGAAACAGAGCACATTAATGTCTTCTGACTGTTCAGGTTTACCAGGACAATGTGTACTCTGAAGGATGCCAGTTCCATTCTTTCAAAAAGATTCTGTATGAGATGGGACCCGAGTACTATAACAATGTTGAGCTGGCCTCTTTTCACTCCACCTCTAAGGGATACATGGGCGAGTAAGTCTGATTTAGTTTTTTTTTTATTTCATCTTCCTCATTAATCTGGTTGGACAGGCCTTTCATGTTACTGACCTGAAGGTAATCCACCGTCTTCTATTAATTTTAACTAAAAACTATCAAGAAAAGGAAAAAAAACATTTAAAGCACAGAGTAATGGATTAACTCTGTGGTTTTCAAAGTACCAAATAATAAGCACATTTATTTCAGACACTTAATGCCTCAGTTCCACAGAGGTGAAATCCTACAGTCCCAATCTGGACCTGTGATAATGGAAAACTGGTCTCCAACATTCAAAGAAACAGCTCAATAATCGCTGGGACGTTTGATGTTGTAAATGTTTGGGTTTGGTTGTTTTGGGGTGGAAGAGATGGAAGAAGAATAATTTTGTGATGAAATGTGTTCTGCCACAGCCATATGCTCCTGTTCTGGAGATTAAACAATCCGTGTTAATCGTTAACTCGCCTGACAGGGAAGCTGCATGTACACCATTATCTTTGTATGGGATACTAGGAATTAATGACATCCCATGTAGGTCCATCTTGAACCACTACCAGTATAGCAGCTGTTTCAACAGCCTGTATGTTACATACTGTAAGATTGTCATTAATTGTCTTTCCCCTTCTGCAGACACTTTCATTGCTTTCCCAGTATTCATACGCTTGGGGTTGACCAGTCTTTTCTGTTCACTTTGTCACAGATGTGGCTACAGAGGAGGTTACATGGAGGTCATTAACTTGCACCCAGAAATCAAAGGACAGCTTGTTAAGCTGCTTTCTGTTCGCCTTTGTCCCCCAGTCTCAGGACAAGCAGCAATGGATATTGTAGTGAATCCTCCAGTACCTGGAGAAGAATCTTATGCACAGTTCATAAAGGTCAGCAGCAATGTTCTTTTATGCATTTCCTAAACCTGTCCTAAGTATTGGGAACTCAAAATATGCCCAGGGACATATTTTCTTTTCTTTCTTCTCAGACAATCCTGTAATAAAACCAATTTACAGAACCATGCAGTGTATTTAAAATTAACTCTATATGACCACCTTGAAAAATACTAAGAAGACATTATCAAATCAGCTTTCTTGCTGATAAATTCAACTTTTCTCCTGTGTTTAATTTGACTAAATAAGATTTTTACTAAAATCCAAACAGGAATGTAAGTCCAAATACAGTCATAAAATCAGCCTTGTTCTTAGGTGTATCCAGTGCCTTTATATACTGAGCAACATGGTAATCTGTGTTAAAGTATACACAGAGTTTCTCACTTGTAAAAATGAAACTGAGTCTAGCTTAAGAAATTACATTACTGAGTCAGATCAAAGATTCAGCTGATGTGGTCTCTAAAAACAGCCAAGAGTGGATGCTCAGAAGGAAGAATGGAAGAAGGCACACAGATAGAGACTCCTGCAGGTTACTGTCTGTCTGCAACACTTTGTAGTTGTATCCTGCTAATGCCTTTTTGCATTGCTGTCCTTAGAAGCACAACTGGAATTTGGAACATTGTTTGCTCTAATAGCTCAGCAAAGCCCTAAAAGTGTTTAATTTGGGGAAGGCCCCTTGAAGCATCAGAGTTTCCTCTGGAGTTTTTATTGCCACTTCAAATATGTCCAACTGAACACCTCTCTTTTAAACAGGAGAAAGAGTCTGTTTTGAACAATCTTGCCAAAAAAGCCAAACTAACAGAAGACATGTTTAACAAGATACCAGGAGTTCACTGCAATCCTCTTCAGGGAGCTATGTATGCTTTCCCACGGATCTTTATTCCTTCCAAAGCCATTGAGGAAGCAAAGGTCAGTCAGTCACTTCTACCTCAATTAATTTTAACCTTCACTGGCTTGTGCCTGCCACTTCTAATGATGAATTTCTATTCCAGAGACAGAGTAAGCTCACACAGTTACAAAAGCAGTACTTCATAGACTACATATGATCTTAAAATGACCTTCATTTTAAGAGAGGAAAGCAAAGCAGAGCATTTCATCTCAGTGGTGAGGCTTTCAGGGTGAGAGTGTTCCCAAGGATGTTGGTGTTTAAGGCATACAAGTAGCTGGACCTGTGCAATTCCAAATTGCTGCCCCTGCCTGGGTTAGGGAGGCAGTGGATTGGGAATGGCAATGTGCTACTGACCCTGCAAAAGAAGCCCCACTCAGCAAGTCTGGGAAAGAGGGAGGTTTCCTTAAAAATTTTACCTTTTTGCATTTGGATCAGTAACCTCTATAACTGAGGGGCAAGTCTTTCTGTTCCTGACTAGAGCCCTGATACCTAATGTGTAATACTTGTTTTTTAGAGGGAATTTTATCAGCACAGCTGAGAACAAAAATAGGGCTGTTTTTCAGCTGCTTATTTGATTAGGTGTATAACCTGTATGAATTTAAGAACTTTTTAATCAGCAGATAATTAGGGGGAGGGGAAAATAGTTGCTGTCAACAAAACTGGAACACACAGTTCTCAAATTAATTTAATCTTATCAAATGTCAGTGCCTTAGATTTTTCCAAGTACAGTTTTGAGACTTTTGACAAAAAGTTACAAGCAAGTCAAGGAGAATAACAAAATTACCTAAAATCTTTCTTTTGAAGTGAGTGTTTTGTGTAGGTTCCTCAGCCCTGTTCCTCCATGAAGTATTGTTATTTAATTCACAGTGTGAACTTGTGAACTGTCCCATTAACAATTGTTCCTCACCTTCTTTAGTAAGCAGAATAAGAAACTAATAATGTAAGATAAGGTTTTGGGAAAAAAGGAGGAATAATGAAATTCTATATATTTTATATCTATATATTCTATAATAATTCCAAAGCATCCATTCCCTTAGGCTCATAAAATGGCACCTGATATGTACTATTGCATGAAACTTCTGGAAGAGACTGGAATATGTGTTGTACCTGGGAGTGGATTCGGCCAAAGAGAAGGAACCCACCATTTCAGGTACAGTTTCTGTTTGTTTAAAATCAAATTAACAGTAATAAGCAAAATACCATCCCAGTACTTTCTCTTCTGATTAAATGTAAGGATTCTTGTTTCAGTTTATGTTGTCTCAGTTTAAACTGGACAGTTTCTGTGATCTGACATCTAGGCAAAAAACCTGGTCTACTAGATGAGCTGTCCAGGTTTTGTGGTGTTTTCACAGGTTGCTGACATAGTTTTCTTCTATTTTTATGCACTGGCATTTGAAATGCCTTCTCCAAGAATACAAGCAATAATAAATATCTTAGACTTTAATCTTAAAGTTGGCTACAGGATTACAAAAATTGCCCTGAATTCTTCTGGGAGAAGAATGTTTCTGTATGGAGAAACTGCATGAAAAATGCAATACCTCTCCTATAAATCTCCTCCTTAAGCACGCTGAATACCTCTTCACTTTACCAAAACAAGATGTTGAGCTAAATAATCTGATACCGGAACTGTGAACATAAACTCTGTTGCTTTTGTTTCCAATAAACAACACTTTGCTCCAGCCAAGCCACAGATACTAGACTTTATCATGGAATTTAGTCTTATTCAGTCTGAGACAACATAAAAGAGGGTGTCTTTAGCCTTGGTAGTTCTGCAACACAGCTGGTTGAGGTATCTGGGTACATACAGCTCCAGGAAAAAGCCATTCCAGCAGCACTGTGGGAAAAACACCCTCTTCTGTAGGTCTTGCACACAGTGTGCCATAAATAATTTGTGGGATTTTCACATCATGCAGAAGGAAAAAAGGGACTAAAAACTGCAGAGTGGGATGTTGCATTGTTCTAATGTTTCTGAATTCATTTTTCAATTAAAGAAGAAATGTACATTTACTTATAACTGCCCACTCCTAAAGCTCAAAAAACTGGGTACAATTTGGCATAACTGCCCAACTATGGAAAACTGCCCAACTCTAAGAAACTGTTGTTTCTCACTGATAACCTTCTTCACCACTCAACAGAAAATAACAATTCTTGAATTCCTATGAACTAACCAATTGAAACAAATAGCTCTAATTTAATAGTGTAGTTCAATTAAAGTATAAATGCATAAACCAAGAGAATCACATCAAAACAGGTATTAAACTTGACACATTACTGCGTCGTGAGATTAATCAAGATCTGTGCAAAGATCACAGTTTAGTTTGTGCTGAAGATAATGTGGGTTGTTTTTCTTTTTCTTTAAATATTATTTTTCAGAATGACCATTCTTCCTCCAGTAGAGAAGCTGAAGATCCTACTGGAGAAAGTGAAAGACTTCCACATAAAGTTTCTTGAAAAATATGCATGAAACTACTGTGGCTTTTCCTCCCTCGTCCCCTCCCCTTCCAGGCAAATGAAGACAATGAACAAAGATGTGCTGAGAATGTGCTGTTCATCTAATTTAACTAAATTCAAAATAGAACCAGTCTCAGATACTGCTACAACTTATTTGACTGTTAAAGTAATGTCTGGTATAGAAGGCATTGTTACATCAACTTGTTTTTTAAGGGAAAGGGGAAGAATGTGAAGGAAGTGGTTAGAAGAAAGAGTCAGTAAATGTTTTTGTGCCTTGATTGGAAATTACATTGTGAACTTTTGACTCAATAGGTTGGGAAAGGAAATTGCTCACTAAAATTATTACTGTTATGTGAGGTTTTTTACAGAACAGAAATGCAAAAATCAATCGTTTAGCTAGGAAAATGTCCCATCCTAAACTTCTACTAAACAAAATTTCAAAACCCTACATTATAGGTATTGTTTGGTTTAATTTTTGTTGTTGTTAAGTATGAAATGTTCTCCGGATCTGATTAAGCATGTAGGTACATCATGCGTATTAAAAAATCTTTGGCACATGTGTGCAGATACCTTTGGAATTCTGCTGAAAAAAAATCCTGCCATCACAGCATAATCAGGATGGAATATACAGTTTTGATAAGAGCAGTGAATATGGTGTCTGCTTGGACCCTATTTTTTTGAAACTGAAACATAATGAGGAATATTTTCTTCTTCTTCATGTGCTGTTCAACACAAAATCCCAGCACAAGAGTGCTGAACATTTCCTCTCATTACAACTCCATGAGTCTCCTGTTAACTCTCATCTTTTATACAAATGGAACATAGTAAGGTACTGTTTCAAAGCAGATGTGAGCACAGTCAGTCTTTTGAAGTAGGGTAAGACACAACACACTTCCAGAACCGCTCTGTCTACAGAGAACATTTGTTTGGAATCACATGTCAGAGACCTGCGGTGTGGCCAAAATCCAGCTTGAACTGGCAAAGACTAACACATGCTGTTACCAGGGGAAATGCTGAGGGGGATTTCTAATCAAGGAAAAGGTGTTTAAAGCAAAATGTCTTGCACCAAGCATAAAGAGAATGGTAGTACAGCTGGCACTTAAATCTTCCACTGGCTGAATGCCCCTGAGTGCTTATGAAAGCTCAGCTCAACAAGGTTGCTATCTAGGAGTACAGCTTTGTGACTCCACTGATCTGTGCCAGTTTCCCTGCAAAACAAAGGACGGCTTCTGTTTCTCTAGAGCTGGAAGCTGGACATCTCCTGCTGGCTCTGATAAAGGGCTAAAGGAACAGAGCTTCCAGTATTCAGACGTGAAAGCATTAGCATTTGTCAGTCTTTGGCTCAGCATTTACGGAGTTTATTCATTTAATCACATTTAATCTAGTAGTTAATTTTAAGTTACCATATAAAAGTAAGCTCATTTTCATGTCTATTAGAGCTTTGTTAGGCTGCCTTTGTAGCTGGTTCAACATCCTACGCTGATACAAGTTACTAAATCCAAGGGCTACAGAATCACCGTATGGATAAACCTGTGCCAATTTATCATGTGTGGAAGACGAGAGGTGTTGCCAGTAACTGTCCTTGCAACAGCAACCACCAGTCTATGACACAGCATTAGCCGTACTCCTCACAGTTCCTTGCTGAAGTCTGTGAGAGGAATTTAGTCCTCAATCACCTGCCAGTGGTCCCAGGTTCATGAATGAAAATGTGATGCTGCTACAGAGTTACTGTGGAGGCTCGGAGAGAAAAAAATCATACTTTTGTCCTTTGAGAAATGCACTTGTGGGAGGACAGCAGACTGAGAATACTTATGCTGCTACTATCCATTGATAAATACAACCTTTTATCTGTTGACATCCTTAATATGCACTAATAAAACAAATTCAGAAAGCAAAACTGTAGTAGGAGATAAGAATATTGATGTGAAAATAAGACAAACAGCACTTTCCTATTCTGGGAATGTGTCCAAGTGAGATCTGGCTTTGGACTCCTAACACAGTGTAGATTGAAGCTAAGATCTAACAATGGGAGTTAGAATATTTTTTTATATTTTTGTAACTACAGCTTTTTCATGGGGTAGTATTTGTAATCTAATAAGTCAATAGATTTTATATTTGCCTTGCATTTGCACCTGATACTTCTGGAAAAAAATGTAAAGGTTTACAAGTTTCTAATAATGATTTACAGGTGTGAAAGGCTTTTTGTTTTCAGTCGGGACAGCAATTCTTATACTTTTAAATCAAAATATAATGACATAAACTGAGTTTTTTCTAAACATTCTATTATGGTGCCTTTTATGTTTGTGACATTATAAGGGATAACAATTTGTTCTCGGTGCATCTCATGTGGAAGGGTGGTGATTTCTATTGTCCATCCACAATATTTGTATGTATTGTGATAAGGTTAATGTGCATTTTTGTGGAACAATGCTGTAAAGCTAAGAAAAGAGGCTAATTTTCCATGTCTTTGAAATCTTTCATTAACAGACAGTCCTTACTTTCAAATGCATGCTTCTAGGTTTGATCTTCCTACAGGTGCTCCTTATAACAGTACTTCAGATGTATGAGACTTCCAAATAATAAAGCACATGTTAAAAAAAGGGTAATAGTTCTCCATTTCCTATGTCACTGAAGCAACACCAGCTGGATTGCACTATGACACATTAACCCCCTGTTCAAACCAGTATTTACTAGTATTTAGCATCCATGTACCAGATCATTAATCTCTGCATCGCTTCAATTTATGGACTTGAAATTTGTCCAACTTGTTACCACAAAACTAATTCCTACTATTGGAGAACTGTAAGTAGAGATGGTCTTGGGCCAGTTTATGCTCATAATTAATCATACCATGTAATGGGTTGTAACCAGGAGTTAGGCAAGCCAGACTTTTTTCTTCATAGAGAGGATCAACCAGTCAGCTGAGGCTGATCAACTGTGTCATGAAAGCTTTGGTGAGGGGTTTGTTAATGTTGGTTGTTCCCATTAAAAAAAAAATATTTATATGAGATTAAATTTACAGAGCAACACAATCTTATCTTTTTGCAGTGACACCTCAGAATTACTTCAGTGTGTTTGTTAGGTAATTCCAAAGAAAATGAAGTTTAGGGAAATGGAAGTTAGTCCTGCTTCCCTAAACATACATGCCCCTAAAGCAGGATCTTCTTTGTACCAGGTATTTCAGTGTTTTCTGGAACAGAAATGTTTACCTCCTTTTTTTGGTGGGGGGCTAGCAGAGGTATGTTGTTTGTTTTACAAACAAAAACATGGTCTGATATATTATGAATTGTCAGATTTTTTACAGCTTTTTTTTTCAGTGATGTAGGCTGTCCCATCTGGCTCAGGAGATAAGAGTACTGTGCCAGATGCACATGATACAGAAGAAGCTAGTACAGATAGGTTGCAGCATGAACTATCTACACTGTGTGAAAACCACTAGCATTTTAAAATATTGTATAAATTCCTTTTTGTACAGTTCCTTGGTCAAATTTGTAAAAAACCCAAGAAACTCATTCCTCCAGTATGACTTTTTATTTGGATGCAGGTAAGATAATAAATTTCTTCAAGGAATTCTACTTTTAAGGATATGGATTTGAATATTGAATATTAGTTGTAGTCATGCCTTTCTAATGTTCCATTTTATTACATGTTTATTAAATCCTTTGTTGTTGTGATTAGAATTTGAACAGCCTATAATGATTTGCATGAGGCAGAACAAGTTATTCTCTTTGCTAGCTTGGAAGCTTTGAAGTGCCTATTCTGTACACTGAACAGCAGTAAAGTAGCTAAACCCAAACCTCAGCTCTGAAATAGGGCAGAAAGGTTTCCCAGTATCTGTTCAAGCCCTGGAAGCATTAACTCCTCATGTGCCCATTTTTGCAGTGGCTGTTTCAAACAAGTAATGAAATAGCACAGTTAATTTGTTCAGGATGAAGCTGTGTGTGTGTGTGTGTGTGTGTGTGTGTGAGCCTGCCCAGCTCCTGTCAGGGCATGAGGGTCATAGAATCATGGAATGTTGAAGGGTTGGAAGGGACCTTAAAGACCATCTAGTCTCAGCCCCCAGCCATGAACAGGTACCCCTTCCACTAGACCAGGTTGCTCAAGGCCTTTTCCAACATGGCCTTGAGCAGTGTCAGGGTTGGGGCATCCACAACCTCCCTGGGCAACCTGTGCCAGCACCTCACCACCCTCACAGTGAAAAATTTCTCTGTAATATCTAACCTAATTTCCCCCTCTTTCAATTTCTACCAGTTACTCCTTGTCCTGTCACTACAGGATAGGATAGGATAGGATTAGAATAGGAGAGGATTAGGATAGGATAGGATTAGGATAGGATTAGGATAGGATAGGATTAGGATAGGATAGGATTAGGATAGGATAGGATTAGGATAGCATAGGATAGGAGAGGATTAGGATAGGATAGGATTAGGATAGGATTAGGATAGGATAGGATTAGGATTAGGATAGGAATAGGATTAGGATAGGATAGGATTAGGATTAGGATAGGATTAGGATAGGATAGGATTAGGATAGGATTAGGATAGGATTAGGATAGGATTGGATTAGGATAGGATTAGGATAGGATTAGGTTAGGGTTAGGATAAGGATAGGATAGGATAAGGATAGGATAGGATAGCAGAGGATAGGCTTTGAACCTCTCTGCCCGTCCCTCGGGCACCCTCGGGACGACGCACCTGCAGATCCCACCCTCCTCTGCCCTCCCTTCTGACAGGAGCCGGGGGACCCCAAAAGCCGCCCCCGCCCCGGCCATTTTCGGGCCGCCCCATCCCCTCCCCGAGGTGTGTCCTGCCGGCCCGCGGGCGCGGGCGGAGAGACGGAGGATTTCCTCGCGGTCCCAGGGTCGGTTCCCGGTGGGCTGCTCGCCAAGTCCCTGCGGAGGCCTCCGGGCAAGCGGCAGCGCTCGGACTCGGGCGTGGAGCCGGACCGCGGGGCGCTGTCCCAGGAGAAGAAGAACCAGCGCATCGCGCTCTTCCTCAGCGACTTCGACCAGCAGGGTATGGCCGGGGGCGGCGGGGCTGCCCGGGGCGAGGCGGTGGTGCCCGCCCGCCGGCGCTTCCCTGCCCGGGATGGGTGGAGGGAACAGCGGCTCCCGGCGGGAAGAGCCCCGGGCCGGGAAGGCGCCCTCGGGCAGCGCCGCCGGCACCGCGGTCCTCGCCCCGAAGGAGTGGCTGATAGCAGGCGCTCCGACTCCCAAGTCGGATTTCTCCGGATGAAACGTTGTTTTAATTTCCTTTTATAATGCGATCTTCCAACGCTTATACTTGGAAACATGTAACACGCGTGGCAATAAAAGCCTGTTTTGTTTTGAAGCCAAGGAGCACTTCCAGGAAATGAAGAAAGAGCTCGATTCGCTGTTGCAAACAGCTGAGAAGGTGTTTGCAGTGGAGCTGCTGACGATGCCGGCTGCCATCAGGAAAGGGAAAGACTTGCTCG
Source organism: Platyrinchus mystaceus (assembly GCA_035041135.1). Taxonomy (NCBI): domain Eukaryota; kingdom Metazoa; phylum Chordata; class Aves; order Passeriformes; family Tyrannidae; genus Platyrinchus; species Platyrinchus mystaceus. Next base: position 7,070,170 of record JAWWLV010000021.1, read on the forward strand.
GTAAGTGTGCGTGGCCCTGTCCTTGCGAGGGGTGCGGGCAGGATTAGCGCAGGACGTGCCTGTGACTGGTGTGAGAAAACCTGTAAACTCGGGGACTTTTATGAAAAAGTTTGCTTTGTCAGCTGAGTGTTTTAAGCTAATCAGCAGAGCTGTTACCCTGCAGATGGTCAGTAAGCACTCTTGTTCAAGTAGACTGATCTGTTTTATGCAGGGTATAGAATTAGTAGGTAACAGTGAGTAGTCTGGAACTTTTTCTATGTACACTCTAAAGTCTTATTTGAAGTCTGAAGAGACAAGGAATAATTACAGACCTAGTGCTTTCTGTGCATAGAAACATAAGCACTTCTGTCCATCTGAATCTGTTCATCCCAGCCACAGATTTTTTTTTTAGTTTTTGTCAGTTTGAAGCCTTTTACTACTGAGCCTTTCTCAACTAGTTGTTTACCTGTGATGGTGAGCAAATAAGTTTAATTTTAACTGCCATGTGTGCAGTAGTTTAAGATGTGGTGTACACTCAGCCCCACGTATATTCTTGTGAGAACTGATGTTTTTGGAAGCTACCTTGCAGCTGGAAATTGCAGGTGCCATACAAATATCAGACCTAAGACTCTGGAAGAACTTAAGTTTACTGTAAGCCTGAGTATGTATTTTGGTGTTTTTCTTGAGAAACTTCTGCCTAGAAGCATTAGATTTCTGCAATACATTGTGTCTGTGTGGCTCTTCTTTGAATTTGTTATATACTGTGTGACTACATTCAGTATCCTTTCGAAGATTAAACATTCTGAAATTTTCATTGTTTTGTAGGATGACTACAAAAAAATGCAACATATATGCTAACTAAGGGTAACTATTTAAGCCACTGTAATCCTGAATTACTTATTTAGCTTCAAGGCTTTAATAACTTGAAGATAAAAATTATCCAAGTAATAGTATCTAAACAAGTTACACTTTCTTGAGTTACAGATTTTCAAGGAGGAGGGGAAGTGGCTTTTGCTGTGGCAGTGGTAAGTGTGTCCTTTCAAATTTTATCACAGTTTACAGAATAGAATTCTTCTCTTCCTGCTGTAAAGATTTCAGACAAAATATTTTGTTTGACTGTGTGTTTAAATAGAAGATGATATTAAAAGTCTAGAGAGCCAGCCACGGTGCAGTTATGATCATTGCCTAAATTTTTAGGGTCATCTGCTGGGAGAAATCCAGATGCATGTGCAAAAATAAACTGGTGTTTAGCCAATCCCACTTCTGTCACTTTCTTTCATGTGCTTTTGTAACATAATATTTATTTACTGGGCAAAATCCGTTGACCTCCCCTTGTTGGATAAACACTATTTTTGAGACTGGAAGGTGTATATATGAGACAAGTGGTTGGTTGTATGAATATGAATACATTTTGACAGCATGAAACTCCTTTTAGAATGCATATTTGCCATTTTATATGTATGTGTGTATATATATATATATAGTGGGGCTTAACTGCTCTTTTTCAATTCTTACAGTATTGTTTCCTGCAAATCTCTATCATTTTGCTTTCAAATGCCACTTCTTTTAACTGCGGTCTTGCATATACATTTTCAGATCTCCAAAACCAAGTTGTTGGTTTCATTGGTCTCTGGTTTAAATGGTGAACTGAACCCTCTTTCCAGGTAAGACTGACCTCTGATAGCTTATTTAAGTCACCTGAACTTGTGAATGCTGAAAAAATTATTTTCAAATGAAGTAGCTGAGATTTGAGCCTAACAGGAATACATCTGATAAGGATGTCCTCTCCAACTGAGATGCACTGTGATTATGTGAACCCTAGACTAAAAGCACCTCTAGCTGATGAAGACATGGAGTTGTATTTCTCACGGAATGGTGCATGGTTCTGAATTCAGGGAATCAGTATAGATTTCCAAACAATACTTAATAGAAGAGAATATGTAAGGAAAGCATCTGTGCTCTGTTAGGACTAAGAAATTGTTCTGTAATAGACACTCAACTTGGTTATTGTGGCCCTCTCTTACCTACTAACACCAATTAATTCTTTTGTTCCTGTATGTTGTTACGTCCCATGATATCATGTTTACCTCAGGAGGGCTTTTTCATATGTGTATACACTAGATGTTTGTCCTAGAGCACTCCCTAATCCATTCTCTAATCCACTATCTGTCTATCTTCAGCCCAGCTAAAACTCCACATTAGAACTAGATGAGGAGTAATAAATAAAAATAATAATAAAACAAGAACAAATAAAAAAAAATCCACCCCAAACAAAATACAAAACTGATAAGTAATTTTTTTTTTTGAATGCGTTAACATCCTTCTGCAAGTCACACTTGTAGAAGAGTAAAGTCTCTTACTCCTCATTGCAGAGCCACAAATCTCAGAGCCACTCCAAAGGTACCTAACAGGTAAGGGGTTGTAATGGACTGATTAAAAGATGGAGTCTGCTTCACCATTGCCTCGAGCATGGAGCTAAAAAGCCTTGATAGAACAGCTGGGCTGCTGCAGGAGCTGAGCTGCTCGCAAAATGTCCAGGAGGTCCCAAGCAAGAGACCAGGTAGCTGAGCTATTCTTAGCAAAACAGAAGGTCCTTGGAGAAGAAGCGTTACAGTCAAGAACATGACAAGGACTTACTCTCCCAAATAAGGTACGCCAGGCAGATCTTGCTTGGATACTGTGGTCCAGCCATGGCCACTCAGGGTCCATCTTGGTCCCAGGCAAACTTTGCTTGGATACTGGTGAACTGGCCAGTGGGCACTTGGGGTCTGCCATGGGGAGGGTATTTAGGGCAGCACACTAGTGGCACTTCGTAGTGGTTGTAACTCCTGTCCTGTGCTTTTAATAGTCACCCTGAGCTTTTCCAACCTTTCTATCTCCCTTCTTTCTCTCTGTGTTACAAAAGAAAGTTGAATTATCCTTTTTGGAATCCAGCATCTGGCCTTGTTTGTGCCTTAATCCCACTTACGGGGATGTTTTAGAACCTGATTCCCCTCCTCATCTAAGCAGATTGGAACAGGGGTTTTCAGCTTGTTCTTAAAAGTAATTTTGTTAAATACCAGAATTTAGCAGAGTATTCTGAGTTGGAAGGGACTCACAGGGATCAAGTCCAGCTCTTATGTGAGTTGAAGAAGCAACATCTCTACCTCAATTAGCTTAGGAATTTAGAATTTAGTGGTCTCTGACCTTAGAAGAGAAGCTGTACCTTAATCAACAAAAATGGATGTTTTCCTGAACTTTGCCATTTTGGCTGTTTTTCTCTTAAACCTGTAATCAGTCTAGTGTCATAAAATAAGGGTAAAGGAGGCGGAGATGATTGAAAACAGCTGAATAGTCCACCTGAAGGACGTTAACTAAATGAATCATATACTTCAAAAAGCAAAATCAATATAAGTTGTCTTGCTAGGAGTCAAATTCAATAAAGGATTGTTTAAGTAGAAGATAACATGAGGTTATCTTTTAACTAGTGGTGGATGTGTCTTGTAGTGGGTAAAGACAATCCGGTAAGATTGTCCACCGCCCCAAATTCCTGCCACACAAGGCACACTAGGTGGCGGTCTTGCTCCACGAAAGAGAAGTTCGGGGAAATTAAGAGTATAGCCTCCTGCCATAATAAGGTGGGTAGTTTTCTGGGAAGCAACTTTGAATGTTACAGTGTATAAATAGCCGAAGAAACTGTACTTCGGTGAGCGTGTATGGCGAATGATTCCCCGTGCTCCCGTCACGACGAATTAAAGGAATGTTTCATCCAAACGACACTGTGTCTTGGGGTGTGATTTCTTTGTTTCAGTTGGTGCTGCAACTCGGATCCCTCTGTTCGTTGTGAGACCCCTCGGTGAGAGGGAAGTTTTCTGGGCGCCACTGGAGATTTCTCCGGCAAAGCCTCCCTCAGCCCCTGGATCACTGCAGGAGCAGAGAAGGTCCTGGACACAGGTAAGAGCATTCCTTTTCTGGTATGGTTAAAAGACCGGACCCTGGGTTATTGCCCCTTAGTCATTATATAAAGCACTGGACAAAGTGTATCGGGCTGCTCGCGCCTTGCAGATACACAGTGGGTACTTTATATATGGTTCTGTTTGTCATGTGGTCTTCCGAGTCGGGATTGATGCTTTTGTCAGTTTACAGATTTGGTTTTGGACTTGGTATTGTGTGTATTGTAATTTCTATCTGGGTATATTGCTATCCTGTCCCTTAATCTCCTTTGTAGAAGGTGCCAGCCAGTTATAATTACTAAGTGCCAATGGGAAGGTTGTCTGGGGCTCTTCAGGGCAGTCTAAAGCCAAGGGTAAGAGTGGCAGTGTAATCTGACTAACTGCAAGCACCTTCAGACTTGGGGCTGGAGGGACAATACAGTAAAGCCCAAGTTCACCCTTGTAAGTGGTGCAGCGAGTTAGTAAAGCTCTGGGGATAGATTGGCAGTTGCATTGCACACTCCCCACCGTCCCCAGGCCAGTGGGCAGGTGGGAAAGATGAATCATTTAATCAAACAGCAATTGGCAAAGGTTGGTTGAGAGGCTAATCGGTGGTGGGATCAGGCATTTCCACTTACCCTAGTTAGGATCAGAGTAAACCACAACTAAGGAAGGCGTAAGCCCATTTGAAATATTATACGGAAGGTCTTATCAAATCCAGTACAATGGAGAAGACATCAGTCAAATAGGAGAAAAATGTTTGAGGCAATACATAGTAGCTCTAGGGAAAATGTTGAATTAAATAAATAAAAGTGGTTTTGGGACTAGAGCTAGAGGAGTAGACCATGCAGTTCATTGTTTTCAGCCTGGAAATTGAGTATATGTTAAAGCTTTTTCAGATCCACCTTTGGAGGGGAAGTGGAATGGACCCTATCAGGTGCTGCTGATGACCTTCACTGCAATCAAGATCAAAGAGCAGCCCGCCTGGATTCACTATTCACAAGTGAAGAAAGCACCTGAGAAGGCTTGAACATTAGAACAAGTCAGACCAACTACTATCAAGTTCTCCCAGTGTTGATCTTTGAGACTTTAATAAGTATAATAACTCTGAATGAGACTTTTGCCTTAGACTGGCCATGGCCCCAAGCATATTGTGGGTTCTCTGGTCTGGAGACCATGTATATAGATGATCATCAGCAAATGGCTGCATATTATACATCTTCTGTGGTCTTACAAAGAGACCCAATGACCTTAAAAATTTGGCAGAATTGACCCTATGGTGCAAGCATTTTGGCTGAAGTTTTTGAAAGTACAAGTAGGATGTTAAATACTTAATCCACTCCCACAAGGAAACTAAAAACTGCAAACCCAAATTTTTGACAGAGATTCTTTGGTTCTTTGGCATCCATCCTGTTCACCTTTTCTTAAAACTTCACATGCAGCATGGCTACTCAAACATACATTCACCCTCAAGAATCAGACTAGAAGAGATAAAGTTGGAGCATTAGGATCAGGATTAGGGATTTTGAACAGCATGGTTTCTGAAATATTAATGAATAGATTAGAAACAGTGACCAGAAATTTGAATCAACCACAAAGTCCCCTAAAATCTTCCCTTTCAGCCCTATTAGCTAGTCAACAACTTGTGTCAGAAGCCTTATTCCCATGGGAAGAAACTAATGAAAATATCATCTGTTAATTGCAGAAGCTCTAGGGACAGCTCAGACCAGTGTTTGTTTGGCTCCGAGTTGTATTCAGGCTCAGGCTTGGATACAAACAGTGATAGCAGTGATCATTAGGGAAGGTGAAGGTGGCACCTTACCAACTGAAATTCGTGCAGTTATTTGGCAAAATGTAACACAATTTGGACAAGAATTGCAATTGTGGTGGAAATTTGTTAATTTGACCTATGATCCTACTACAAGTGTCGCTACAGCCTTTGCATACTAACTGTAGCTGAAATTAATGGGATCTACCCAATTATTGCCTTAAGGGCAAATCGCAACAGAACTATACTGCAACCCTTGAGACATTAAGTTTGGGGCCCGAGAAAAGGAGATAAGTGGCAAACAATTGATGTAGAGGCTTGTCCTGTACAAGAACAACAGGGATTCCTCTGTGAGAGCAATACCATGAGAGCACAGGACACCTGTCTAGATACTGAACAAAGCATTTGTCATTTTGAGATGCACCCATATGAAAATCCAAAAACTATGATTGTCTACATAGGGTAAGGGCTGTGCTTGCTTGAGGACTCCATGCGGCCTGTTGCCTGTAGATAAACATACTTTAATGACCACTAATCACTGCAATTTTTGTGTTTGCAATTTTGTTAACACTGAAGGGTGTGATTTTATGTTGTTTCATACTCCTTGTTATGATGTGACTGTGTTATTTGGAGAGTTCCAGCCCACCCCCATTGGAATGGACTATGCCTTGCTTAGAGAATTATTGCATCGTGAAGACCTGCAGCAACTGTTGAAGCAAACCCAAGAAAATGGGTGAAAGACTTTAATTATGGTCCAGCATGACTTAGAAAAGATTCACCACATACCCGAATGAGTGAAAGAAGACAGAAAGAACTTCTGATGGGATGCTTTCATGGGAAAATCTCCCTCAGCAACTCAAGTTTTGAATGTGTTGATTTGGTTGTTTATAACAGTAATACTTACAGCAGTCAATTTTGTATTCTAGTATAAGTTAAGAACCTTAGCATCTCAGGAAATGAAGAAATAAAAAACTAAAATACAATAAAAATATTTTAAAAATAAAAATAAAATTAAAAATAAAAATATAAAATAAAATTAAAAGAAGAAAGAGTAAAAAATAAAAAGAATAAAATTATTTTATGGGATGGACACTTAATTACTCTCACCAGGAGTATATTTTACTACTAGAAAAATTCAAATGCCTTTTTCAAAGTACTGATAGATTTGACTGCAGACTTTGGCTGCAAACTGAAGTGTAGCTGCTCTGAAAATTCCAGGAAAAGGTGTAAAATGATGAGTGAAAAATGTCAAGGGTAATATTTGTTTAATGTGATTTCATTCATACGTTTATATCCAAAAATGTCTCTCTTAGACCATCTGGGAGTTCTACTGTTGAGTCATGTTAGCCCTTTCCTTTTTCACATTTACTCCATTTTGTTTGTACTTCCCAAGTCTATTTTATTTTTCTCATTTTCTTTTACCCTGCTGGTTTGTTCTTTCTTGGCTTTATTTTTAATTAGTTAAACATGAGTGGCCTTTGACATAGCAAAGATTATGAAAACAGTGGGACACTGGTTACTGCTTTGAAAGAGTAAGGCAAATATTTTTGTGTTTGTTCTCCTTTTTTCTGTTACCTCTCTCCTGGGGTTGTATTGTCAGTAAGTGAAGTAAAAGAGCCACTTGAAGGGGGGAAAGGGAGTTTATTTGGAATCTTCCTCAGTTTTCTGTGTATTATTAGGGCTAAAAGCCCTAATAAATCTTAGTTCCATTGTGCTATGCAAAGCTACGAATGCGTAATGAGAACATCTGAAGTTTACAACATTAAGCACTATGCCAGACCGGACCTGGCAGGGAGATGATATTTAATTTTATGCATCCAGATCAACAACCAGAGATTTTGAGCCAGCATCTAATCATGTTTAACATCTCTTGAAAATCTGTCCTCTCACAGTGGAAGCTCCTATTTGGAAACTGGCCAACTGGAAAGCTCTCCTTTTATAGTCATTTCAAGACTATAGGGGAGATAGTTATATGAAATCTGAAAGTGTTTCCCAGCTCTGGTTCCTGTCCAGCATCGTAAGCTTGAGAATATAACCTTTCACTTGTTTTAGACCTTGTCGTATCCAGTAACAAATGTGGCCAGACGGGGCATATTTGGTCTCCTTTTGAGATTTGTGTTGTATTTCATTTGGAACTGTGGCATTTCATGGTGACCACTGGTAGTGGCCATTGAGATCTTGTTGCACATGGGCAGTGTGGCTCCCTGAAAAATGAAGATGTGCATACTGTTCCCTTGCTTGGCTTCAACCAAAAGTTATTAATGGGATTCTGCTAGTTAAGCAAAGCTCAAATTTTGGCTACAGAAAGGTGCAAAACAGTCCCAGAATCCTGGATCTGTCTGTACGTTTCTCTGTGATGGGTACCTGTTGGCCTCAAAGAGGTTCAGTGCTACTTCCTTAGAAATTAACAGAAGGTATAATGTTGCAGAAGACATGCAGTTTCAAAAATGAAGAAATCCTGTAAAATGTGCCCTAAGATCAAAAGCCTATTGTGTAATGTGGGTTGCAAAATGGATTCCTTTGTTTTTTCCCTCAATCACCTTTCCTCCTTCCCAGAGTCACCTTCTCCCATTCCCAGAAACCCCCTAAAACCCCCAGAGCCCCTAGAATTGTCCCTAAAAGTTTGTAAAAGTTTTTCTGTTGGTTAGAATCTCTGGATTCTCATTGGTTCTGGATAATACCCTACAGAAACCTATATATTCCTTTGCCCAGAGCAATAAACTCTCTTTCCTGCCCTGCTCCTCATGGACTCTGTGTGTCTCCTTCAGGCATCCTGAGGCCCCAGGGGGAAGGGCAAAGGGGGAGCGTTCCCCCAGTCGCTGCAGTATAAGATCCATACTTGTGGTGCCTTCCTAGAGAAAGCTCTTTGGGAATTAACCATGGGGGAGAAGTATAAAGTGCCTCCTGACTTGCATGAAGGAGTCTTTACAGATTGTTCAGAGAGGCTGTAGCTAGAAAATTTAAGGTGTGGTTGGATGGGGTTTTGAGCAACCTGATCTAGTTGAAGGTGTTCCTGCTCATTGCAGGGGGCTTGGAAGTAAATGAACTTTAAAGGTCCCCTCCAACCCAAATAATTCTGTGATCTTTGGAATTCTGTTTGCTGAAGCAGAAAGGGTCTATTTCTGTCCTTTCACAGTTTGAATACAATCCAGCATGATTTACAAAAGACTGGAAATGAGCATGTGCCACAGAAAATAACAGGATTCACAGGTTGTATATGTGAAATGTACAGTGGATTGCCAAAACTGGAGGGTTTTATTCATGGTGATCAACACATACTAATCTGTTTTGTACTCAGTCACAATAGCCCACATGTTAATGTGGACTCTGCTCTCTGGGTCTCAAAAATCAAGGATGGGATAGGAGTTCTAGTTTTGGGAAGGCCTAAAGTATCAATGAACCAAAAAATCCTCAGTTTCCTACAGCTAGTCAGTATCTTGGAATTTGGAAAGCAGAAAAGTCAGTTGTCCTGCTTCTGCAGGTAAAAGCCAGGTGGTGGTGTACAGAAGTTGAGCACTTCGTCTCCACGGAAATATTTATCTTCTGATAGAGCATCCTCCACGAAAGAAGGCTGAGAACAGAAACACCAATTCAGCTGTAATGAAGCCACTACAGTTTACCCTGTTGCAGTAGCAGAGTTCTTAAGAAATCCAAACTTTAAGCTGTTTAAATAATTTTAGAATAAAAACTCCATACTTGGAAGATTATAGAGATGACAACTAAAATCAAAGGAAATGATCTGATTTTTTTTTTTTAGCAGTGACCAGCTGTAGTCACTGACACACTTTTCAGTGTATCCTAAGGTACTTGAAACGTGGGCTATGAATACTGTAAACAAGGGCACAGAGATAAGAAGCTTCTTTACCAGCTCTATTCATTCCAGAGCCTTTATTTAAAGTAGTATAGTAAAGCTACTGTGACTTGGTTTGAGCAGTCTTCTCCTTGGAGACCTATGGACTTCCTTCTATTCTATGGAATGTATACAAGGAAAGCTGCTTGTGCAGAACAGTTCCCAGCATTGGAGCCTCTACGACCATAAGAATTAATTTGTGTACTGTTCCCAAGAGCTCTGTGTCGGTGTTTTCCAAATCACTTTCTTTAGAGTAGTGTAGTTTTCAAGCATAGTCAGCATTGCCCTGTCTCTCCATTAAAATGATCTCAAGGAAAACGGGCTGAGTTTAGAATTAATCCTTTTGGAAGCATCACTGCACTGGAGTTGATGGTGAGACTACTACCAGCTTGGCATTAGTCATACACAGTTGGAATTCTGCACAGTAGCAATGATGTGTTCTAGACAGAAAGAAGGTAAGTGAAGGAACTGTAAGAAAAGGCACCAAGAAGGCTTAGCCTTGATTTGTTCTGGGTACATGCTGGAATTAAATTGCACATAATGTTGTCTTGAACAAACTGATGAAAATTAAAAAGAAATTCCACAAATAAGTTTAAAAAAACAGACAGTACCTTTCAAATGATAAAGGGCTTCTGCTACAGTGTGGAAATATAAAATAGCTGACATTTAAAATGTCTACAGTTTCAGTGTTTACCAAAGGAGTTCTGACATTTTAATAGTGACCATTTGAGCTTTTATTTGTTTTAAATGCCTCACTTAAATTCTTTTAGCAAATTATCAGCAATCTGGTCATCTTTGAAAAGTGGTGTCCTCTTTTGTGACTACAGCTGTTGGGAGAACAGAGCTCTTAATTTTGATGGTTGCAGTCTGTGAAATAAGGTCAGCCAAAGATGGACAGTTATTTCCTATGCTTGCATTTGCATTTTGCTCTGGGCAGGAAGAAAAACTGAGCAAGAGGTAATTTTTTTCCTATGAAAATGTGATATGGATGAAAACCTTTCTTTAATGGTCAAAAGTAGTAGGCTGAGCCTTGGGAGATCTCATTTCTTCCTGAATTTGGCTGCCTGGCTGCCTTTTGCAAAGTCCTTCCCTCTTAGTTTTCAAGGTTGAAGAAGTTAAGTAATAATCCTTTTTTTTCCAAAAGCATTTTGGAGTCAGTTTTAGGAAGAAATTAGTTTTTATGACATTTGTAGAGACTGCAGAGGCTTCTCAAACTATTTTAGAAGACAACAGTTATGGTTTCGCTATTGAGAACCTAATCTATACTCAGCTATTCGGTGTCTTATGACCACTAATGAAGGGCTTATATTGAAATGGTTTTGCATTATAATTTTTAATGTAAATGGCACTGAATTAACACTTCTGTTAGGAAGACACTAAAACAAACAAATAACTGATTTGGTGCCATTCTCACTTCCAGTGCATAAACTGGTTTTGCTCATACTTCTAATACAGTTTCTGCAGTATTTTATTGGCACCTGAGTGCTCATTTTAGCTCAACAAAGGAAAATGTCTGGCATAAGGATCCATTCCACAAGGTTTCACGTCTATACCATAGGCACAGTAAAAGGAATCCCCATCTCTGGTTTTATATGGGGAAGTGAAGCAAAGTACATGTGAAAACCTTTTGGCTGAAGAAAACTGCACACCATGGCTTGCCAAAGGATACTTATTCTCCATGAAACTTCACTTTGTTGCAGCTTTTTCTGTAGAATAAGGAATTTCTGTGAATGCATAGAATATTTTGGTTGTTGCTATTCTTGGCTTTCTTCATAAAAGAAACAGCATAAGCTATTACTGCTATTTATAAAAGTACTTTGTGACCCTATGCCATAGTGTTGAACAGATTTCATGACAGTTTTTTAATCCAAAAATTTATCATTGGAGCTTGACAAAAGCTGATAATGGCAACTCTGCCTCTATTTTAAAAATACCTATTAAAGTTCTTTGGTGTAGAACTAGTCTAAGAAAACAAGTAGATTCCTCTCATGACTTCCAAAATGCTAAGTTTAAATGTGTTTTTTCTTAAATGTGCTTTTTTAAAACCAAAAGCAAAACGCAAAAAACATGTGTTCTGCAGATTTTATCTCTTTTGTTATAACTTAGAGTTTATTCAGAGGCTGCTAAGGCATTGGGAGTCCTGATTGAGACACTGCCAAACTACTCATTTACTTTCCTTAAGTAGAATATGTGGTGGGAATTTTCTGGCTTCTGTTCCTGCAGAGATGAGTAAGATCCTTTAACTGTGCTCAGCTGATGGGTTTATATTGGATCTTACAATATTTCAGTCTTAGAAGGAAATCCCCCATGAAATTTAAGATGATGTTCTTTTCCCTTTGAGGTGAACACCATTCAGTAAGGGGCCTGTGTCAGCCATATCTAATTCCTTGAACAGAGGAATTTATAATGGTTTCTATTCCATGGCTTATCAGTTCATTGCATATCTTAAATATTGCACCAACACCTTGAATTAAAAGGTGTGTGAATGATGGAAATAAACATGTTTTAATTTTACTACTTAAATGCTGTTAGCAAATGGAAGGAAATATTGAAGTCCAGCTGTCTGCTTCCTTACTCAGACCCAACAGAAGCACTTGTAACCCAAAATGTCTGACCAGTTCCTTGATTCCAGGAAACCTAAATTTATTCAGTGCCATGGAAGACTCATTCAGTCTCCTCACTTCCGCCACTTCCACACAGAGGAGCTGCTAAGGAAAATGGAAGAAATGTACTTCTGAAGACTGAGTTAGTCTGAGCAATACCATCCTATGTTTCTTTTTTTTCCATCATCAGGGCCAAACATTCTACTGAATCCAAATGCTGGGTCTATGGCAGAATGTTTAATAAAATTAATTATTTCTGAGGATTTTACCCCTGCAAAATATCAACTGCAGTCATGTATGTGAGGATTGCATATGAAAAGGGCAAGAAAGGGTTTGGCTTACTTTACTGTGGTCTTATCCTGACATAGAGAGCTGTTATCTACAATGAGAGACCTTACCAAAACTTACTTTGGTATTTTCTTTCTATCTTTCCCATCCTGCTAAAGTAAGTGCATTAAGATTTTCTTTTTAATGAGTTTATTAAAAATATGATTTGTAATTTTGGTTCAAGATTAAAGATTCAAGTATCTGTTCTGTATTCCACAAATATGCTTTCAGTTGGCATTAATAAGATATATGCGCACATTTATGGGCATAGTGCTTCAAATAATCTTTTATGAGTTAAGAGACACCACATGAAAGGCTATTATCTCTGACTCAGCTGTGAGAATATTTTTAAAGCAGCATTTACCAGACTTTGATCCACAGATGCATATCTGTGTTTTGAAGATTTCTTGGTTTTGTCTGCTAAGTTACAAGATAAGAGTTTAAAATCTTTGGCTTGGCGTAATTTCTTTGCTATTGTTGGGATAGGAAGATGTACGATTACAAATGGGCATGTAGCTGGTTCCCAGTACTAACCATACAAAAAGATTTGCAACTCCCTGCTGTACAAAGTTCAGGATGAAATGTGTTCCCTTGGTGACCAAAATCCTGTGTTCAATGATATGAAGTTTGCCATGGATGTAACTGGGATCAAAACTATGTCCTGTAGGTCCTGCTAAATGACCTTATTGGGAAAGTACTCCCTTGCCAAAATTGTTGTCAGAGGGA
>JAWWLV010000021.1:7083433-7110699 GCA_035041135.1 Platyrinchus mystaceus
CAAAACTATGTCCTGTAGGTCCTGCTAAATGACCTTATTGGGAAAGTACTCCCTTGCCAAAATTGTTGTCAGAGGGAGGATGAATCTATCAAGTTGTGATAAAAAAGCTTGTAATATTCAAGTGTGCTATAAGAGATGGGCAAAACAGAAGGGTCTGTGTGTGGGAGAATGCAGTAGATGAGAAGGAAAATGTAATGGAAAGATCTGAATGGGAAAACAAAATTAGTATAGCAGCAGGCAAACAGCTGGTATTCATGCACACATCTTGAAAAGACTGAGGAAAGTTGGGTGAGAACTGAAGCGAGGCACCAGTGTCCCAGTTTCCTCAGAAGAGATGTGGGGAATATCTATGTGAGCGTTAGATGAGAACAGCAGATGACTCTGATTTGGTCATCTGGATGTGCAGGGTAAAATAAACACTGAAGATGGACCACCTCTCTGTTTGGAGTCAGTGGAAGGCATCAGAAACGAATTCTGACATCCATTCTCTAATTTCTTTGGAAGAGAATGGAAGCTGGGTTTGCACCTTCCCTCCCCTTCCATACAACAATAAACACTATGGCCTCTGGCTTTGAAATAATTTTAAAAGCCTGTAGATACATTCTCGTGCCGTGCCATAATTCTAGTTCTGTTCGAAATCGTGTGTGACTGGCCACAGGATCCCTGAAGTGAAAGCTGTGTAACTTTTGTGTGTCTTTCTGGCAAACCCAATTAGTCAGTCTCCTTCTTAAAGGAAAAGAAGAGCTCATAGCTTTGCCTCCTGCACAGCCCGCAGGGAGCAGAGGAGCCGGCAGGGACACTCATGCGTGAGCGAGGGGCCGTCCCTGTGTGTGCAGTGTCGGGAGAGGAAGGTCATTCAGACTCATTTCCCAAAGAAAAAGCTGTAACTGAATCTGCTCGTGCTGCTTCTCCCATGATGATCCCATTTCCAAATTGCTGGGAAGCCAAAGCAGCTGTGCTGCCCTGTAGGTGTGAGTGCCCGGTGGTTATAAGGGGAACAGCTAGAGATGGAGTCAGATAACTTGTATGGAACACACTTTTGTACATGCTGATTAGTTTTGCTGTGTCAGTGGCCTTGAAATGCTGCTGGAGACGCTGTGGTGCCTGCAGGTTTTCCCAGCAGCTTCAGTCTCTGTCATGGAAAGATTAATGCTGTGAGACATGTGACATAAGGGTATAAACTGACCTCATATGCCCCATGATGACTTTTGGAATTGGTAGATAAGCCTGTTCTCCAGCTTTCTTGCTTTTAATGAGCTATTATCTTCCTGCAGGATCCTGCAAATAGTGCAATGACTTCTCAGTAATGCACAGGGGCTAAAATGATGTCCTTTTATGGTAATCTCTTAGATGTGATACAGTTTTCAGTAAGGAGTTAATGTTGAAAGATTACTGCTACTGCTAGAGTGGAGCACACAGGCAAATCTCCTTCTTTGTCTTTGGTTATAAAATCTAGAAGGAGAGGAAAAAAACCCCTTGAAGCAAAGTTTCTGATGACATTAACACCTACACGACCTACTGATGACAGGGAAAAGGGAGAGTCAGCCTATTCCCCCAGCCAGAAAGGCATGAATACAGCAGCTGTAATGGATTCTTCTTACTTATATTTTCAAAAAGCTTGATCTAGACCAAACCCTCCAGAGCCAAAGCTGTGCTTACAATGACTCCTGAAACTAAGGGAAGTTTAATTTGAGGGGACTGAATGTCAAAAAAGAGTTTTCATTTCTGAGCACACTTCTGTTTTAACACATATCTTGTGTTATTTGCTCTTTTGACTTCAGCTTGAACGAAATTAGCCTGAAATAGGAAGGCTGTTGCTTAGTTTTATGTGCATTTTTATAGCCATCATATTCCTTTGGTGCGAAAGTGATTATCTCCATATTAAAATTAGGATTTAAGAATAAATAAGGCTTTCTCAAATAAAAAAAAAGTACAAAATATTTGAAGGATATCCATTTAAAATGTCATGTGTTAGGATATCACTTGATTAGATTTTGCCTGCCTTTATGGATATAGTGTTAAAAGTTCTTTTCAAAACTAAATATTATATTTGTATAACTGGTGCTGTGACTTCTTTTCCTGCTAACAACAATGTATGAGAATTTGTCTGAAATATAAAATCCGTATTTTAGTTGTGGAGACTTCAAAATGTTGAGGATGGGGGGGAATACCTGTAGCGGTGTCTCTGAAATCTGAAAAGATTTTCCTGCTTGCTGATGTCCTCTCACAACTATCTTCTGCAAAGTGTGCAGATAGGTGTCTGGTACGTGTCTTAACACTGTTTGCCCTGGTAGTGAATAGATGTATAGAGAAGAATAGGAAGCAGACAATTCTTAGTAATCCAGCCTTTGGTTCACCCTTGCTTTCCAGGCTCGGCTGTTGTGTATCTTTCTTACACTGGAGGAAAAAAGTTAGAGGACGTGGATCATATCTGTTAGTTTAGTTCCCACTCCCATTTAATCTGTTGTGTCTGTTGTTTTCTCACCTGTAGGAAAGTCCTGTGTCCTTCCATCACGTTATAAAAGAGTCTTACTAGTTGAGTGAACAAGCTGCAAAGTTGTGACTTGTCTGGTAGGAAGTAGAGCTTTGTTTTGAAGTCACATGTTTTTTGAGTAATCATTTTACCCAGAGCCCTGCAGGAATACCTACTGTTTCTGCTTTGGCTCAAATGTACATTTTGCTCTAATAGTTTTTAAATAGATTGGACTGGAAGCTTTCCTGTTTGACTGAGGTCTTGACTTGGATGTCAGTGTGTCCCTTACTTAAATAAGAGGACCTTAACTGATTTGAATCAAACAACATTAAATTTTTGAGGTGATGGTAAAATGGATTCCTGGTGCTTTTGGCTTTTGCATCTTGCTTGCATTATGAGAGGGGTCTGGTTTAACCTTGAATAGAATGATCTTGGTCTAGTCTTATTTTCCTGAAGATGCTCTGTTTCCAGTTTATTAAGGATGTCAGAAATTCTGGGCAGAGGAGGGTTTTTGAATAATCCACCATGAGAAAGACACTGATAAGATATGAGAGTAATCATATCTGTAAACTGCTGGGTGGGTGACCATCAGAGTTGGCAGAGAAGGTGTAGTGAAGAATTGGAAGTTTGGAGTTAAAACTTCTAAAAGGCTTTGTGTGTGTGTGTGTGCGTGTAAAAAATTACCTGCTGAAGTACAAGGGGCATTTAAAATGTCAGGACACTTTTTTTTTTTTGAGAAGCTCTGACAATGAAGTTTGTGGGGACATATTCTGAGGCCCTATTTAGGCCAGGAGAGTTGTTACCACAGTTCAAATTAGGAAATAGCTTGTTATTGACCCAGTCCTCCTGTTCAACTCCACACTGGCAGATAAGCTTTATCAAGGATTGAGAGCCTCAATATAACCAAGAGGTAAATTCATCCATGAGGTGACTTCACTGAAGTCAGTGAGTTACAGCAGTCCACAGGAACATTCAGCACAAAATTAATTTCTATGTAATTAATGAGACTTAGATTTTAAATCTCATGGTCTATTATCTTCTTGTCTTCTCAGCTCTGTTTACTTCAACAGGAGCTGCCATTCTGGTCAACAGTAAGTAGTGTGTCTCTATGGCAACTTTCAACAAAAGAATTATTTATTTGTACACACACAGGTTTTATACTCTTGTATACCTTCAGTGACAAGTCTGAATCACTGCAAAGAGCGATTTATAGTTTTATCTTTTTAAATAAATCGAGCTCTACCGTGTTTCAGGCCCACCAAGCGATAATACTAAACAATTGAAACTTGTGCACAGTCCTGCTGTGATGCAGGAATGTTAGATGTGGATGGGGTGATATAAACTGATTCTTTACTGAACACCTCTAAGTTCAGAGACATCAAACTGTGTACATTCTTTTCCTTTTCATTCTTTGAATTTTGAATGAGCTTAACAAACTTATTATAGCTTAATATATTTGCAAATATATGGAAAATATTAATGGTTGTCACCTTCAATTGCTTGTGAGAGAAAAGCAGTATTACCCAATGAGAAGGCTGCAACTGAAATGAATCAAGAATAGCAGCTGTGTACAGTGTATTAATCAGAAAAGCTAAAAAATTGTATTAAATTCACTGGGTTTTTTTGGAGGATTCATAGAATTCCTATGAATAAGCTGATTTCTGTGAGGGAACGAAACACCACAGTATTTGCTTTATAGGGGAAGAATAAGACGTGACAGGATTACCTAAACCTATACCACGAGTCTGAATGTACTTTCAGGTAACATTTTTGACATGATGCTGTGGATTAAACTTTGCATAATACCTATTTCATGTTAAGAAAGAAAAAAAAAATCTTCATGCTGTTAGGTGTTTGAGAGTCTTATCTAACCCCAGATTTTGGTATGGGTGGGATATGCTAGAAAGAAGTGCTTCCTGAGGCTAAAAGTACTTACTTTTTTTATTGCTCAACAGCTCTCCTCTGCCTCTAGATATTGTTGTCTAAATGGTTTTGTAATAAAGAGCCCCAGTAGGTCATGTCAGGCTTGTTTATTATCATTACTCCTAAAATTTTTTTGGTGTTATTTTTATGAAAACCAGGCAGTGTCACTAGAAGCCCTATGGTGCTTAGAAACCCGAAAATGAGTCAGCCTTAAATAATTTGTGACAGACAACCACTGCTCTATTTTCCAAATATGTGAAAACTATTAGCAGTTGCTGCACAAGTTAATTTGACATTTAATTGCATTGTATTTGTCTGTGAGCCAGAAAATATATAGAGCAGGCTTTGTTTATTGTCCCATTATGCACTAAAAGCATGTGCCTATCAGCTTACCCCGAGGATAAACACCAACTTCTCCAGCAATGATTCTTCTTTTGGGAATCCTACCCTGTGGTGCAGCTGCAACTTTTTTAGAATTTTGCTACATAAGAAGAGACACGTGGCCTGGCTTACACAGAGGTGGCAAAACATGGAGAAAAGGATGTATGAGTTGCAGTAAAATTGCCTCTTGTGTAATTTTTGCCATGGGAATCTTTCCCAGGCATCTGTGGTGCTGAGTCTTAGGAGGCAAAGTCCCCATGTTGGTGCACGTTGCACATCGTGAAGCAATATATATGTGTTGTGGGACTGGTTTTAGTAGCAGTCCTGAAGTTATTGCTTCTCTTCCTTCTAGCCAGTTAGTCGTGCCCCACAAGAGCTTGTGAGATGTCTGATTTCAAAGACAGGATTACTGCCAGGGCTCCTTTTTTGGGGCAGTAAAATCATTCTGCAGCTCAACGTAGCCCTTGGTAGTTCAGTTGTCTTCATGTCTGTGTACAAGTTTTATTTATCCAGAAGAGGGTGGTCATTTTGTTTTACAGGTTATTGTTATTCTTGTGCTTCAGATTTGCTTGCCAGGTCAGAGGCTTGAAATTCTTTGCCCATGTATAGCAGGAGTGCATTTTCTTTCTGTGTTTCTAAACCTTTTAAGCATTTTAATCTGTTGACTTGGGGACAATTAATAACGTCTTGGTAATAAATTTTGAGAGATATTTGACAAGAAAAGTGTTATTTATAGAAAATATATTGCATAGTCCATAATAAACTTTATTTATAAATGGTTGGGGCTTTTTTCTTACAGAACGCAGTCTAATATTACTAAGATGGGGAAAGTTTCCTTTTAGAATTCTAATAGTGCTGCTCCAGATAAAAAGAAATAAAAGGAAAAGAACCCCACATAAAAATCACCCTAGCAACAACTAATGAAAAACTTTAATCTGCTTGTTACCACAATTATATATCAATAATCTGATGCTTGTATAGACCTGAAGACATTTTTCTGGGAGTTTATATGTGCTTTTTCTTTGGTTCAAGTGAGATCAGGAGAGGAATCCCTTTGTTTTCTTGCAGTGTCATACTTCTTTCAGGAAAAGTAAAGTAGGGTAGGTGATTCCTTAAAATATTTTGGAAAACATTTTCACATATTTTTGACCAAGGTCTGGACTGTAGTTGACAGAAGCATAAACTAGAGATGCTGTTCTACTGCCTCAACTGGCAAGCTAACAGTACAAGTTTGTTTACTATTTTAAGATAGCACAGAATGCAAAATATAGCCACATTTAATGTGAAATTACAACAGTAACTACAGTTTCAGATTAAAAGTTCAGAAAGTCATTTGCTGTGTTCTTGAATTGATGCCTTTTTCAAGTATTTGTGTAAAATATACATTTTATAATTCATAAGATTTAAACAAAACAACTAATCAGAGCAATGTCTAAAGTTCTTCAGAGTTAATAGAAAAATCATCATAAATTGCTGGAAGCTCTGCTCATCAGCTTCATTTATTAGGCTGTAAAACACAGCTGTCAAGCTATTAGTGGCTCACAAAACTACCCCTCCACCCCTCCTTTTATTCCTGGTATGAAATTTCTGTTAAACGGATAAAATCCTTTAATCCAAATATTGTTTGAAGTCCTTGCTCATTGAGTTTTCGTGTGGATTTTTTTTTATTCTTTGAAATGCTTAATGCATATGTATGTTTATTTATCTGTGTCACTCAGGAGTACTTGTGTTTTCAGAGTGTCCATATCAGAAGATAGGTCTGTAATTAGTGCTTGTCACCACATTCTGCTTTTTCAAGAGAGTTGCTGTTGAGAAAACTAAGATTTGGTGGGTCAGTTGGGATGCTATTCCATATAAAATGTCAACTTATCATACCGTAACTGAGACTCATAATTAAAGGATCTAGCTGATGAAGAGCAAAGGCAAAGATTCCAGAAAGCAATTAAACCTATTCAAGTTTTGAATCTTTAGTGCTGTCTGGTGATGCCTTTTTCTACTGACTGCAGATAAAGTCTAAATGTGTTTACATTCATATTTAAATGCTGAGCAGGATTGTGCTTTTAGCACATCTCCTATTTGTGTCTCCTCATGTGTTTGGGCAAGTATGGAGTGATCCTGGAGCAGTGTTCCATGCACCTCACCTGCAGAAGGTTGTGATCACACTGTTTTCGGTAATATAGTAGATACTTGCTTTTTCTATGGCTTCTATGAGTAATATGTGACACAAAACTCAATGAAGGGAACATTGTCTAAGATTGTGAGTTAATTTTTGCAAAGATGTGCAATTGCACAGCTTCGTGCTCCTAAATTATTCTGTAGTAGTTTAACATATGCTATTGATAGAATGGAAATTTGCCCCTCAAGAGCTTCTTCCAGTCTTTGAGCCAAAAAAAAAGAAAAGCAACTTTCATATTTGCAGAGGCTTGTAAGTTCAAAATTTCATGTTGAATTACAATGGGTATTCATGCAAAATATTTCCCTGCATTTCCTCTACCCTCATTTTATTTGGTTTTGGGACAACTTTAGAGTGGCCAAGCCTGAAAATTTTCTGCAAATCTTCTGAATGCCTTTACTAGACAGATCTGGGTGTGCTCCACCAGCTGAATTTGGGTACATTTCTGGGTTGATAGTATATGAAAGTATTGTTTTTGTGGAAAGTTTTGGAAATAATGAAAGAGCCCTCCCTAGGGATTATACTAACTAGGGTCAGTGGATTTGAGTTTATATTAATTATAGTCAGGTTTAATATAAGAATTTTCTCTTGGCATAAACATGTATCAGTCTAATTGCCACTGGTTGGGCACAGAAATGTGTAAACAAGAATTAATGAGGAATTTATAACTCTGTGTACTTGAATCACAATAGGGATGGGATTGGAATAAAGTGTTTCCTGAGAGCTGGAGATAGCTGGAAAAGCAGCTCAGAGTTATTTACAAAGTCCCTTTTTTATGGAAGTCCTCTCATAAAAAAGCTTTCTAAAAAACAGGACATTGCATTGCTTGACATCAGGCAACTTTTGTTTTTTGTATGTTGTATGCCTGTGTATAGTCTGTATTAATAATTATATATAGAAAAAACACTGCAGCAACTTTAGCATCAGAAAGTACTTTTCTTTCTTGAACATTTATTAAATACCTTAAATTTGGTATGGTATTTAATGCTTAATATTTATAAATCATAAGAAGGACTTGTACAAGGGTCAAAATATTGCTATTGCACGTATTTTTCCTGCTGGAAGATGTTTGACATGTTTTTATACATCTTGAAAACATTCAAATAAGATCAGATGCAAGTTTTTGAAAATGGTAGCTTTTAGATCAGGAACCAGACAGATTAATGTTTTGTGAATTCGATTAGAGTCCAAATTGTCTGAATGAGTTTGATACCAGACAGCTAACCAAAGTTCTTTTTTTCCTCTTGAATTGGATTAAACTGTTGTAGTCACAGCAATTATGCTGTGGTTTCTGGGCAGTTTACTGGCTTTTATTATATAAATAAATTTTAAGGAATTTTGTGAGTTTGACCTTTTGTCACATCAGATAGCATCAGGTGTTTGGAATGAAATCAGCTGGCTAAAGAACTGTTGAAAAGCCAGATTTGCTCAAGCATATGATCATTATTGAAGATGGATTATACTAACACTGCAGAAGATCTTTGAAAGCTCTTGAATAATTTTAAGGGATATTTTTCTAATTTGTAGTGTTTAGTTCACATCAGGTTTTTTTATTTCTGTGTTGGAAATTAAGCCTTGGATTAAGAAATACTGGGTGGTAATTGCATTTCAAACACTCTGATACCATCCTGATGCATTTGTTCTAGCTAGGTAATAACTACTTAATCTGCTTGAATGCAAAAAGTATTAAGTATCAGAAATATTTAGCTCATAAGCCATTTTTGTTAGATTGAGGTCTTCATTTGGTCAAATCTAATCTTATGAAGACTGAGCTTGTTAACAAAATAGTCAAAACATGTCTATTCTGATGTAGCTATAGTACACATAGCTGGGTTAAAAATATTCCTGGAAATCGAGCTAGAATTGCTGATAGGGGTTAATGATGCCTAATGAAAAATCACAGGGATAACTCATTTGTCATAGATTGAAACAAAACCTTGGGGAAAATGAAATATTTCTCTTTAAAATAGGAAACTGAAATGTCTCAGAAGTCTTTGGGCCAGGCTCTGTGTAATGCCTTTACTTAGATCAAAATATCCAGGAGAGGTGGTAAGGTGTCTTTGAAGTTTTGTCATATGAGGGACTCCTATGTCTAAAAAAAACCAACCAAACAAGAACCCAAAATAAAAACCCAACCCACAGTATAAAGCCTGAACTGAACTGTTTCTGACCTGATCTTGCCTGCTGTCTTCATTTGTATTGTGAGGAATGTCAGAGCTGATGTATCTCCAACTGGGCTCTGCATTAAAAAGGTGAATGGGAGCAGAAATGGTTGATCATTATTCTCTTTTTTCTTTTCAGTTGCTTAATTGTATTCTAGCTTTGTGTACAGTGACTTTTCTGTGCTACCTCTTTCTTGATGACAACAGCCTCATGTACTTAAAGGGTAATGTCATTTGGGCTTCAGAAAGCATTGAAAAGTCAATGGAAAATGTGAACTACTGAACTGGCATATTGCAAGGACAAAAACATCAAATCAGATGAGTAGAAAACAGTTCATTTTGTTCTTGAATAACAAAGAATAGTCTATATGCCTAGGAGGGGGATTAATATTTCAGGTTTAATTTTTAAATAAAATAGATTTAAAAACAAAGAATAAAATAGTTCAGGGGACTCAGGGTCAGCTCAGTTGGTGTATGTACAAAAATAGAGATTTAAAGATAGTTTGAAATTCCTGGGCTGCTTAATTGTTTCAAATTAGAGCAAGAAGGATGTGGGCTTCTGTCCCTTCATAGAATCATAGAATATACTGAGTTGGAAGGGACCCACAAGGATCATCAAGTCCAACTCGTAAATGAATGGATCAAACCCATGACCTTGGTGTAATTAGTACCATGTTCTCACCAACTGAGCAGTTCTTGGGGACATCTAGATGGTTGCACTGGCACTCAATCAGCACTTTTCTTGCCATTGTTTTGGATGAGACAACTAGAAATCAAAAAACAGTTTGTTCTTTTCCAAAAATGGGAAATCAGAGTTCTTACACAGTAAATTCTCAGCCTTATTTACTATTCCAATAGGAATGGGGCAACCGAAGGCCAGAGAAACACGAAGCCAAATGTAGTATTTACATAATAAATGAAAAAAAATCAGCTCTTTCTAACATTCAAACATCATAGTCTTCAAACGCAGACCCTTATCTATGCTTTCTAAGGTTATGGAATGTTTTACTGAAAGCTTAATGCTTTCTTCTGTTTCAAAGGTATTACAAGTTCTCTTTTTCTCATACTTTCTATCTCTATTACTTGGCCTAGACCAAATGAGCTACAGATGGTTTAAATACCACAGCTGACTTGAATTGTTCTGATTAAAAAGGATTAGGAAGCTCCTACCCAGGCTGCATAGTGGGCAAACTTCAGGTGGTGTGGCAGTGACTTGGTGCAGTGCAGCAGGGTACAGTGTCACCTGGCAGAGCTGAGAACAGCCAAGGTATGTCATGGCCTTACTTCATTAACACTGTATGTTCATTTAGAGGGCTCTCCTTTTGCTTTGTGAAACTCTTGGTGATCTGTGTGTCTCACCATGCAGACCTACAATGCCTCTGTCTACTTCAGATTTGCCATTACTGATGGTGAAAGCTTAGTGATGGCAGAATTAAAAATTAACTGTGAAGTTCAATCAATTTACTCTTTACAATCATGTTTAATCAACTTCATGGATTGAAAGTAGAAGCTTAAGGGAAGCTGTCAGTGACCTCTTAGCAGAATATGGAAGACTGAATGTTGTTGAACTCTCAGGACCAGAGTTCTAATGAAGACAGTAGGTGGCAGAAAAATCAATCAGTTCTAGGAACAAAACCAGGGACAAGATCCATTATCTTGCAGGCAGTGTCTGCTTCACCTCAGGCTCAAAATTCTGCTCTGCGGTTCCTTTAATGCATAGTCTGGAAAAAAGTCAGAATATAGTTTAGATACATGTGAATTTGATTACAAGCAAATTAGCCCCATTTACCTGAAGCCTTGGTTTAGGATAAGTGTCCCTCCTTGGGGAGGGAGGAATTAGCCTTAGTTAAGTGCACCTTATGAGGTCAGGATGAACCAGGCTCCTCTAGGGGATGCCAAGCAACAGGACAAGAGGCAGTGGGCAGAAACTGATGCACAGGAATAAGAATGGATCCACCTGGATAAGACTGGTGGTCCCTTCCAGCCCAAACCATTCTGAGTCAGTGGTATCAGAGAATTCTTCTGTTGCAGGGATAGAGAGACTAGAAACACCCTGTTTGTTTTGAACAGCTTTTCCTGTATATGATTTTTTTTCACTTTTCCCAGTTAAAGAAATGTGTGAAAATATGCGGCATTGATGATGATACCTTCATTTTTGCAATTGAATAGCTGTAACTGTGATAATTTCTGGTCATATTCAATGTCAAAATATCAAATTTCTTGAAAGATTTGCTTTCATGGGCACCACAGGACAAAGCATCTCTTCTTTGAAAGATGGTAGTATTTTTTTCTCTACCAGAAATTACAACTTTGCCATTTCTAAGTGCTTTATTTCTGCTGTATCTGTCTGGGAAGGTTTATGTAAAAGCTAATGAGTGAATAATCGCTTAGACCAAAATGGTAGGTTAGTTCTTTGTAAACTGTCATGGTCACATTGGTTGATATTGTTGCAAACAGTAGCTTGCAGATATATATGTAGAAGCAACAATTATCATGTTGATATTAGTGGAAAGCAAGTGTTTCTGGGTAACACTGAAAACCTAATTCCAACAGTAATCTTGTGAATTTATCAGAAACGATAGTGTGTGTCAATCAGTTAAGACTTGAACTTCAAGTGTTTCCCAGGCTTGTCTATGGAAAATTTGTGATCAGGAATTTAGAAAAACACTATTGAACAACAATATTCCCTGCTTGATTGTTTTCTGACTTTAGCAGAAAGAAAGGAAATTAAAAAATGGATTTTCATTTCAAAATGTTTCAGTGTTATGTAAGTATCTTAAATTATGTTGGTTTTTTTCTAAGTCTCGGAGACTAGAAGTAATAAACCCCCAACACTGGTGCCTTCTGAAAATGTATGCAGTGTCATATATTTTGGCTAAAGTCAATTTCTGTCTGGGTAACTTGAGAACTAAATCCTTCCTGAAATTGAAATCAATGGCTTGACCAGACATTTTTTTGCCTGAAATGACAGTAAACTTAACAATTTGATTTTAACAGGACACTGAAAAAAGAAAATTAATGGGTGGCTGAACTTTTAGTCTGCTTCTATGGATGAAAAATTCATAGACAGGAAAAATTAAGACCAGTAGATGCTGGTGTTTAGCTTTCCAGTTTGGTTTACATAATGTGAAACAACTGTTCATTAAAATGTGTAAATGCTTCCACAGACACTGTACAGACATCTGAGAAGGAAATTATTGCCTTATTCTGATTCTTTATTGCAAACCATGAGCAGTGAAGCTGTTTCAGTATGTATGGTTGGTTTGATTTAATTCTCTGTACTAGAAAAAAAGAGTTGTGAACAGCAGATTCCACTCGTTCCTCTAGAAAATCTGGCTCTTATAGGATTGAAGTTGAACATTGAAGCATTGAGCTTTTCTGTACTCTAGTGGGTAATGCAGCTGTGTATCTGTAAAGTTCATCTAGCTCCAAATATATTGAAAAAATACTGTTTTATTAAGAATTCCAACTATAACTTTGAATATTTTTCTTCCATAATAATAAAAAAGGACAAAGAAATAGAATAGTTTATCTGCAAAGAATTTCAAATACCATTGATTTGGTAAAAAAAAAAAAGGAAAAAGCAGGAATTCTTGGAGACTTGAGAGGTTTATAATTCACCTTTTAATTTTCCTTTGGCCAATAATTTTTCCTCCTATTGGCTACCTCATTTTTGAATGTCAAGTGGTCATTGGATGTAATTGGCTGAATTTCTGCCCAAGCCAATGTGAATTAGCATTGTGTAAGATGTAATGGTCTGAAAAAGACCAGCCAGTATTATGAAAATATAAACATGCATAGTAAGGATAAGACCTTGTAATTAAATCATCCACTGATTTTTAAATAGTTTACAAGAGATCAACTCCCTTAACATGATTAGCCATTGTGTTGAAACATGAATTGATAGAGCATATGGCAACAAAAAATTATTATGCTACTTATGACTCCCTGTGTTATTCTTTTAGTTCTTTGGGTGTTTGAAAACACACTTACTATTAATGTTTCTTTAATTTGCAAGGTGTATCTCACTTCTGAATTGCTGAAGTACTTGATAAGGAGCTGTCCTTCCTTAGCCACTTATGTTTTTGCTTCCAAAAAATTCAGAGTTTCAGGATAGCTTAGGAGCTGTTAGGTATTGAATAAATCCTGCTGGTTGAAAATTGTAGCAATTTGTAGTTATTTCAATTCTGTAAGAAACTTTAGGATGCCTCTTTATTTTCTGGAATATCTCAGTTGTTGCCTGTTGTTTTGATTTCATAGGAAGCTGTGTCTTTCAACTATTTCACTCCCAAAAATTAGGTGAGGGAAGAGCAGGATTTGTCTTCAGCCTTGTAAGAGCTGAAAGAGGGGTTTCCAAAGGGGTCAACACCTGCAGACTGATCTAAAATTGTTTGGTGGTTAAACTTCAAACCTGTCTTATTTTTGGTTTTGATCTGTTTTTAATCTGATTGAATAAAAGGAAAACCTCTTTAGTTCTTAAAGGGTGAATATTTTGGTTTTGTTCTTTTACCTCTGCTTGTGGTGCAAGGAAACTGAACTGGAAATTCTATTTGTTTATTTTACAGTGTATTTATTTTTTGTTTTGGAAAAAAGTGTTAAATATTGCTACGGAAATGTCTGGGTTTAGCTTCCATTTTCTATAGGTTTTTAATTTGTCTTCAGTTGTATGAATACACAGATCTGGCCCTCCAGGATGGAACAGTCCCATATATATTAAACCTCAGCTTTTCTTTCCTTATGTATTTCAAGTCTTCAGAATGGCAATGCCATGAGAATATGAAAATACAAAATTTTCTCTGTATTTTTAAGACATGAAACTTAGTGTTTAAATCACAAGAAAATGAATTCTCTAGCAAGATTGCCCTGCAAAAATAATTACGAATATAATCTAGCACAATTATTTATTTAGTTATGGCATCTGCTGTGTACATTTCTGTAACATTTTATCACATTCTGTTTATACATCTGCCCACAAATGATGCTTTTCAGTCTGAAGTAAAAGGAGCTGTGCAGATTATGCTTGGATTAGGCATAACATTTCTCTTTTTTTGTTAAATATCAACTTTATGCAGCTTTAGACTGTGTCAATTTATTTTGAATGTGCATGTGGAAGATATAATGCCTGTTCCCTTCAGCAATCTGCTAGTGTATGTTTATGTAATTGATATTACTCCTTTACCTGTATCCATGCTGTCTCCAGATTTCTGTTGTTGGCTGAGGTGGATAGTTAAATCTTATGAGCTTCTTATAAGACCAGAAGATTGGTTCTTTGACCTGTTACTCTGAAATTTGAGAACTGTCCTAAACATACTCTGGTATTGAGGATAATGCGGTGGAAAATACTCAGTATTTGGATGTATGTGCTGCCTGGGCCTATAAACTTATGATATGCTGATATTACTGTATATTCTGAAAGAGCATAGTGGGCACTGACTGTTCTGCCATGCCAAGAAATTATTAATCTGATAGCAAGAGTATGAAGATGATTTTATGGGAAATGGCTAGACTTGTGATAGCATAGGGAAAGATTATATTGATGATGTAAGGAGAAAATTGTAATGGCCAGTCTCCTTTTTCAAATTCAGCTTCATCTTTTTCAGTCACAGCACTTTACAAAGGTGGATACCTGATCCAATTTTTCATGTCTCAGCTTGCATTTAGAAGCATAATGAGAAATAACAGAATATAACTTGACACCTGCAGTGGTGCATTAGTTGGAGAGTTGTGACTGCCCTTGCTCTTCTTAGTCTGTATTACACAGTGGTTTTCCAGGTGTGTCACCGGTCTTATGAGGGAAATTCCCTCTTTTGCAACTGGCCAAATTTGAGGGCAGGACCTGGGAGGGGGCTTGGCTTTCCAAGGCCAAGTTCTTCAGTTCTTGACTCCCAGACTGGAATCCACAGCATTGAGTTAGGCAGCAAGCTTCCTGAAAGTGTGTATGTGTGTGTGAAGGACCTTCTTGGAGAGGAAAGTCTCCAAAAGGACTTGTGGCATTGTGGGCTAAGGCATCTCCAAAGTGTATCTTGTGGATCTGGACCTCTGTCTGCCTGGGACTTCCATAAATGCCACTAATAACATGCTCTTAGGAGGATGTTGGGACGATAAAGGCATTTGGTTGCTTTCAGGAGGGTACTAAAACCCCCACAAAATTCATAGGTGGCCTTGAAAATAGTACTAAAGAAAATAGGAGAGGAGCAGGGATGGCTGCAGTGGGAGATGTGGAAGCAGCAGCAGAGCGTTTTGGCAGAGAAGATTGTTCAAGTCACTCTCAGAGCCACGTAAAATACAAACCCTCTCAAAGGCAAAGTGCTTCTGCCACTTGAATGATTTAACGCCCTTAACTGAAAAAAAGTCTTCAATGCAGAAGTAAAAGAAAATTAAGGCAAATTTCTTTACAAAATATAAGAGAGGGTACAATATTCTGTCGTGGTTTTTTTTGTTTTGTTGGGGAGGGTGTTTCATATTTTAAAAAGTTTTAGTGAAAAACTAAAAAGTGTAGGAGTGAAGTGTTCTAATACTTGGCTTGTGTAATGCTATTGCTTTGGTCTGTCCAAGATCTTTCAAAACTTTATGGAGATAAAGTTTTATTATCACTGTTTTTACAGCTGAGGAAGCAGAGGGCCTCTCTGTTCTCTAGGAATTGCTTTTAATTTATTGCTGGAATTACTCACTGGTGGATTATGCAAGTAGGCATTTCTGGATCTCTTTCAATTATAACAGTACACTGTTTTAAAAAGGTTAAACTGGTTTCTCTGAACTTTTTTTAAAAAGTATTTGTTATTTTGGTTGCTACTTTTAAACACATCATAAAATTTCTCTCTTTGCATTTAGAAGAGCATAATATTTAAATTTTTTGGCAGCCTTGTTGATTTGTTTTGTAATAATAAAATAATCAGATGTGTTCTGACTTTGCCTAGCCTTCAATATTCTTTTCAAAGGTAATTTTGTGTTGTGCTACTGCATTTTAAATTAACTTAGGTTATAAATATTAGCTTAGGTATAAGGGCAAATTGAAATTTCATGTTTACTTGTATGAATCTGAGATGCTGAAGAATCAGGGATGCAGACACTGTTGTTGGTACTAGTAACAGCACCCAGTACCTAATCTGCCTCTTGTGTTTTGGGTGTTGAAATAGATTGTTATTTAAATTCCTGCTTTTAAGGTAAATTAGGGGAATATCAGAAGAGAGGATGTAGATATCCAAAAACAGATAGGAAACTTGGTTTCTCCTTGTTCCAGGAGGACAAAACTATTCCATTATTTTAAATAATCCCTGACTAGTTTAATTCCATGATAATGTCCTAATGCTGCGTCTGAAAGACTTGCCAGTTGACTGAAGCTTGGTGAAAATGGTTGATAGGAGAACGTAGTGGTAAAATTAAGATTTTTGCTGAACAGCAAATTGATTACATGTTTCACAGAAGTTTCTTTTAAAGCATTTTGTAATGAATCAACTTTAATTGTTTTAATACTAACTTGTGGGCTCAAGTGTTTGACATTGTTAAAAACTGACATACAAAAATTTCGTTACTCAGTTTTTCAGATGTATTAAAATAATTTAAACCATGTTTTTCCTTGCTTGAGGAATATAAACAATTGATGGCTGTGCCTTTAACAATATTGTGATCTGCTTAAAAAAAAGCACTGAGGAAAGTTCAATTAGCTTCTGTACATGCCAAGGATCAAATTTGTATGTAGGTAAGAGAGATTACCTAACAAAAAATACCTTCGGAAATAGGGCTTCTCATAATTTTGTGATGTTCCATGTGGAAATACAAGAAAAAGGTGTAAGTTGTAGCAAAAAAGCCCCAACAAAACATTGTTACTTATTCTTCCTTCATGTTGGATAAGAGCCTTTTCCTGGCTGATCCATACATTAAGAGTGATGGGCTTATGACTTAGGGCAAAGCTAAACCAAGGATCAGCTGCCCCTGCAATGCTTTAGCTGGGAATAGGATTGACAACAAGCAGAACTTTCATTTCACCTTTTAATTGACTGTCATGAGTAAATTTTTGGTACATAAGACTTTTCTTTATACTCCTTCTATGTGCATATTTGTCAGATTTTATTTAAATAATTTTATACAGAATATTGGGATAATCTGTTACATTAATGCACAGCTTAAAACAGTTCTTATTTACACTGATCACAGAAAGACAGAGGTATGAGGACAAATACTTTACATTCACCATCTTTATCAGCATTTTAAGTATAGTTAACCAGCACACATCACACACATCCATATCCATATTTATAAGAAATGTACTTGTTTCTAATGACACACATGGGCATGTAGGTGTCCCCCTTTGAAAAAAATAAAAAAATAAAATAAAAAAAAATTGTGGAATGCCATTTCCCCCAGATAACCAAAGACTTTAAAAAAAAGGAAAAAAAAAAAAAGAAAAAAAAAAAGGCAAATGGACCTGCAGATTCAGATTGCACAATTCATGGAACCAGGCATGGACAAATCGTGTCTGTGTTTGGACACTTTTGGTCACTGGGGCACTTTGGAGAGTATTTATACTACTGGCAAATTTTGAGCTCCTATGAAAACTTACTCCTGAAAACTGCTATGTGTTCTCTTGCTTTGGAAGTGGATCTACTGGACACTAACACATTTGGTTTGATGTTAAGGTCATCTAACAACACAAAACTGCAGCCAAAGGATACTCTGGATTTTTTGTTTGGTTTTTTTTTTTGAATAGAAATTAAAAACACATGACTTCATTTTATGAGATTAAGGCAGCAATGGAGAATATTGTGCTACAATGTGCATTAGCTGCAGGTAATATTCTATTCTCCTTTATCACATTTTTTACATTTATAATCAAAGGCCAACATATTATTAAACTAGACTGGCTGACTACAAAATCTTATAATGGAGAGATAGGTCTTGTGTGATACCCTTGTTACACCAAAGTTGAATTTCTCGCCTTACAATATACACATATTCTATGAAAATTAAAAAAAAACTGGTAAAAATATTAAAATATTTCCTATACAGAGGTACCTATCTAAGGTAAATTCTAGTCACTGCTATAAAAAGGCATTAAAAATTAAGTAAAACACTGGTGTAAACCAAGTAAATGCTCACTATAAAGCTTTTATTTGTAAGGCATATCTTCATCACATCTCTTAGAATTTATTTTCACGATGTACTATTTGGAGGTTCTCCCTTTTTAGCTGATATTGCCCATAGCAAATGAGAGCTAAGTCTTGCAGACAGGTTCACAGAGTGCAAGGTAAATTATAGATGCAGCTCACCTGCAAGTTTGAGGCCTCTTGGCAGTGACCAAGAAACAACATGACACCTTTGAAAGAGAGCCAGCTTAAGGCTTAGTAATTTTCCTAGTTCACTGCATTTGTTCTATTTCCTTATTAAAGAAATTAAGCAACTTATGTTTAGTATGGCAGCTAAAGAAACACCGAAAGAAAGGAGGAAACAAAGCAGAGGTGGCTCAACCTTGCTGTCAGTGCTTGGGCAGAGAAGGCCCACAGTTCTGGAAACTAATTCAGTGTTTATGGACATGAAGGCTGAGCGGCTGGACTGAGACTCAAACTTCTCAGTTTCTCCCATTCTCTCCCAAACCATTTGCATCTGGACACCCACATGTCCTTCTGAGGAGGACATTGTCACTGACTGCAGTCACGAGATCTATGTCACTTACATTCTTCAGCTGATCTTCTGTTTTTCTTCTTGCTTCTGCTCCATCAGTCATAGAGTGATTGCAGTTTGTCTAAACAAATTCTCTTTTAAATGCTGAGGGAAAACCCATCAAATGCTGTACTTGAAAGCAACTCTATTTACCCTGTTATGTTTTTCTACTGGTTGAAATGCTTTTATTGGCCTCCTAGTTTTCTATAGTAGTCTCTGACGCATGTAGATGCATCCAGATTTGGTTTTAGGCAGTGAACAGTACCACTGTACAAATTAATCACCAGCTGAGGATCCTGGTCCTATATTGAATTAATTTTTTTTAGGAATAACATGCAAAAATCTGGAATTTTTTGGCCTAGGAAAAGTTTCTCTGTGCATGGTAAGGTTTCCAAGTCTTGTCGTTCCTCAGCTAAACTTAATCAGGCAGAAAAAATAAGGAACACGTGTTCCTGCTTGGTCAGTCTGAGTGGTCTTGGATGGTTGTCAGCAGAAACTGTTCTTTGAGAATATGGATTAGAGAGGAGCAAGTGCTTGGTGAAATGTTCCATTTGAGGTCCAAGTTACAACAGACTGAAATGGCTGAACAAAAAACTGTTTTCCACTGCACAAAAACACTCAGACATGGACGTTTGACATAGAACAGTTCCCTGCATATGATCCCTTTTGAAACTCAGTGATGCGAGATCACAGATGTAACAGAGCTTAACTGTGTGTTTAATTTCTGTAAATTAAGAGTTCTAATATTTTTTTTTTCAGACCTTTTTGCACTGTCAGGTACTAGTGCACCTTTCTTGTAGAGGAAGCCATAACATGGCTGGCCTTCTCACATACCAGAGTAATATGAGTATAGTAAAAGAAGATCTGTAATATCTCAGGTTAATACAGCAGCTTACAGATTCAGTCCTTTATGGTGATTTCTGGCCAGCTTTGCTTAAAATAGTCCATATGATCCTTTCTGCTTGTATATAGATATGAATCTGGTATGGTCACTTCAAGGTCTTGTTCCTCACTTCAATAAACAGTTTAGCTTCATCCTTTAACAGTTGGACTTCCCTCTGGTTAGCTAGGTGAGCCCAGTCACCACCAGGAACATGGGTATGAGTCAGACAAAGGTAGACTGGAAAAGTCTCTCAGGTGATTCAAGGGTCTAATCTCAAACATTATGTTCACCTTTACATTAAGAAAATTGAGTTCTTACACAGGAGGTGATCTGTGGACCAGAAATATTCTTAGTACTGAGAAAATAAAGTGTGTTAGAACAAAATTGCCCTATTTTACTGCTCTGAGAGGCTGAGTTCACACATAACTTCTGCAGGTAGGCTATACACTGCCATCTGTTGAACTGTGATAAGTTTCTAATGCCTGAGTCCTTCACATTCATTTTAAAATGTTTTAACAGGGCACTGCAAATAAAATATCTTTAGGTCTCATCTCTGCTGAAATTGCTGATCTATGGTTTTAATTTGGTTCTTTGGAAAGAAATCCTTAAGCTTTTGCCAATGCCTCATGGAACTTAATGAAGCAGCCTAGGATATGAATGAAAGCTATCAACTCCCCTAAAAACAAGTGTCTGCTAATTAATGCTGTATGAATTGGAAGAACTGCAAAAGAGACATTAGCAGCAAAAGAACTTTTGATGTGACCTCTTAAAACCTAACAGTACAAAATAAACTTAATTCATGTCAAAACAATAGCATAAAAAGTTGGATGTATATACAAAATGTTTGGGTTTGCCCTTTTTAAATAATAACACTTAAATGGTATTTTGCTGAGAAGAAATGACCAAGTATAGGAAATTTCCTCTGGGAAAATTACACACACCATACATTGCACGTGCAGTTAGGGAACACACAAAATAGTAACAGCAAAGTACTTCTGCATTCTATATTTAGAATATCACGTTTGATCCTGGATATCCTGCATTATCCCTCACTATGGTAAGATGTCTTTCAAGTGTTGCCAGGGTGTATGTCTCAGGACGTGATGGAACAACGAGAAGGACTGACAAAAAAGATACGTGTCCAACAGGGGCCAGACACTAAATAGCACTAGTGCTTTTAGAACTATTGTGCAGAAAAGACCCGCTGTTTCTTCCAGAAATCTAAATCTGTGAAGTTTAGTAATGTAGCTTTGTAACGGTACCAAGGATGTAAAGAATTATCTTGCTGAATGAGGGCAGGGAGGGGTCCAAAGAGAGAACGGAGGATCCCTTTCCTTGGTGCTAACTAAGTTTCTGTGGATTGATGAAACACTGAGGATCACAGGCAGGTCTTTTTCACAGGTCAAAAGAAAGGTCAGAAGAGAGATGCTAATGTATGACAGCTGCTTCCTTTATCAGATTAAGAAAAGCCTTTTAAGGAAATATTTTCTAGAACTGCCAAATGAGCTATTTAATTGCTTCACTGAATTTTTCCCACTGGCTTGTTACCAAAACAACAAACATAATTACCAAGCAGATGATGTTGCTTCTTGAATAAGTTCATACCAAATGTTTTCTCCTTCTGGAAACAGGCTGCATATTCAATCAGTGTTCACTTGCCATCCCACAGGGATATCTGGGAGAGCACCATTCCCCAGAGTGAGTCTATCCCTGTAATAAGTACAGCTGAGGGAGAAAGAGTGAGCTTCTGGGCTGAAAATTCAAGACACAGTTAGAGGAAGACTTGCAGTTAAACCACATGGGTGATAAGGACCTGACTGGCTGGGGTTTTTCTACAAACGTGAACTGAAGGGAGATGAATAACTTAGTTGCATTTCATATTTTCCTTATTGACAATGTATTTAGGAGCTCACAGCAGGTGCCTAAGAGGAGGTGGGTGCCACATATAATTTAGTGGAGTAAAGGAAATACTTCACAAAAGTATTTGTCATTTGAATGGATGATAGTCTGTGTCTATTGGCATCATTTATCATCCAAGAGGCATGAGGTAGTTCATCATCTTATTCTGTGGAGAACTGAAGACATTGCTCTTTTGTCTCTGGGGTAGAAGTTGTATTATTTTGGGGGAGACTTTCCTTGGGCAACATCTTGAACCCAAAGTCTAGCTATGCAGTCATGCCCTGTGTATTGCCTTTTTCATTCAGGCTGATTGTGGCAGTAAGATTCCTGCTTTGTCTGAAATGACTTTTGTCTTCTGTAATGATTCCAAGTTCTTTACCAACAAGAACTCAGAACACGGTGGCAATAGTGCAGTGGAGTCCTGAGCTGTAAATACTACACTAAACCTAAGAAACAGCAACAGAAATAAAAATAATGTAGTAGCTAATTGCTTTGGGACTTGGGATTAAAAATACAATCAAACCCGAACATGCTGGGTAAGGCTGACTTCCCTTCCATGCTAAGAGAGCTTTGCTCCTATTTCACAGCAGCGTGGAGATGAAATGCACCTTTTCCTGCATTGGTTTTGCTGTATGGATGGGGGTAATGGAGTGTGTCATAAGTGAACATTAATGCAGGTTTTTAGCATTTCCAATCATGAACGAACAGAGCAATGTGTGATATGACAGATTATTAAAGCTCCAGGTTAAGCTGCCCTCAAGAGTTTCAAAACTTAGTAATCACATCTATGCTAAGAAGCTTTTGAGACATGCCAAGCCAGTGACTGAAGCAGCTGTATTGTTGAAAAGTAAACTTTATAACAATGAAAAGATTCTCATGTAATTCAGCAAACAATAAAAATGGGATTAACTGCGAAACTGGTGGGATGACTTTTTTGAAGCCCTCAACATATTTTTACTGTTTAGCCTCTTGTGTAGTTGCCGCCCTAGAACTGCAACATTTGGAATTCCTTAATTATTGAAATATATTTAATAACAGGGTTTAATAAAATACAACTTTCTTTATAATTAGAAGAAAATATCCTTTGAGTGTAAAACCATGTTTAAATAAAACTACTATTTGTCGTGGAGACTCTTTAGGAAAAGGACAATACTTGATACATTCTGAGTATTGAATATGTTGGAGGAAAAGAATGAATAAGGAGAGAAATTTCCCTTTCATTATTTGAACAGAAATCAATATTAGACAGAAAAAGCCAAAATCACTTGGGAATTTTAAACTGGCCTATTTTAAAAAAGAAAAAAACTCAATAAAAATGTTACATAAATAAAAAAGGCCCATCCTTTTAAAAGGTCTCTTTAAAAAGAGGAAGCACTACATACAGTTAAAAGACAAGCTGAATTGAATGTATACAGACAAAAAAATTCAGAGGTAATGTCCAGAGGTAAATGCTGGGTTGAATCCAGCTGAGAAGCTACGGCCTCTGAAAATTACTGTAGGTCTATTGATAAATA
The DNA here is from genome assembly GCA_035041135.1 of Platyrinchus mystaceus. NCBI lineage: Eukaryota > Metazoa > Chordata > Aves > Passeriformes > Tyrannidae > Platyrinchus > Platyrinchus mystaceus. Next base: position 7,106,499 of record JAWWLV010000021.1, read on the forward strand.
ATTACAAGAAATAACTCAGAGCTACCGAAATGTAGTGATCACTGGGAAGGGACAACAGTGACAAGTGACCACAGAATAAGAACAGCACCCAAATGCAGAGTTCGTTCTGTATCTTCTACTTTGCATAATACTACTAGAAAGAAGAGTTGGAATAGGATTAGAAAGCTGAGTGTGCCTAAAATATCCTTTTAAATTATTCAACACAATCTTACTATGATTTGGTAGGTGAATCCAGGCTGAATTATAATAATAGCATGTTCACAGCAGGAGAATAAAGACAGAGTCTGGTATTTTTGTGCCACTGGGTAATTACATAGTTCTAAAAATTATTATCTCTATGTATTTTACATTCTTTATTTGGAACAAAATATAAAAAAAAGATGAAAGTCTGTCTATTTGGATGTAACTTTCACACTTAGCTGGAAAAGTCTGTAGAGTATGGATCATATGATAAAGCCATTTCATGTGATATAAGGGAATATATTTTTCATGAAGTACAGTGTGGTATTAAGCTGTGTTCTGTACTAGTAGCTGTAACAGGAATTCTGTTCCTACTACTCTTCAGCTTGTGTAATTAAACTGGGCAGAAAATGGCATAGACATACACAGCAAGGACAACGTTCTTCACCGAGAGTAGAAATTAAACAACAAACCACTGAAAATGAAGCACTGAGTCTTCACTTCAGTAGGATGCAAACTCATATCCCAAAGGATAGTATGGCAAGAAAGCTAATGACATGAGTACATAGTTAAAGTTGCTCTTTCCTCATAATTGAGATGTACTCTTTCCTTAGGTCTAAGAATGTTCAGGTGGTGTTTGTTTACAATAGGTTGTGGCATGAGTATCTGAAGTAATTATTACTGTCAGAAAAGTTGAATTCACTTCTTCACAATAAAAAAGGCATTTAACTTATGCTGATTGCTTTTTTTCCTCTGCTCCCCCCTCCTCCGCTTCTGCCAATAGCAAAACTCACAAGTTTTGGTCATGTAGGGATTTCATGGCACCAAAGGATGCAAGAAAAATTAAACGGAGTCTTTAAAGACCATTTGAAGCCAAGTAATAGAAGGGAGGCATTGACAACAGAGAGCAGATGTCTTCCCTCAAAGAGTCAGTAGATAAGCTCTGAGCCAGCCTGGGCCAAGCATAATCGAGGGAGCTTTGAACTTGCCTTTTCTGTATTTTCAGTTTAGCTTAACATGTGGGCTTTTTCCTTGACCTGTTTGTTGTCATATTGTTAGCCAGTGTTGGAGCTGTAAGAAAACAGAAATAGTGGTTAAATAACTTTCTTGACTCAGGTGATGACAGCAAGAGATGCATTGGTTGCCAAATCTAGTGTTACAAAGAGGTTTCAAAATAATCCACAGGGTATCCATTATGTAATTAAATTTCTGTGCATTCCACTTTTCAGTGAAGAGTATGCTGAATATAAAAGCTGCTTAGTCAGCTCTCAGCTCAGTTTTTGTATTTGGAACTGCTGGACATGTATGGGAATAAAATATATTTGTTTGGTTATGGTAGGCAATGTTTTATTTATAAACTTAAACATTGTTAACATTAACTATGCTTTAGCACTAGCAAACCCATTCTTAGCTGCTCATTGAAGATGGCAACAAATTAAAATGCCCTCATGTTTGGCATGGTTTGAGGTATCATTAGGAGATTACTTCTGATGGCAACCTTTTCAAATTTATGTGAAATTACTTTGCTTCCTCTTTGCCATTATAGATTTGGGTTCAGGTGACCAGTGCTGTGTTGGAATGGCTGTTTACAGCCCATTCACACAGGAACTCTGGAAAAAAAGAGTGACGTACAGCTGGAACTGTAAATCATCTGGCAGAAACAGGAGAAGGAGAAGGCAGGAAGAGGTGCTGTGCTATTACATATTCTTGGCCACATCAAATAAATTGTGGTCATGCAACAGGAAGCCTTTTCTTCCTGCTTTCATTCTGCATCCCATAAATCTACACTTGGATTATTTCCTTTAAAATTATACTTCAAACAGTATTTTTCAGAATAAGCAAAAGGGAGATTTATTTTTTCAATATCAACGTACAAACCACCACTATAAAATCTGGGTCACGTTTTGTGGAGGTGTGCATAATTCTAGTTGCTTTCAACTTTGAAGACAGAAAGTGGTCCAGTATGAATGCTGATAAGTGTAACAAGCTTCATATTTGCATCCTTTTTATCTTCTACAAAAAAGAGTTTATTTCAATAAGCTCATTTTATTTGCTAAAAAGGAAAGCAGTATTTGGAAAACTATAGCGTCTTTTTCACGGTTTAAGAAGTCCCCAGCAGTGTTTTCAATCAACTTGTGGGCCTGTGGGGAAAGCCTGTTCTACATAACCTAGCACCTTATTTCATCATGGCCATTGTGTGTAAGCTCTGACATTGGATATTTGTTTTCTGTTTACCATGTGTTGTGGGACATAATTGCAGTTTTGAAAACAAGACTTCAGGTTGCTGTGCAGTAACTGAGTGAGAGGCCATGACCTGTTCAAATGCATGTGATAGTCTGGAAATACATTTGTCTCTGTGAGATTTCACTGTGTTCAAATACAGCCCAAAATACCCTTAGTCAAAGAAGGAAGGTGCCAAAAGCCTTCCAACAGAGTTGATGTGTGTGGCACTGAGCCTCAGTACCACAGACTAGTAGACTGTAAGAACTACAGACCTGTAAGGTCATTATGAGGACATTGGTGCAAACCTGCAGTTGTTGCTAAAGGCAGCAAAGGGTTGGTATCAGGAGAGGAAGCACGTGAAAGGAGTACAAACCTTAAACTGCCTGACATTTCCTTGGGCCACGAGTTGGTGCTCATTTTCAGGTGTGATGCAGTAAGCTAGTCTCTAGGACAGGAAGAAGAGGAAAAAGTCAGCCATATGAAGTGGGATTATGTATGTAATCCCCAATCTATAGTGGGGAAGTAGCATGAACTTTATTTAAAATGGTAACTTAAATCTTTAATATCACTGCACCCTGTGCCTTTACCTTAGTCACAGAGAGAACAAGCTTATTATAAGCCCCTGGGTGTTAGCCTTTAATATAAGAAACAACAGTAGAAAGTTTATGCAAATACTAAGTCCAAATATTTAGCAAGTGCATATGGAAGAGAACATCAGGAACGAGTTCTTATCACAGGCCTTACATCCCTTAAATTCTCGCTTTTCTGTCAGTGCTGTAATAGGGTTGACCAGTCCCAGAGCAGGAGAGGAAGGAGATACTGGATTTCTCCCATCTCATTCCCTTGTCTACCCCATGCTGTGCCCTTTGAGATCACATGTAGTATTTGGTTTATCAGCAACTTTCAACCAACTCCGAGAGTTCCCACTAGACTAAGAGCATACCTTTCCTCATACTTTTAAGAGCCACAATTTAGGGCATCATATCTTTTGATAGTTATTTGGCTGTGACATACTAGCCTTTTGCTGCAAATCTTATGGGAAAATTGGAGATTGCTTTTACAGGAGCAGTAATAGACAAACCCGACCTTGTTAACAATACAAAATGAATGGCAGAAAGGTTTTGGCCAAAGACTTCTGCATCCCCATATCAGTAAACCTGAGCAATCAGGCAAAAACCTGATGCGTCAGTACAAATTATTCTTTGAGACTGAGACGCTTCTAGAAAATGGGTTTGTAAAACCCTCAGAAAGGAACAAGACAAAGGGCTTATAGAATTGCTGGAAATGAGATCTAGAAATTGTGTCCAACATTGAGATGGTGGAGGTGATGAAAACAGGGCAGCTGAAAAAGGGTTCCCACTTTGGGGCGCCTTTCTGAGGGTGAACATGAAATGAGGTGACTGTAATGTTTCAGAAACAAGACCTTTGATCGTTTGGGTCTGGCCAGGTCAATGTGAGGGGCGTTGTGACCTGTCTGTGTACGGGCTAAGATCCTATTTTATGCTTAATTATCTGTATGGTGATGGTTCAGTGATTTGCCTGAGTGTCAGCATCTTGCCACACCACTGTGTAACTCCAGCTATAGGAAAGGAAAGCAATACAACTATGTGTAAATCAGGGAGTCTAGATTAGGTTATAAAATTATGACATAATGGGAGAAAAATTGATGCTGTATAACGGTGAGGAGTCTTCTGAGCACCATTTAATATGGCCAGTCATCATGAACGAAGATTTGGGAAAGGTGTTTTTACCTTTCAAGCCTGCGCAATGGATTTTTTAGGTGAGACACAGCCTGCGC
>JAWWLV010000021.1:7110799-7125084 GCA_035041135.1 Platyrinchus mystaceus
CCGCGGCACGGGCTCGGCTGTCCCGGCGCTGCCCCGGCGCTGCCCCGGCCGCGCCGCCCCTCCCGCCGCCCCTCCCGCCGCCGGCGCTGTCCCGCCTCTCTCGGCCCGCGGCCCGGGGCGGTGCTGTGCGCTCATTGGCTGGCACGCCCGGCCCCTCGGCGCTGATTGGCGCGGCTCCCGTCAGTCGGCGCTGCCGCGCGGTGCGGGCGGTGCGCGCGCCATGGCGGGCGTGGAGCTGTTCTCGCACCCGGCGCTCTACACGCGGTACCGGGCCGGGCTCTGCTCCGCTGCCGCACTGGCGCTGCTGCTCATCACCGCGCTCACCTATGTGCCGCCGCTGCTGGTGGCCTACCGGAGCCACGGTGAGCGCCACTCGACCCCGCGCGGCCCGGCCGGACCCGGCTCGGCCCTGAAATCTTGTGCTGTCTCTGCCCTCAGGTTTCTGGCTGAAGCAGAGCACGTACCTAGAGCAGCCCACTGTGCGGTTCCGATACGAGGTTCTCCTCGTCGCCACCATCGGGCCCGGCCCGGGCAGCTTCTTGGCGTGGAGCACGTTCCCAGCGTTCAACAGGCTGCAGGAGGACCGGCTCCGAGTCCCGCTCCTGGCGGTAGGACTGCCCGGGGCGGCCCGGCAGCAGCGGCGAGAAGCGGGGCTGCAGAGTGGGGCAGCCGGCTCGGGGCATGAGCGGGCACTGCTGCCTTCAAGGAGCAGCAGCTTCACGCATAACCTCGTGCATCACATCAGAATTCACTTGGGACAAGTGATTTTTAACGAGTCCGGTTTAACTCCCTCTTCAGTGCTACTGAATCATAGAATTATTTAGGTTGGAAAAGACCCTTAAGATCATCAAGTCCAACCATTGACCAAACTACCAGTTTCACTGCTGAACCACGTCCCTAAGCACCACTGGTGGTTTGCATGAACACATCAGTTTACTTCCCTCAAATCAGTTATGCCCTCCTCCCCGTGGCTTATCATGATGTGAACTTGCATGGGTTGCTAGGTAGGCCCTAGTTTTGGAAGCAGGTATGAGCTTTCTAAAGCACTCAGCCTTTGCCCTGCAGTCATTGTTCCTTCTGGGATTTCACAGTGGCAGTTATTTTTCTGTCTGCCTCTGTCCTGCTATGCCTGCAAATGAGGTACTGGGCGTTTGTGGCACAGAGGTGTAGCAAGCCTTGGCTCACAGCCAGGAATGGGAGTACAGAGGCCATTGAGAGTCACACTGCAGTGGCAGGAGGCAAAAGCCTGACCACCAGTCATATTTGCACAGGGTCTGACAGAAGATCCAGCACTAAGGCTTTGTAGGATGCAGGGGTGATGGTCAGAATGGTGTAGGGCAGAAAAGACTTTGAAGGGTCTAGTGAGCTTTCCCTTCCGGGGGGGGCACATGAAATGTATAACAGACAACATTACAGGCTTCTTCTTTGTCTCCAGTTCTTGATCTATCAAGTCAAGCAACTTTTTCTTTCTTTCCTAATGCTGCAACTTATTTGCTTCCTTTGACTGTGCATACTGCAGTTGTGGGGCTTTACCTTTTCTGTTTTTCTTTCTAACAGAAATTCCTGTATTTTTAAAAAATCATATTCTTTTAGACTAGAGAAGAAGACAAAAATCAAGATGGCAAAATGGATCAGTTGCATTTTGAATTGGAACTTCCGCTCCAACCTACAGAGCATGTATTTGGCATTCAGCTGATTCTACTCTTTTCCTACCAGCTTTATGTGAGCATTTTTAGTTATGTTTGTTGTGATGTATAGACTCTGTGTAATATTCCAATAGTGGTTATGCAAAGGATGAAAAGAAACCTTTCACATTTGAAATTCCTATCTAAAAAGATATATTTTACTAACAAATATTTAATTTTCCCCTCCTCTGCTGAGTCACTCCTAGTCTAGCTCTGTTGTGTATTTTGATACACTTTGTTAGAATTATTTTTTTTTATTATTTTTTTTAAGCTCTATATTCTTTTGGGCTGTAGAGGATACAAATGCACAACAGTGAGTATCAGTGTGGGTGGCACCAGGAAATAAGTGAGAGTCTTGCAGTAGGGAGAAGGATGTGCATTCTTACTGTTACAGGACACATATTGCTGTGTCTTGACATAAACAATTAGTTTTCTGAGGCTGTTGCAACAGCCTAAAACTCCATAGATTTTGCTTACTTAACAACTCTTAATGATCTACCAGAATCTTCTGTATCTTGTAACTGGGAGGAGGAAGAAAGTGTTACACGAAGACAAGACAATACAATTCTGCTGCTGTTGTATCTCAAGTGGCAGTGCAATTAATACCAAAAGCAACAAGTAAAACTCCAGTGCACAGAGAACCCATGGATACATCTGAAAGGAGCAGTAATATAGAGCTGTGTTGGATGCAGCCACACAGACAAGAAGTTGTATTTCTAGGGAGATTAGGCTTAGCTTATCCAAGAGACTTGCTGCTTGCAGATGGACAAGCTTAGCAAGCATAGCTGTGTGGTGTAGAAAACTTCTTAAACCTGTGAGGCCCAGAATAAAGGCCTGACAGTCCTAAATTTGGGCTGAAGTATTAGATCAGTGATTAGTATCACAGAGGGTTACAATATTCACAACACTTCTATTCCACTGTAAATGTGAAAATTTTCCTTCATGCTGAGTGGTTGATAAAAGCTAAGGAACTTTTTGCAGAGCAGGAGTCCTTTATTTTGTTTGCTGAGTTTTTTAAAATGTGTCTGTAAGGAATGTGTTTAGTCACCTTGCTGCTGTTTACATGCCATTATGTCATTAGCCACAGACTGTTGGATTGAATTTCCTGTGGAACTTTGTATGTAATAACTAAGGTAGATCACTTTATAAAAAAAATAAAAATATTTTTCATTTGGTGTCCCCTTTTAGACTAATGTAATGATCTGAAACTTGGGAGTCAGAAAAATACCGAATCCATGTAGAAAATTTATAGATGCAAAGAGGTAGAAAAGTGGAGGGGGGGTGTCCCCCCCACCTAAATTCTCTTTTCTTATGTTCACTATTTCAGAGAATGTCAACATTTGTGATGCAGAGCATGGCTTTTCTTCAGTTTTTCTCTCCTGTGCCAGGGTCTCGTCTCTATATGAATGGAGACCTGAAACTGAACCAGAGGCAATTACTTAACCATTGTGGACTGGATACCAGATACAATGTGAGAAAATGTTTTTCCCTTCCCTTTTATCCTCCTGGTATCATAGGTGACACCCTGATTATTTGTAGTCCTGCACAGAGTGAACCGTGAAACTTTGGAACTGGTGTTTTATAGTTAGGCTAACAGAGGGAAGAGGTTTTTCTGCCAAGATGTCCAGTCTGATGTTTATGTGCATTCCCTCAAGGGCATGGTTACTTTGTGTAAGAAACTCAGTGGAATTACTGTCTGGAAGACTGGACAAATAATGCAAGTGTCTCCTTGTTGTAACAGGTGTCTGTGGTCAATGGCACAAGTCCTTTTGCAAGTGACTATGACCTAGCAAACATCATTGCAGCATATTGGGATAGAAATGGTAAGCCTGCATGTGTAGCTGTGAACTACAGGACGGTAGTAGTTCACATATTGGCAGATGTTTTGTGAGGTATTTGGGTTCTGTATTAAGACCTAAAAGCCCCTTAATCTGGATGTTTCCTTTCCCCATTTTAGTGACAACAGTCTTTTCAGATCCCAGCCCTGTTTGGATGACGGGAAGAGCAACAGATACACCATTTATCATTAATGCCACTATTCGTTACCCAGTGGAAGTTATTTTATATCCTTTGAACACTGCATAAACTGTGACATAATTGGGTTGCATTATTTGGGCCTTCACCTACAGGCCAAGTGAAAACTGTTTTCTTCTAGATTTGTTGCTAAACTTTTTCTTTGTTAGCTAAGCAAATGCTGAAGTTCTGGAGTTAAAGAAATGTCTATTTGTCCATTCCTCCAGATGGTTCTACTTGCCTAACCACTTTCTGCCTTTCTCTACTGGGAACTCATGTTGCTTTTCAGCTTTACCAAACAGGCTTTTAAGGCAGTTTCTTAGCCATTTTCAATGAATATTCTTAGTGGATCTTGCTTTGTTCATGCAGCACCTGCTGTCCTAATCTGTCATGGATGCCAGTAGCAAAGCATGGTCCTGTAGTCTGTGACATAAAGCAAATCATTAGAAATATGTATGCAAGATAAAAATAACCCCCACAGTGGAGGGGTTACCTCTGTTACACATGCAGACAGACTTGAAATTTTTTTTTTGCAAAATAATACTTTGTTCATTATGTTTTTGCTCATTTTCTCAGACAAGAACAAGCCTGTGTTTAAAAGAATCTGTATGGAGCATACTTCTTTCGAGGTTTGTGTACCTGCCTGCCTATTACCAATAACAACTTTCTGGTGAGTCAGGCACAAAATGGGTACTTTACCCAGAATTGGTTTAATTGCGTTCTAGGACAGATATTCTCTGCAGCTTTTGTTACCTACTATGGTAAAAGGCTTTTAGGTGTTTCTGTGGTTCAAAGGCTTTGCATTTGCCACAAAAACTGATATCTTAACAGATTTTATGCCTTTCTGCCTCTGAGTTCCTTTGTTTACTTATTGCAATCAGAAGCTTCTTCATTAACACTCCTTGACTTTCTTTAAATATCAGCCAGGATTTTGGGAAATTATTAAATTTGCCTGGATCCAGTATGTCAGCATCCTCCTTATCTTTCTTTGGGTGTTTGGTAGGATTAAGATGTTTTTGTTCCAGAATCACTTGTTGACTACAATTCCAGTATCATCAGTTCTGCCAATGTCTCCAGTACTAGAATACAAACAGCACCAGTCCTGAGGAGATGCCTGAGAACACTTTAAAGAAACACAGTTCAAAAATTGTCACCTGCTTTTATTCTCTATTCACTTTTTACTTTGGAAGATCAGAATTTTGTAAGTATGTTCCAAGTATGCTCTGTTTTTGCTTCCTTTTTAAATATATTTTCATTCATCTAATTTTTCTGGGAACACTGCTTTGGAACTGAAAATTTTAATTTTTTTTTACAATTAAGAGTTAAAGAAGAGTCTAGGGTTTTTGGGTTTTGTTTGTTTGGGGTTTTTTGTTTGTTTGTTGGTTTTTTGTTTGTTTTTTGTGGTTTTTTTTTGCAACTGGTACATGCTTTAAAAACCAGTAGGAAGCAATGAGTCTGCTTTTGCATTATCTTCATTTTGCTACACCTTGAAGACTGAAAATAATATGCTAAAAGTAACAATATAAACTGTTTTTACTGTCTTGTGAATTAATTCACTGCTGACTTAGACTTCTGTCCAGAGCTGTTTGTACATGCATTTATATGCACTATGAAATGAAACAAAATATGAGGAATGGGAAAAAATGTATGGATGAGTTAAGGTCAGAGACACTCCTGTCACAGTACAGCCACAGTTACGTGGCAATTACATGCTCAGCAATTTAGTTATTAAATTGGATGATGGATAATTTCAAGATTGATGTGAGAAACCGGGTTGTGGGTGACAGTGTGTGCAAGGTTTGCACAACACTTACTATTGGCATTATTACTGTAGCACTAGACCATTAATTGTGAACTGTGAGTAGTAAAACAGAGAAGCCTGGTATTTATTGAAAGAAAAGTAATAAAAAATACTACAGAGAAGCTTTGGAGTTCCAAAGCAAGTGAACAATTACTTTCAGAACTTAAACAGCTTAGAACTGATAAAAATTATAGTCACCTGGTGAAGATATTTACCAAATATAATCACTTTTTCACATGACTCAGTTCCCTGAATGAACTTGGTATGTGTCTGCACAAGCATTAGGGTGGGCATCACCAAGGGGTAGAAATCTCTGGAGAGACCACAGGACCTCATTTTAAGGATTTGAATGTTGTACTCACAAAAACGGAACGTGTAACAGTCTTCCTCCTAGCTGAACAGAAACCTGTTTAAGGTAGCAACAGGAACATGGAAGAGCCTAGTGTCAGAAAACAACAGTACTGGCAAACTCTGTTAATTCCTATCTCACTGTTCTCTCCTGTTGTAGCCTTTCACATTAAGTTATGACAAGTGATGCTGCTCAGAGCAACAGTTCAGTGAATGCATGTGAAATAAGAAATGGAGAATAGGTCTGGTTTAGGAAATACAGATTAAAATATCCTTATGTTCTCTTTTCCTTTAGAAAGAGAAAGCTGGAAAAAATCCTCTACAGTAATTTAAGTGGAGAACTACATAATTTAAAAGGAGGAAATCGAAGAGTTATTTGCTTGCCAGTGGCATGTAACTGTTTAGTATGACCTGAAACAATCCCTCCATTTCTTTTGAAAGAGGTGTGTTTCATGACTGTGGCCAGTAAGTGAATGCAGGGAAAACGGAACTGTAAAGGCAAGTGTGACCACAGCAGGGGAAAAAAAAACTTTTTTGTGGTACCTCTGCTGTGGTAACTTCCTGTATCACTATTATACTGAAAATAGTTTTTGGTTCATAGTTCTGACTCCTTTCTCAAGCTTGAAGAGACATTCTACTTCTGTAAGTAACCAGGCAGTAGAAAAAAGCCAAGGTTTTATGGCTGCAGCAATAAACTGAAGTACGGGGTAAAAATATACCTGAAGATCCCCTGCAAGTACCATTAAGGGAGGTTTAGGAAGGAAGAGCCTTTCCCAGACGGCTGTCTGCAAGGACTCTTCCTTTAGCTTTCTAAGCGACCCAAAATAAAAAGACAAAAACAATCTGAAACCACTGTCATCCCCCACAGTGCTACTACAGATCTTATGTGTACACGTATGCCAGAGAACAACCTAAATACTCTTCACTGAGGAATGACACAGTGGCTTGCTAGGATTAATCAAATTTCTGTAAGTGGTTCTGTAAGAAGAAAAAGTAAGCATCTAGTTAAAAGTCCTATGCATAAATTGAAGTGGGAATGTGGCTGTGTAAGAGCCATGCTTCAGGAGTCTTTTAAGTGGTGGAGCTGGGATAAAAGAAACGACCCCGGTGCTCGTTAACTGGCCGAGCTGCCCGTTTGCAGGGACAGGACCCTCCGGTTCTGCTCGCCTGAGGGGAGCGGGACGCGGCCGCGCCGAGCCCTGCGCGCCTGGGGCTGGGGCGGGCTGGGGGGCAGAAGGAAGAGGGGGAGGAAGAGGAGGAGGGGGAGGAAGAGGAGGGGGCTGCGGCGGCGGGCGGGCCCGAGGCACGCGCGGCGCTGCCCCGATCCACCCCCGGCGGGTGCCGCGCTCGGGCCGCGCTCGTGGCTGCGGCGGGGCCGGTGCTGGGCGGGGCGGGGCCGCCTCTGCCAGGCTGCGCCTCTGCCCGGGGATGCTCCGGGAGCGGGGCGGATCGGCTCCCTCCCGGGCTCCTCCCGCTGCCCCGGCGTCTCGGCCACGTCTGAAAGCGGCTCATTGTCTCTGTCGGCAGCTCGGAGCCGCGGCGGTGGCTGCGGGAAGGTACGGGCGGGCTGGTGCGGGTGGGGGTGGCGGCTGTTCACAGGACTCGTTGTCCCAGTCAGACCGTTTTTTTCCGGTCTCAACGGTCCTTATAGTCAGTCGCACTACGCTTCAGGGATGTATTCGAGCCGTTCGCACTCGCGCTACGTTTCGGGGGATGTTTTCGAGCCGTTCTCACTCGCGCTGCGTTTCGGGGGATGTTTTCGAGCTGTCGGCACTCGCCCCTGCCCGTGGCGGTGAAGTAGCGGTAACTACACCAGGTGCGGCGGAGTCGTTGTCGCAGCGTCTCGAGCCGGCCGTTGCTTGAGGTGTAGGCGGTTGTTGACAGAGGTCAAGCAGTCGAAAACCAGACCTTTTTTTTTGGTTAGGTTTTTGTTCTTCTTTCTCTTCCCTAGAGAACACGGCTGATTCGGATTAAGGTGGTTTCGTTTGCTAGAGTGAGGTCGTGAAATAAGGTGCTTTAGAGAACATTTCCCGTCGTTCCGGGAAATCCCTTCCCATTTTTCTCTTGTGTCCAGCCTGTCTTTCCAGGTGAAGGTCACATACCGGTCGGAAGAATTTGTCTTTCTTAGTTGCAGCAGTTGCTTCAGTGGGGCACACAGGGCACACCTCAGCCCATTTGTCCTCTGACGGTTTGAATTTGAGGACACTAATGTACCGCTGCAGGCAGAGTTTCCAGTAAGTGAATAGCATTCAGTCACTGCAGGTGTCTCTTTGTCACCCCAGTTTTGCCATAGTAAAAATTCCCAACAGAAATTGCAGCTAAGGAGACCTCATTTCTTCAACACCAGTAATTCTAGTAGCTGAAAACACTTCATGATCTTCAGCTGCACTGCATGGACAAACAGGTGGTGTAGGGCTATGCCTCGACACTGCCTATTGTTCAGGCTGGACAACTTTATCTAACTCCAAAAATTATAAATAAAACCCAAAGGAAACAGTACCTTTAAAAAAACACAACTCTAATGGGCATGTAACTAAATCCATAGTATGTTTAATTGTATTATAAATTATTTAAGCTCGATAATTTCCTAGAAACAGTTGTTCCAATCTCATTTGCCCCTAGATTGTGAAAAGAATTACATTTCCAAAAGCTAAATTAACAGTATCAGCTGGAGTACTAATATATTGTTATAATTCAGAATTAGTACATTTACTGTACTTTTATTATTTCAGTTGCAGTTTCACTGCTCTATTAAAAAATTAAGCAGGCTTTTGAATTTCAACTATTTAGTATTGGCCAGCTATTAGAAAGACATTTAACTTTTTGAAGTACCTGTAGTTATAGAAGGCACCCTCCAAATGAACTTTTTCTTTCCCCATTCAAAGATCAATCTGCATATAACAGCCTTGTGATTTTTATCTGCAGAAGAACACTGGAAAGTGATGTTTTGTCAGCTGGGTGATTACAGCAAGAATTACTAGTAATACTGTTGTGCCTTTTTCTTTGACCAGCTTTGTCACATTCCTGCATTTTACTTTTTAAAGCAGCAAAGTGTGTTCCTAATGTTGAGCCCATAGAAGCAATTCTGGTGGTGATTTCATTGGTGTGATGTCTTATAGGTGAGATATGCAGTGAATAAAGGTCTCATTAAGGGATAGTAGACCTTCAGGTGATCTTTGCTCTATTTATCATGCCATGCACAAATATTTTCCTATTATTTCTACAAAATGCATGATGACATTTACCATTATCATTCTTTTTACAGTCAGTACTGCTGTGTCTGGTGAATCGTAAATACACAGGTGATATTTATATTCATCTTATATGATTGCTCTGAAAAGTCAGCATTTAGTGTATGACAAGCTGTGGTAGTTTGGTCTGGGCCTTCCTTGGTGACCAGTTTGCAGCCAAGGAAGTGCCCAGATTTACCCAATATTCCCTACCATTTTTACGTAAGCCGGGGTATAAAAAGATAGAAGGAGAGGCTTTTGCCCTCTTTCCTTCTGGTGGCTTTGGAGGAGCAATAGGTATTCATTTTTCAGTAGAAAAGATCTGGGAAATTAAATGAGAACATTATATGAAGCTGAAATAATTTCTGTGTAATCTATAAAGACTTTGGCTTTAAAAGTGCTGCATAAACTGTTTTAAATTAAAGTGTGCTGGACATTTTCTTAGACTCAAAATGGCCAGGGAAGACTGACAAAGACTGTTAAAATTCAGTTGCTCAGAAGTCATTGTAGGGGAGCAGGTATTTATAATTCTTCACTCAGATATTTTACTTTATTCCAGCCAGGGTTTTCAGTCTTCAGACTTAGGCCTGTTGGTTCTGAGGGAGTCTTTCATCCCAGCCTTTTGTCCCAAGCTCAAAGAGAGCATGTTTCTTTACAGCTCTAATGTGAGGCACTCTCTTTCTGTCTTTCTACCATCTTTTTAGTATCCCAGAAAAAAAACTGAGCAGTGTAAATAGGAGGGTCCTTTTTTTTTTTAGCTATAAAGCTTATTGTTGATAATTTACTAGGTCTCTCCAGGTTGAATTCTGTGCTGAAAGGAAGTTACTTAGAAACTGTACTCCTTTCAGAGGTGACCTGCAAAGATCTCATTACTCAGTTCCAACATTACGTGACTTACGCGACAAATGAATAAAAGTCCCCGAAATCAAGAGCTAAATAATCATCCATTACATGCTTTCTTTCTCTCTTTTCTGCCATTCTGAGTCTGAAAAGTGCTCTCTTTATAAAACAAGCCCTGCTACCACTGACAGTATTTTTATCCTGCTTGGTAAAACTAGATAGTTTTCTGTGTTGTATCTAGTTTCTTGGCAAGCAGAGGCAGATGCTAGCAGCCCTGCAGCTCAGTCTATCAGAGACAGTTTAAGTCATGAAGAAAATGATTGCTCTGTTGGCCAGTTAGTATAATTTCTTTCGGACGTTATGGAAGAATAGTTATTCTGGGACTGTCCCAGGGTTCATCTAGTCCAAGATCATGTTTCCATTAGTAGCTGTTAACAGGCAAGCCCAGTGACAGAGCTTGACTTAGGACTGTCAACTAAGCCATATATGCAGATGCTTTTCAGATCACATTTTGAACACTTACATTGGCCTGCAAAGAGATGATTGTGCCTCAAGAATTTGTGAGAGTTAGACTGCTGATTATTCTGCTCTTTACCAGAGCTCTCCGTGAAGAAACAGTATCACAAAGTACTACTGCTACTATCACAGAAAAGGAATAACAGTGTAACTTTTAATAAAATAATTTATGCTTAGCAGTATTCATTATGTACAAAAGATGTATTGTGATGTCACTGAGTATTGCAATACTTCATGCATGAGAGGTGTTGGAGTGCTCTATGCTGTAACTTGTCACAGTCTGTCTTTCTGCCTGTTGTAGCTCCCTACCACTTAGGGACAGAATGATTGCGTGAGTCTGTGAGGAGGTGCTCGCTAGAGTTTTGTCACTGAGGTGGCAGCTGGAGTGGCAGCAAGGACATCTGGCCCCTCTGCTGCCCTTTCCCCTGTGCCTGTGGTCAGCAGGCCTGCTCTGGTCGGGCAGGTGCAGCTGAGGAAGCACCGCTGTGGAGCAAAGAAGGGAGAAAGGAGGAGGAATGAGCTCCTCTTTGGCTCTCCTGAGAGGAGCCTGGGATGGACAGGTTGTGCCGCTGAGCTATTGGCAGAGGAGGAGGGCATTGGCAGAAGGAGAGGTGAGGCAATGCAGAGCAAGTCACAGACTAGTGTTTCACCTAGTAACCAGTGCAGTTTTGGCACATTGCCATTCTGTGCTGAAAGAAAGAGCTGGCCTACTAGCACCCTCTGGTGAGTCCTGAGAGGTTCTTCTTCCACTAGTTACTTTTAATCAATGTAATCATTTGTTGAACTCTTGTATACTTCTGCTGCCACAGCATTTTGAGGCCAAGTTTCATATTTTTAAGATGCAGCATACAAAAAGGTTTTGTAATGAGAGTTCACTAATTCAATTCCCCCAATATTCCTGTTTCGAGCAGTCATGAGAGAGTGTTTTTGCCGTTGTTCTCTCCATGCGAGTTGTGATTTCCCTGTTTAGATAGCCTCTTTTTTGGGCTGAGGAGCAATAGTCACTTCAGTATTCCTTTTACAGAAGTCATTGACTGTCCTTGTGCTTGATCTTCATTCCTTACTGTATTCAGCTATATTGTCTTGAGGAATTCTTATGGGCATATCAGCACTAAGAACTTAATGAATCTTATTATGTCAAATGAGTGTGTATCTATATTTGCTAGTCTGCATGGTTTTGAGAGTGTGTTGGTACGTCTCTCTCACAGTAACAAGAAGCAAATGGTGTAAATGCAGCTAGATAGCAAATATGGAGATGATCTGCATACACGAGGACTCGTACTTTCCTAATATCTTGCCTGCTAACTTACACTGATTGCTTACAAGTAGAGGGCACAAAGGGGCAGGTGCCAAAAACCTCTTGTAAAAAGCTATGAGGAATGCATGTGGCTTGAACTTTGATTCATCAGTGCGCTTGTAGCAAGCGTGGGTAGAGCCCTTCTCAAATGTTAGTTTGCGAAGCCTAGCCATGATGTGATGAGCATGAACTTTGATTACAAAGTAAAACAATTCCACTTGGGGTTGATATGCCTAAAATTTTCTAGGAGTTATATGCAGACATTTCTAACTCCCAAATGGGTAACAGCTGTCTCCTGCGTGACCATCTCCAAGTGCAACTGGTTAAGGAAGCAGTTAGTGCCACATACATACCTGCTTATTTGAAGAAAGGTTTTACTAAGGCAAGAGTTTCTTTTGTGTAAGTTTTATCGTTATTGTGCCATAGGAGCAATGGTTCACCAGCATTTTCCTTCTCTTTTTCAGCTTTTCTTATTGCTCTTCCTCGGTGAGAATGGCAAGGATTCGGATTCCTAGCACAGTCGTTATACTTTTTGTTACTGTTCAGACTGGATTCTTACTCTTCATGTATGCCCGGTACAGTAGCTTCATGCCTCAGGCTGAGGAGAAACCATCACAAGTCCACATCCTCATTCTCTCCTCCTGGAGGTCGGGATCTTCTTTTGTCGGGCAGCTTTTCAGCCAGCACCCCAGTGTCTTCTACCTGATGGAGCCTGCGTGGCACGTGTGGGTTACAATGTCTCAGAACAGTGCCAAAGTCTTACACATGGCAGTGCGGGACTTAGTCAGGTCGGTCTTCCTGTGTGACATGTCTGTGTTTGATGCTTACATGCCTTGGAAAAGAAACTTATCCGATCTTTTCCAGTGGGCAGCGAGTCGGGCTCTGTGCTCAGCTCCTGCTTGTGACTCTTTTCAACGTACTGACATCACCAGTGAAACGGCCTGCAAGACTCTTTGTGGACGGTATCCATTCAGCAAGGTGGAGGAAGCCTGTAAAACTTACAGCCATGTTGTCATCAAGGAAGTTCGATTCTTTGACCTGAAGGTCCTCTACCCTCTTCTCACTGACCCATCCCTGAATCTCAAAATTATTCACCTGGTCCGTGACCCCAGGGCAGTCGTTAAGTCACGGGAACAATCAGTGAAAGCATTAGCCCGTGACAATGGAATTGTCTTGAGTACCAATGGCACTAAAGTGGAAGACAGCAAATACAAAGTCATGCAAGAGGTTTGTAGAAGTCATGTTCAGATTTATGAAACGGCTACTCTAAAACCACCTAATTTCCTTAAAAATCGCTATTTAATGATCCGTTTTGAAGATCTGGTAAGAGATCCATTATCAGAAATCTCAGAAATGTACAAATTTGCAGATCTTAAGCTGACCCCCAGGCTCAAAAGCTGGATCTATAATATCACACATGGAGAGGGACCAGGAAAAAAAAAAGAAGCCTTCAAAATCACGTCTCGAGATGCAGTTATTGTGTCACAGGCCTGGAGAAACCTTCTTCCCTTTCAGAAAGTTAAGAAAGTCCAGGAAGTTTGCAAAGGTGCTATAAACATGCTTGGCTATCAGCTGGTGGATTCCGAAAAAGAACAAAGAGATCTGACATTGGATTTAGTGTTGCCAAGACGACAAAATCAATTCAGTTGGTTATCATTTAATCCAAAGCACTGAAACATTCTTTTTGAGAAACCGGGGGGGCGGGGGGGGGGCAGGGTCGATGTTTAACTGTTTCTCTACTGCTCAGCATATAGTGATTGGAAAATCCTTGACTGATGACTTTAGGTATCTATTTTTCCGTTAATGGAAGGAGGTTTTTTTCCTGAGTTTCTTACACCTCAAAAACAAAAAAAGGCAAGATAATTGTCAGATTGTAAATATACAACTGAGCTGTGCTGCTCACAGCATTGTTTTAAAGTACTATAATTTAAGTACTTTCTGTTAAAAGAGGAATTCTCAAAGATGTCTTTATTGATAATAGTTCACTTCTGTTTTCATGTTTTATATATTTAAGAATCAGTTCTTTATTTGTATAAATGGAATGAAGTAGATACTAAATTCCTTCATTTGACTTTCTTCTTTCCTTTAAAGTTGTTGTGCAGTTGTGTATTTTTTTTAGACTTCTCTAGATGTTTTAAATTTTAACATAAACGTTTTCCAAAACCTGGAGTAAGTTCTGCTGTAAAAGGCTTAAACAGGAACCTAAGTTATTGATTTCATAGTGGTTTCTTTGGAGTGGCAACGTTTGCAATCAGATATTTGAATGTGATGTTGGCATGGAGTGCAAAAAGCAAAAGTACATGAAGAATCTTTGAGTAGAATCACAGGTGGGTAATGGTGTCCCTGTCGCGTTCTGTGACACAGAGCAGATGCACTCTTGCTCCTGCAGCGCAGTTCCCCTCTGTCTTCAGGACAAGTTGTCAGTGAAGATCACGGAGTTGGCTGGGACATGCTCGGAGGGGCGGCGGCTCGCAGGGATGGAGAGCAGCTCGCAGGGATGGATAACAGCTCGCAGGGATGGAGAGCAGCTCGCAGGGATGGATAGCAGCTCGCGG
>JAWWLV010000021.1:7125184-7156181 GCA_035041135.1 Platyrinchus mystaceus
GGATGGAGAGCAGCTCGCGGGGATGGAGAGCAGCTCGCGGGGATGGAGAGCAGCTCGCGGGGATGGAGAGCAGCTCGCGGGGATGGAGAGCAGCTCGGACGGGCAGGACGGGCTCGGTCGGTCCCGCTCGGGGCACGGCGGGGGGCAGAGCGCGCGTGCGCAGTGGCTCCCGAGCGCGCCGCTGTCACCGCCGAGCCCCCGGCATTGCGCCGAGAGCCGCGCATGCGCAGTTAGCGGGGGCAGCGCCGGGGCAGTGCCGTGTGTGGGCGGCCGCCGGTGCCCGACCCTGGTCGGGGCCGGTGCGGACCCGCCGCTCCGGCACGGCGGGGTTCCCTCCCGAGAGGGAGCGCCGCTGCCGCCGCACGGCCGCCGTGCCGGCCGCGCTCGGAGCGCAAAGCGCGGAAATGCGGCGCGGGTGCCGCTCCGCGTTCGGGCGCCGATCCTGGAGCCCGGAGGGCAGCGGGCGGAGAGCCGGGGGAGGAGCGGGGCGGGGAACGGGCAAGGGATGCCTTTCCCGGCGGATGGCTCTGTCCCTTTAGCCCGTCCGTACCCCTTACGTGTGGCCCGTGAGGGTGAGGAGGGGCCAGGACAGCCCCGGGTGTGGCCCGTGAGGGTGAGGAGGGGCGGGCTCAGCTGGAGGCAGCTCTTGGCCGTCACCCGGGTGCGCCTTCCGCCGGGAGCGGCCTTGGGGACGGTCCCAGGACATCTCTAGAGGAACGATGGCGAGAGCATCTCGTAGGAGCTGGCGGAGCGCCTGGGTGTACCTGGAGATGGAGCTTTGCTCAAGCAAGGTGCCGAGGGACGAGCCCCGTGCCAAGGGGCAGTGCGGGAGAGGGGAGCAGCACCTGAGCAGGTGGGGCAGTGTGGGGGCGCGGGGAATCACACAGAATCACGGAATATGCTGGATCGGAAGGGATCCACAAGGATCATTGAGTCCTACCCTTAGCCCCGCCCAGGACCATCTGCAAGAGTCACACCATATGCCTGAGACTACCATCCAAAGCTTTTTGAACTCAGGCTTGGGAAGATGCAGCTCGAGGGAGAGCTTGGAGGTTTCGTTTATTGGTGTGAATGTACAATGCAGGGAGTGACATGGGATATAAGCACTGCAGGTGCTCGGGCAGATGAGCCAGCACTCAGGGGAGGGAGTCGCTTTCCTGAGCACTTGAAGTTCCAGTTGCCTCTCTCAGAAGCAGTTGCAAGAAGCTTCCAGTTTGGGGCTGGGCTCCAGAAGGAGGGAACCTGAATCTGCTTCTTCTGATAAATCTGTAAGTGTGGGAGGCTGTAGGAAGCTCTCTGCTGTGACCAGTAATTCTTTCTCATTTAACAGCTGTACTGCCCCTAGAGTTTCTACTCTGCAGATACTGTTACAGCTGCTGGGTACAGTGAAGAGTCTGGCAAAATTACCTTATTTCAGCTAGGCAAATAGTGACATTTCAGAGCATGTATTACAGTAATTGGCATATTTCTTAATTTTTGTGATTGCAGTGCCTATTTGCACCTGCATATTTTGAGATTAGGTGCTGTGAAGCTTCTTAAAATAAACAAGACCTAAACAGTGGTTACCTTAGCAGTATTTTAGCCTTGGACTTTTTCTAACAACACAGCCTAATACAGAATGCATATTATCTTCACTTTCTTTATATCAGTTTTGTCTTTTAATGTAGAACATTAAAAATGTATTTATCAAAACGGAGAAGTTCCTCTAGGTCAATTAATTCCTTTCTTGCCTTAATTTGGCACAATAAATCCACATATAGTACATTTGGCATGCAAGAGTTACTGGGGATACATTTAAATTTTGACCCAATCTTTCTTTGTAGTGATTTTCAAATTCAAGGATGTGGTGTGAATTCTCACAATACTGTCTTGTCTGCTTGTGTGCTCCCTTCTGCTTAAGGGTAAGATCCCACAGCCCTATGCTGGAGTAAAATGGAAGAAATTCATCCTTGCATAATACTTCAGAAATAAGTTCCTTCTCAGCAGATCACATATTTCCAGCAATTTGTGTTAGCTCAGTAGATTCTGAGCAAGTAGACCTGAAACAGTTGCAATATTCAAATAAGATGATAATTCTGAACACACCCTGTTAATTTCAGTGGATAAATTGAAGTTCTGTAAGTACCTGGAGTCTAAATGGTTTTTTTCTTGAATTGACATCTGCCAAGAACAACTGTACCTCTAAATTCCTGAAAACTAAAATCACTGTATACCTTACTGATCTGCTGTACTGTTTTCTGCCTCCTCTCCTCCCTCCCTGTCTCCAGTATTGTGTATCAGCCCCTTCTCCTGGCCCCTGTAGCTCATCAGCCTCTGCACAGCACTCCATAAACACACAGTCTGAGGCAAGTGGACCTGCAGCTGAATGGAAGTGACTGTGTTGGTAGTCTGACAGCTCACTGCTATGGTCTTCTTGGCTGAGAAGGAGAGATTGGCTTTCTTGGGAAAAATCAAAGGTCAAAACCTCATCCCTCTGTGTAGCTTTAGGTGCTGCATTGTGTTCTAGCAAAACCTTGTTTTCAGTAAATTTGTCGATCCAACGCAGAAGTGGCTTCAATAAATATGGTCATTTGAAGCGTTGCACCCACATCTATACCAGCCTATTTAAATAATGCATTAATTGCCAAGTTAATGCAAATATCTTGATCTCTGGATATGAACTAGAATAACCTCACTTCCTGTGAATGTTTATTTGGCAGAACCCTACTCTTGGTACTGAGTCTTGCTACTCCTGGGCCATATATGGCTCAGCTGTGTCCTCAACTTCTGTTGTGTCCAAACACTCTGGGATTCTATTGACATCACTTTGCATATGGGATAACTGGCATATCTTTCCAGGCATTTGAGAAATTTACCCCTCTCCTATATACAAAAATACCTAATATATGCATATGCAGCTTTTTGGGTTGGGTTTATTTTGTTTGCATCCCACAGTGCAAACACAGAGGTTCTAGTCAAAACTATCAATTGAGTACAATTAAGTGTAGAAGTCCAGGACAATTAAGTGTTCTGTTTATCCTCAGACTTGGCACTCAATGAGCACAAGACAGAATGACAGCTTAGCTTTGCTCTCCTAGTTTACCAGCAGCTTTCTAACTTTGGTCAAAGACCCACATACAGACCCAATAGAACTTTTAGTCCTCTAAAAGTAAACGTTTAGGACATCAGGGAACTTTGTGCCCTGAATTACTATTTTGCCCTATGCAATTGTGCAGTACTTGCAAATCTTCTCTGTCTTTATAAGTTATGGTTTTGCAGAAGTATTACCAGGCAGAGTGCTAGCATATAACTGAGGAAACTTAAGTCAGGCACAATTATTCCACACCACCCAACAAGCAAAGAAGATTCTGTGGCTTTATGACAGTGTTCAAAAATAGATGTGCACTTGTCACTTCATTATCCATCAGTTTTAAGCTTCACAGTTTGAATCCACTCCTCACCTTGGCCTAGGCTTATTTTTACTCTTTATTTCTTGCTCATACTCAGCAATGATGCACATGGGTATTTAACATCTCATTTTATTTAAAATTGTTAGTTGTGCTCTGTAAACTTCACATGAACTTGGGGCAATCCTAGACATTTCTGCTGCAAGTGCCTGAAAAGTGGTTGTGGGAGATGCTGTGGGGGAAGGAGAGAAGCGGTGTAGGATTTTTTGGGTTTCAGACTGCGGGTTTCAGACTGCTTTTATTAAGGCAGCCATTCATAGCTTGTTGGTAAAAGTGTTGGGTTTTTTTTACTGACATCTAGTGGCAGAGCTCAGAATGACAAAGTTCTGATGGGAACAGCTCTCCAGATGTTGGTAGTGACTTGGCTTTCCAGAGTTTGTGATACTGGCAGCTTGTCAGGAATGGCAGCGTAGCACATCAAATCTGTACCATGCTGATTTGATTTCACCAGTGATGAAAAATCAGCAGTACAACGAGTCTCATTATTTGGCTCTTCCAAAGATAAAGCAGCTTCATAACTCAGCCTTGTTCTTAGGTATCCAGTGCCTCTGTGCACTGAGCAATGTAATCTGTGGTAATCTGTGTTAAAGTATACACATAGTTTCTCACTTGTAAAAATAAAACTGAGTTTGGCTTAAGAAATTACATTATTGAGTCAGGTCAAAGGTTCAGCCAATGTGGTCTCTAAAAACAGCCAAGAGTGGATGCTCAGAAGGAAGAATGTAAGAAGGCACACAGATAGAGACTTCTGCAGGTTATTGTCTGTCTGCCACACTTTGTAGCTGTGTCCTGCTAATGCCTTTTTGCATTGCTGTCTTTTTGAGCAGGACTGGGATTTGGAACATTGTTTGCTCTAATAACGAAGCCTTAACAGTGCTTAATCTGGGGAAGCCTCTTGAAGCATCAGAGTTTCCTCTGGAGTTTTTATTGCCACTTCAAATGCATCCAACTGAACACCTTCCTTTTAAACACGAGAAAGAGTCTGTTTTGAACAATCTTGCCAAAAAAGCCAAACTAACAGAAGACATGTTTAACGAGATACCAGGCATTCACTGCAATCCTCTTGAAGGAGCTATGTATGCTGTCCCACAGGTCTTTATTCCTCCCAAAGCCATTGAGGAAGCAAAGGTCAGTCAGTTACTTTTACCTCAATTAATTTTAACCTTCACTGGCCTGTGCCTGCCACTTCTAATGATGAGTTTTTATTCCAGAGACAGAGTAAGCTCATGTAGTTACAAAAGCAGTACTTCATAGACTACATATGATCTCAGAGTAAGCTCATGTAGTTACAAAAGCAGTACTTCATAGACTACATATGATCTCAAATATAACAGGACCTTTATTTTAAGAGAGGAAAACTAAGCAGAGCATTTCATCACAGAGGTGAGGCTTTCAGGGTGAGAGTGTTCCCAAGTACATTGATGTTTAAGTCATACAAGTAGATGGACCTGTGCAATTCCAAATTGCTGCCCCTGCCTGGGTTAGGGAGGCAGTGGATTGGGAATGGCAGTGTGCTACTGACCTTGCAAAAGACACCCCACTCAGCAAGTCTGGGAAAGAGGGAGGGAGATTTCCTTACAAATGTTACCTTTTTGCATTTGGGTCAGTAACCTCTATTACTAAATGACAAGTCTTTCTGTTCCTAACTAGAGCTCTGATACCTGATGTGTAATACTCATTTTTAAAGAGAATTTTATCAGCACAGATGAGAACAAAAATAGGGCTGTTTTTCATCTGCTTATTTGATTAGCTTCATAACTTGCATGTATTTAAGAACTTTCCAGGGGACTTCCTAATCAGCAGCTAATTCAGGGGGGAAAAATAGTAACTGCCAACGGAACTGGAACACAGAGTTCTCAAATTAATTTAATCTTATCAAATGTCAGTGCCTTAGATTTTTCTAAGTACAATTTTGAGACTTTTGACAAAAAGGTACAAGCAAGTCAAGGAGAATAACAACATTTCCTAAACCCTTTCTTTTGAAGTGAGTGTTTTGTGTAGGTTCTTCAGCCCTGTTCCTCCATGAAGTACTGTTATTTAATTCATAGTGTGAACTTGTGAACTGTCCCATTAGCAATTGTTCCTCACCTTCTTTAGTAAACAGAATAAGGAACTAATAAGGTAAGATAAAGTTTCAGAGGAAAAAGAAGGAATTATGAAATTCTGTATATTTTGGAATATTTTGACCTCAGTAATTCCAAAGCATCCATTTTCTTAGGCTCATAAAATGGCACCTGATATGTTCTATTGCATGAAACTTCTGGAAGAGACTGGAATATGTGTTGTACCTGGACACGGATTTGTCCAAAGTGAAGGAACCCACCATTTCATGTACAGTTTCTGTTTGTTTAAAGTCAAATTAACAGTAATAAGCAAAGTACCATCCAAGTACTTTCTCTTCTGATTAAATACAAGGATTTTTATTTCAATTTATGTTGTCTCACTTTAAACTGGACAGTTTTTGTGGTCTGACATCTAGACCAAAGACCTGGTCTACTAGATGAGCTATTCAGGTTTTTTTGGTGGTTTCACAGCTTGCTGACATAATTTTATTCTATTTTTATACACTGGCATTTGAAATGCCTTCTCCGGGAATATAAATAATAATAATAGGTTAGACTTTAATCTTAAAATTGGCTATAGAATACAAAAATTGTCCTGCATTCTTTGGGAGGATTGGGGATTAAACAGTGTTTCCATATGGAGAAACTGCATTAAAAGTGCAGTATTTTCCCTATAGAACTGCTCCTTAAAAACACTGAATAACTTTTCCCTTTACCAAAACAAGATGCTGAGCTAAATAATCCGATACCAAAACTGTGAACATAAACTCTGTTGCTTTTTCTTCCAATAAGCAGCACTTTGCTCCAGCCAAGCCACTGATAGCTGGAATTTATCATGGAATTTAGTCTTCTTCAGTCTGAAACAAATAACAGAGGGTATCTTTGGCCTTGGTAGTTCTGCAACACAGCCAGCTGGGTGAGATATCGGGGTACACACAGCTCCAGGAAAAAACAGTGAGTCCATTCCTGCACCAGTGTGGGAAAAATACTCTGTTCTGTAGGTCTTGCACAGTCTGCCATAAATACTTCATGGGACTTTCATATCATGCAGGAGAAGGAAAAAAGGGACTAAAAACTGCAGAGTGGGATGTTGCATTGTTTTAAGGCTTCTGAATTCAGTTTTCAGTTAAAGAAAGAATGTACATTTACTCATAACTGCCACCTCCTAAAGCTTAAAAAGCTGGGTATAATTTAGCATAACTGCCCAGCTATGGAAACCAATTTGCTGTTGTTTCTTACGAATGACCTTCTTTACCACTCAACAGAAAATAACAATTATTGAATTCCTATGAACTAACCAATTGAAACAAATTGCTGTAATGTAATAGTATGGTTCAATTAAAGTATAAATGCATGAAATAAGAGAATCACATCAAAACAGGTATTAACCTTAACATATTACTTGATGTGCCCTGAGATTAATCAAGGTCTGGGCAAAGATCACAGTTTAGTTTGTTCTGAAGATAATGTGGATTGTTTTTTTTCTTTCTTTAAATATTATTTTTCAGAATGACCATTCTTCCTCCAGTAGAGAAGCTGAAGATCTTACTGGAGAAAGTGAAAGACTCCCACATAAAATTTCTTGAAAAACATGCATGAAACTACTGTGGCTTTTTCCCCCTCGTCCCCTCCCCTTCAAAGCAAATGAAGGCAATGAAGAAAGATGTGCTGAGAATGTGCTGTTCATCTAATTTAACTAAATTCAAAATAGATAGAACCAGTCTCAGATACTGCTACAACTTATTGGGGTATTAACGTTAATGTCTGGTATAGAAGACATTGTTACACCAACTTTTTTTTTAAGGGGAAGGGGAAGAATGGGAAGAATGTGAAGAAACTGGTGAGAAGAAAGACTCAGTAAATGTTTTTGTGCCTTGATTGGAAGTTGCATTGTGGACTTTTGACTCAATAGGTTGGGAAAGGGAATTGCTCATTAAAATTATTACTGTTATGTGGGTTTTTTTTACCAAACAGAAATGCCAAGATAAATTGTTTAGCTAGGGATATGTTTCCCATCCTAAAATTCTACTAAACAAAAATTCAAACCCCTACATAATAGGTATCGTTTAGTTTGATTTTTGTTGTTGTTAAGTATGAAGTCTTCTCCAAATCTGATTAACATGTAGGTACATCATGCTTTTTTAAAAAAATCTTTGGCATGTGTGTGCAGATACCTCTGAAATTTTGCTAAAAAGAAATCCTGCCATCATGGCATAATCAGAATGGAATATACAGCTTTGACCAGAGGAGTGAATACGGTGTCTGCTTGAACCCTATTTTTATGAAGCTGAAACATAATGAGGAATATAATCATCTTCTTCATGTGCTGTTCAACACAAAATCCCAGCACAGGAGCACTGAATATTTCCTCTCATAACAGCTTCATGAGTCTCCTGTTAACTCACTTCTTTTATACACACAGCACTGTTTCAAAGCAGATGTGAGCACAGTCAGTCCTTTCAGGTAGACTGAAACACAACACACTTCCAGAACCGCTCTGTCTATGGAGAACATTTGTTTGGAACCACATGACAGAGACCTGCGGTGTGGCCAAAATCCAGCTTGAACTGCCAAAGGCTAACACATGTTACCAGGGGAAATGCTGGGGGGGATTTCTAATGAAGGAAAAGGTCTTTAAAGGATAATGTCTTGCACCAAGCATAAAGAGAATGATAGTACAGCTGACACTTAAATCTTCTACAGTCATGCCACTGGCTGAATGACCCTGAGTGCTTATTAAAGCCTGGCTCAACAAGGTTGCTATCTAGGAGTACAGCTGTATGACTCCATTAATCTATGCCAGTTTCCCTGCAAAACAAAGAATAACTTCTGTTTCTCCAGCTCTGGAAGCTGGATACCTCCTGCAAGCTCTGATAAAGGCTAAAGGAACAGAGCTTCCAGTATTCAGATGTGAAAGCATTAGCATTTGTCAGGCTTCGGCTCAGCATTTACAGAGTTTATTCATTAAGAATATCATATTTAATCCAGTCATTAATTTTAAGTTATTATTTAGTAGTAAATTCATTTTAATGTCTATTAGCACTTTTTTAGGCTGCCTGTGTAGCAGGTTCAACATCCTCTGCTGATCCAAGTTGCTGAAGCCAAGGGCTACAGAATCACCATATGGATAAACGTGTGCCAATTTATTATGTGTGGAAGGCGAGAGGTGTTGCCTCTAACTGTCCTTGCAAGAGCAGCCACGAGTGTGACACAGTGTTAGCTGTGGGTGTACTGCTCACAGTTCCTTACTGAAGTCTGTGAGAGGAATTTAGTCCCTGTCAATCACCTGCCAGTGGTCCCAGATTCATGAATGGAAATGGCACACTGCTACACAGGGTGACTGTGGAGGATTGGAGAGAAAAAAAATCATACTTTTATCCTTGGAGAAATGCACCTGTGGGAGAACAGCAGACAGGGAATACTTACGCTGCTGCTATCCACTGATAAATACAGCCTTTTATCTGTTGGCATCGTTAATGTGCACTAATGAAACAAATCCAGAAAGCAAAACCGTAGCAAGAGATCAGAATATTGATGTAAAAATAAGACAAACAGCACTTTCCTATCTAGGAATGTGTCCAAGTGAGTTCTGGCTTTGTACTTGTAACACAGTATAGATTGAAACTAGGATCTAACAGTGGGAGTTGGAATATTTTTTTATATTTTTGGAACTACAGCTTTTTCATGGGGTAGTATTTGTAATCTAATAAGTCAATAGATTTTATATTTGCTTTGCATTTGCACCTGATACTTCTGGAAAAAAAATGTAAAGGTTTACAAGTTTCTAGTGATAATTTACAGGTGTGAAAGGCTTTTTGTTTTATTGGGACAGAAATTCTTACACTTTTAAATCAAAATATAATGGCATAAACTGAGTTTTTTCTAAACATTCTATTATGGTGCCTTTTATGTCTGTGACATTATAAGAGATAACAATTTTTTCTTGATGCATCTCATGTGGAAGGGTGGTGATTTCTATTGTCCGTCCACAATATTTATATATTTTGTGATAAGGTTAATGTGCATTTTTGTGGAACAATCCTGCAAAGCTAAGAAAAGAGGCTTTATTTTCCATGTCTTTGACATTTATTATTGACAATTAATGACAGACAATCCTTACTTTCAAATGCATGCTTCTAGGTTTGATCTTTCTATAGGTGCTCCTTATAACAGTACTTCAGATGTATGAGACTTCCAAACAATAAAGCACGTTAAAAAAAGGTCATAGTTCTCTCTTTCCTATGTCACTGAAGAACCACCAGCTGGATTGCACTATGACACATTAACCCCATGTTCAAACCAATATTTTACTAGTATTTAGTGGCCATGTACCAGATCATTAATCTCTGCATCACTTCAACATATGGACTTGAAATTTGTCCAACTGGTTACCACAGAACTATTTCCTACCATTGCAGAACTGTAAATAGAAATGGTGTTGGGCAAGTTGATGCTAATAGTAATCATATAATGTGAGGAATTAGGTAGGAGTTAGGCAAGCCAGACTTCTTTCTTTATAGAGAGGATCAACCAGTCAGTTGAGGCTGAAGTTTAGGGAAAAGGAAGTTAGTCCTGGTTCCCTAAATATATATGCATATACCAACACTGCTAAAAATGGCCCCACAGCAGGATATTATCTTCTTTGTATCTGGTATTTAAGTGTTTTCTGGAACAGAAACATTTATCTTCCTTTTTTTTTTTGGGGGGGGGGGCAGGAGAGAGGTACGCTGATCTGATATAAAATGCTTACGAGTTATCAGTCAGATTTTTTACAGCTTTTCTTTCAGTGACATAGGCTGTCCCATCTGGCTCAGGAGATAAGGATACTGTGCCAGATGCATATGATACAGAAAAAACAACTACAGAGAGCTTGCAGCATCAACTATGTATGCTGTGTGAAAATCACTAGTGTTTTAAAATGTTGTCTAAATTCCTTTTTATACAGTTCCTTGGTCAAATTTGTACAAAACCCAAGATGCTCATACCTCTGGCATGATTTTTTATTTGGATGGATGTAAGATAATAGGTTTCTTCAAGGGATTCTACTTCTAAGGATATTGATTTGAATATTCAATATTAGGTGTAGTCATGCCTTTCTAATGTTCCACTTTATTACATGTTCATTAAATCTTGTGTTCACATGATTAGAATTTACACAACCTGTAACCATTTGCATGAGGCAGAACAGGTTATTCACTTTGCTAGCTTTGAAGCTTTGCATATTCTGCATACTCAAGTGAAGTATCTAAATCCAAGCATTGGCTCTAAAATAGGGCAGAAAAGTTTCCCTGTCGAGCAGAAAGGCTTCACAGTACCTGTCCAAGCCCTGGCAGCACATCCACTGCCTGCCCCAGGCCTTTGACACCTTCTGGCCCTGGTCACTTTTCATCAGGGATGGGAGGATTCCCTTTTTGTGTGCCCAGATTTGCAGTGGCTGCTTTAAAAGTAACAAAACAGCACAATTAATTTGTTCCACCAGGAGCAAGCCATGTGTGTGTACGTGTGAGCCTGCCCAGCTCCTGTCAGGGCATGAGGGTCATAGAATCATAGAATGCTAAGGGGTTGGAAGGGACCTTAAAGACTATCTAGTGCCAACCCCCTGCCATGGACAGGGACATCTTCCACTAGACCAAGTTGCTCAAGGCCTTATCCAACTTGGCATTGAGCAGTGTGATGGGTGGGGCATCCACAACCTCCCTGGGCAACCTGTGCCAGTGCCTAACCACCTTTATAGTGAAAAATTTCTTTGTAATATCTAACCTAAATTTCCCCTCTTTCAATTTGTACTAGTTACTCCTTGCCCTATCACTACAGCATAGGACAGGACAGGACAGGATAGGATAAGATAGGCTTTGTGCCTCTCTGGCCATCCCTGGGGCACCATTGAGACAGGGCACCAGCAGATCCCCCTCGTGCCCCGCCCCAGGCCGTCCCATCCCCTCCCCGAGGTGTGTCCGCCCGGCCCGCGGGCGGGGGCGGAGGAAGGGAGGATCCCCCGCTCTCCCCGCGGTCCCGGCTCGGTTCCCGGCGGGCTGCTCGCCATGCCCCTGAGGAAGCCCCCGGGCAAGCGGCACAGCTCGGACTCGGGCGTGGAGCCGGACCGCGGGGCGCTGCCCCAGGAGCGGGACCAGCGCCCCGGGCTGTCGCAGGAGAAGAAGAACCAGCGCATCGCGCTCTTCCTCAGCGACTTCGACCAGCAGGGTATGGCCGGGGGCGGTGGAGCTGCCCGGGGCGAGGCGGTGGTGCCCGCCCGCCGGCGCTTCCCTGCCCGGGATGGGTGGAGGGAAGAGCCCTCGGCGGGAAGAGCGCCCGGGCCGGCACCGCGGTCCTCGTCCCGCGGAGTGGCTGGTAGCAGGCGCTTCGACTCCCAAGTCACGTTTCTCCCGATAAAATGTTGTTTTAACTTTCTTTTATAAGCGATCTCCTAGCGCTTATACTTGGAAATATGTAACACGCATGGCAATAAAAGCCTGTTTTGTTTTGAAGCCAAGGAGCACGTCCAGGAGATGAAGAAGGAGCTCGATTCGCTGTTGCAAACAGCTGAGAAGGCGTTTGCAGTGGAGCTGCTGAGGATGCCGGCTGCCATCAGGAAAATGAAAAGGAAAGACTTGCTCAGTAAGTGTGCACGGCCCTATCGTTGCGAGGGTTGCGGACAGGATTAGGGCAGGATGTATCTGTGACTGGTGTGAGAAAACCTGTAAACTTGGGGACTTTTATGAACAGATCTGCTTTGTCTGGTGAGTATTTTAAGCTAATCAGCAGAGCTGTTACCCTGCAGATGCTCACTGAGCATTCTTGTTCAAATAGACTGACTGATCTGTGTTAAACAGGGTGTAGAATTAGTGTGTGTGTAGAGTCTGGAGGGTTTTTATGTGTGCTCCTAAATAGTCTCATTTAAAGTCTGAAGGACATGGAATAATTACAAACCTAGTGTCTTCTGTGCATGAAAACGTAAGTGCTTCTGTCTATCTGACTCCGTCAATCCCAGCTACAGAGATTTTTTTTGTCTTTTTCAGTTTGAAGTCTTTTACTACTCTTTTACTACTCAGCCTTTCTCTGCTAGTTTTTCACCTGTGCTGATGAGCAAGCAAGCTTAACTCCCATTTATGCAGCGGTTTAAGATGTGGTGTACACTCAGCCTCAGATACATATTCTGGTGAGAACTGATGTTTTTGGAATCTACCTTGCAGCTGGAAATTGCAGGGGCCACACAAAGATTAAACAAGATTCTTGAGGAACTTGAGTTTACCATAAGCCTGAGTATGAATTTCAGTGCTTTTTTTTAGAAACTTCTGCCTAAAAGCATTAGCCTTCTGCAGTACAATGTGTGTGGTTCTTCTTGCAATTCAAGTTATATACTATGTGACTACACTCAGTATCCTTTCAAAGATTAAACATTCTGAAATTCTCATAGTTTTGCAGGATGACTGTTCTACAAGATTTGAATCTTGTTCCAATGCAACATGTATGCTAATTAAGGTTAACTATTTAAGCCACTGTAATCCTGAATTACTTGTTCTGTTTCATAGGCCCTAAGACAAAAAACTTGAAGATAAAAATTGTGCAAGTAATAGTATCTAAACAAGTTACACTTTCTTGAGTTACAGATTTGCAGGGAGGGGAGGAAGCGGCTCTTGCTGCTGCAGTGGTAAGTGTGTGTTTTCAAATTTTATCACAGTTTAAAGAATAGAGGTCTTCTCTCCCTGCTGACAATATTTCAGATAAAATATTTTGTTTGGCTGTGTGTTTAAATAGAAGATGATATGAAAAGACTAGACAGCCAGTCACAGTGCAGTTATGAACGTTACCTAAATTTTAAGGTCATCTGTTGGCAGAAATCCAGATGTTTCTGAAAAAATAAACTGGTGTTTATCCAGTCCCACTTCTGTCACTTGCTTTCATGTGCTTCTGTAACATAACATTCATTTACTGGGCAAAATCTGTTGACCTTCCCTTGTTGTATAAACACTTTTTTTAGACTGACTGCTCTCTAGAAGACATACGAAATCCAAAACTGGTGAGGACCAATAGCAAAAAAGGCAAGTCAACCCATTAATACATAGCTTGTGGTTCTTAAATTTTCTCTTTTTTTAATTGGTTTGAACTGAGCATTTCTAAAGGGAATGTTAAGCCTGAAGGATACAAGAGGGGAAAGTGTGTAACAGTTCCCCCCAGTATTCAGTGTGGAGGGTCACGAGTTATGCTACTGTTGAGGTACTTTAAAGTATCCTGCCCTTTGGATTTATCCTGGAAAATGATGAGAAGAGATAGATTTAAGTGACTTGTCAGTGCTTTACAGTATAGCAGAAGAGCTAGGGAAGTCACTCCTCTTTTCTTGCTTCCCCTTTGACCTTCTGCTCACTGAGCTTTGTAAGAAAAGCACAATTTTTCTTCACATCCTAATATATGCAATGAGGAGGACACTGAGATGTAATTCTGTTTTGTCTGGGAGTTAAGGGATTATCTGGTGTCTTTTAACTGCCCTGTGTGTCCCAGTGTCTGCAAAAAACAGACACAGTTTGTTTTGAAGTGTGTCCCAGGTGAATGACCATTGGAGAGCAGCAGTGATATGTAACAATCAGTGGGCAAAAAGGCTTTAAACACAAGTCTGAAGTGGTGTTTTGTGCTCTTTATGAGGTTTTTATTTTTCTTGTCTTGTTAATATATTTCTAGTTAAGGTAACTACAATTGTCGAATATGAAGATGCCAAGCACAGTTCTACAAAGAAAGTAACTAAAAAAGTAAGTCCATTTTTTCTTTATATTAAAAAAAAAAAAGAGCTTAGTCAGTTTTGACCTGCCATGACCCCTGCCAGATCCATGACCAGGCAGGCCAGTGACCTGCTGTTTTTTAAAAAAATCAGTTCTTTTAAATTTAAAAAAATCAGTTGTTTTAAATTTAACATATTTTAAGTTAAGCAAGGCTAAACAGTATAGTAAACCATTTTCATAATGAAATATAGTATCTGCACTTGTAATGACTAATTCACACAGACTTGCAAATACTGGCATAGTCACTCTCTCTTGACTTGCCAATAAGTCTTGAAGCTTTGAGGAACCGTTTTTTGTTGAAACTGATTTTTTTTAAAAAACCTTCCTGTTTTAATTAATTCTTTTCTATATTTGAATAACTAGTGCATTCTTTCCATCTTGATCTCTAAACCAAATCAAGTATTAATTTTACCACCTCAGTCTGTCTGTGCAAAGTAGCCCCTTAGCCAGGCACTGAAATATGTAGTAAGATGACAACCAAGACAAAAAAGATTCTATGCAGAGTTAAAAGCATTAGTTGTAAGGTTTAAAAGTTGGAAGGTGCATATATGAGACAGCTGGTTGGTTGTATAGAACTTCAGTGTGAATATGTTTTGACAGTATGAAACTCCTTTTAGAATGCATATTTGCCATTTTGTACATATGTAGAACTACATAAAAGGCAGCACCGTGGGGTTTAACTTCTCTTTTTCAACAGGGAATTCTTACAATATTGTTTCCTGCAAATACTTATAATTTTGCTTTCAAATGCCACTTTTAACTGCAGTCTTCAATATACATTTTCAGGTATCCAAAACCAAGTCGTTGGTTTCATTGGCCTCTGGTTTAAATAGCAAACTGAACCCTCTTTCTAGGTAAGACTGACCTTTGATAGCTTATTTAACTCATCTGAACTTGTGAATGTTGAATAAAATTATTTTCAAATGAAGTAGCTGAGATTTGAGCCCAACAGGAATACATCTGATAAGGATGTTTTCCCTGACTGAGATGCACTGTGGTAATGTGAACCCTGGACAAAAAAGCACCTCTAGCTGATGAAGGCATGGAGTTGTATCTCTCACTGAATGGTGCAGAGTTC
Source organism: Platyrinchus mystaceus (assembly GCA_035041135.1). NCBI lineage: Eukaryota > Metazoa > Chordata > Aves > Passeriformes > Tyrannidae > Platyrinchus > Platyrinchus mystaceus. Next base: position 7,140,543 of record JAWWLV010000021.1, read on the forward strand.
TGAGCTTAGGGAATCAGTCTAGATTTCCAAACAATACTTAATGGAAGAGAACACGTGAGGAAAGCATCTTTGCTCTGTTAGGACTAATAAATTGTTCTGTAATCAACAGTTTGGTTATTGCAGCCCTCTCTTACCTACTAACATCAATTAATTCTTTTGTTCCTGTATGTTGTTATGTCTCATGATAGCATGTTTACCTCACATGAGTATACACTAGACCTCTGTCCTGGAGCACTCTCTAATCCATTCTCTAACCCACTGTCTGTCTATCTCCATTCCAGCTAAAACTCCACATTAGAAGTAGATGAGGAGGAATAAATAAAAATAATAATAAAACAAGAACAAACAAAACAAAACAAAAAACCCCAACTGATAACTGGTTTTTTTTTAGTGTGTTAACATCCTTCTGCAAGTCACACTTGCAGAAGAGTAAAGTCTCTTACTTCTCATTGCAGTGCCACAAATCTCAGAGCCACTCCAAAGGTACCCAACAGGTAAGGGGTTTTTGACTTGTTTTTAACAAATAATTTTATTAAATACCACAGAATTTCACAGAATATTCTGAGTTGGAAGGGATCCACAGGGATCATCGAGTCCAACTCTTAAGTGAATGGCCCATACAGGGATCAAACCCACAGCCTTGGCATTATTAGCATCATGCTCTAATTAGATGAGCCAAGACACTATGTCTACATTATTATCAATCCAGATGTAACAGATCTTCATGGTCTGCCGTTAAATTTGACAGTGGGAATGTGAAACAGTTACACTTCCTGCTTTGAGTGTGGGTGTTAACTTGCATTATCATGGAGGCATTGATAGGATTTGATGTCCTAACTAAAGTTAGTTTAAAAAAAAAATATATATTAAGAGTATAAATTCTATTCTCACTCACTATTTAAGGGTTTACAGCTCAAACTTGTTCTCAGTCCAGCCTTGATTAAACTGTCACCAATACTGCTGTATTAAAAAAATAAAGCAACCCCCACAAAACCCAAATACACTGATAATCAGTTCTTTGCATATCGAACAGTTAAGGTTTTCAGTTAATATCAATCTCCATACACTGCAGAGATTGGTTTTGGCTCAAGTCACCAGCTGAAGTGAGAGGAAGAATAATTTAAATGGGTCCTAAAACCAGCCACTGGCTCAGTTTCACCTTGGCCTGATATAAATGTCAAAGGCTTGTTTCCATGTAGAACATATCCATTTTTTAGGCAGAGTAAGAACAATTGTGTAATGAAAGCTTAGGAATTCTGTATGCCATAAGGTATGCCCTGTACCTCTGAGAGCAAGCAGCTTTGGTATTTATTGATCTCTCCCTCTGTAGTAGACAGACACAGCACATGTCTTATCTTGAACTCTGAGGCACGAAGTTTCCTCTTTTTCAAACTGTAAACGTTCACTGCTGCTATTGGAGAGTGGATATTCTTGTTACTGAGTGCTCCAAATGTCAGCTTGCTCCCTGGCCTGTAACAGGCTCAGAAGGTTACTGCAGTGTCAGGGGCATAAAACATTACCCAGTGAATGCTGCTGATGGTTGGATTTCTGGGAGTCTTGTGGTAGAACTGGACAAATTTAAAGCTGACTGCCTTTCCCTTAGGTGTATTTCCTACTACTTGGATTTGACTGAAAATTTCCAGCAGACCATAGGAAGTTACTTAACCTCAGACTAACACCTTTACTGTATTCTAGTGCTGGATTACAACAGACTGTCTCAAGAACTTTACCTACCCGTGGAAGAGTTCAAGGCATGTTAAAAAGAAGTAAATCAGTACCCCAAAATAAACCAGTTCCATTTGTAAACATTCCCCTGGCTGATGGACAGGTACATATTTTTTTAAAACATTTTCAACTTACAGTAGTTGATCAATGTGAATACTGTGATAGTGATAGCTCTTGTTACTCCTGAATGAGATGCTGCTAAACAAAAGGAAAAATGGTTGCCAAAAGCTTTGCAGTGTAGCAGGGAAGCACGATTTTCAGAGAAGCTGGGCATGAGAGTAAAAACTTTCAGAGTAACTTTTAAAACTGTTTCTCTTCACATTTAGACACTCTGTACAGCTGGTGGAGACCTCCATAATATTGATGTGCAACTACTAAATCAGGATACAGTACAGCACATTCATAACTTGGTGGTAAGCTTAAACTAGTAGGCTTAGACTAGTAGACACCTAGTCCCGAGTTTTCACGTGACATACTCTCATGAATGCAAATTCTAAGTGCTTTAACTCTTTGGAGTTTAAGCCTAAATGGGTTGGCATAAATTGGGAGGGAGGAAGAGAACTGCTGCACATGGACCACGTGTAAGAGTAAATGCCCTTGAAAAAGCATGTGCAGTTTGGTAATGGCCTGGGGGACCACAGGAGCACAAACTCTTCCTTCCACACTGCTCTGGTGTCTCTCCTACCATGTGAACAAAGTGCCATTCTCTTATCTCATATTCACAAAGGCTAGCAAAGCTACAGCCAAATTTTGAATCTTGTTATAATCTACTATTCTGTGTCCCTTGCTCAGTAAGTACTATACACCTGTTAATTCTCTGCTGCAATTGAACAGGAACTGCCTTACCTTTGATTCAGGGAGGTAAATGGTTTTGAAGCAAAAGAAGTGGAGCAGAAACTTCGTAGCACAGTGCCCCACTCTTCTGATGATGAGGGTACCTGGGTGTAGTTTGAAGTAATGGAAATCCATCCAGACATAAGAAATATTAACCAGTTTACAGTTGTGCAGGTATTGAGACTTCAGTGCAGCTATTTGAGTTAAGATAAAGGTCTGGAAGCTGTTCTGTTGTTTTATAACATGGCCCTGCTGTGGGGGAGGGAGTGAGGATTCACTGCTTGCTTTAGCAAAAGCAACAAAACGTTTTCTTCTTCCAAGATCTGTTGGGTGGCTTGAACTAAAATGATTTTTTCCCCCCTTAGAGTGAGCTGACTGTACTCTGTGGAAAGGCAACAGCTAAACCAAGTTAATGGAACTGTCTTGTGCCCACAGGATATTGGTGACAGCTCTTGTATGCTGTCCCTGAAGTGTGTGGATAATGTCCGTTATGTCTTAATAAAGCTGTATACTGCCCAGTAAATGTTTTTGTAAGCTTTTATATCATGTGATGTGTCTTATTAAGTTCCTGTTATCTCTGTGAAGGATACCAAAACAGAAGAAAATGCTACTTTTTCAAGTTCTCTATAAAAGGCTTAGTTAAAATCTAACAGCAGTTCACAGTAAAATGAACAGTAATACATTATAGGTAGGAAATAAGTTTGAACTCTGATATTCTAAACAGGACTCTGTTTTTTTACATAACTATTCATAAGTGTAATAATAAACTTCTCCTTTAGATTATACACTAGGTGTACAGAACATTCACGAATAGTTAGTCAGGCAGTTCTCAATAGTTTAACCTGAATTAACATCCATTTTCCATTGAATTAACTATGTGGTATCAGCTTCTGATTATTGCAAGCAATTGGACATTTCAACATGAACTGTTCTCTCCCATACTACACTGAGGTAAACCTGCAGTTTTTCAAGTGGTTGGGAAAGGCACAGTGTTGGGCATGCTTTGCAACAGGCCAACACACCTCTGTGGGTCCCTCACCATTTTGATGCTGCTGGTGAGAGTCTAAATTAATGCCATCTCAGGACTTGAGGAGAACTAGCCTGAATTACAGTGATCAACTCCTCCTCCACCTTCCACTTCAGCACCCTATCTGAAATCCCTTCCTCTCTTCCCCCTCAAAAAAGCAATTTGAAAGGAGACTAAAAGTTTAGAATACTACTCTATTTTTCAAGGAGGTGTACCTTAAAGCTACTACTCAAAAGCAGAAGACGGGTGTTGTAATTGTTTAAGCATCACAGGTTAAAGCTGTTGACTTCTTGGAGAACATTAGTCATGAGAAAGGATCAGCATGTAATCATGGCTTCACAAAAAGCAACCCAAAATTTTAATAAATGAAAATAAAAGATCCACCAGAGAATGCCACAGCATAAGTCAATACTGAAATACAGATCAAACAGTATTTATTTTTGCTTCATTTTTAGAGTCTATAACAAGGATGTTCAGCAACACTCAAATGCCAATGCCTACCCAAGCACATGGAAACCCCTGGAGTTTGTCCCTCCAACCTCATTGGTAAAATGTCAACAACTATCAGAGCAATAACTAAACAAGTCACACTTCAGATTTGTAAAGAAAAGTAGAGCTTCAACTTTCTCACTTAAACAGGGAGAGAAACCTTGCTATAGAGAGGCAGCTTACCAACCCAACATTGTTCATGCACAACATTCCTTAATTAAGGTCACATTTTTGCCTTGTTGGGGCATTTTTACCAATTCAAAGTAACAGAACTGAAGCTGGAGAACTTAATATCTTCATAATTAAAACAAAGTGCAAACTACTAAGAAAGTAACAAAACCATCTACATTTATTATGTTTCCAGGTCAAACATATTTTTTTTTAAACTGGAAACATTTCTCTAGGAAGTGAGGCTGAATCAGGCTTCGAGTAGGATTCAAAGGCTAAAAGAAAAATACCATTATTTCAGAATATAAGCATCCCCATTTAAATGTTTTCTTCAAACTGAATTCAGATATCCTTGTGTTTTCTTCACACAAAGGGGACACGGCTGCAACCTTCCCTGTGCCCATTTAGTCATATTTCATTTCAGGAAAAGACTTCTATGTGGCACACAATTTTTACTTAACCTTAGCTTAGTCTTAAAGCAGCTTCAGCCTCCCTATGTTTACAAAATGTCTATCATCTACATAGTCTCCTCGTACACAGACTAGTTAAAGCCACTGGAAAAGTAAGAGTTACAAGGCAAAAGAAATATATTATACACCAACTGCTTTTATTTAATTTCAGAAACCGTTCACAAGATGGTAGAAAAAACTTACAACCACTTCTAATTCAGTCTTCCATTGTTCCCAGTCAGCTCTAAACCCATTATGTGCAAAGCTCATTTATTACCATGCATCTAGATGATAGATACAGGCTATGAAATTCTTGATTCTACTTGTAGCAGCTTATGCAGGTGCAGCCAAATACCAAGCCTCAGGACAAATTGTACACAAACTTTACAATGTAGAATTTGAATTTAAAATATGAAACTTAAAATCTACACAAAACTGATAAAAATCAAGCACAGATACGAGGACAAACTTAAAACCCATGTGAAAAGGAGTCTTGTCTTCCTTTCAAGTGCTTTATTCTGCTACACAGTCAAAATGAAGATGTAAGCTTGTGGTTAGTTTAAATTACACTCTGTAGATACTATAGACCAATTTAAAAGTTACACATACAGCAATAGATGTCCATTGGTTCATCTGGATTACTTATACAATCCAGCTGGATTGTTGAAAACAAGTCAGGCAAAATTTGAAAGAAAATCCTTGTGCAACTTTTTAGACAAATGTTTACTGATGGGCACACTGTACCCCAGGTCCATGATGGCTGCTTTCTTCATCAGAACTATCATTATAAGCTTCACGTCTCTGGCCACCACCTGAACCACGAGTGGTATCAAATTCTTGAAGATCTACCTCTTCTGCATCACCAATTACATTTGGAAATTCTGGTCTAGCTGGCAGAAGATCTTCAAGTTCCTGCCCCAGAAAAAGAAATGCATTCAGTATTGCACCTACAACTGCTGAGTAAAGTGACCCGTTTCCCACAACTTCAAGAAACCTCACAGAGCAGGTCTGGTTTAGAAGTCTAAGCAGATGAAAGCCCTGAAGCACCACAGACTCATTTAAAAGTATTTGTATCAACTGGAAGACACCATGGAAAGGAAAGCAACAGCTCAACATATCATCAACAGAAAGTGCAATCAGCAAATACAGTTACTCTCTGACAACTTATCACACAGCAACAGAGAGATTCTTCCTCCTGCCTTCGTCTGCATAACATCTGCACAGCTCTTAAATACAGGTATATAAATTCTTATTCCAGTGAGTAAATTCAAGTAACATGTTGCCCATAAAAAGGTTAAAAGAACAATTGTACTTGCATCTAAATTTAAGCACTGAAATCAAGCACGTGAGGTACAACACGTGCCCTTGGCACACACTGTTAAATAAGACACCACAGTTACGCTTGAAAAATTACTTACTGAAAGCTTTTCTGGGCTAATCCAGTTATTTTCAGGAAACTGAACGTCAAATTTAATGTAAAGATCCCCCTTCTCAAAAGGATTGCGATACTGTGGCATTCCTTCACCTCTGACTACACGGACACAACCTGCAATTCAAAGAGAAGTAAGCTGGAGAGTGCTACTGCAGAACCATTGTCTCCACACTATTCTCTTAGTTTTCCTTGCTTAGGTTCAGTTAACAGGACAAGAATGGGATTAAGTGTTAAAGCATCACAAAAGCATAATCAGAGAAAAGTTCATCAGGCCAAGCTTACCTGGTTCAATTACTTTTCCAGGAGGATATTTAACCACAATCTGACGTCCATCAAGGTGCTTAAATGTGAACTGAAACCCACACAGTGCTTCAACGAGTCCAATCTTGTGTGTCATATGCAAATCATTCACATCTCGCTGGAACACCTGAAAAACAAAAACAGATGTCTTTTCTAGTTCTATAATCATAACTCCACCAGGCTCATTATTTAATAAATTCATTATTATTTATCCTTAAAATTCAATGTCAGAGCAACAGCCTTTGTATAAGTTAACTTGATTCTGTTAATTCAGACAGCTTAATGTGCTTGGAAAGTTTGTGCCTGACACAAGTGTCATTTAAGATAAGGCAAACCACACTACACGCTATGAGCTAAGGTTCAAATTAAACAAGGCCTGTATAGCAGCACTGCTCTTTTACCCACATCTTCCACAAAGCAACATACCAACAAAAGTTACAACAATACTTCCCCTGCACTGAAGTTTATAAACCACATCTTTGTTTCTCAACTTTCATTTTGTCATCATGCATATCTGCTTTAGCAAACTGGATCTACAGCAGGACTTCAATCAGTTAGTCCACAGCTGTCAGAAGTGATCTTTAAGCCATATTGCTCAAGATTCTTAATCAGAGTAAATCTAAGATTTATCCACTGGCAGAACCATGACTGCCACCTCAAGAAAAAATTTAATATTAAAAGTCTATCTAGGTTTACTCTCTAGGACAAAGTACAGACCGACAGATTAGCAGTCCTTGACACAGCTTTGAAAATCTTACAAAGTATCTAATTATCAGCTAACCAACATTATATCCTTAATATATGACTGGAGTTTAAATCTGCACCCAATGCTATTCTTTCTGTCCTAACAGACACCCCTTCCCCCTGAGTGTAACACACCATTTCTTATTTCATCATAGTAATACCTGGCATTTTTAAACAAAAGTGATAAAAAAAAAGCGCTGTCACCTCAACTCTGCCTCAAGAGAGTTTTAACAGAAAGAGATAACTTGCCATATTTAATTCCAAAGTGCAACCTATACACTCCAGAATACAGTGAGCACGAGTCAAGTATAAAATAATAATGCTTCTGCTTTGTTAAGTGAATCAGCAACATCACCATTTTGTGTTATTTCCAGAACCACAGTGACAGACACAGAAAGCACCATCTGGGGATTTTATCAGGAGTTCCCTGCCATGTCACAAGACATTCAAAAAAGCAACATTTAGCATTTTGTTAGTGTCACAAGCAAAGCAGATTAAAGTTAACATCATGAACAGCTCTTCACTGCATCTACTGCATCAAAGTCACTCTGAGTTTATCTGAGAAAGCTACCTTTTGTTAGCAGTAGGAAGCACCAGAATCTGCCTGTCCTCTGGCTAAGGACTTGCAGAGTTTTCTCTGGCTCACCATGAAAGCTATGCTATAGCATAGCTATAGCTTTCATGCTATAAATTTATTAAAAGCTACTCACCATCTCTCCCAGAGCTCCAACTATATGAATTACTTCAAATGAATGGCCATCTATACAACTTAAATATTAACAAGCAGGATAAAGGGCATTTAAAAGATAAAAGCATTACCTCATTTTCCTTTTCTTGGAGCAAAAGGACAATATCGCCTGGTTCCACACCTGGAGCCTGATCTGCTTCTCCACTGAATGTAATTCTTTGTCCATGTTTCATGCCTTTGTCTACATGGACTTCAAGTATTTTTACCTCCTTGATCACCTTCTTCCCTTCACATTTTTTACAGCGGTCTTTTTCATTAATTACTTCACCTAAATAAAGACAATTTTTGAGTTCAGAGATTTCCATATAATTGCATCCAATTCTGAAGAAAAACTATTTGAAAGCATGCTGAAGAATTCATGCAACACAACTAGTGATTTAGATGTTGTTTTATGAATTCCTCACAAGAGGAAATCCAGGCTCCATTTACCCTAGCTGGGAGAGGGGGAAGGAAGGAAAAACTAAAAAAGGTGGGATGTCAGTAAATAACAACAAAGACACACATAACCTTCCCAGCTGTCTTCTCAAGGATTTTGAAAAATGGCAAACCAATTCTTTGTGTTCCTTAAGTCCTTACCATTCAACTTACTAACCTTAAAATAAATGAAAAGCCTATTTTCCCATTTCTTGTTATGCTAGGAATAACAAGCTAAAGCCACACCGAAGCAACTCTTTTCCCTTAAAAGTCAGAATAAAAATTTCAAAATATTTCAATGAATTTAGGAAGCTTAGTTCCACTTCTGTTAAAAATAGTGAAAAAGGGTTACTGGATTTTGTTCTTCTGCCTGCCCCATTTCCCAGTATATCCCCAGAACACAGTACTGTGTAAATGCATCCAGCAGGAGTCTTGCACACAAAACATGGGAAGAGAGCTGGTCAAATCAGTTTCGTGCAAGAGCAACATGAAGGTTTTCCCACAGAAACAATCTAACATTTTCTGACACATGAGGGATTTCACCTCTATACTCTGAAACTCTGGGCAGTTTTTCATATTATCTGTGACCTCTAGAAAGGTAATTACTGTTTCCAGCAAACTGAAGGATGATGATCCAAAATGGCGTCAAGGCTCTGTTGTACCTCACCTTTGTCAAGTGAGTGTTGTCTTTGTACACAGTAACCAAAGCATTATGGCACACACACTGGACAACTTCAGCATCTGCCACAAGCAGATGCACTTGGTTTAAAACATTAAACTTTTCAGCTTAAACCACCTCTCTGTGAAACACAGCTCAACATTATGATGCAGTTGAAACTGCTAAATATGTAGGTTAGGTATGTGATATGATAAAGACAACATCATTTATGAAGTGTTTTGACTAGTCACAAAATACAACTCTTTTTACCCATCACAACACTCAGAAATTACAATCATCCACAGGGTGATGTTACTGCTCTGCAAAATGCAGAAGACCTAAAAAGAAATCACACTAAGTGCAGATCACATGCTGAGCTTGTTCCCCCCAAACAGAACCAATTTAGCCAAAGATATCTTCTTAATTTGAAGAAGTTAAAAATTCAATTTTAGGTTTCCATTTTTAACCTAAAATTGTCCTTGGATATTAGGAGATGCAAAAAGACAAGTAGCTCCTAAACCAGCAATATCTTGGTTTTTTCTTTAACACAAGAATAAGAGCAATAAGTAATACCCACATCTAAGTGTTTTTAAAAACAATCAATCCCTGTTGTTCAAGCTTCTAAGCTGCTTTTCAGCATTAAACAGTGTAAATCTTGCTGCTGTTCTGAGTAAAATGATTCCTCCATGTTGACACCAGATTGAGACACAGCTGAGTAGATGGGGGCAGAACTGTCCTGGATAAGTTACTCCTGAGACTTAAGCAGGAGGTTGAATGCAAACACACACATTTAGCAGCAGAGCACAGCTTGGCCTACCTTCTCCATTGCAGTCAGAGCACACAGACTGCATCTGCTGAACCATCCCGGGGGCCAACTGTCGGATCATGATACGGACTCCTCTGCCCCGGCACGCGTTACACTTCTGAACAGAGCCAGCCTTCCCTCCCTGCCTGCAATGCAAACCACCAGTTGCATGAAAAGTGAGTTTTCCAGAAACATACAACAAAAAAAAAAAACCCTCCATCAGTAGGTTAACATGCCTACATGCCTAACTGCACTGCCAATTAGAATTAAGTTCTCTCCTCTCCCACCCGTCTCCCCAGACAAAGCCCTTGAATAGTTCCAGTTCCATCAACAATATCATTCAAGTTCAACAATTTGCTAGTCTGAAAGCAGGCTCCAGTAAGTCAAATACTGATAAAGATCTGACATAGGAGATCCTTCATTATACTATCTGCCAAAAAAGCAATGAGAGAACTCAAAAATACAAACAAACTTACCCATTACATGCACTACAAAGGACATTCTTGCTAAGTTGTAGTTTAGTTGTCTTTCCATTATACAGATCTTCTAAAGAGACTCTACAAAATAAAGCATTTCTCCTGGGTTATCAATTAACAACTTACTTTCCTCATGTAATTAAAATACTTGCCTAGGACAAATGAAATAAAAATAGAACTAACTTCATAAAAAGATTAAATCTGTATTAAAATATGATTTTAAAGCACCCCTTTCGGCTTTCACGAGGAGTTACTAAGAAAATAATCCATCCATGTCAATATACACTTGTAAACCTGAACACAGTTTCAGAGAAAAGCTGTAATTTAATCAGAAGAAACCAGACAGGACTGCTTGTGTTTCTCAATAGGAAACAAGCTGATCTAGCATTTTAGGTGTTATTATATAGTCATAATTAATTATTATTTGTAGTTCTACCAGGCAGGTGAGACAGTCCAGACAATATTTATGGCATGAATATGTAAGAACACATTTAGAATACTTACTGTGGTACTGGCTTTCCACACAAGAGTTTAGTGAGGTGAGATTAGCATGTCCTCAAGACCACTTAATGCCTTAGACTTGTTCATGTTTTAATTTTTTTAGAAGCTCTTGAACACACTATCAAACTCCAATAACATTTATATACTGCTAGAAGATAATGTACACATACTTAGGTGTTTCTCCTACAAGGATTTGTTGGTGGATAGAAATTGCAACTCAATGTACAGAGAAAAGGTTGCTTGGCATCAGTGTTTACAAATAACAACAAAATCAAAGCTAACTAATGATATACCAAGCAGTACCAGCTGCTAAACTAAGCATGGAAAATTAAACAGATTTTACTTAGCATGGTTTGCTGACCACAGGAAAGACGTGGCTTAACTTAAGAACTTAGAAAGGACCTGCTGGGCAGGCAAAAAGCCAGTCACGACTGCAGGAAGAGATCTACAAAACACAATTAGATGTGACATTCCAGAATGGCTTTGAAAAAAAGCCAAACCAAAACCAAACCGGCCACACACACTTTTCCATTAATTACAAGGTTCAGCTGTAGTTCCAGCTGATACTGGACTATGAATGCAAGTCAACTTAAGTCTTTACAGAGCACCTCCACTTTTTTAAGAATCCAGCAAGTGAGTAATACTTGATTGTTGAAGTTTTTTTCAGATAAGAACTATCAAACATAGTTAAAGAGCAAAACAAAGGAAAATAAAGCTAACAAAGTACATACATTCTAATAACCTGGGAAATCATCAGGTTAATACATGGTTATATAGATTAACCAACTATTGGTAACTCCACTGACCACCCTCCTGCTCTACACACAACATGCAGGTCTGAAAACCACTGCAGACAGCAGAGCACCTTAACTGAGAAGCATATCAAGAACAGAAACCAGCAGAGTCGAGTACTGATTAGGAAAGCTTGGAAGTACAAACTGCAGGATCAAGATACTCACTTGAGTGGATGCATCATATCTTCTCCTCTTCTTCTACCATTACGACTTCTACTCTGACCACCCATGAAATTGAACAATCCACCACCAAAGATATGGGAGAAAATATCGTCCATTCCACTGCTTCCACTCCCTTCTCGGAGCCCCTGCTCTCCATATCTATCATATAACTCACGTTTCTCCGGATTTGACAATACTTCATAGGCAAAGCTTATTTCTTTGAACTAGAAGAGGAACAGAGTCAAAACAGTGCATGGTAATTTAGAACTTCAAGGGAGTATTTTACTTGTTTCTTGCCCAGCATGAACATCCACCAATTATGGAACAGTTTTCCACCCTTCTTCCAATGTAACTTATTCTAAGCAAGACTTAAAAGTCAAACTTGGGCTTAGTTGTCACTTAGTTGTGCTACTCCTTACCATAAAATAAGACATTTGACCGCAAAACTTGGTTGGCTTTATTCTTTACTGTGCTTAGAATCAGACAAGATTTCTTACATATTAAAAAAAAAAAAAAAAAAGAAAAACTCCCAAGTACACAAGACTGCAGAAGCCAACAGGGAAAATAGCCAACCGAGCTAATGACATACTAATGGCAAGGACTTCAAGGCATGTCAGGCACTTAAAATACACTAACGATTAAGTAACTTACCAAAATGTATATTAATGTGTTTGTCCTCATGACAAATTAGTATCTTTTCATAGTCATCTCTGCTCACCCCTGAGCAGCCATCAGAACTTCAATTTTGTTAAAGATAATCAGCTGAGTCAACCTAATTGACAATTTTTAAATTGCTTTCAGCATAACAAACCTAATTCACCCTTCCCACATATGTAATTTGTTTTATGCTGCAGCAGTTTCAAGAACCTCTACAACATACACTTTTCCATGCTGGAAAAACTTGGAAAACTGACTACCTTTTTCAAATACCTGCACAGATGCCAGTGTCAGCTGACACCACCTCAGCAGATGAAGAGAGGCAGTTTTGTCCTCAGCATTATCTTCTCAACCAGTTTGACTCAGCCAACTGCTGCATTTTGTCATGAGGCACACTGGCAGATTTTGAGACTGGGAAAAAAGTTGACTAGACAAGGTTCCCTCTCACAGTTATTATTTTTGAACAAACTGAATAGCAAGCCTCCAACACCTGTACTTTGTTCCTTAGATGCTACTGTAATAGCAAACTTAAGGCATTTAGGAAAAAAAAAAAAAGAAGCTGTCTTACTTTGTCGCCTGCATTTGGATTCTTATCAGGATGGTATTCCTTAGCCAGCTTTCTGTATGCCTAGTTGAAAAAGGTAGAAAATCAGTTTAAATTTCAATTAATTAGTTCTTTTCTAAGAAACTCAAGTAATGTCCCCAAAAAGAAAGAAAATCCTAATAAATCAAAATGAAAAAGTTATAGTGTTTCAAAATCACTCATACATTGAAATGATATATAAGAACATTCTGACATTGCTACATGCATAAATTAACTACATTTGGATTTAAACACAGCTATAGCACACCATAGCTAGAACTAGTTTTTCTGCTTCTCTTCATTAGCTTACAGGAAGAATCCCACTGAACTTTCATTAAAATTACTTACTCTAGAGAACCCCCTCAAAACCCACAACACAACAGCAAATTTCAGCCCGTTTGTCTTTCCCCTCAATCACAGCAGTAACTAACAACAAAATGGCTGCCTCAGCTTCTCATTCAACCCTACAACCACTCCTCACAACCATCACTTTATTCTTCCTTACCTATCAATAATGGAAGATTTCATCTCACTTTGAACTAAGTACATGAGTTACATGTGCAAAAATGTACATATTTATTTAACTTCACTGTTCTGAAACAGCAGGAGGAACAAGTACAGCCAAACAGCCAAAAGAAATTTTTCAGAATGTCTTTTTTTACCAGTGCTTTGACTCCCAGGATCATCACTTGCTCTTCAGCAGCACTTCATCTGTTCCACTTACACTTTGGAGGACCAAATCAAATTAACAACAGGCAGAGACTGTTCCTACGACCTGAGTTTCTGACAGTAAAGACCACAACCCTTCCCTCACTCCAGCTCAACGCCCCTCAGAAACAACCAAGGAACTGATATTAACAAGTTACACTGTATGCGTCTTTTATTCTCTAAATTATACATCTTTTAAAAAGATACAGTGATGCAATTGCAAAAAACTGAAACATCAGTTCTTAGAGTAGACTTTCCAAAGACTTTATTTCTGTATTACTGAGCACCTAAACTAACTCTTTAGAACTACAGTGTTAAGAGAGCTTTACACACAAAGCTTTACAGGGATCATAACTTTACAACTTTTGAACGAGTAAATTTCCTTTTTCTGTATCTGCCCAGTTACTTCACTTTCCTGATTTTATCTTGAAACACTCTGTACTTTTGCATGCAATCAATCAAGAAATGAAGTTCTTTATAAAGAACTAATGAAATAAAACCAGAATGTTGATATTACAAGCTATTCTGAACCACGGTAAAGAACAAAAATCAAGTCTTCAGGACAAATTACTCATCAGTAACAAAGCCTAACTGTCCACAAATCTATGCATTCTGTAAAAATGGATTTTCCCCACATATTTTATGGAGTCTAGCCAAGAAAAAAAACAAAACACCACTGAACTGATAACCTAAATAACATTATCTAATCAGGAAGAAAGGAGCTCACACGGTGATCTTCAAAAAGATGTCTCTTTGCTGATAACAGCATTCCAGGCCAGAGCAATTTTTACAACTACCCACGGCCCTAAAGGAAGTCATCACTATTCATTTAATCAGAAACAGATCCAGAATCAAGGTCTACACTGGCAACATATTATAATTTAAATAAAAGTTAATTTAACCAGTGTTAAAACCTATTCTCTTAGCCCCTTTTGACTGAGATATCAACTTCTCTTTTCTATACTGCTGTGAATATGTTAAAATACCATATTTTAAAGCATCCATGAAACCTCTCAATGACAATAACATATAGATGAACTTGCTGTAGCAGTTGGAAACTTTACATTCCATGATTAGTTTAACCTGTAGTAATTAATACTGAGCAGGGCAGGCTACCCTAGCAGAAAATTTGTCCCGAGTTTTTCGTTCTTACAGGACATGGATATATTTAAGAGAGTTCCGTAAGAAAATACAATATTCTCCTGGGCAGTGCTGTACACCAAGCACAACCGTCCATCTCCAGCACTGTATTTCAACACCGCACAAATGATCCCTGCACAAATGAGGCTGCCGCGAGCATGCCGGGTAAGGCGCAGTTGTTGGTGCCAGCACCACCCACCCGCGGGAGCCACTGCGAGTGAACTGTCTGGTTCATTCTCCTCCCTCACGTGTGAACGGTCATTACGGCCTTCCACAAAAAAAGTGCTTCATACGCTACAGGGTGCGATCGCTGTGGTGATGACCCGCCTGCGAGCTCTCACCTCCGCTCTTTGTTTACCTCGCCCCGCCGCTCCCGGCCCGGGAGGGATCCCATGTGAGAACGGGACCGAGGCCCCCCCGGGCCCGCACGTGGGGCGGACAATGGCCCCGAGGAGGATCCACCCGCGGGGATTCCCCCCCTCCCCCAAAAAGCTCTTCCCGGCCGTGCACCGCACGGTGCCGCGGGGGCGGGACGAGCCGCGTCCGGCCCGCGCCAGGAGCCCGCGCGGGAACCGCCGGAGCTGGGCCGGGCCGGGCCGAGCGCGGCCGGGCCCCGCCGCCCCCTCCTCCTCCTCCCGCCGGGCCCTCGCCCTGCCAGCGGCCTCCCGGGCACCGCGCTGCGCCCTCCCCGCGGCCCCGGCCCCGCCGCCCCAGCGGCCCCGCTCCCCTCACGGCCCGCCCGCGAGCCTTGCCCGGCCGGGCCCGGCCTTCCCCCCCACACACACCGCCCGGCCTCCGCCCCTGCGCCGCCCCTGCGTGAGCTCG
>JAWWLV010000021.1:7156447-7205716 GCA_035041135.1 Platyrinchus mystaceus
CCCAGTTGCGGCGCGGCGCGGCAGGGGGCGCTGTGCGCGGGGGGCGCCGCGAGGGGAGCGCGGGCGGGCGGGGGGCGATGCCGGGCGGGGGGTGCTGTGGGCGATGCCGGGCGGTGGGCGATGCTGGGCGGTGGGCGCTGTGGGCGATGCCGGGCGGTGGGCGATGCTGGGCTGTGGGCGCTGTGGGCAATGCCGGGCGGTGGGCGGTGGGCAGTGCCGGGCGGTGGGCGCTGTGGGCGATGCCGGGCGGTGGGCGATGCCGGGCGGTGGGCAGTGCCGGGCGGTGGGCAATGCCGCTCAGCTCCTGTCACGGCCACGGAGCCAGTGAGGCTGGAAAAGACCTCCGCTGTCATCGAGTCCAACCTGTGACCGATCCCCGCTTTGTCACCCAGCCCGGAGCGCCTGAGTGTTTAAGCACCCCCAGGGACAGTGACTCCACCGCCTCCCTGGGCAGCGCATTGCAATGTCTAATCACTCTTTTTCTGTGAAGAAGTTCGTCCTAATGTCCAACCCAAACCTTCTCTGGTGCAGCTTGAAGCTGTGTTACTCTCACTTCTACTCTCACCTGGGAGAAGAGCCCGACAACCCCCTGACAACAACCTCCTTCAGGGAGTTGTAGAGAGCAATAAAGTCACCCCTGAGGCTCCTTTTCTTCAGGCTAAACACTCCCAGCCCACTCAGCTGCTCCTCACAGGACAAGTGCTCCAGCCCCTTCCCCAGCTCTGCTCCCTTCTCTAGACATGCTCCAGCCCCTCAATGTCCTTCCTGAATTGAGGGGCCCAGAACTGGGCACAGCACTCGAGCTGTGGTCTCACCGGTGCCCAGCACAGGGGGACAATCACTGCCCTGCTCCTGCTGGCCACACTATTGCTGGTACAGGCCAGGATGGCAGTGGCCTCCTAGGCCACCTGGGCGCATGCTGGTTAAAGTTCACTTGCTGTCGACCAGCACCCCCAGGTCCTTCTCCACTGGGCAGCTCTCCAGCCACTCTGCCCTCAGCCTGTAGCACTGCATGGGGTTGTTGCGGCCAAAGTTTAGGTCCCAGCATTTGGTCTCATTGAACTTTCTTCAGGGACATGTTGATAAGCAGTTATAAATAGCGTTGGTACCTGTCTGCTCAGTTTTTGTGCTTTGCTGCACTACTGGGATCTGAAGTACCAGTTGCTATGCTGGGCCCAGAGTGACTCACAAAGTGTACCAGCCTCAAGGCCCCAGCTGGGTGCCAGTTCTAGCAGACAAATAAAAAGCCAGGCTGTGTTTAATTAGAGATTTGTCTCTTAATGCCTGGTGAGGCACTACTGAGCCTTTCCTCAGGCGTAGTCTCTTTGTCATCAGCCCCTTGTTAGGTGGGGGCTGCTGGAAGGCTCCAAAATCTGTGGCAGGCGTGTGGCTGAGTATGACAGGATGGGGTCTCTAGAAGGGCAGGAAACAGGAAACCATCTTCCTGACTTCTCTCTGGGTAAACCCTGGTTGTGCTTCAGAGAGGGTGTTCCCTGAGGGAGAGGTGAGCAAGGCTGAGCCCCAAGGAGAGTCTGCTGAGAATAGATTACTGGTCTGGCATATGAGAGAGAGCAGAAAAGGCCTTTTGAAATGATTAATAGGCTTGTAGTGTAGAAAACTGAGTAGGTTGCTTGCCAAAGGGGAACCGATCTGAGTGCTTGAAGGCTTCCTCCCTCACTGTCTGTCGGGGTACTCTTTGTTTTCAGTTCCTTCACACAGCTTGTGGTTGTAGTGGCTGGATTGGAAAGTGCAGTCTGCTGATGGCTTCTCTTCTTCTTAGTCAGGTGTTAATAGGGCTCTAAATTCCATCAATGTGTTTATTTGGTCTTCAGTAATCTGGGTCAGTAGATGATGGTAATATCTGCCTCTGGTTTTGCAGGTGTGGCAGCAGTCAAGAGCTTCAAAGGAAAATGCAGACTAGTTCTTGACGGAGAAAAATAGTGGTAGGGCAGAGAATGGCTATTGGAAAGAGTCCTGTGGACTGTAATTATTAGTCTGGTTCAGAGATGTGCAGAAAGAAAAATACCCTTATAAGGAGAGGTATGGTTTTTTGGTGTTTTTGGAAGCTGTGTGTACAGGCTTTGGGAATTGCATGGTTTAACATATATGGCTAAACCAAATAAGGCCTCACATTTTGGTTTATCTGTGTATTGCTCTACTTGGCTTCATCTTTTATTTTGGCAAGGCTAAATTCAACTACTCTAAGAATTGTCTGGCATGCTTCTCTGGCTTGACTGTTTTGGATTGTGCTTACTTTACAGCTTGGTATGTTTCTAGATGGGGTTTGTGTGTTTCTGTTATACAGGATTTTCTTTTTAGTGAGCAGTCAGGTAGGAAGAAATGTTAGAAGTGTGTGGAGAAGCATTTCTTTGCCCTACAGGGCAGACTTGCAACTTTAGGAATTAAGCAGAATCATCAGGACTGATATAAGCAATATTTAACATACTATAGCAATTATATGTGTCCTTGTGATAAAAAAAAATAAGGGAAGGTGAGGTTGCTCAAACCAGTGGGGTGCCATTCTTACCTATGCCTGTGGGGAGGAAGTTTGCCACAAGAATGATGCAGCCCAGACTTACCTGTCCTGTGAGCTGAGTGGCTTCTGAAGCCACTTGGCATCTTGAGGCCCCGTTGGCAGCCAGACCATGAGCCAGCAGATTGATGGATATGGGGGTGAGAGGTGAACTCGGTGTATCAGCTTGAACACAGGCCAAGGAGGCAGTTTAGAAGCAGTGTTTGTGAGCTTCCTTCTTCCCTGCCAAAACAGCCTTGTTACTACAGGCCTGGTTTGTGTCTTGCACAATCAAACCATGTGATAAATAATAGGAAAACTCCTCTGGGATGAAACTTTACATTTTATTTTCAAGTGGAGCTAAGGAATCACAAGATTGGATTATTATCTTTTTATTAAATTAAAATGTAGATTAAGAGCAAGGTGAAGTTTCCTCTTCCTGCATTACTGCTTTTACCACTGACTTGTGAGTTCTACTGACAGAATACATTAGGCTCACAGCTGAAATGTTGTGTCCTCCCCCGCTTTTTTTGGTAACACTTCCACATTGTCTTTATTTTCTTTGTGTGTCTTTTCATTCTTTTAAAATTATTTTATTCTATTTCCAGATAAGAGCTCTTTCATTTAGTTTCTAATATTATTATCACACAGTGTGATGCAAAGCAGTTGCTATATGAAGCTTTGTTTGCTTCTACATGGACTGCACAGCTCTTCAAGGTATTGTTTTGGCCTTACACAGGCACTAGAAGGGACCATTCCAGACCATTTCAGACTCTGTTTTTAATTCTTTACATGAAACAAATTTAGTTTCTTTTTAAGATGAAGCATTTTACAATAATTCATTAGAAATAAAATAAGTATTGATTATGTTTATTACAGGAAAATTTGAAAGAGATCGGTTTCATGTTACTACAAGTGAAATAATTCCCCTTCAGGTTCACTTTATGTGTTCAATATGGTATTAACATGAAAATATGATCAGGCATCACTAACTCTTGCTTTAATACTATACAGTCAAATTAAAATTAAAAAGAATGTTCTGTTTAAATACTGCTGAAAAATGCGGTTAGACTGCAAAAAAAATTAGGGTCCTATATAGCCATTGCTTTGAAACCTTTTTTGGTATCATCTTTCATCAGATAAGGCAGTTGGTAAGCTAAGGAAAGAAAGCAAACCAGTAAAGAACAAAGAACCTGAAACTTGTAGAGAATTTTAGGACTCACAACTAAAGAACCTGTTAGGAAGTGGGCAGCTGCCTCTGCTGGCAGCTGTAGAGAGCACAACAACCAGACCTTGAGTGCCAGCCAGTTGTTCCCTCACTGATCAGGAAGAGTGCCCTGCCTGCCTCTCCCCAAATTCTCTTGGCCAGGGAGGCAGGTTCCACTTTTTGATATGGTCAGAACAGCAGGTTTGGTTTATTGTCCTGCCCAGGTGTGGTGATGAAACCCAGGGCTGTCTGACAGGTTCTTGCATGCAACATCAGTAATGACTTGCACACCTCATTCTTTTTGCCTTTTCCTGGCTGTTGTTTTTGCTGTCCTTACACCTCTGTTTTTCCATCTCAGTGTCCTCCCAAATAAACAACCCACCCCTAGTAGCTTATTCCCCATTGGCTCTGGTTTTGCTACATGTGCACTCAGATGTGGGTTACTTAGATACTGTTACTTAGATAATCTCAGCCTTATCTGGTATTACTGACACAGTTACTGAGGTGCTGGTGGCCTTGAATGACTTTAGTCCCTGGAAGGTCCCTAATGGTCCTTTCCAATTCTGTCTGTCCTTTTCTCCTTTAACTCCTCCTTGAGCACCTGTGGGATCCAGCCACACTCACAGCACTATCTGTAATTTTGGTCATCATTTCATAGTGCTATTTTTGATTTCTAGTGATACTTTTTTTTATGCCATGTCAGTAGTTTTTCCCATTTTGTTCGGTTAACTGAATCTCAGGCCCAAACTGAATCACTGGCCTGTTATTTGCCTGCAACCCTGACTGAGCATAGCTGATAGAAAATCAGAATGCTACTTTTAACTGAATGCTGTGCATGTTTTCATTACAAAATTAGAGCAGACATCAGCAAGGAGGGGAACTTTGGTAGGTAGTGCTAAACAAGCTAAAAAGGCTGTACTGTAGGAATCTGTTAAGGGGGAGTGGAAAGGGAGATAGCTTAAGGGGTTTTCCTTTTGAGCCAGCAAGAAGAATAATTTAGGAGTTCTGCATTTTTAAATGCCAAGTTATCAAGGCAGTTGGACTTTGCCAAATTTTTCCATCTGAAGAGTATGCGGCAAATATATTTTTTTCCTTTGTTTTGAGTATAGATTTAGGTGTTGGAGTTTTTGGGTGTAGTTTCAGAGATCACAGAGCAACATGGGTTGAAGGAAAGGGGTTTAATTTTTTTCCTCACTGTTTACCTTTAAAAAACAAGAAGTGGTTTTTAGAATTTTTTTTCTTAATACCTTCTTTTCCTGCTTAAAATTTGGATTCAGCTAAAGGTTACACACTTTGAAACATATGTCTTTAACAATCTCTCCTATTAGAGCCTGTTTTTTGTAATGGGTGCAAACATTCTGTGAAAAAAAGGTCTCAGTTACCACTTTGTGTTGTGTTTGTTCTTTAAGTGGAGACCTATTCTCAACAAAAGGCTTTATTTCAAAGGAGAGTAAAAAGGACCTTTTCATGTCACATAAATGTACAGATACTGTTATTATACTTTTAGGTCTGTTTAAATTTTTCTGAATTATGTTGCAGCTGTAACAAATAGACCAGGCCCTCTAAAAGTAGTGTGAGAAGGTAACCATTGTGAAGAGGGGTAGCAAGTTAGTGCTGAACAGACTGTACAAAGGTTTAAGTCAGGATGAAAGAAACCCCTGGAGAAGGTAACTAGGGATAAACAAGAGTTTTTTAATGTCCACTTATTTTAAGAATGCTTTAGCAAAATAAAAAAAAATAATCTGGCTTCTTGAGGTAATAAGCTGCCACTGAATGTGTCCATCTGCAACAGTGCATACCTTTTTAGAAGAAGAAAGGCAGCAAAGGTGTGTAATATTTTGAGGCATGTATAAAATGCAATGTAAATATTCTGTAGAAACCATCAGCTATTCACTCAAGAACTTATTTATTCTATAGAGGAAACCACACCTGCTCATTAACCTGCCCATAATCCATCTTAAACGAAACCAGTCCAACTTCTGACAAAATCTTGTCCTTGAACAGAGTAAACACATTCCTGAAAGCTGTTGCTGAATTCCAGCTGCTGATGAATTGTGACTCTTCCCTCTATGCTTTGAACTTATATTTGTAATTAATCTTATTACAGCCAAGAGTCGAATTATTACTAGATCAACACACAGTCGATGTTTAGGAAATGCAATTTATTAGAAACTGCTGAATATCAGATTTTTGCAATCTTTACAATTTTTACAGTATTTTCCATTGTACATGCTCTCTCTGGTTTACATTGTGTCTCAAATAAATTAGCCTACACAGAATATTTCACCTCAGTTATTTCCATGAGTGCAAAGACTGCAGAAAAAATAACAAAGAATAATGTTTCATCTTAAATTAAGAAACATTTCCTTTCTTCCTTTATGTAGCCAAAATTCTGATATCTAGAGTTATGTGTTATTTTTGAGAAAGTTCAACTGATAAAAGTTTTATGTATAAGATAGATCTTTGTGTTTAGATAAATGCACAGGATTGTCACATTTGTAGCCTTCCAAAATGAAACAATTTTACAAGTTGGAGCAGTATTTCTTGACCAATTCAGAAGTGCTATTTCAGAGCAGTGTACCAAAGGGCACATCTATCCTTATATATAGATTTTTATGAGTTTGTTTAACCATGCACCAATACCTATTGCACTATTTGTTTTGGTTCTAAAGGTTACTTCATAACTTTAGCTTCAGTCTTGCTCCAGTTGATCTCAGTTTTCCTGTTGATTTCAGCATAAGTGCAAGTCTGGAGCTTTACCCAATGTCTGTCTAAGCTCTGCCAATTTGAAACACTTTTGAATAACAAGTTAAAATGGGAATAGTCTTATATCTGTCACTGAACTAATAATATAGACAGAGTATGTGAAAGTATGAGATGTCTGCCTTTCAGCTCCCAACAAACTTTAGCCTTCAGGAATAATATGTGAATAGTGGAGAGAAGTACTAAAATTGTCTTGCAGATCCTCTCTGGTACTAAAAGCAGAAATTGTTTATTCATGTATCTGTTACCTTTGTGTGCTCTGTAAAAATGTGAAAAATAACTCAACTTGTCATCATACTCCTTCACTTGAATAATGACTCATTTCTGACTTCTTATGAGATGTTTGGGAAGGGTGAAAGGTGAGAAAGTAGAGTCTCTTCCTGTGTTATTTATTTACCTTTTTTTTTTTTTTTTTTTTTTTTTTTTTTTTTTGTAATTCAAAGTAGGGGTGGGAAGCCTGAAAAAAAATGATGAAAGGGTTTGTGAGAAACAGTAATACTTCAGATATCCAGACTTACAGTCCCCAGAGATGGCTCTCATGATTTGAACACAGGGTTCACACACACAATTGGGGGATTTAAGATCATCTAATCAAACTTCCCCTGAAGAGAAGGCTGGCTTCCTTCATTCTCATCTAAGACTATTTGCAGTATTAAGGTGGTATTCTAAAGAATTTGTCCCAATTATGATTTTGGTTAGTGGCTTTAACAGAGCTCAGTAGTTTTTCCTTTCATGAGATAACTGCAGCGTCACCAGTTAAAATCTGATTTACAAATGGAACAGGAAAGGGGAGGAGTCCTGAAAAAAGGGGATTTCCAAAGGAATCTGACTTTGTGTGCGCAGTCTTCCTGTCTTTTAAATCTGTATTATGATGTTGAAAACACAACTGTATCAGCCAAGTATTGGAGATTTCTTCCTTTGTTTTTTTTCCTTCCTTATCTCATCTCTGTAAGGAATAAGGGAATTTGGCATCTGATCCCTATGAAGAAAATGTCAAGAGAAACTACAGAAATGCTTAGTTCCACTTTGTTTGTCCCTGCAAGTGGATACCCATTGCCACCCCCTGCAAGTTTCCACCCACATCCCACCTGGTTTCCTGTAGCTCAGCTGTGTCCAGGGCAGTACCTGCAGTCAGGCTGTGTCTGAGCCCTGTGGCACGGGAGGTGAGAGTCACTGACAAAACACCCCTTCTCTACCAGAGGTCTGAGGCTTGAGAGGGGCAGGTGTCTCTCAAGGCCAGAACTCTCCCAAAATGCTTTCCAACTATCTCTGATTAATGCTGAGAACAGTTCTTTAAGGTCGTGTGCCAAATAACTGCAGTCACCAGGTGGTGAGCTTTGTGCTGTGTTACATGCTAGCAGCTCCCTTTGTGAAAAATCTGTGTTAAAGGACTTAGACTCTTGTCTCTTGCTGCTTATTTGCTTTTTTCTGCATCTCAGAAATTTACCATGTGGCAGTTAAGGAGAGGCAGACTGGCTCTGTGATAAGGAATGTGGATATTCCTAGTGCTGTGTCAGAATAAGAGGGAATGTAGTGCTAAAAATAGCATGGGGTGGCCACACTGTCTTGCTGAAGTCTTCCTGTTCTGCCTTCATGATCAGAGAAGCAGGCCCATTAGGAAAAGAACAATTAATGTGCTTTATCTTGGATATCTTCAGATAAACTTCTGAGCTTTGAAATATTTTTTCTGTCAGTAAAAAATCAGTCCCATTCAAGCCAGTTGAAATGGGCATACTTCATTTCTGAGTAAGGTTGAAGCATGCAGTTCAAAGAACATACTTGTTACTTTCTCATTTTTATCAGCAGATCTTGGGGGGGGGGGGGGGGGGGAAGAAAGGAGAAGAGTCTGGTATTTAAAATGTGGCATTTCTCCAAATCAAAGTAATTTTGTTGTTGGTGACTTTTTAAAAAAAAAATAAATTGTCTGTGTTGTGACAATTTGGGATGCAGCTGACCTGAGCTGAGTTAAGTTACCTTAAAGTTATGAACTTTCTTATCTTCTGGGTATTGTTTTGTTCCCCTTAATTGTTTCCTTTAATTTAAAGAATGCTTTTTCCTCTGTTTGCAAACGGCAACGGGCCCAGGGGGGACGTCAGCCCGTGGGTGCCGGTCCTGCCCCTGCTCGCTCCGGAGCCCCCGGGACGCCGCTGGAGGGAGCTCTGGCTCGGGAAATGGGGCTGGTCCCGTACCTGCCGCTACCGTGCCCCGCCTAAAAACTCGCTTAAAAACCACTAAAAACTTCACTTTGTCACACTATAAACACTTTTCATTAAAATTACTCTTGAATTTTCGCTTATGACAGAAGTATCAGGATTTGTTTCCATAGTAACTTGAAAATAGATGCTCAGAAACACAATTTACTAAACTGAGAGTAAATTAAATTTGGAATAATCTTGGTAATGGGACTTTTGTGAATTCAATAAACTGTCATTTTCAGCAAAATATGATCCGTATTGCCTGGTCAGACAGCTCTGGCAGTTGGTTATATTGTATTATGCAGGAAACCAGTTTGAATACAACCCAGTGTTTCCAGTTTGGGCATGGTAACAGAAATAGCAGTGAGAAGAATAAAGTCATGCTTTCAAAAAAACAAAACAAAACAAAAACAAAACCCGAAAATAAAATTTTGAAACCTATAGGTAACAGCTGAAAAGGAGGAAAAAAGGTTTGTAAATGGCAGCCAAATTGAAAGCAGAGGATGACTTACATTTGCCATACATCTTGCAGTAGTGGGAAGGTTTAGGTTAGTGCTGTGTCCTGGAGAGTGCTACTTCTACAAAGCTACTTCTCTCTTTCATTTAATGTGAAGTTTAGCCATCTCTCAGGAGCATCTCATGAACACAGCCAGGATTTGTTAACACCCTACCTTATCTTCTAGTAGAGATCACAGCTTTGTGTGTTAAGAAAATTCTTCGCTTCCTGATCTATCTTTCACTTCTGAGGAAAAACTAACTCCTTTAAGAAGTTTAGAGATTATATCTTAGGGAACAAGAAATAAAGTTATGAAGAGGCTTGCACGTCCTTCCCCTCTTTTGTGTTACTTAGGTGATTTTTATATGAAATAGTTAATCAGAAAATAATTTTAAACTTGAACAGTCAAAATAGCATTTTCTATTTTCCTACTGATTGCATTGATAAGAGTTAATGAAGACACAATCTATTCCTTTTTGCAAGTTTATACACTGTGAATAAACATTTTGTGGAGCCATCAGTTTAAATCAGAAAATGGAACTAAAGACCTAAATGGAAGACAGGATGCCTTTGCTTGGTATCCAAGAAACACACATTTGGCAGTAATCCTGGGACTTCTGATTACTAGCTGAAAGGAAAAACTTCATTATTTAAAGTACAGAAGAGACTGAGAGAAGCTTTTTCTGTAGTATTCTTGATTGTAGGAATGTAGTCTGTCATTTAACAGAGACAAAGCATTCTGCTGACAAACCACTGGGGTGGGTGAAAGCAGAAACTGTAGAGTAAAAAGTCTGGGGACAAAACAGGATGATGCAGATTTTTAAATTCTGGGGGGATGTTAAAAATGGACAGATTAATGATTTCAGTATTTTAAATTACCTTGTAGAAACCACAGTGCTTATTTCAGACTGTTAATTTCAGCAGATGTTTAAGGCAGGATCCTGAGTTATGCGTGTATAGTTCGCTATATAATGTATATATATAGTATTATGAAATGTGATTGCCTGTGAAAATTTTTATTTGTAAATTGTCCTCAGGTATAATTTCAAGGAACTTCAGGTTTTGTGGACAGACTCTTAAAAACATATCCTTTTAAGAGAATCAGCTTTACTCTTTCACCACTTATAATGTGTATAAATATGAAGTTAAGATTTGTGCCTTTTTATTTTGATATTCCAGCATAGAACTAGTGCAGTAGTGGTTGCAGTCTGGCTTCCTAACTGGATTCACTGAATAGTGGAGAAGAGCTTTTTTGACCGGCATATGGGAACACAGTCTCTGTGTTGCTAAGTGGTTGTTACCTTATTAAGCCTTAAAACAGTTTGGCTTTTTATAGAGAGGGGAAAAAATCTGAAAGCTTGGGGTCTTTAATTCACTCAGTTCTATTAGCTAAAACCAGAAGAAATCACAATTAATCAAACAAGCTGATTTAGCTCAGTTAATGCAATTACAGTGTATGGCTTTGGCATGCTGACAATTAAGTGAGGAGCTGAATTACACTGAGTATATTGATAATCTCCATGTTAAGATGCCCTGGTGGGGTAAGGTCTCATAGCAATAAGTCTGCTGTTTCCAGATGGAGAAGTGAGTAATGAGCCCAGCTGCCCTCCAGCATTGCTCCATCTCACAAACACCACCTTCAACATTGCCTTTTCCTGTCAAGTGTGGGAACATTTGGGCAATAACAGCTTGGTGCTCCTGATAGGGAGTATCTCTGCTAATGCTGTGTGACAAAGGGGGATATCCAAGCACTGCCACAACATGTAGGAGAAGGAGAGTTCAGTGCCAGTTCTGAGCTGACAGAGAGCAAAGAGCCTGGCTACAACACAGCAGTGTGATGAACTAAGTCAAATAATAGTTCCCTCCTACTGCTGGCAGAACTGTATCCAAAGAAGGGTGGTATGGCTAGAGGAGATCAATAGAGGAGGGAGTCATCCCTTACAAAAGCGTTTAGACGTTCTTTGGAAAGGAAATATGCTTTATTAGTCCTGAGAGACAAGTATGAGGGATAAAATAGAAATAACTACATAAATACTAAAAAGTGGTTTTTTCTATTCTGCAAGTATGTGCATGAAGTCTTGCAAAGTTAAAGAGTATGCTCAGAGCATGCCTGTATGTGGGTTTTTTGTGTTTTTTCATGACCCTGTTAGTTGGCCAGCAGTGCCTTTTCTTAGTTCTGTATCTCTGCTGAGCAGAGATGAAATTACTCAGCTGAGCTGAATGTTGAGTAACTCAGGAGGTAAACTATAAGAACCTTGGTCTGGAACTAATATATTGGCCAACTATTCAGAGCAGAGGGTGGTAATGTAGGTTGTTGCTTTACAAGCAACTGAAAACTTTGGAGGTTCTAAATTTTGAGTAAACACTGCTCTCAGGGTTGTGGTATCCTAAAGAGATGAGAATTCACAGCAGACTGCTTTTTTTTTTCCCTTAAATTGAGATTTTAAACCTAATGTCTGCTACTATCCTGAACAGTTACAGTAAGCTCCTTAGACTTGTGCACTAAGATTCCCAACACTTCTTCCCAAGCAGCAAATAACTTATTTTTCAGAACAGCCACCTTCGCTGCATTCTCCATTCTGACCCTACATCACCATAGATAGCAATAGCAAGACTTACATCATGTGTATTTGTTCTTACTATACTCCAGTTCTCTTCCAGTAAAAATAAATCTAATAATTTGAATTCCCTAACCTACACACAGTGAATATAAATTTATGCTAACACTGTTCAGATTAAAATTTTGCTGGATGTAATAATGGGGAAGGGAGGACTGAGCTATTTTACATTAAGGAATGTATGATAAGGATTCAACAGATAAATGATACTTCCACTCTTGATTTCAAAGACTGACAGTCTAGTTTCCCTAGTTTGCAGTTAAGACATTTTGTATGTACGCACCAAAAAGCAAAAATTTGCACTTAATCATCTTAATATTAATTGGTGAGACCTTAAAATATTGTTGTGGCTTAGGCAATTAGTAATATTTCCTGCTTTATGCATGATAAGATACAGGAAGGCTTTGTAAGAGAAATGAACCTGGTGAATATTTCTTGGGTTTAGTCCTGCTACTCCAAGCACTTGCCCATGCCATCTCTTTGTCCTCAGAAGAACATGCACCTACATTGAAATGTTGCCTCTTGGCTTCTTCAAGAAAAATTAATAGATTTGATACGTGTGCTCTTTAGAACACACACACACATGGAATTGGCCTGTTGCTTCCAGCAGATTCTGAATAATCAAATTGAATCAAACCTACACTGAAAATACCGGGTAGAACTCTCCTTGTCAGCTCTTCTCTGTCTTGAGGTGGTGGTGAGTATGAATTGAATTGTAAACTCAAGGAGAATTTTGGGGTAAGTAAAGTATCCATATAACTGCAAAATTAGGGGATCAAAAGCCCAAAAGAGGATTGCCATCTTTTGTGGGGTTATGTAGCTGCAGGAATCAAGGGGGCATGGTTTGGTATCCCCAGGAAGTGGTGGTGAACAGCAAGACCAGGTGTGCAGCAGGGCAAGAGGCAGCCCTAGCCACTAATCCCCTCTCCTGCTTTTTGTCCCTTGTTGCTGTATTGCAGTGTTGAATTTTGTCTGCATTGGTGAAAAGCCCTCAGCTGGTTTGTTGCATACCTACATTGTCAGCCAAAACTCAATGTGTGAATTCAGTAGATTCCTTGTGCAAAGTGTCAGTCAAACTAAACATCCATAAAAATAAAATGAGAACAGAAAAATCAAAAATGTGCCAGGTATTTTGCAGTATATAATTTAACCTCGAATAAACATACACATCAATGCACATCAACTTGCTTTAAAATGTATTGAAATGCGTTTAAAAACAAACCAACCCTCTGAATTGCAGGAAATATGAGGAATAGTACACATAAGAATGTAAATGTGCTGGAAACTTTAAATAAAAATAAAAATAAAAATCTGTAAAGCTACTGATGTTGCATGTTAAAACCAATAAAAATATTTATGATATGCATATGTCCCAGAAATTAGCTTTAGATTATATTAAATTATTATCTATATATGTTTGTTGGAGGAAAAAGGACCTGCATTTTAAAGAGAGATTTAAATATAGTGCCAGACTGATATAGCAGCTCTCCTTTTCCTGAAAATACTTTTGAATGTGTTATTTGTCTAGTTTATTAGAAGACTCTAAATTCTGTGCTGAAGCTTTTATTTCAATGCTAAAACATAATTCAAGCTTGGTAGTCTTTTAAAAACAAAATTTTTAACAACAGATCATGTACTACATCAAGTGTGGTGCAGGAAACTCACTTGGTAATTATCACAGTTACATTGCAAAACAGGCACAAGTATAATAGGATCTAAATTTCTTCCCCTTTACGTAAATCCAGGCCATAATTTTATATAATCTTTTTATATGTAGTACCATACCTTTCTTGTGTTAACCCAATAATGAGTTTCGTGTAATTTAACATAG
This sequence comes from Platyrinchus mystaceus, assembly GCA_035041135.1. Lineage (NCBI taxonomy): Eukaryota > Metazoa > Chordata > Aves > Passeriformes > Tyrannidae > Platyrinchus > Platyrinchus mystaceus. Next base: position 7,170,070 of record JAWWLV010000021.1, read on the forward strand.
CTCATTATCTGGTTGATTCTTTGCCTTCATTTCATGTTGTTATTCTGAACAATGGAAAAATGTCCAAAGTCTTACAAACATTTCTGGCACCTGAAGATTCTCCTGGCTTGGTGTCTTGGGTTGGGGGGGGTGGTGGTTTGGGAGGAAGATTGTTCTAGAATATTTTTTTCATGTTTTTCTTTATTTCTTTTTACAACAAAGAAATAAATATGTGATCTGGGATTGTATTTAGAACTTCTTTATGCAGAAAATTTGGATTTCACATAAAAATAACAGTAATTGTGTACCTGTTTTATGTGTATTATGCAGACTCCTCTTGACTGAGCTGACAGCTCTCCTATTCATTTCTAGCTTAGCGAGGAGGTGAATACTATAGAGATTATGATGATATTTACTTTTTCCTGAACGTCATATTTTCTTTTAAATACTGTGTGCTAACCTTTATTTCACTGTAGTTTGCTTTGTACATTAAGGCAAAATTGATTCCTGAGCAGCAAGTTGACGCAGGACTTACGTGCCTTTTAAATTCTATGTAAACTCCACCTGGTGCATGGAATTTAAACTGATATTTTGTAGAGCTGAACTTCACCTATTAGACCTGGTTAAGGCATTCTCAACTTGGTATCAGTAGGCCACTTGTGAGAGGAGACACTGCTGAATAAGAGGTGATTCGAGATTTATTTTTTTTTCCTGCTGCATTTCTAGAATTTTTGAGTAATGGTTGTTATACATAAAATTCAGGGACTTAACTAAAATTTGAAATTTAAATTCTTAGACACTTTACTATCCACTTAGGTTTATGAGTATTTTGATTTGGACTCTATCAGTGATGTCAGTCAGACACACTTGATGTGCTCAACATTTGGTCTTTAATTCCACAGCTGAACTATTGTACTTCTGATGAATATGGGCCAGTTCTTAAACTGTTTAAGGAGCTTCTCAGTTTTCATGTATGCTTCTACAGTGATGAATCAGGACACGTTTTTCTGCTGTAGTACTTGCTTCTATTTATTGAGCTGGAGCTCTTTGGTTTCAGTTTTGTGTTAGTTCATGTACTCAGGGCCAGAATTTAGGCCATCACTGTATTAGTATTAATTCCAGTTAAAAATATTCTGGAATAAAGTCATGCTTCAGTTGACTTAAGGACTCCAAGTTGCACAATAAGACCTATTATTTTATTGTACTGTCATTATTCAGTGCAGGGATTAAATTTTGTGTTATCCTTTAAAACACAAGAAAGCATAACAGTAGAGGAACTGTAGCTGGCATGGCCTTGGATTCTTCAAAAACATACAAGAATTTCTTACAATTTTTTTTATTCTGTAATCATGAACCGGTGTAAGCACTGGAAGAAAGGAGTATGTTTGATATCTTCCCTGTAAGCCCCAGGAAATACCAAAGAAAATAAACTGGTAGCTAAAATGGATCACAGAGCACTGAGAACTGGGAAAGAATATAGAAGTAGAGTACCTATAGTAGTTTTGCAGGCAAGAAATTTAATTAGGGCTGGGTTTCAGAAGTTTAGACATTTGCCTGTACAAATGTAAGCTCACATGTCTTGTGTCATTCTAATCAAAATTGCCTTTAATAGATTTCATAAAAGTGAAACAGGCAGAGATGATTAGTGCTTTGGTAAATTTGGACAAATGTATGAGGATTTGTGAGTATTTACAAAAAAAATTATTTGAAAAAATAGCTGAATTTTTGGTCTTGATTATGCTTTTAAAATTTAATAAGCATTTCTGTAAGGCAGTACTGTCTGATTTAACATTGTCTAAATTACAAACAGTCTTGCAGTCTTCCTTGCTCAACATAGTTTCAGGGCAACCTCATTACTTCTTTTCTGACCTTTGGTTCTGAGATAACATCCTGGAAGACTTCAAGGCTATTACATCTTTCTGATTTAACAGGATTCCCTTGGTGTTCCAGGCTTTTTGTGTTCTTTTTTTGATCCAAGCTATCCCAGTGACATGTGTGTGCAACACAGCACTACATTCATTAGTGCTGAAAGTGTCCTGATAATCTGATAGCTGAATAACTGAAGTACAAATTATTTTAAAAGGACCAAAAACCCTCCCGAACTTTCTATAAAAAAGCTGGCACAGAAGGTCCCTCAGTGGTTTGCATCTGTATCCTTTTAAGATTGTATGGCAGTATAGAACAACAGATGGTTTTCTAACAAAAAATATGTTGGTGATTATAGAAATAGCTTCAGACTATAAATCAAATATATTCAGAAAGTGATTAATGTTTTATAAGTCTATTGTCTTGACAACTTTATATGCTAAAAGGAAATTCCTATTTGGTTTTTTTTTTTTTTTTTTTTTTTAGTGTTCAAGAATTCAAACTTCTTGAAGTGACTGCTTCAGAGGAACAACCAGATCAATTGTGCAGTAAAGGGCTTTTAGTTTAGCAGGGGTTAAAAAAAGCCACTGTACTGAAAGCTACTGGTAGGATTGCATCATCAAAGTCTGAGATATCTATAGATAAATGTTACAATTACCTTCTAGTATATTTATTTTCTGTCTCTTCCAAATCTGAGTACGTATCCCAAAGGAGGAAAGCTGCTTGACCCAAAAAACTGTGATGTTTTATTTTCTATGGTGCTGTCAGTCGCTGCTACGTCAGCTGGGAAAGCTGGGGCAGAAAGGTCTGCTGTGAGCTGACTTTGCAGCCCTGTCTCCTCTCACTGCTTACTTTTGAGTGGCTTTCTCCAGCTGACTTGCACAGATAATGATTGTTCATATCTTTCTGCCCTTGTGCGGACTTTGGCAAGTGTCCTGTTCTTCCTGTGTGTGCTTCAAATCTCTAAAGTGTTTTTGCCAGCATCCTATAAATTCTAGATCTTCTTTAACTTGAATGAGGGAGGGGACACAGCTCTTGCTGATAAGCTGTTTACTGTCATGTGCTTTGTTAGTTCAGCTTTCTTTTTATTGCCTCTCTATTGTTTGTAGCTTATCAGTAAATAATGCTGAATCAAGAAAAGGAAACACAGACAAATAGCAAAACGTCTGTTTTTATCCACTTTTACTTTAAAACATAAGATATATGTTTTGGGGTTGCTGGTGCTTAGGATATACTGTTTCACAGTGCACAATTTGGACAGATGTGATATATGGTGCTTTGCCAAAACAAAGACTGTAATATTCAACTGTCATCTCCAAACCTTATGTTTGATGGTTGGGTAAAGTACCATTGAGACAAACTTGTTCTGTTAGAATTGTCTGGAATTAAAATTTTTAGAGTAACAGTGATGGGAAATGTTATATTATGACTGTGTTGGAGCAGCGTTGGTAAAATTTGCTAGAAATGGGTCATAGTAGTCATAGTATTTTACTTTAATTTAGTGGAGTATAGTCTAGAGGCATTCTCTTCACAGGAAAAAGAATGCAAACTCTGATGACAAAAACACATGAGTAAAGCATCGCTGATACACCTCAAAAAAGTAGTCATGTGACCTCGGCCTTGGTGGTTTTATGAGTAGAACAGGGCAATGTGGGCCCTATGGACAAGAGAAGAAAGCCTTGTTGTGTGCCAGTCTTCCCTCTGCTCCCTGTAGAACCCCCTCCTGCCAGGTCTCCAGAAGCAGATAGATGTGGGTGAATTGTTTGGGCTTTTTTTTGTCTTTTTTTTTGTAATACACTTCTGCCTAAAGAAGTGATATTATTCCGTGATAACATTTCTTCCTTGGGAAAGAGGGAAAGCAGGTTTTTATATCCTTTTATATCTTTTTTTTTTCCTTATGGAAGTGGAGGCATTCTACAGAATTACTGCTTAGAGTCTCTACCTTTTGAGGCTGAGACCCTGGGAGAGTGAAGAACCTCTAAGCTGTAAAAACACCCCACAAACTCCCCAGTCAGGATCTCTGTGCAGAGTTCCCCACATGTAGATATAGCAGGTGGCAGCTCCATTGCAGGTTTGCTGCCTCCAACAGCCTCCACATTAGGCAGCACCTGCTCTGCCCACGCCTGGAGCTCCTTCTCTCTTTGGTTAGAACATGGAGTTTTTATGAGCATCTGAAAATAAGTGTTTCATTTGTCATAAAAACTACTTGTTTCTACACAGTTGTTATTTATGTGACTAGATTCATTGCTAACACAAGTAAGTGCTCAGATGAATAAATCATGATATATCCCTTATCTCTTGTCAAGCACTCCGTTTCTTCAGTTGAAAGAAACTTAATTGCCGTAATTAATTGAGGCATTAATTATTACACTGCCTTGTATTTGAATGCTATGTCACTAACAATAAATATAGAAGAGCTCGAGAATTATTTATACTAGATTTTATATACTTCTTAGATTGCTCTTAAAAGAACAACAATCCTCAAACATTTCCAATACTAGAGCAGTTTAAAATCTATTATATATTTAGTTTATTCATCTGTCCTCTTGGTATTTACTTAAAAAAACATAAATCTATCATTGAGCCCTGTTTTGAAAGGATAGGAATCAACAATGGAGTTTAGAATTGCTATTCTAGTCCTCTCTTCCCCTGTGAGAGCAAAAATGTGTGTGTAGCCTTTTGAGCCTGTTGTGGCTCAGGATATGCAGCAGTGGAACTTGCAGCCTTTCATCTTCTTTTTTAATCTGCTTTCCTAGCCACAGGTATAAATGAAGTATTTGTTTCCATTTTCTCTAATTTTCTGCTTAGTTTCTACTAAAACAGACTCTTCTTGGAGGCTTTAAATAATCCATTACTGAGATGCTTTTTTCTTGAAGGGTTATGGGCTTTTTTTCCTTGGGGAATGGACTATATGTTTTGTTCAGTATTGTAACCTAAGACTTACCCTCTTGCTGGAATGGCTGCTTTTACTTTCTACCTCAGAGATGAAAAGGCACTAGATAGAGAGAAGAGCTGAGCATAAGTTAAAAACCATAGATTTTTTAAGAACAATAGATTTTTTAAAAAATCAATTAATAGATCTAAGTCAGCAAAGTGAGACATTTCAATTTAATAACTAGTCACTAACCCTTGCTGCCATTCTCTGTGACCATTCCAACCTTTATGGAATTGTGTTGATTTAAATTGAATCAAAATTCAAAGTTACTACAAGGTGGGAAATTCTGCCTCAGCTATAGAGAAAATGAGTTTGTTCTTTTCCCCACCCTTCTCTGTTCTTTTGTGGGGTTTTTGGTTTTGTGGGGGTTTTGGTTTTGTTGGGTTTTTTTTGTTTCTGAAAGACAAATGGAATACAATTCACTGACCTTTGTTAGCCACATCTGCTCCAGAGTTTTGTCATTCCTGTCATCCTTCTTTCTGTACCAGAACAGTTTTATCTATTTTTGTGACTTCTTTTTTCTTCTTTCTGATGTTTCCAGTATCATCTGCATTACGTGGGGGGAACTGTGCCCGAAACCAGATGACATGAGTGTACTCTTGGCCAGGAAATGGCCGTTTAAGCAGTAATTTGTTTACAAATGTTTACTCTGGAAGAACACGACCTGAGCAATAAACATTACCTGTTCATATGCTGCCAAAAAGCCCCTGTCAGCATAGTCCCCATTGCAACAACAATGCCAATGTTCTGCTGCAGATAACTTGAAAAGACCTATCACTAATGGACTGGGTGTATTTGCCATTTTGTGTGGATAGTTACTTTTCATTTTTTTAATCTAGATACAATTTACTCATTAACAAATACACTCTCGTGTCTCATATTTCAGGACCTGGATAAAAGAAAAAGTAGACAGAACTTAGACAAGATGTGGTACCTGCATAGTCAGGATGCTGCCAATGTCTTCAGATACCTTAACATTGTGACAAAATTATATTTAATTTCTTGCTGTTTTAGTTATTCATTTAGGACAGTTTTAAATCTGATTTTAAAGAGATCTTCTGTTAATTACCAACTGACTTGTCTTTTTGTTTCTTTAAATTGGGACTTTCCTACTGTGACTGAGACCTGTTAGAAGCACCATGCCCTGCATCATGTGGTCACATTTTGTTCTGCTCCTTGTTGCTTATATGGCAAAAAACATTTTTTTTTTTTTTTGGCATAAATGAGAGAAGTGGTTGCCCTTTACCCAGAGACAGCAGGAAGTAATCATATGTATCAAAGTGGAAGATAGTATACTTACTTTTATGTGGTTTTTTAATACTTCTCTTTCTTCATTTTTTTGTTTGTTTGTTTGTTTTTTCTGTGCTGGGAAAACGTGGCCAGTCTTCTCTGGAAAATTTCCACAATCTTGTTTTGGAGGAAAATACAATGAGGAGAATGCAAATTCCTTTCAGTGATGTGCTTGTTGTCTTGTTTCAGGAGCACACAACAGTCTAAAGTTGAAAAGCCCAAGGTGAATATTTCATGTCTGCTCTAACATTTAGAATTAAAACTGAATTTTATAGAAAACTAGTATTGTCACACCATTGGTAATATTTAGTTACATTTTTATTACTGCATCCATTAAATTACTAGACAAATAGAATCATTTGATGTCAAATGATCAACCAAGGAAACACAGATAACAGTGGCAGAATTGGGAAGAAATCCATGACTGCTGAGAGAAAAGTGATTGTTCTATCTTTTGGAATTTAACTACATCTGTATCCCTATCCAATCAGTATTATTTTGTGATATGACTGTAGTACAGTTGTGTGCTTAAAATTACAGTCCACAGCTGCAGACAAAAGTATTCTTGAAACTGTTGAAATAGTTGATGTAGAAAGGCACAAACATAGATGCATCTTCACTCATGACCTTCACTAATTGATTTCTGAGCCTGCAAATGTAATGGGTGGAGGAATTAGGTGCTTGACTGAGACTCTCCTTCCATGGTAGTGCCATAACTTAGTTGTTGTTAGAATATCACATCACTGCAAGTCAGTTTTTCCTGTCTGTTTATTTTGCCCTCGGGGTGCTTTGGCTGCCCTTAATGGAGGAACAGAAGCCTTTCATTTGTTTGCTTATCAGGAGGTAAAGAGAGTTTTGCTCTTGCTTTGCCCACTGTAAGTCGTGACATATCTAATTAGATAAGTGAGCTCTACAACTTCTGCAAATAAAATAAGAAATATTTCTCTTGTCTCCCCACTCACTCTTGTTAGGAGAAGGAGACATCTAGATACAGTAAATAACCTTTCCACAGAGATGGGAGAAATCATTAATGTAATTGTAAAGGGGGCATGGCATGCCTTTTTTCTTGGTTCATTTCTGCTTTGGCCCCCCTGACTTCAAAGCCTGAAATGTACATTAATGTAGCAATTCAGTGAACTGCTGTCTAGAGAAAAAATTTTCTAAAAGCCTCTGTTTTGGTAGAGGTGTAATTGAGGCATCATTCCTTCTTCCAGAGTAAGCCAGAATTTAGAGAAACATTTTTTTTTTAAAACGTTGTCTTTCCCTCTGTATAAGCCATGCATCCAGCTTAAAGGATTTATGAAAAAACCTTTTCACTTGTTTGTGTTCAGGAGAGGGGGGGGAAAGTTATTTCTTTGATGTTCCCAAGATTTTCCACATAACTGGATTGAAACCTGAAACCATGTCAGGCAAAATCTGTGACAGTAATGTACCCTAATTTGTTTCCCTGAAGATTGATGTGATGAGTTGTTCAAACTTTACTCTCTCTTCAGTTGTTTGAACATCTAATTTCTAGATAGCCATACACTATTCATCTTTAATGCTGATAGCAAGCTGATAATAAAACAGGAAATATTTAATCTCCTTGTTATATTTTCCAAAATATCTTTCTTTCTCTCAGTATGTACACATACTTTTTTAAATTTTGGTTGTCCAAGATGAACATATTTTCAATGATATCTGTACATACTTATAGGGCTGCTGGATAACTGCTTAGCAGACTGTCTCCCCTATTTGTGACAGGTATTAATGGGTCAGTATTTTAAATAACTGCTACAGGAACACAACATCATACTTTCTTATATTTCTTTGAGTTGGAATATGAATTATTACCTGCATGCAGACAGCAGAGAGCAGTAGTTGCTGACCTGTTGGTCAGATGGAGTGAAGGACAAGGAAAGAAAGTAAATTCATAATCAACAGCTTTAATGGACAATAACACTGCAAGAAAAAGCAGAGCTGGCAAGCTTTGGCAGCATATTCAGTCTGAGGTTACTGCTGTTATTTGAGCTAACACTGACATGAAACTAATGAAGATACATTTATTTAGATGTGCTGTGTACAGACATTACTGGACACATGGCCTCATCTGATGAGAAAATAGGTTTAGCTATTTTTTAAATGTTTGCTGCTGGAGCAGGCTAAAGAGGACAGTGTTTTTGAATAATCAGATTTGCCTGTGCTTAAGAGGTTTTTTGCACTAGAAATGAAGAACTTTGTATTTGATCTCTTTTATGCATCATCAGGATCATGAGTGATGCATCTCTGTATCACTGTCACGGTGTAAAACGTTCAGTGGTGTCATATAGGAAAATTAGACCCATGGATGGGTGATAAACTTCACTGGTAATAAATGAGATAAATTGTGCACTACTAGACTGTGGTGCTTCAATAATATTGGGCTGTTTCTGAGCTCTAGAAAAGTAAAGCTATTCTCAATTTGCAGCTTTATATTGGCATTAGAGAGACACATGAGTTATGTCTTAGGTTACACAGTTCAATTTTTCAGCCCTTCGTAGGCTGTGATTGTACAGCATCTGTTCTGATACTTGTGTTACTTAACCTTTCTTTTTTATACTTTCCTACCTAGCTTTTGCTTTCTGTAAGAGGTTATGACAGATTTTCTTCCGAAATCCATTTAAAAATACTGAAAATAAGCATTAGATTAGAGGTGGCATTTTGCTTATCTAGTTTGGCTGCTGAGAACAGAGAATCTGGTTTAATTTAATTTGCTATATTGTCTTGCAGTTCTTCAATTCTAGGCATTAGCCATTAATATTCATACAAAGTCTCCCTTAAAAAGAAAAAAAAAATCAATACACACATCTGACCTTAATAACAAGGGTTTGCTGTTAATCAATAGAATCACTAACATAATTAATTACCCTTCAAAATAGCACTCTAGATGTTTGGATCTGTCTTGAAATCTTTCAACTTGAGTGTGATTTAGTGCTGAAAAGTGTTTCAGTTATGTTCAATGAAGCTGATGTCTGCTGTTCATAGGGCATCCAGACCTTGCTCCTTAGGACACGGTATGATTTTTTTTTGGATGCCTATACTCTGAATCTGGTGGATTTCCTGTTAGACCCTAGAATTTGACTCCAGTCTGAAAGGGAATCAAAGTCATATTTTTTTTTCCCTCTGGTTATATCATATCAGGTATTTCTGTTAAGATTGGCCTGGGGCCCACAGGCAGGATTGTCACTCATTTCAGGTATTCTCCTATCAGTACTGAAAGTGCTTCCATGCTGAAAGAAGAGAGGGGTACCCCATGGTTAGGCAAGCAGAAGGCTGGTTATTGCACCTTCAAATATATGGCAGACAAGTTGTTCTGCTTTGAGATAGGACTGGCTTTCTGCCACTTCAGTCATTGTCAGCTGTTCTTTGTAACTCGACAAAGCAACCAAACAAACTGTATTTTCTTGCAGTTCTACAGAAATAATTTTTCATTATACTGTAAATCTGAAGCAGCTATTCCTTATCTTTTGGGTTATTTGGGGAGATTAATTTTGGTGTAGTCCTACGGTAAGGATAAGCCACGACCTCCAGCTCTGGTTCACATAAAATTATGTGTATTTCCCCTTATTTTTTGGTTTAAAATTATGCCTATAGAAAAATAATGTAGAAATACCTTCTATTTTCTACTTTCTGTTAATGTTCCCCTAAGCCTTGAGGGCTATTTTCGCTACTATTCAAATCTGCATGTTTGGTACTGTTGCTAAAGAACAGTTGGTAGCCTTTATTTGTGTTCCTGAAAAAGAAGTGGGTTTATGCTTTTTATTTCTCTTGTTGAGCACTAGTATTTGTCAGCTGCAGTAGTGTTATAGGTGGTGCTAAAATGTCATTAAATCTTGATGTTACACATCTGGTGACTTGTTGTAATGTAAACTATTCCATGAATGTAGGTAATGCAGCTTTTTATACTTCTATAAATTGACATTAAAACCAGGTATTTCATAATTTTAAACACAGTAATGCAATATTAAAATCTACTTATTATAGCTCTTTTTTTGTGGGCAAAAAATCCACATTTGCTTTAGAAGACATTTTATCTTATGATGCTAAAAATTAAAGGGAAGTTGGAAGTACAATTAAAAACCAACAAAACAAAGTAACAAAAACAAACACCCAAGCTTTGTTCTAACTGTAAGTCATGTTTGGATTCTGATAGTTCAAGTAAAGGATGTCTGCCCTTGCTTTCACTCTCATGAGGGAAGTGCAGTACAGTAAAACTTTCCAAGTCTGCAGCTTTATTAGTTCTGGATCTTAAAGGCCAAGAACTAAGTTTGCTCTTATTACTACTTCTCTTGCACAGATTTAATACATGAGAGCTTGTATTCAAATCTGCCAAACAGACAAAATGCAGAGATGTCTGGGAGAATGTGATAACCTTAGGAGTCATACAGAGTTCTAGAAAATACCTAATATATGAGATTATCTTAAGTATCTGTTCCTTTTGATTTGTTTGCTATGCAATTGAATTGTACATAGATATTTTGTGCTGTTCTTTTATATTCCACAATTCCCTCCACTGTTAAAGATAACACTTAATGATGACAGAAGATTAAATGGCCTGTGCAGAATCTTTTGCCTCTGGTAAGTGCAAAACAAACATCTTCACTCTGCTAGATCTCTTTGTTTTTCATTACTACAGAAAGATTAAAATTATTTGACTTGGCCTCAGGCCTTCAATTGCTCTATTGGGTTATTAAACATACAGTGGAGAGCCAGTAACGAGTGGTATTCCTTATGTACCTGGGCTGTTTGTGCCTTACAAATAGAAGATTGATTACAATGGTTAAGAGACTTGGGATTTATTGACTTGTCTTTCTAAGAATCTTTTATCTCATAATTGCTTTCAAGAGTATTTTCCTGCTTTTTTCACCCCCATTTATCACTAAATCTCCTTTTTCTAAAATAATCAGTAGTAACTGAGAAGGTTAGCCCATAAACTCAGGACTAGCAGGTGTTTTTTTTTAAATTATGAGGAGTATGAGGGTCTTTACTGATATGAGGGAACCTAAAATATAGGTAGAATTGTGGGCTTTATTACCTTGAGACTAATTCAACTGCACTGAAGAGTGAGTTAAGCACTGTATCAGAAATGTCCAATGGTTAATATTTAATTGTTTCCTGTTCGGTATTTTAAACAAAAAATTCTCTAATTTTCAACTCCTCTTCTGTCTGCAAACAGCTTAAGCCCTGGATTCCTGTGTTATTCACAGGTGAAATAGCAGTTATTAAAGAAAAGTGTTATGAGCAAACCGGGGCAAACTAAATCCTCTCACAAAACAACACAGGCCCTTTTAATTCTGATATTACTGCCCTCTAAAATACTAAACCTTGAGTTTTAGAACACTGATGTGCTCTGTTCCAGTTTAGCCATGTTCATTTTAGGTCAAGGAGATAATCCTGTGAGCTTTGAATTTTCTTTGTAGCCTTTTACTTTTCTGGTGAAAAATAAGCTGCAGTATAGTCTCAGAATTAACAGAGTGTTTAAAGCCTGAAATGCTGTGGTTTAATGAGAAATATTTTGCAATATAATTACTGCTTCTAAATACATTTGGAAGGAAGACAGAAGTAACTTTATGTAGGTGATAATGAACTGTGAGGCTAATTATAAGATGTAATATGCACATATTTATATATAAATTGATAAAATAGTAAAATAAGTTGTAACACTTTAAAAATGTCTAGGAAATCTGTGTTTGGGCTGAGAAGTAGTTGTTCAGAGAAGATGGTGTGATGTGCATCTCTTAAGTCACTGGCAGCACTGACAGATTTAGATTCCAAAACAGCAAATTATTTTGAATTTTGAGGTGTGTAGGTCTTAGGTACCGATTATTTGGTTTATATTGTAAGACTTTATTTTTTCTTGAACAGAATGTAGCGTGAAGTCTTTATGGGTTTCTCCACTATACAAGTTATTACCGTGAATTATGGGATGGTAGTGGAAAGACATAGAAAGACGTCAAGATCTTACTTTGTTTCTCCTGAGCCTGGCTCTGTAAGAACAGACTTATACAAACTAAGCTGTTTTATCTGGTATATGGTAGATTATCTTCAATAGCAAGATAAGAGGGAACAAGTTGACCATTCAGAAATTACTGTTGTTGATCTATGAAACAGATGGGCAAAGATTTTTGTTAAGCTGATTGTGTAAAATGGAGTGTAGCAAAGAAATCTGAGTATGAAAATAAACTTGCAGTTCACAGTGACACAGAACCACATATTACAGCATATTGGCATGTGATTTGTGTATTTATAGGGGGGATTTATGCTGTACAGAGATGGTTATTAGACACCACAGGAACAGAAGTCTTAAAGATAGTAGCTTTTATATTGTTAGATTAAGATAGGTGGTGTAAATACTAATTTTCAAAGCATGAGTTAACTCATCCAGTTTTTTCATTTTAAAATCCTTTCTCCCATTATAATTAATATTCAGTTTTAGCAGTGTGATCTCAGTGTAAAATCAGCTTATCTTTCAGACTGACATGGATTAGGAATCTTGTTTTGATAAACAGTCTACAGATCTTCTGAGAAATCATAGGGCTTATGCATAAACTTTGAAATAAGGACATGTAAAAGTAAATGGATTTGACTGAGTTCTAATGTGAACAGATATATAGAGCCTGACCATACAGAAAGGTCAGATTGTAGATATGCTTTCATATATCCACATGAATTAAGTTGTTCCATTTCAAGCAGTATTTTACTCTTGGCCTCCCAGGTAGAGGAGCCAAGATTTTTAATTTTTTTTTTTTTTTTTAAGTACTTCTGCTTAGTATCCTTTCAGATAAAGGATTATACTTACATAGTTTGGAAATTTCAGTGTCCTGAACAATGATGTAAGAACCTTATTTAATTTGTTTTGCAAATAAGTCAAGCCTTTTTTTCTTATTTAGCAGATTTGCTGGTAACACACAGAATTCTTTGTACCAAGGAAAAACCAAAACAAAGGGTATTTTAATGACTTAAAAGTCATGTGACCTGTTCACATGGCAAGCACCTTTTCTTTTAAATCAATGACAGTTCTTTTCACAACCCTTCTTTGTATTGGTTTAGTAAAAATAGACAGTAATTCTTATAATATGCTGTTGTAATTCGTATGTGCTATGAGGGTCATCTTGTCCATAGCAGACAAGAGAATCTCATGCATTCTAAGTACAAATTAGTATTTCTGCCATCACTGATATATTTCAGAGTCAGGAAGAGTGTTAAGCCTCAGTTTCCTGTACCACTGTTATGTCTGTAAATGCAGACATCTCCTCACAGAGCTCGCAAGAGTCGTGATTCACAGTCACCTTTATTTTCATGTTGGCTTTAGGTTTACTTATACAATTTTTATCACAATTCCTTTTTCATATTATATAGTTTGCTGTCTAAGCTAATACGATAAAAAGTAAAAATTAATTATAAATACCAAAAAGTAGTTCCTGCTGTTGGTCTTTTCCTGGTCGGTCCTTGTCTTGTGAGCAGATCTTTGCTAATGAGCATTCAATGTTAACAGATGGTACTGCAGATATGGGTACAACTGAGTGCAAAATCAGGATGAACGAATTAATGTATGAATTTAGGATAAAAAGGCTAAAAGTACTTAGATACTGCACAAATAAGAAAGGCGGTATTTTTCACTAATGCCAGAAAAAGTTTAAAGACCACAACATCAACTTCAACCAGATTGAGACTGCAAAACCATTCTTTTGCTGAAAATGCCAGTTTTCCATACTCTGTGTGATACCAATCAGTCCAGCCAGTGAAAGGAATATGATTACAGTGGAAGTGGAATTATGGCTGTAATAGTTACCCCTCATTTCTTAGAGCACAGCTAAGTAACTGAACCCAACTCTGTCAGAGATGTGTAGGCATTATTTTTTTTAAACACATCGTGCACAGGTTTTCCTTTCAGAATTTTTGGTTCAATGCTAATTTCACTTTGCACCAATACTTCATTTTCTTGCCATTACTATTTCTAGAAGCCTAGAGAAATCATAATTCCTTTGGGGTTGTGTGCAGCTATTGCCACAGTAAGGGTTGGGTGTGCTATTGCAGTAACACAGGAAAGTTCCCTCACGGAGAGTTTTGCTCTGTATTGGGAATCTGGGGCAGGTGTTAAACAGGCAGGAGTGTCTCAATTTATATCCTAAAGACAAGCAGCCAGAACAGATAGCAAAGAAGGGGGGAAAGCAAAGCTTGTAGAGGTGGATTTGCGGATACTGGAAAAAGCTGCGCTCAAAAGACATGACTGGCTATGGGAGCTCACCCGTGTGCTCTGGGGTAGCCAAAAAGCCCCTGTGCTCCAACCATGGATTTGGAAAGTTATGAGAGACTGAAATATTATCCAAGCCATTTGAGAACTTCTTCAATAGAGCTTTTCCCTTCTCCCCACAGACCTGGGCTTTGGAGGCTTGCAATTTGTTTTAGTAATACAGGTTTACTGTTCGGAGACGACATAACTTAGGGAAGAGTAGGGATCATGTTATTTTTATCACATGGATAAATGTAGCTTAAAAAAGAAAACTTAATCATGCAAAGCTAGCACTTACAGGAGTTATATGGATAAAAATTACCTGTGTAAAACTACATACTTGTAAAAAGAATCTGGAACTAACAGACTGTCAGAAATAACACTGTGTGTCTTACAGGTCATGGTGAGGTATTTATTACTGAAAGTCTAAAATTTACTGAAAATTTTACTGAAAGTAAATGAAATTCGTCAAATGTTTTAATTAAATATTCAAAAATTTTCAAGTCAAACTCTACTAGATTTTTTTTAACACTTATCTTCTGTGTGAAGTGCATCTAAAAATAATGCTCATTTTCATTCCTTGAAATTGGAATACATTCTGGGACCAGCACAAAAACTGACACCAGGATACAGCCTGATGGGTCTGATATATGAGCTTCTGATTAAGTTCTTTCTGGACATCAGACAGCAGTAACTTTGAAGTTTGGAAATGTTCAACTCAATTCCCCTCTTTTTTTTCTTTCTTAAATGTCATACATTCTAAGCATTTGTAAAAAAAATTACAAAAATGCTTTGTCATTCTAATGAACATCTGTGATTGCAGCTGTTGTTCATCTTTTATTTTAAAGATTTTTCAATTGCTACAGTCGTATATTAAGATGATTTTTGTTGTTGTTGTTTGTACTACAGTCAGCACAACAAACACTATGGTTTGACATCTGTAAATAAAGGCTGTGCCCAGTGTGATGTGGCAGGTCAGCTTTAGTGAAAGGTTTCATGTACAAAAAATACTGGAATAAGCTCAAACCAACCAGGAAATAAAATGTAGGCTAATGTGGAAGTCATGGTAAGCATTGTTGGCAAATAGTGATGTGTGCAGCAGCGACTGCGTGTTACTCAGAGCTGCTAAGAGGGCCACTGACACAAGCCTGCTGTACAGGTGCTAGATTGTGATATAATAAATAGTCTGTACAGTATCACACTATATAAAAAGTTTAAAAACCACAATGAGAATATATTTTAAAAAATTTTTTATATTGTAAAAATTTTAAAATTAGGTCCAAACCACCATTAAAAAAGGTATGAAATGTGCAATTTTGCAAGTGGAAACAAGGGGCACAAGAAGGGTTCCATAAGGGTTAATAAGAGTTGCTTTGTGGATTCTCTTTGTTTCCAGTATCTTCATAGATCTGGTAATCACACAGACCTCAGAGCAGTTCTCTTCAGGCAAGTAGGACATGAGCTAAAAGTATCACCACTGATTTCAGTAGGGAAGATTGGCTGCAACAAGGAGTAAAAGGCTATTTTAAGAGACAAATGTACAGTACAGTCTATTTATGTAAATACTTGGAAAACGCAGGCACAAAATTGTTTCCCAAGTACAGAGCTGTGAAATCAATGTGCCATATGGAGCTGTAATATATGGCAGAATATTTTAGAATCCTAAACCTTGAAAGAAAACTGTTGTAAAAGTCTGCATCTAGAATAACATGACTACTCACTTGTGTTTTAACCAAAAGCTGCAAAGATTATGTATTTCCAAATGTACTAAAATATAACTTAGTATTTTTAAAAGGCAATAACCCTTTTCACTTATTTCTCACAAAGCATAGAGTGAGGAACTCATAATTAAAGGCAATAGAAATGGTAGGCAAGTGAAACAGATGGCAGTAACATAATTCTTGAGTCTTAACTGGCACTTAACACTAACTCCACTTCCAATTTGACAAATACAATAAGACACCTATGTTGACATACATGGGGTGCACTTAACTACTTTTATTTATGCAAGTGAGGTATTAAAATTGTCTTCAAAAGCAGACGTCTAAAGAAGAGAAAAATGGTAGCCAGAATAGAATAGTAGCCATTGTTTTCAGTGTTGAATGATTAGTACTTGTAGGGTTTTTTCTTCCAATATCCTCTCTTATAATTTCCATGCAAAGTCTCTGTCTTACTCCTCCACTAGACAGGTAGCTTGGGAAGATGGGAGGAAATTCATCATTTTTCAGCAAGGATTAGTTATGAAGACTGGGGTTTTTTTTTAAAATGAAGTATAATAAGCTAAAAGTGTGTGCATCTCACACGCTGCATATGATACACTTTTAATATATACACTGTCATTGTACACAAGCATCTTGTATATACACCGATACCACCTTCACCAGGAAGTCAAAAGTCAATAGATAGTGATCCTTGTGCCGTATCCTCCCTTCCTCTCACATAAATTTCACACGGAATCTCCTCCATCACCCTGTCTTCTATACCCTGCTCAGGGCACTCATGAGCTTGTTTGAACGTGTAAGTACTTTTCTTGAAGGTGCTGTTAAACGTTTTCATCGGCTGGGGCTGCGCAAAGTCGTTGCGGAAGGGCAGTTCCATGGAGCTCAGGTTGGTCCTGCTCTGTTTCATGTTCGAGGCCTGGGAGCCACAGTGGTGGTCGTGGATGCATCTGGAAGCTGTTGAAGGGCGTCGCATTTTCTGATAGTTCTCGAGTTCTTCTGATAAATCTGCCAAATCTGCAGAAATTTCTTTGTCCCTTAGTGAAAAGAGTTCATAATGTGGAGGATCAAATACTTCCTGGAAACCGGTTTTGTTGAAGGCAGTCTTGCAAGCCATGACCTTTTTGCGAGGTTGCTTTACTTGCACTAGAATTGAAATGATGAGAAGAACTAAAACTATCCCTGATGTGATGCCAATGATTGTCCCATGAGTTCTGGTGATTTGTTCAAACAATCCAGTTCTTTTCTTTTCTGCAAAGAAAAAACGAGGATCGTGATAAGACTTTTATTATTTTCCACACTTTTGATAATGTATTTCAACAAAGCAAATTATGGTGATTGCCATGCAAGTGCCATATTAATAAAATGACTTGGAGACTAGACCTGTCAATGGGATTTGTCTAATTCCCTGTCATTAGTGGCTACCATATGATAATTCAGTGGCAGGTGGAACTCTGTGACCACTGCATGCTGACTCAGCTGGGGGGTGATTTCCATCCTGAACCTTAACTGATCAGTTCATATTCCAAAATCCGTGAATTAAATAGGCTTAAGTTAACCTTAAATAGGTTAAATCCAGCTATAGATGATGCTTCTCTTGCCGTGGTTTGTTCCTGTTGGCAACATTCCCATTGATGTCCGTGGAAGAATACCTAGATTTAAAATCAGCTGGTTCTTCTTTAGAAGTGAAATATGATCACAGTGATATCAGATATAAGAATGCCTGTGCCATTTGCCTTCACATCTCTTGGAAATGTAATGGCTGTGTCTATTGTGTGAGGCTGTTATACTTAATTCAACACAGGGAGCTTTAGCATAGATGTATTCCAGTTTTAGGAGTCCAGTAATCAAGTCAGTTGAGAGAAAAAAAAAGAAAGGGGAAACCAACTAACCCAAATTTTGGCTAGTACTTCATATGAAAACACACAAGATGGCAGCATCAGAACAAGGTGGTTTTTCCATATTTAAAATTCTTATTTGAACACTCAAATTTTCCAGTTGGATTTTTTCTTCTGTAAATGTTCTTGTCCTAGGGGACTGAAAGATTTCTACACTGAGGCTCTGCAACATCTGCTAGTGGGGGAGAAAAGCATTTAAGCCTATGTAGAAGAAAATGTAGTAGCCTAAATATTGCATAATATTTTCAGGTATCTGGCACCTGGCATCTGTATATGTGTGTTATGCACCTAAGTACCACACACTGTGCATGGAGAGAGTTATACACCATCATGTGTTATTTGAAACAATCCATGTACTAAACAGACTCCCAAGGAATTGGAATAAAAAGTTACATTTCTGCTTCAGAGCTTGGACCGTTGGAGGTATGGATTCCTGTGCTATGGAAGTTCTCTTGTCTGCATCTAGGTTTCTTAATTCTTGGAAGATATTTTAATCAAAAAGTTGTTATGCAAAAGGTGATGTCTTCTCCAGTCTCTTAAAATAAATTGCACACAACTGACTTTTCTAACAATTTTTGTGTTATAGGGCTTAGGCATAAGTAGGTCACAATATGCTCAGATTTATGTAGCTATTGATATGGATTAAATGAGAACTCTGGGTGCCTGCAGGAACTGAGCACAACTGTGAGCAGCTTTCTTTTTAAGGCTAAATATTGCTTATTTGGTTGCATCAGTCTCACATAGCTGGCAATATGGATCTAGTCTTCAGCTGCCTCTAAATTATCTGCTGTGCAAGTATTACAGCAGAATTTAGATTGTATTCAATAGAAAACATCATAGGTTGTCCAGCACCAGATATAGCAATTTACAAATATTGGGAAATACACTTTTTTCACATTACAACGTTTTTCATAGAATTAATTTTTTTAATACTTCACTACGTGAATGAAGTGTGGATTCTAGGTGAGATTCCAGAAAGCATTTTGTAAAGATGGGAAAGAGATCTAGAAATTGCACTTAGGAGGTAATGTTGAATGTTGTCAAAGCTAAAGATTGTTTAGAGGAAGCTTACTTGTCCATTGAGAACTTGGGAGCTATGGATCAGTCTTATTAGCTGGAAAGCTTCCATAATATACCCGACATTAGAGTATTTATTAGTGGTGTGAATTTTTTTTGTTTACCCAAAAGGCAATTAAAAACTAGGGGTGCTTTAACAGAATAATAATGTCCTGAAACCATGAGAATTTTTCCTACAAGATCTGATATTGAAGCAAGTCTTTACTGCAGTTGTGATGGTTTAAATAATACTTCCTGTCCTGTGTTCTAAAGGCACAGATTTACACGTCTGTTTTCCATAAGTGATTACTTCATGCTTCCTAACAATTCCTCCTTCCTCCCATCCTTTCTCACACCATATGTAGCAGTTGAATTTACTCTGAAATAGCCTGCAATTTATAACTCAAAACAAATGTTTTAAAATTGTATTTGTCTTCCAGGATTGTTGCTTCTATTTCAGCCCTGAGAAAGGCTTTTTATGCTTGAAAGCCTGTTTGTGTTTTTCCAGCTCTCTATTTTTCTTTTCTCTAAAAGGCATTACCTGTCCCTACAATCCTTGCTTTAGGTAAAGTTTAGAAATGGACAGGATGCAGCCTGGAAAATACTAAATTCTCTTTCTTATCAAGCTGATATCCTTTTAAAATAGAGAGTATATGCTGAAGAGGAAGAAATTTAGTTATGAAGCAGTAAGATCAATACTCAGGATGCTTACATGTCTCCTAAGTTTAAATATAAAATTTGGAACACCTTCCTGAGAATAGCAGAATAGCTGTCTTCAGCATATTTCCAGGAAAAAGACATTTCATGACTTTCTTGAAAGGCAAACTGACCAGCCTAGCTCATAAAGGCTCTGCTTTGCACTATATTCACCTCTGCAGTGATTCTCGTCCCAAGGGTATGCACAGTTCTGGATGCCATTGCAGACTAAAGAATTATTGATGCACATGTTGCTATGGCAGAAGTAAGTGTTGCCTGAGCAGGGAGCTGCAGGAGAGAGGAGAAAGAAAACATTCAGAATTTTCAGTAATTGATGCATTGTAATAAAACTAGTAAGTTCATGTTTGGTTTTTTTTAACATACTAGCACATCTTTATCTTTGTTTCAAACACAATCCCTTTTCTTTCAATCATTAATTATCAGATGATTTTCTCTCTCTCCATGTGGTTGCTTTCAGGTGTGTTGTCTATGCTACAAAAAAAAATCTTGCTCCAAGTGGGTAAGTACCAGATAGAGACAGTCACAAAACACAGATAATGGAAGAAGGCTTTAATTCATGTCTTTAAAAACTTAATACTTAAAAATCTCATGCTCACCATCAATTATAAATTTATTCTGCTGTGCATCTGCTGTGTAGATGTTGTGAGGCAGCCCCTGAACATCTGCATTTTAGAGTCCATTAATATCTTAAGGCAAATCAGATTTCAGCTTGTGGAGGACTGTTTCAGTAATTGCAAGAGATTTCAATAACTGGAGGCATCTAAGTCATTCCTGCTTGTGAATCAAAAGCTCTTGGATCCTCCTATTAGAGCTAATGCAGGGATTGAGAGTACAGTTTAGCTTTTTATCTATCTGTCTATATATAGTTAGAAATTTGAAGAAAGACATTAACTAGAAAGCTGCCCTGGACATTTTATGTTTTTGTGAATATTTGTTATAGCTCCTTGACTGTAGGAAAAAAGATATTAAAAAATAGTAATAATTCTTTTCAGGGTGTTGTATAATATACATAGAGAATTATTTATGAATTTGGGGCACTGGACAAGAAATTGGTTTTCCCTTTCCTGTTTCAGTAATGTGCTATTTTCACCACGGAAATGTTTATTATTAGTGGATTCAGTTATATATTAAACAGCAAAGATGTGTGATAGACATTCTACTATTTGATTTCATAAAAAGAATTTATTCTTGAGCAGTCTGGATTCTCTGAAACATATTGGAAAATCCAAAGGGTAGAGCAGAGGGGAATGGCTGCTCCTGAATACTGCATTTCTCATTTATTCCTTCTGTTGGACTTCAGAGTCTTAGTGACAAAAAGAGGAGTTATGCTAAGAAAAAAGAAAATTCAAACCTTTAATTCTGAATTTGCATTCCCTAAACTTAATATGCATTGTCCTCCCATTTTTTTACTCCACTAAGTCTGGTAACCTACACTCATTGGTTTTAAGCTTTTGTATTAGCTTTCTGTCACTGCTTAACCCTGGCAGTCTGGCAAGAAGTTCCATGTAGGAAGTCTGTGCTTTAATTGTAGTGCAAGTGTAATACAGAATGTATTTAGAGTATATTTTGGGAGAGCTTAACCACGTAATTTCAGAGTTTAAAAATGTCATGGTACCTATCACATGTATCTTCTCTCCTGAAGTGAGTTGAGAATTTAATTGTATGAAAAGTGGATTGAAAGGTTAGCCTTAGTAGATGAAAAGTTAGCGTCAGGAACACCTGTTTCTCCTCATAAAGTTCAACAGAAGGAAACAAAGTCCTGCAGCAGTGAAGGAGTAACTCCACATATGCGTCCAGGCTGAGGGCCAGCCAGCTGCAAGGCAGATCTACAGACAAACACCTGAAGTCCTGGTGGAGAAAAAGTGGAACATGAGGCAGTAATTCACCCTTGTAGCAAAAAAACAACCAGCAGGCATCCTGAGCTGCATTAGGAAGAGCACTGCCACCAGGTCAAGGGAGGTGATTCATCCTCCCTGCTCAGCACTGGGGGATCAAGGCAAATGGCACTAAGACAAGGACCTGGAGTATCTAACAGGATCCATATGGGTTGCCCTGAGAGCGCCAAACCATTTTTCAATGGGACTTTTTCCCCCCCCCAAGTTCAATGCAATTGATAAACAAAAGAATAAAATCAAACATTTTCCTACTTAACACTACAAATTCAGACTTAACTATGTCTTTAACTGTTTCATCAACTGCAACTCTTTAGGAAAGAAAACACAAAGGAGGATGGTTGTTGTGTTGTTGATGTGACAAATGTTCTCCTGTAACGTATCAAGAGTGGCTGCTAAGAAAATGCACATCGATAATGGCTCAAGGCCTAATGGAAGCATCATATGATGCATCGTGATGTAATGTCTGAAATTATTCTGCAGTTATATTCCAAAGGGATTCACATCTCCCTGAAGGACTAAATGATGACAGGACAAAAGTTATGCAAGTGTATCCAACTAAATAAGAAAACAGGTATCCCAGACAACCCAAAGCCATTCACAGAAATGGGAAGATGCAGTCAACGTTTCTAACCATTACACCTATATAACAGGCATAATAAGGCTAATAATTAAAATGGAAGTGTTCATGATGCAGACTGTAAAATAAAAGGCTCTTTGCCTTATTACCACATGTGGTGTGAAAAGACTTAGGTAGTTTTTCCTTTTGATTTTGGAAAGAAAGATTGTGCAAGCTTTGCTTTATAAAGGATAAACAGGATCAGAATTTAAACACAATAGTTTAAAATGGCTGTGTATGTAATAGGTTACAGTATCTACTAAAATATTTCTGACCGCGAGATAAAGGAGGATCTATGAAACTCATGTCCAAAGTGGTGGTTGTGGATCTATGTTTATCTGCTGGTGTTTCAATAGGGACCTGTATGGAGTTGTAATTCTTTTGGAGGCACAGAGGAATAAACAGGAATGTAAGACACATTCCCTTTCTTACTTCCCTGAACAGGTGGTTCTGTATGTTTGGCTGATCCTTTCTGCTGCTGCTTCTCCCTCCACTAGCACAGTCTCTATT
The DNA here is from genome assembly GCA_035041135.1 of Platyrinchus mystaceus. Classification (NCBI taxonomy): domain Eukaryota; kingdom Metazoa; phylum Chordata; class Aves; order Passeriformes; family Tyrannidae; genus Platyrinchus; species Platyrinchus mystaceus. The sequence continues at coordinate 7,192,801 of JAWWLV010000021.1, forward strand.
GTACATTTTTGTGTAGTCTCTAACTTTTTGTGGGGATGGGGATGTCCAGTTTGTAAAGATGAGACAAATGGACTTTATTTTCCTTTTGTTTGTTATTTGAGGAGTATGAAGACTAAAAGTCACAATGATTGATCAGTTCCAGCCCAGGACTTCAAGGACATAGCGGGACTCTTCTTATACCAGCTGCCTAAGACTGGTGCAATGTTCACAGTGTCCTTTGTATCCAGCATTATTCACGTATTGAATCAAGCCAGAAATCAAATACATTGATTTTTAACATTGCTCTTAGCTGAATTACTTAGTCAAATCTGCAAGTAGCATTAGGTGTGTGTTAGGTGACTGTCATGCACAATCAGTCCATTTATGTAAATCTTTTCAAAAATATTGATCGTTTTCATGGTTGCCTTCATATAATTACAAATCATTAGCAAGGTAGAAGAGAAAAATAGCTTAACAATCTGAAAATGTGTGAATTCACCTTTTTCAGTTAGAAATATTGTTTATGACTAAATTATTTAAAAATACATGATACATTTTTCAGCCACATACTTGTCAATTACCTGCCAAGAAAGGCAGTATCCAAGTAAAAAAGAATAACCACGTACCTTTGCAGATTTTCTTCTGCTAAAGACTTCAGGGCCGCTTTAAAACCGTAAGTTTGGAAAGTTATCTAGTTTTAGGAGTACTTAGTGTTTCAACCTCTTGCATTAAAAAAAAACCCAAAAAACAAACACATCCCCCCCCCCGAAAAAAAACCAAACTCAACAACAAAAACCCTCTTAGAGTCACATGCAGCTGAGGATAAGGGAGCAGCTTAGGTGCAGTGGGGTAGTTCCAGATCCGAAACTGAAGGTAGAGCTGTGGACAGGAAGGAGATTAAGCACGTTTTCTAGCCTTAGGAATATCCAGTGTGGGCTTGAGAAGTGCCTGTTGTGGTGTCTGGCAGGGAACTGGAAGGTGGGGACTAGTGGCAGAGCTCACTTCAGTGCCTGTGTTGTAGAACTCTTTGTGGGAAGGACATAGCCTAGGGTGGTGTTATTGCTGAATTCAAATGGAAAATAAGCCTTTTAAGAATGAAGGAAAGCTCTTCTTCAGGAACCACCTTACAGCTGTAATAAAGCAATTACCTAATTTACCAGCTATTATGTGGAAGAAACAGAAGCAACCTTTTTCATGCATTCCTGCTGCGTAACACGTAGCTGATGCTTTCCCTAAAATACTTGAAGTGTCCTGATAGCAGGAGAATAGGCACTGTAAAATCTACTTACGGTCCACAAATGAAGTGAACAGCATCCTGAACCTGCTCAGTCTGCTGCCTTCATCTGCCCACATCCTCACCACCCCTGTCCCCGTCTGCAGCATCACATCGTTCGCCACAGTGCTGCAGAACTTGGCCTTCAGGTTTTCAATGGAGCTGCTCCCGTCATACACAGCCACAAAGTTTCTCTTGCATTCATTTGAATGCTCCATTTGATAGTCGAGGAACCGCAGGTAGATCTGTTAGAGAAGAGAAGTTAATGTCTCCAGGGAAAGTAACACAGAGAAGACAGTTTTCTTTCTGAGCAAATATTGAATAAGATGTATTGTTCCCTTACAAATATGGGTAACTCCCAATTCACAACACTTTCAAGCTTAGATTTTCTCATTAAACGTCCACGTGGAGTATTACCTGAAATTTTGTCTTAGGTATCTGTTTCACTTCTTCCCGTTCCCCAAAACAGTCCTTATTTAACAATTTACTTTGATATATTTCTGCTCCCTTTGGAAAAAAAAGCACAAAGCAGCACACTTGCTGAAGAAACCCCCAAGCAGCTCTGCTAAATGGAAAGTCTATTACTCTAGAAGAGATACAAGGAATGCAAAATGTGCTGAAATAATTTTAATGGTATTTTGACTGTTCTCTTTTCTTTCTTTTTAATTCATAAAAATAATGTTAAAATATAAGGGAAGGAGTCTAGTCAGAGAAGCTCTGAAGTAAAATAAGGAAATTAAAATTTATTGCCTCAGAATGAAAGCTAATTACTGAACCATAGCAGTGTTATGGAAGACACAAACCATGAAGTCAGGAGTAATTTGAATAAAAAAGGAATTGAGAGAGAAAAGTAAGCTGGCTATGTAGGAAGAGGTAATAAATTTAAGCTAATCTTAATTCTTCAAAAAGCAGAAATCTAATCCAAGAAAAGGCAGCATATGTGTTTGAACATGTGCAGCAAGGAAATTAGAAGATTGAGATGGTACTTAAAGAGTAAGGAAATAATTTATTTTGCTGGAGCAGGAAATTCGTGCAAGATAATAATTCAGTTAGAATGACATGAACGCATCATAAGGGCTTTTTAATCTCTTAAATGATTGTATTGGAATTCTCAGAATTCTAGTGAAAGTTTATGAGATATGAAACTAGGTCACCTATGCATGCTGCAAAGGTCACTTTCAACTTTAAAAATTTGTCAGATAGCCCTTGCTTTGAGAGGAGAAATCTGTCCAGGTGGAGGCTGAGGTCTCCTGCTCTGTGGGAGAAGAGCTGCTCCTCCTCTTTTCCTGAGCTCTTCCCTGTGTGCTCAGGTCAGCCTGGCTCCAGCCTGGGTGTGTTTTGAGGACTGTCTCTGATCACCTCTCCGGCCTGTGCTATGGATGCTGAAGAAGTTTTTTTGCACAGTGTGGGTTTTTGTGCATCTCTGCCCAATGGAAGAATCTCCAAGTCCTGTTTAAGTTGTGAATGAGGAAGTCAGGGTGAATGAATCCCACACCTGCATCTGCTCTATTTACCTGGTTTTCTGCCCTTTTGCCGTATCTCGCTTTTAACCCCAGCAAGTGCCAAAGCCTTTCAAAACTGAATTATAAAGAATTCACTAAAATAAAATTAACCACCTTTGTGTGGGGGGAAAAAAGATACACACCACATGCCCCCATATACCTAACAAGCTTTACTGAAAACATGGTAAAAGAGCACAGGGAAAGACAGGTGACACTTGCACACCCTGGCTTTTCCTTCCCAGTGCTTCCAGAGGCAGATTGCCAGCACTGCCTTCCCTTGCACCGTCTGTCCAAAGGTGCAGCCTGTGCCATATCATCTCATGCTTCACCTCACTGTTTTGTGATTTTCAGTATACACATTTTTTCTTTTTGTTTTTTTCTGTTTTCTTCCCCCCCCTGCTGTTTCTGTTAGATTTACTGCTGGAAATTCTCAGCCACACTGAGAGCCTGTCTTCCATTGATGTCTTATCTCACAAGCGTGGGTGTGAGCTGTAAGTGCTAGTATTTGGGCTGAGAGATGGTATTTTCTTTTAATGATTGACTTTATAGATCTGCCACAAAATTACAATGGAAACTAAAAATAATTTAGCACATTTTTAGTAAAGCTATAATTTGTATGAAAACAAAGGAATAATTCCATTAAAAGCCCTCACCTCTTCACAAGCTCGTCTGGGTTAGTGTTAGGCAAATGTAAAAGGTCCTTACTCTTAGATTATATTGATTATCCTTGTAATTTTCTGAAATCTAGAGGCAATTTATTATATATATAATTTATAACAGATGCCTCTCTGTATTTTAATTGCTGTAGTTGTGTCAGTCTTAAAAGTTTATTTTTATTACAAAATCAGATTGAGGAAATTAAAAATGTCTATGCTTACTTTTCTCAGGAGAGAACCATATCAGATCTAATGGATTTTATCACCATAGTTCTGCCAGAATTGAAGCTTGAGAATCCACTGTCAGAATACTAAGAATTATTTTTCTGCAATGTATTAAATCAATAATTTAGGATGATGATCTAATCTCAGGACTCACCCAACTATAACTCTGCCTTCTGGCGTCATTCAATAATTTATTAAAATGCTTAAGCATAAGACCTGGTGCACTCAAGTAGCAATGTAGAGAGAAAATGGTTTTATTATTGTTTCTGGTAGAACTGCTATTACTTAGACTAGGATAGGGCTCTTGGGAGTTGAGTCACTTGCTCAAAGGCTCAAATATATTAATGCACTTTTAGTTTCTTTCTTGTCTTGTCCTCTTATTATCATCTTTTAGGTTGCTGTTTTAGAATGCACTTGGAAGTTGGTTAATAGGGCTGGTTAGTTAACTAAAAGGAGTGTGTAAGAAGGCAGAGAGGTTTGTCATCTTGGCAGCTACTGCTTTGAAATATTTTTTAGTTTTTTATGTACATGCAAGCAGAAGCAAAATTAAAGATATATATGCTATAAAAAATAAAAATATGTACTCTTCTGTGCAACTCATAATTAACAAATACATGATTCTGAAATGTGTAGCTGTTGGTTTTTTTAAACAGGCTGTAGCTACTGTATTTTGGAATTGTGAATAGGATTTTATTCTTCTCTCTACCTAACAACAAATCTCGAGGTTTTTAATGAGCATAAGACAGCAATGTTTTTGTAAGCAGTCTCTAGTTCTGCAGCACAATCATAAATAGCAGGTACCTGAGTAACTAATACTGATTTCTGGCTCCAGCAGGTGATAATGCCCCTTTAGGGCTTGGGCAGAAAAGGTCCAGCAAATTTTACTGAGGCACTTTAGGAGATCGTGATCCTCTAGCTAAGTCAGAAGAGTGATAATTTCTCAGCTGTTTCCAGGTGAAAGCTGAGACTTTCCTTTTAGCTCAGACTGCTGATGAAAGTGGGTTTTAAGGTGCTGGATTGTGAATTAGATGGGAGAAGCAGGCACATGTCGTGTTGACTTCAAACAGAACCAAATTCTCCAACAGAACCACTGCAGGTAAAATGCTAAACCATGGCAGTGAGATTTACTGGAAATTATCAAAGGTGTTAGCCAGCATTTTTGCCTGTAGTCTTCCAATAAAACCAGAGTTCAAGTCAAATGCCCTTGAAAATTGTTGCTTAAACAGTTTTCACAGTTATTTGGTATTTGAAGCTTCAAATAACAGGAAGGCAGCTCTGTGGACTTAAGTAAGCTTAATTTCAGAAACAATTATCTATCTGGATTTCCTAAACCACTGATACATAACTCATTTCGGTGAGAGTAAGACATTATGCAAATCACAGCTAGTGACCATTCCCTGTTATGAGCGTCATGGAAACACATTATATACTGAATTATGTGAACAAAACGCACCTTAGCATTTGGAGTAGCTTTAATTGTCCATATACAGTCAACTGCTTGTCCTGGCTTTGTTTTTCCTTCTTGTTCTACTTGACTGGAACGTACTATTCCATCAGCTCCTGAGAGCTCAAACTGGCAGTCTAGGGAGAAGATAAACCTTGCTGTCAAATGCAGTATGATATTAATTTTAAATTTCATGTATAAAGAAATTGTTACTGTAATACTAGACCTGGGATAGGATTTAAAATGCCTCCTAGGTAAGTGAAGTCAGGATCTGCAACAGAAAGAAGTCATGAATCACAAGGACTATCAGTGTTTGAGAATCACTTCAAGGTTTAGTATTATCTGCAGATTATGTCCATTTTTTAGTATGTCACAATAAAAATTACCAGAAAGTTTACTGAATCAATTGGAGGGGAAAGAGGCAAAGTTTTTTTAGATGAGAACATTATTGCACAACGATTGACCTTATCAGAATAAGGCAATTCTATCCTGGCAGCTCACATTTCTAGCATAACACTAAAAATGACTATTCAGTATTTTGTTCCTACATTATGTTCTGAATTTAACTATTTCAGTTTTCACTGAAATTGCTGGAGCTCCACAAGAGTACAGGGGATCTTTCTGTGTGCAGAAAGATTATCTGGATTTATCTTATCAGACTGCTGTCTAGTTCTGAACAATTTGAACTGAGTTTAGCAGAATATATCAACACTTTGAAATTGCTAACTGCTCTTAATAATGGATGTGAAGAAGGACAGTTCAATCCTGAAGATCTTTTTTTCCTTGGGTACCTTTATCTCTTCTACTAGGCCAGGTAGTGCAGTTTTAGACCTCATTTCTGAAGGTAGAATTTCACCTTGATTGCTCCTCGATCTCCTTTCTCCTCAATATGACGTGTGACTGTACACATCTGTAGGAAACCTGTAGTACCACACTGTGTGCACAATACTAGTGAAATAAGAATATACTTTTCCATAATGGTTAACTGATGGTACTTGATCTACTGAGACTAAAACTCAGCTAAAAGCGAGTCTGTAATGGGCTGGGATGTCCAAGGCTTGCACTTCAGTGATCAGGTTAGTGTTTCCTCACAAATCAGCACAGAAATGTTTAAATTTATATTTAAAGTTCCAGCCTGGAACTATGCTAATCTAGTGATGTTTCTGAAATGCCTTTGGAAATGGACTTGGCAAAATGAGTAAATACTATCCCTATGAAAACGTTTTAGTGTGTTATTCCCAGTGGACTGGCCACCATGTTTATCTGAAGTTTCCAAGTCTACATCCCTAAGCAGTAATATATAATCATAGATATTGTATTCATCTGCTGTAGGGGTAAAGACCAGTTGGGTAAAGGTGACATTAAGTTAAGCCTGTGTATACATTTGTAAAAGGAGTAGAATTAACACTTTTACATTGCCTTTCATCCCAAAGGACAATAAAATGCTGATAACCACATATCCATGAAGTACAGCAGTCAAGCATTGCACAAGGACATCAGGTGAAATTTTCATGTAAGAATAATGCCCTGCCAGTTTTAAGTGGCCCCACAGAGCAGATGTACTCTTTGTTTGTCTAAAGGCACTGTCAGCACATTATCCTCTCCTTCGTACCTGTAAACTACACAGACTTGTGAGCAAAGAGCAGCTCTGTTTTCTGAGCCTGTGTGTTGAGGGAATCTAGTTCTACTGAGAGCTGATGCTTGGACTGTATAGAAACATCCTCTGGCTTTTCAGAATGGAGATTTAAAATGTTTTGCATCTGGCTGGAGTGCTACTGCAGATTTGCTTCAGGTGTTTTGGTCAGTGTCTTATATTCCTGGAGGACAGGCTGTTGCAAATGCAGCTGTTTGTGTGCACAGAGGCTCCTTCCATTACTACCACTGGTGAAACTGGTACAAGGTAGGGGAACAAAGGGGGATGCTGCTGAACACTTCAGCATGAACAAGATCAACTGTCCTCTTCACTAGCAAACTACAGACCTGTAATTTCCTTCAGTCAACTTTCTGAAGTGGTTATAGTCAAGTATTCCATGGAGGACTGAGACTGTGACTATCACATTGTCACTGTGCCTTCACAAGCACTAATGATGAAATGCAGCTCTAGACTGAGAGCTCAAACACACCCAGAGAGTTCAATGGGAGCAGATGGTCATTAACTCAGGATTTTAGACATCTTTACCTGGTATAAATGAGTACTTTGCTTGAAATCCCTTTCCTTCCAGCTCCTCATCAGACGTAAACTTGATCCACATAAATCTCCCTGTTGATCTAATTAGCGCAGGACTTTTCAGACCACAGTAACGATTGATGAGAGGGGAGAAACCGAAAGGTCCATCTCGAACCTCCAGATGATCAAACCGACATTCAAATGAGGGTTCTATGTAATAAGGTTCATCAAAGGTCAACTCAATTCTTTGTCGTGGAGCAGCTAGACATAAAAAAAAAATAGGATAAATGAAGGTCTAGATAAAAAACATGAAGACATGAAATAATGAACAGACAGGCCTCCAAAACAGCAAGTTAAAAAGAAAGTGGAAACTTCTCAAAATATATCTGGCAGTCTGCTACAAAAACTCAGATACACCATAATAAAATGTTTTAAATTATTTCATAAAAGATACTTTTACAGGATTTTTTTGCTTGCTGATCTTCATTGTTGAAAATTCAGAAATCACATAAATTTAATGCAGCACATGTAACATATTAACATATATGCAGAGGTAATCAAACAAGGTTTAGTTATTAAGATATAAATTAAAATCACTGTTATGCAAAAGTAAAATATACAATATAGGACAAAACTGTGAGGTGTGCAGAAAAAAGGGAAAAGAGGAAGATATGAAGAACTACTGACTGGTATATTTCTTAAACATATTGTCCAAATTTGCAGATCCATTGGCAGAAGACTTCTTTTATTAGACTATTCAGAGAAGTGTAAGTGCTTCAAATATGTTATTAATATGCAGGTAGCTACAGATGTTGGTAAGTGTGAATGAGTGGCAGCCTAATATCAGGATTTGAATCACACCCCTAAATCCTCATGAGATGCAGCTATGCCTACTTTGAGACTGGACTTTCACATCCATGGCTTTATATTGTGTGAATAACTTCAGTGTTCGTTGCTCTTGGCATCTCTTGAGTTATGTGAACTTTCAGATACTCACTGCTATCTGGAGTGCCAGCATTAAGGAATCCCATGCTGGCTGCTTTCTCTGGATGCAAAAAGGATTTACTGATGTGACTCTAACGCTCATTTCGTTAGTGAAAGACCTCACGCCTTCCTTATACATGAGTTACACACATTTTAGCTGCTTGTGCACCCTGGCAGTGACCTGCAGGAAGGCACAGATCTTGGCTAGAAATTCTGGAGGGCCTTGGCCTCACTCAGTACCCACAGTGTTTCTGTGTAAGGGCTGTGAGGAGAGGCTTGGGAGCTGATCCTGTGCCCGTGCAAAGTGCCTCGTTTGACCCGAGGCTGGACAGGCTGTGTGTGTTCCCTCGGCCCTCACGGTCAGGCAAGACCCAAACCTGAAACTGTGCACGTGTACATGCAAAAAGGAGGGTGTCTGTGAACCACCACTATACTGTACAAACAAAAACTCACTGAAACCTGTTACTTGAAACATTTCAATTAATTGATATGAATCAGATGATTAAGCTAGTATTTTTAGCTGACTTCAGTGGGGTTTGGGTGCATTCTAATAAGAGGAAAAATAATTAGAGTGTCTCAAGTCTTGCAGCCTTCATCCAAGATATTCTCATTGGAATGTGGCTTTATTCGAGTTAATGACATTTTTTTTGTCCTCAGCACATTATTTTAATAGTGACTTCAGCAGTGCTAACAAATCTCTGTATTTTTAGTACAGTGCTATGGCATTCAGATATATCTTTTTTATTAATGAAGGACAGCATAACGATTTTCTGCTGGTGAGACAGAATAACACAGTATGGTCTGAAAATAGTCTTCATTTTTTGCTGTTTATTATCAGTGATATTAAGATAACAAATTACAATTTTTATCTTAATAGTTCTGTGTCTTCATAGATTACAGTAGATCTGATGCTGCTATTTGTGGCTGTGAGGGTATGTCTTATTCCCTACAGCTAATTTTTTCATGTTTGCATTTCTTATTAATTTATTGTTATTACTTCAGAGAGCAAATTTAGCTTCTTGTTCAAGTAAATTTATGCAGAATTTATTATATCACCAGTATGGCAATGCAATACTTCACAGTATTGTAAAACGATACAGTCCTAACAGTTCAATATTATCCATTTAACAGTAAGATTACAGCACAACAAAACAGAAATACAGCATGTACCTTCTAAGATATATATGCACTCCTGATTTGGGGGGTACATGTTTGGGTAGTTTGGTGACGCAAAATGTCCTCCATTACTCGTCCGTACCCAGTTGTCGCACTGGGTGGGGGGGATTCGATTCACTCCAATATTTTGCCCACCTTAAGGGGAAAAAAAAAAGTGATAAAACAAATTTCTTCTGCAAGCATGCAGGTTTATATTGCAAAAGTAAAACACTGGCATGACACACAGCCTATAAAAGAGGACAGTAATTTATTTTGGTTGAAAACCCTCTTCTAAGGTGCTTGTTAATATCTAACTATAACTATGCAGTTTTAACTCGCAGACCTTTGAGAGGACACCCAATGCTGATACAGGTCTTAGCAGCCTCCAGTAAATTACATCACCTTCCATGGTATCTTGGCAGCTTTTTGATTTATGGGGTTGAAAACTCTCTCTCCTGCAGAAATTTTCCAAGGAAATTCTGTAGGTGTCAGTTCAAGGAATTCTTCTCCTCTTTTAAGAGTGGGTTAATCTCACATACGAGAAAATGAGGTTTGTGAAATTGATGCCTTCCCCACTCAGCAGTCTTCAAAAATGCTTGTGGGTGGATTATTTGAAAAGCTTGTTGTCAGATACAGAAAACATGAATTTCCACGGAGGTTTCTTTCCCACCTCTGTCATTTAAAACCATAGAACTTTAACTGGGTGAGTGAACTTTCACGTTCTTTGTGACTGGATTGCTTTGTTCATTCAGAAGAAAATGCAGCAAATGGGGGAAAATGGAAAACACTAGAATTCATATTGGTAATCCAAGAGCTATTAATACCTGAACACAAGTACTTTCTTTCATTTATACTGCTCAATTAAAAGTTACAAAACTCTTACATTTTTGACAGAAAATCATCAAACTAAAATTGTACCTTGTGTCTTCTGTGCAACAGCAATCCCTTCCACTACAAGGATTGTTACCAGCAACACTGATGAGAGAAATTGGACAGGAAAAACATCAGTAATTCATAAAAATTACCATTCTCTGCATCCCCGATTCATGCAAATCCTAGCATTACTGACCAAAACAACTGAGAACACACAAAAATATGTAATTCATTCATGTGTTTAAAATTTCAACTTTAGGAAACCAGTGCAGTCTACAAGCACTGTTGGTTCTTCTTCTAGGTTCCCTATGAAAGTGTATATGAGAATAGCAATTAATTCTTTTTGAGAAGACTTTAAGAGTATTTTCTAGAGCATCTACTAATTTACAAGCATTTTCTAAAGTTACGTGGTATCTATTTTCTATAAAACTTTTATATCTTGAAACAAGATGTTTCACTGCCATAATGTATCATATTGATCCCAAACCCCTATTTGCCTAATGTGTGCAAAAAGACTTCTCCAGCTTCCAAGAAATTAATCTGGACCACAGGATTCACTGCATGATCTTATCCCTACATGGATTTCAGGAGCACTATTGAATTGTGCTGCAGGACTGGCTGTTGTGATGCTGCCACAACACCAGGGATTTCTGCAAATGATGTGGCAGTAGAAAATGGGCAGATAAAAGTTATAGCCATCTTTTTCCTTCCTTCCTTTCCCTCCCTCCCTCCTTTCCTTCCTTTCCCTCCCTGCCTCCTTTCTCTCCCTCCTTCCCTTCCTCTGCCTTCTTCCCTCTTGGCTTTTCCTTACGTTTATGTTTTCCCTGCACCCAAGAAGCATCACTATAAACAGCACATATTAAAGATCCCAGATTCCACCATCCATCAGCAATTTTAAAGCACGCTTAATGTCCAGATTTTCCTAAAATGCTTTGCCATATCAAATTGTTAGGGATTACCATGAGGGGAAAAGGGAATGAAATGGACTGTATTAATATGCCACTCTTCAAATCTTTCATTTGCTTCCATCTTGAGTATCTCTGCAATTCTGACACATCTCTTACAGAACTAGCTAAGCAGGCCTGGACTCTGCCCTGGACAGAAGCTGACTGAGGGGAGATAGGATCCAAGTTACAAAATCACAAGTATCATTTAAATTGTGAATAGAGAGCACCTATTACTTGTCTCTTCTAGCACAGCAACCAGGAGCTATCAGGCAAAGTTAGCAGGTGGCATGTTCAAATTAAACAAATATTTTTTTCTTTTGTTTTTCTTTTCCTTTTTTAATGCACACACTTTGTAACTCATCCTTAAAATAAATTTTATTTCAGAAACCCCTTAAGCCATAAGTTGTTGGAAGTCTGGGGTAGTATTTGGGGCAAATATAATTTGCTCTAGTTTTATACTCTTTCTGCTTTTGTATCTCTGTGAAAGAAGATACCAGGCTAGATGGACCTTTGATTTGATCTGCTATGGCCTTCACACGTTCTTAATCTGCTGTCAGACAGGTCTTACCACTGCAGGAAAAGAAAAGAGATTTCAGCAGGAATTTTATTGTCACACTCAAGAAGTTAGTTTTATTTTCTCAGTTTTCCCATCTGGTTGCTCAGGCATTTTAGTGGCTCATGTTGAAGAGGCATTTTCTCCATCTGTGATTTTCCTTGTGTTGCTGTAAGACAGCCCTTCAGAGAGTTCCAGAGTGAGCATGTACTGACTGTGAACTACGATCATCTTGACCCAACTCATCTACCGGCTCCTGTAATGTTGGCATGGATATATTATCTTGGGAAAAGATAAAAGGAATCAAAGTCTGCTCCTGAAAGTGTCCATATAGCATTTGTGTTTTATTATGTATGTCTCTGCTGCCCTTTCTTCTCTCTGCCCATACTGAAAGAGGCTGTATTTCATTCTGAGACTTTCCTCACCAACAACTGCTTTTCCCATGTAAGTCAAGTTCATAACTGTGGGTGTTTTCTAAAATACCATATGGATCTTGCAACAACTGTTATGTTCCTAGAAGCTTATTTGATTTTTAGGCGTGGATTATGAGATAGTAGCTGAAGACTTAAGCAGTTTTTCAATTTCCACCTTTGCAATAATTCTGCATTTTCATCAACATACTGAAAAATATGCTTTCTAACTTATTATCCCAGTACAAAGTATCTGTCACTGACCATTGCTGACTCACTCTCCTTCAGATGAAAGCACCTAGCACCCCATTACTGGTCTTCAGGTTAGGAGCGTTCACTAGTCTTTAAAGCAAATAAACAAACATCTCATCAACATGACTGATGTTAGTTTTCAGCTGTTTTTAGGTTTTAATATTTCTTATATAGGTGCTACTATTTCACAGTTATTTGAGGCTTCTCTGTTCAAACTGTGCAGAGTTTAAATGCATGAACTGACAGTGCATTTGTGCTCCTGCATTTGTACTTGTCCCTAAAAGAGAGAACCTTGATACTGGTTATAAAGTTGTCAATCTATTTTCTCTGGGTTTTTCTACACTGGTTTTTCTACACTGGTTGTGGAGCAACAAGGGGACCCCTGGTGGTCTAGTGGTTAAGATGAGGCGCTCTCATCACCGTGGTCGCAGGTTCGATTCCCGGTCCTGCTTCAGGGACACTCCCCCGGGCAGATGGAGCTCGTCAGCCCCTAAGG
>JAWWLV010000021.1:7215878-7280334 GCA_035041135.1 Platyrinchus mystaceus
GGGCGGGCCCGCCCCGGGGGGCTCCCCGCCAGCCGCTGCGAGCGCAGCCCGGCAGCTCCCAGCCCGACTGGAGCAGCTGCCGGCAAATGAAGCTCATTTAAGATGTGAGGGGTGTTTGCCTGGATGAGCCGCTTGTACGCATGTGCCCGCCCCCCGCGGAGCCCCGCAAGCAGCCGCAGCCGGCGGGGCCGCGGGGCTCCTCCCGCTCGGCCGGGCGGCGAAGAGGGGGCGGCAGCGGACGGGGCGCTGGGGCAGGACCCGTGCTCGCCCCGTCCCCCCGGGGAGCTGGAGCTGGCACCGCCTCGGTCCCCCGCCCCGGTTCCCCTCCGAGCCTCACGTCCCAGGGCCCTCCTGCCCGCCGTCCGCCGGGATTTTCCCGTTTTTGCGGTACTGGGCGCACTCAGAGCGGGCAGGGCGGAGGGGGCGAGACGTGCGGCCCCTCTCCAGGACAGTGTGGCTCGGACGAGCCTGAATCCTGGCTGCCGGCCTTTGTTTGGGATCTGAGTGGGCTCCAGGTGGGGTAAAAGGGACCCGGTTCTTCCCTTCCTTTTCCGTCCCTCCCTCTCGCCCCCTCGCTCCCTGCGGGCAGGGAGCCCGCACGGCCCCGGCAGTGCGGCGTGCCCGGTGCCTGCCTGGCCGCAGTGTGCTGTGCGCTGCCTGCGGCTTGGGCTCCGGGAAGAGCCCATCACACGCTATTGTGCGGCTGTTGTTTGACAGGAGTGACAGCTAAAATGGAGCTATTACTTTACAAGAAGTTAATAAAAAGGCGCACTTAGCCTGCTGCCTGCCCTGGCTCCCGTCCCTCTGGTTATCCATCACATCGGGTTAGCTTGTGAGGGGACATGTTACTTAAGAAAAGGGCCCGGGGTGGAGGCAGGTGGCGATGTCGCGGAAAAGGATGACTGGAACCCCCGGGCGGGGAGGGAGAAGTCTCGGCCCGCGGATCCCGCCGCGGGGGCTCCCCGAGCTGGCGATGGAGGAGTGTGAGGGCGAGAGCCGGGAGCATGGCCGTGAAAGGCTGTAGTACCCATAGGCTACGTGTAAAATTACAGCAACACATGTTAATCCCTTAGAGATGATTTCAAATCTCCCACAGGCAGCACGGGTTGAAGTATCGCTGGGTATATCCTACAGGACGTGTCCTCCCTAGAACTGCCGATTAGGCGAAGCTGAGTGCTTTTTCGCTTAAGCTCCAGAAGTATCGGAACGAAGGGATGTGCGCGGAACGTGTCAAAGGTTTGCGCAGGGGGCAGGAACGGTGCGGGAGTTCCCGGCCCGGCCCGGCCCGGCCCCCGCAGGAGCTGCCGTGAGAGTGTCCCGGGCCCTGGAGCTGCTCCGGCCCTGCTTCCAGCACGTAGGGGGTCACGTTCTCCACTAAAGTCAGGTCTTCCCTTCTCCCCATCGCGGTCCTGCATAGTGATGCAGATCCGAACCTGTAGGTGCCCCACGCGCGCAAGCACCGTGTGGAAGCGATTTGGAAACCACTCGATAGACCCAACAGATTTTGCAAACTGTAAATCATGTGCATAATTGCAACTAGCGCTCCCGTCTGCTTAAAGAGTAGGGCAGCTCACTACAGTGTCGAACATGTTTGTCCGAGGTGAAGCTCTGGTTTCCTTGTGGTTTGGTGTTATGTGTTTGAATGTTAAATGCTTTCTACGATGCTCAAAGGTCAGCATATCCTGTTAGAAAAGGTCATTCTCTTGCTTCAGCTTATCTGTTAAATATTTCAGGCTCTTCAAGTCAATGTGATTGTCAGTTAGGGCGAGTTAATCTAGGGAGCGAGGAGCAGCTGGAGGAACCCAGTGCGGGGCTGCAGTGCGAGCGTCCCTGCCCAGCACCGCACCGGAGCCCCGGCGAGACCTTACAGTAAAGGTCCTGAGCTTTTCTGGTTATTAAAGATCCATTTCAGTGTTCTAAGAAACTTCATGACGTATTAAGCTTGATGGTCTGGCAAAATCCCAAGTTACATAATTATATTATTCTACTTACTTGAATTGTCCTTTCAATTTCAAATAGAGATGGTACAGTCCTCCTCAAAGCAGAGTTTTCCCATGAAATGTTAAATAGCCGCTGCATTCCAGCAGTGGATAAAGCGATTTCTCTGTGTTCACCTCTTAACCTATTTATAGTGGTGTGATGAAATGTTCTGTACTGAAAACTTCTATACAAAGAGAAGTCCTCATTAGGTGTATCTACTTTGCATTATTTTCTTTACTAACAAAAATGTTTACTGTAGTGACTCAAGAAAATATCAGACTACTGTATCTGTGCATCATCCACAATTTTTTATCCTCTCTGCAAATACATAATTGAAGGCTGACTGCTGTTGTGCAGATTGTTAGGAAACAGGGGGTTAGTTGCTTTTTTAAAATTTTTTTTGAATGCACAGTATAGCTGATGGCAAAATTTGACTTGGATATTTTTATTACTTGTGATGATATAAGAAATGAGAGAACTGGCCCGATTCTCAGATTTAAGGCTGAATTTGCATTCAAGAAGACTATTCGTGGTCAGTTGTCTCACACCAAAGGAACAGGTGAAAACCCTTGCAATACCTTGTGCTCAGTACAAGTTTTGGCAGTAATTGCAAAGACCCAATCTGCTACAGTCAATTTAACTGAAGAGCTGAACTTCTAGTTTGTCCATTAGAAGGCTGAACAGAGCTATTACACACCTGGGGAAATGAGCAGCTTTTCTATCCTGTTCTTTTCCCAGGGCTGTGTCAAGCTGTCAGTGTTGGAGATGCGAGTGGTAGCATCACTTTGTAGATTTGGGGCATATTCTGCCATCATTTTCTGCTGCTTTCAGAGACATTTCTGCTGTGGACACCCCTATTGCTTTGTCTTCTTGGACTTCTTGCTATAGGTGCTGCTTTAAAGTACTTCATAGTGAACTAGTGACAGGTCTGAAGAAGCTTTCAGTTCCCATTTTCTGAGCCTGCAGAGTGCATGTTTCCAGAAAGGAAAATGCTGTGCCATGGGGTCAAGCTGGCAGTAAGCTTGAGTTAATTAAACTTGAGTTTGGGAGTTAAGAAAGGTTGAAGACAGCTTTTGGACAGCCAGCTGTGTACTGTTCTGATGCTCTGTCGAGTCATCGTGATTATCTTTGAAGAAAAGTAGTTGAGGGAAGGCAGTGGGACTGCTCATTTCCATGTAGGTAAACACCTGCAGGAGCAGTTCACAAGGAGTCAGGTACAACAGGTGCTCTGCTGCAATTAAAGGCTTATATTTCTATTGTTAGAACTGGGTTTGCCTCCTCCCAACCGTTCTTCCTTAAAACTTCCTTTGGTTTGCTGTTCCGTGAGAAGTTTTAATTTTAATATTACCTAATGTATTTTTTGCTCTTGAGTAACAGATAGTACATCACAAATAGCTTTAAAGACCAGCAGCTGTTGTTTTTCAAAGAGGTTGCAAAAACATAGATGTCAACAGTGAATAATTATGAAAGGAAGTTAGGAGTTATGTTTTAACTGTTCTGGTACTTGGTTTTGTCAGTAGGATTTAGGTGCATTTGATAAATCCTGTTTGTATACAATTTCTACCGAGAAAATTATAGAAGGTGCAAGTGGCTCTTAGTGTGGTAACATAATATGTAATGATACATAAATATGTACAATTGGCTTTGTTGTTTACTACTGAGTTACAAACACTGCAAACTTTGGAATAGTCATGAAGAATACTGATAGTCCTCAGAAAGCTTACTGGGCACTTCTCTGCTAGGCAATATAATCAGATCCGACTGTTGGAATACACCTACAAACTTGGTTGGCTCGAATTGGAAAATTCATTAATTTCAAAGTAAGGTTATAATTGTTATGGATTGTATCATAGATAAGATCACATTTTTCACTAAAGTCACGAGTTAATTATAAAAATAATGCTGTGTGGCTAATTATTTTCAAAGTGACAGTGAGTCTGATTATAGTACCTCAAAAAATAGATCCTGTCACCAAAATGGAAAAAAACCCCATAATGGAAAACAGGGGGTTACTAAAGCAGCATAGCAATGTGTCAGATTTAAGATCTCTATTGCTCTCGATTTCTTAACATTCTTCTTTGATGAAAACATTTGCCTATCCCTACTATTTATTTACAAAGTATGAGATTATTGAAAGCATAATTTTATTTTCTGAATTTTTAAAAAATATTCTTTTGGTTATTAATACCTTCAAAACTGACACAGTTTTGACTCTGTTGATTATAATACAGTAGAAACTTATGGACTGACTCCTCCTTTTCTGTTGTCACTTATTTGAAAGAAGTTATAAATATGAATTATAATATATTGGTATCTATATAGCATCAATATCAAATACTGGAATTAATCCATGCTGGGGGGATGAACAAGTCGAGACAGCCCTGGGGAGAAGGACTTGGGGGTGCTGATGGGTGAAAGGCTGGACATGACCCAGCCCAGAAACCCCCCATGTCCTGGGCTGATCCCACAGCATGGACAGCAGGGGAGGGGGAAATTCCACCCCTCTGCCCCCTCTGGTGAGACCCCACCTGCAGAGCTGCCTCCAGCTCTGGGGTTCCAGCACAGGAAGGACATGAAACTGTTGGAGCAAGTCCAGAGGAGACCAAGTTGATCAGACGGATGGAGCAGCTCTGCTGTGAGGAAAGGCTGAGAGAATTGGGATTGTTCAGCCTGGAGAAGAGAAGGCTTTGGGGTGACCTAACTGCGGCCTTCCCGTGCCTGAAGGGAGCCCACAAGAAAGGCTCTTTTACAAGGTCATGGAGTGTCAGGACAAAGGGGAATGGCTTCAAACTGACAGAGAGCAGGTTTAGATGGGATATTAGGAACAAATTCTTCCCTGTGAGAGTTGTGAGGCCCTGGCACAGGTTGCCCAGAGAAGCTGTGGCTCCCCATCCCTGGAAGTGTCCAAGGCCAGGTTGGATTGCTCTGAGCAACCTGGTCTAGTGGAAGGTGTCCCTGCTCAAGGCAGGGGAGATGGAACTGCGTGGTTTTTAATGTCCCTTCCAAGCCAAGCCATTCTGTGATTCTACAGAAATCCTGAATTGACTTGGTGCATTTACAGTGATTACTTTTCAATTAATTGCAGCAAATGTTTCTAATATAGCTGTCTATTAAGCAAGATGGCCTCAGCACAGGAGGAGTATCATACTATATAGAATATGCCTATTAATCTGCAGCAGAAAAGTTGGTTCTTTTGTTGGGGGATTATAGTGCATTAATGATAAATCTGGTAGGAAGATTCAGTCTTAAAGCTTCTCATGGAAAATGAGAACAAAGAAAGATGGTATTTCAACAGCCATCTGTCAGTTGGCCTGTCAACAGTATTTTTATATAGGTGAAATTTCACACTGAGGAAGCCTTCCAATAGTATTTCTCACCAGGGCTGTGTTAGAGTGGATGCATTTTGAAAATGTATGCAGTTAGAACTACTTCTCAATTCTCAGTTACTGTAACGATCACCTGGAACAGCACTTTCTAATTGATGTTGCTTTCTTAAACTTACTGGTGGAAGGGTAATAACTACCCAAACATATTTTGGATGCTTATAGAGTAGAAAACCAAATTATGACATGAAACCTTTGACAAGAGGTTTAACAATATTTAATGCCTTAATTCAAAATCATATGCATATACTGTGTGAGCCAAGCTAGGAGTAGTTAGAACCTGTGGAAAACTTTATTATAAGACAGCTATTAAAGCACCAGTAATGTATATAGTGATGCAACGATGCACTACTGAGCATGCAAAATACCTCAGAGCAAAAGATATGAGTTCATTGTTTTGTAAACTTGACAACAGCTTAAATGTCAGCATGAGGTTATTTTATTCCTAATTGCTTTTTCAAAAAAACATAAGGAAGCTAATCTGTGTGTATTATATTGTGATAGAGGGCTACAGACAACTTTGCTACCACAGTGGCATTATGCATTTAGCATTATTCTCCAACCATCTGAACAAGACAGGAAAATATATTGAATTGTGCGTCTTTTTAATAATGAAAACTGTTCTTTCTTTTGCTGGTGGGAGCCCATTCTATCAGTGTGGTTTAAAAAGTCCAAAAGCATTAAGTATTTCTCAAAAAAAATCCTTACTTTTTCATGCCACTTTGAGAAATATTAAAGGTGAACATTAAGTAAATATTCTGTCCTGAATAATACCAGTCATGTGATATGAAAGTCTCCTGTGTTGGCATCTGAGCAGTGCATATTGGAAATATCTAGTAAAACTTTGGAGACTGTAAACTCATGGAAAATAGAAGCATGATTATGCTTAAGAGACTCTTCGAGGATCCCAAGTACACTGTGCAACTGTAACCTCATCACCATTTTAAATACTTAAAGTTGAGCTACTCATCTTATGGAATTATTACGACATTTGGGCATAGCAGTGTCCGTAGATAATGTGCATTTTTTATTCTCAGTTCCTACTACAGTCTTATTTTATCTTTGTGTATCTCATCACTTAGCAATAAATTTTAGGGCGTCAATCATCATTTTCTTTCTTTCTACTCAAAAATGCTTCTTTTAACTTACTGAAAAACAAAACCAAACAAATAATCCCGTATCCTTCTCACATATCTATCTATCTATCTATCTATCTATCTATCTATCTATCTATCTATCTATCTATCTATCTATCTATCTATCTATCTATGTTATTTTCATAATGACTTTGGACCAATCTAAAATAAATATGGTTATACTTTAATTATAAAAGCAGTTTATGTAATCCTGATACATTTTTATGATTTTAATTTTTTAATGTGTTGTCTTCTCTCCAGAACTAGCACACATAAATACTGCATCTATCCCATGATGACTGAACCAGCATTACATTGCAGGTTTCTTTTGGTTCTCTAATTCCTAAGTTCTTTAACTATTGCAGAGATGGATTTAAACAAAGAAAAATACAGAATACTTTAGATTAAGCACCATTTAATACAATCAAAAGAATTAACAATGAAGTCAACTGAGAAATTGCTTATGTTTAATTTTCAGAAATCAGGTTATTTTGCAGGAATGAATAAATGACAAGACCAATTCAAGTGGTACAAGGTATTCTGCTTGCTGAGATGGCAACACTTGATTTACACATCTTTCTTTCTATCAAATATTACTAAAGAATTGGTACATAAACAAGTTCATGCAACTTGATCCCTTTACTAAGAAAAAGAAATGTACAGTTCTGTTAAATAAAGGCCAAATGCTATTATATACAGGCTGTTAACTGAAAGGCCTTGTGAGACATTCAGGTCTAATTTTAATACTTTCCAAATAAATACCAAATAATGCAACATTTACAAATAACACACCAACAGTATTTTTACGGTAATAATCTTGAAAACCAGAATTCAGTATTTCAATTAAGCAAATGAGTAGCAGCTCCTTCATAAATATTAAGGCATGTCACATAGCATCAAAATGGAACCGATGAGCCTCCTGTCGCTTCTCTCTGTCATCTGCTTTCTGAAAAATATTAATAAAAAAAACACTTTGTGGAATCTAGAGCAATACTGTTACAGAAATGAATTGTCAAGTGTCAGAGAATGGTGGATTTTTCCTGAGTCATTCATTTGACAAAAGGCAAAAAAAGCTTAGTAAAACCCCCAATAATTAACTTTTAAATGATGTAAGCTTGAAATAGCAATAATTATGCAAAATTGGCTTCTGCTGTTAATGCTCTGCTGTTGTAGTATTTATGACCCATTATTTTCTGTTATTTCTTATAATGCTTTTAAAAGGAATAAGTCAAACCTGAAAACTGTTTCCTAGTATGCATTTACTCTACCTTATAAATATGAGATGAAACTACTCTGGATTAACTGTAAATGTCATTTATGTTACTCTTCAGAAGAATCTCATTTAAAAAACCATTCTGTTAAATACAAATTTAGACCAAGATGGCAGTTCAACCAACAATTAACAGCACCAGGTAGGCTAAAAATGTTCTGTGTTTTTTGTTTGTGTTAGGAAAATGTGAAGTAGAGTGTGTTTCCCACACACTGACCTGCTAAAAGAGTAGCTTAGATGGTGCTTGGAAAAAATAAGTATATTTAAATTGTACCTATAATCCATCTAATGTGTAAAAACGTCCTCTCCCACGAGTCTCCTCTTGTGTGCTAAAGCAGTAACAGAGGATGGAAGCACTTCTCTAAGGATTTTTGAACTCACAGTGTGAACTTTTCTAGAAAACAGCGTTTTTGTCATGACAGACAGTATGTGTAAATCCCAGCATGAAAGAATTTAACAAAACAGATTGAAATGCTTTTTAGCTGCTTAGACCCATCTTTTTTTGATGAGTAAAACAAAGAAAAACCTTTCCAGTGTGCTGTTGTGTGGGCACTCAGATTTGTATCTCAGTTGATAAATATACACCACAATTGTAGAAATTGGTGCACGTCTCCTGCCATGGAAGTTTGTCATCTGCTTTGGTTCAAGGCCAAATATTTCTTCATTACACAATGTTTATGTGTGATAGCAGCTCCATTGGCTTAACTATGGATTTTACTGCATTTTGTAGCAGCGTCAGAGCTGTCAGTGAGGTTTAAGATGTATCAGTCTGGCTTTTTTGGCAGGGATTTTATCAATGTCAATAGAATTTTGAATGTCGAAAAAGGGGTGGGAAGGAGGGAGTGGCACACTCTTTCCTACATTGAAATGCTTGTCACATTCCACAAAATTTCACAGTCCCACTTAGAAAACAATTTTCACTCCATTTCTTGTATGCTTCCTGAAAAAATTACTGCTTCAAATTTGACAGTAACCGATACTCCGGTGGATCCATCAAAAACCTTCTCTGGCAGCATTACCATCACTGTGCAGTGCTCACATGACCAGCCTCAAGACCCCAAAGCACATTATAAAGAATGGAAATACAGGAAGATCAAGGTCCTTAGCGAATGGAACACACTGTATTTGTGGTAACATGAATAATGGTGTCAATTCTTCCTCAATTACTCTTTCATTTGATATATCAAAACTAAAAACTAGTAACTGAGATTTCAAAGCTCTTTTTTTCCTTTTAAATGGATCCAAAATTTCTCAGGCATGACAGCAACACCTACCCTAAACCCTACAGTTATTGCAATGCTACAATACTTGGCTGGCAGATAAGTGTGTGAGAACTATTGCAGACAATGGGCTCCTATTACTACCTATCTGCAGGGGTCAAAGTACAGGGTTTATTTTTGCTGCTGAATAAAACACTGCAGCTCACAGACACACATCCTCTGGGGGATAGAAAAGATTTTAAGTGGCAGTACATATCCCCTTCCTTTCTTTGCTACAGGTACTCCAGAGATCTGCATGGGAAAATGGCATTTAGCCAGGATGGTATTTTTATGAGAGGATTACTGAGAGACAGAAAGCTAAGAACAAGCTTAGAAACAAGGAACTTTGGAGTTTAACTTTAACAATGTCAGTGATGCACAACACAGCCTTAGTTCTTACGTGTTCACTACCTCAACCTTCTGAAAAGTGGGAAGGTAAAAATCAATAGGAAGAGTATAGGAATTAACACATTTATACAGTGGTCTGAAAATACACACAATTTATCCAAATATTGAACCTATTTTGAGCAAGACTGCAGAGTTGGAAATGAGTTTATAATATAACCAATACACCACTTCATACACATACATGTCATGGGGCTTAAAATGGCCCCAAAAGTACTCTGGTCTGAGTCCTTCTTTACATTGCAATGTTTGAATTACTGTATGAAAAATTGTTTAAAATGGTGCCATTAAATTTCCATTTCTCCAGGTGGAATTATACATAGTCAACCTTTCCCCAGCTCAAAGTCCAAGTACCTATTCTGCTACTCCTGTTGCTTAAGATATTCTGGAGACAGAATTAAACCCAGCCAGTGCCCAGCCCAAATCCCAGTTAGCAGTGCTTTCTTGGTACAGCAGGACATGCTAATGACAGTCATCATAAATTTCATATTTCTTTGTTTTGTGTGTCTCATTCCCAGCTTTATTATTACTTGGAGATGTATTTAAAGTTTTGAAGAGTGAAGACTGACAGACAAATACCATTTAAAGATGAAGCATGCGCAAAGCCCGTCTGAACGTTTAACAAGGTCATTTTATTTCCACAAGCACAAAATAACAAACAGTTCTACCATGTCAAAATGGGCAGTAATTTTATTTGACAGCTAAGATTATGGTTTGGGTATGTAGTAGCATTTATTGGCAGTCCTGCCAGTTGGATATGATTGTGAACTGAGCATAGTTGAGAAAAATGGGAACGCATTTCTTTTGTGACATGAAAGGCCTCTTTGGAAATGCTTCTTCAAATCAATGGATTTCTATACACTGCATGTATAATTCAGACCCACAGAGCAAAGAACCAACGTGCACATGATTGACTCCCTATGCATTTCTGAATGCTAATGTCAGTGCAATCAGCAAAGATAGATACAGAAAAAAAGACATTTTCCTTATTTTTTAGATTAACAGCAGAACTCAAGATAAGTAAACTAAGTTTATGTTCCATTTTCCAAAACAGTTCTCCTTAAAACTGCAAAATGGAAGGCTTAGATATGAAACAAAGACATCCCATTTAAGTTGGAAATAACAACTTAATGGCAAAAGCTTGTCCATGTTGCTCTTCATTTCCCTTTTTAAGTGACTTAAAGCTTAAATAAAAACAATGCCAACTTTTAAATTTGCAGTGAATACTAAATTAATAAACACCTTTTGGGAATTAATTCAATCTGTGTCAGAAATTATACCGTAGAAAAATAGTTAAAAGAATCCCTAATGTACAGGGCTGTAAAATATTAGGAAGTGTTAAATAGCATAGAAAATATTCTAGTTAATTAAGCTTACCTTTTCTTGCCAGTGTAATATGCCAATTATTGCCAGGATGAAAACGCAGACACCAATTAAGGCTATAGCTGTGAGCAGTACAATGTTACTTGGGGTCAAATACAGCTTGGCACTCCAGCTATACCAAAGAAAAAAATCCAAGGAAACATTAACACCCTTCATTAGGAAGCAGAAAACAGATTTAACTTACAAAGATGAAAAGAACCAGTTGGGGTAAGACAGGTGACAACTTGGTCTTCAGTCTCTCTACTTAAGAGACTGAAGCTTAATGATGTTTACTTGGAAATATATGGCTTAATATAATTATTTTCCAGTAATACCATGTCTAAATGCAGTTTCTGTTTAACTTTTCAAAAATGCCATGGATATCCTCAGGGAATGAGTTTTTTCTCATTAGGAGATTTATCTCCTGCCCCTGCCTGGGACAAAGTAAAACGTGTAAGAAAAACTTCCACAAAAAAGCCTGGGGCTTGGGGACATGGAAAAGCAGAGGGAAATGATCCAGTAAGATGTTTCCTCCACATGAGAAGCTGCTCTTGGACAGGCTCATGGGGCCAGTTCTCTCAGTCTGACGTTTACCCAGGGACAAATGCAGTTCTAGGCAATATAACCAGTGGATTACAGCAGCAGAATGCTGGAGAGCAACAAAATTAAATATTGTAAGGGCTTCTGGAAGACATCCCTCAAACAATGTGGGGCCCTGAGGCCCAGTGAACACCCTTTTTGTACTACAGCTTCCTGTCAGGGGACAGCCATCAGCAGCAGGCTCTGTGTTGAGGCAGCACTGAGGCCTCTCAGAAAATAACATACCTATGTTAAAAAAAATTAAGAAGTTTTTATTATGAAATCTGATTTCTTCTGGGGATTCTATTCTCTGCTATTCTCCAGTGTCCAAAAACTCCCTTTATAGGAAAGCAAAAACAGTTTAAGGATGACAGAAATTTTTTTGTGCAACTCATACCTTAAAATACCTCCAGACTATAACTAAATTTTCATCTGGCAGATGTTATTTCTGTGGTTGTTAATTAGCAACTCAAGCAGCACATCCATTCTTAACTGTTATTTGTCCTATAGTAAAATTAACTGCTGAAACTGATGTCAGAATCATTTCTGCATGATAAATGCAACTGACCTCACTGGTAGATCAAGCGGCAAAAAGCAGCTGGAATATTTGGCTAATGTTTTCTCTAATAGCAGGGAGAGAAACACGCTCTCTTTCTGGGATAAACATTTCATTTGCAAAGTGAATTCTGTGTTCAAGCTCTCGTGTAACCAAGCCATTCACCTTTACCTAAGGAAGAACATTCACACCTGCAGCAACAGCTACTGCATTCAAAGGGCTGAGCCAAACCTCTTCTATGGACCCACACAGAACCTGCATATTTGGTGCAACAAAAATGCTTAATTCAACCATTACCATGCTTTTTTGTAATTTGTCAGTAAGAATGTCGGTACATCTAGCAAATATTTACGGGTGTTGAGCAGGTAAAACATTTTGCTTGTTTGTATGAGCTGGTAATAGATTTTGATTGTTTCCAGGCACCATGAGAGAGTCTGTGTAAATACCCGGGAAGGATCCTGCTCAGGGACAGAGGCAGCTGCATCTCAGAACTGACCCCCTGTCCTTGTTATCCAATTTACTTTTATACAAGTAACTATTTTTAAACCTACATATAATGCCTAATTTAAACTGTGTATTAATGTAATTTTGTGAAGTGTAAAGCAAAATGATGGAGTTACCTTCGAGGAACATTATGAGGATAGGGAATGACTATGAGCTGGGAGTTTGGTATGATAGCTGTCCATTCCTGTTTTCTTATGGACTGAAAGAAAAACAAAGGCTCTGTCAATTCCTAACAAAACAATATACTTAAAAGGAAAGAAATTCTCTGTTGAAACATACAAAAGGAGAAATAAACCCCCATTTTTTAAAAAGAATTTTAAATATAAGAGATTAATCCCTTAATGTTGTTTAAACTTTTTATTCTGAAAGCTCCAAAGTGCTTAAAAAAACCCCCTAAAAAACTAAAAGGCAAATAACTATTTCTGACATGAAACACAGCATCTGCTTAAAAAGTACAAAGCTACAACATAATAAGGAAAGAAGAAAAGAATCGACTATACAAAGGAGGCAGGCAAAGCAATTATCCAAATCAGAATTTGGTCAATTTGAGTACCTTACTTTTTAAAGTAGTACCATCAGATCTTTAAAGACTGGAAATGGTGAGGACCCCACTTTTGTGTTTCATCTGAAGATTAGAGCATCACAGTAATCTCCACCTCCCATCACACTGATCATGATTTTATCATTGAGGCAGAAAGGATTATGTGAGTTCCAGGCTGGCCAGACCAACCCCAGGAAAGCCTTACAGCTATTACAGTCCATAATAATTGCACTGTCAGATCTAATACCCATTTGCCCTACAAACTACATACCTGTGCTAACACTTAAGAGACAGCTTCAGTCATCCTTTGCTCTTAGCATTGGCTTCAGAGCTTACATACCCCCAAAACCCAGGCATACATTGTTCTCTGGGGCAAACTTTTCTGTATTAAAACTTCTTTGATATTCTTACTTCAGAGAATTAAAATAAAGAGTGTCCCTAGCAGTATTTCCATCCAAACTCTTTTAAGAAAGGTAACACCATAAACATTGACAATCTTCAATCTCAGCTCACCTTTTCTCCTAGGGGACGAGGGATGCCAACATACAAATGGTCGAGGAAGTTGGCACTACGTCCCAACCCCAGCACGTTGTAGGGCAACTGCAGAGAGTAATGTGCTGACTGGCTGAGCTGTCCAGCTGAAATAAAACCAGAAAAGAAGACTAAGTAGGTATTTTGGGGGACCCCCCTGCCGCCAAATCAACTGCCACACCACCAACTCGCTAGACAAACACATATTTCACAATCAGTAATAAAAATGTTTAACAAAATTTTACCAATCATATGATTATTTAATTCTTAAAGGCTCAATCCCGCATTTGCAAACTATTTGTGGGCACTCACTAGGAGAATAGCTTAAATGCTTATTTCAAGGAAAGACATTCTTTTGAGCACCATTTATATGTTAAACCAAATCTCCCTTATTTGTTACAAGTTGAGAAGAAATCAACTATCCACATTTATTTTGATATGATTAGTGCCAAGTCTTTTGCCCCACTGATTTACAAGATCAGACTTGACATGTTAAGGTTCACTTCGATTCTTGTTGATCAGTAATTACTACTGAGTCACAAAATTAGCTATGTAAATTCTCATGAACAAATGTTTAAATAATAAATTGATTTAATGAAAATAGGATTACAGTGGTTGCAAGTTAATTATAATTAAAGGAGAAACTGGAGGGGAAAAAACAGATTCTTGGTTTCTTGAAAAGGCAGTAGGGAAACAGACAAATGTTGCAGCTACCCACAAGTTCACTGACATCCCATTTCCAAAGTATCCAGTTATTCCATTGATATAAAAAGTCTTGTAATCTTTTAATTTTTGGCAAACAGATTCAGATCCTCTGTAGATTCTTTGTTCATTCTCTAGAAAGCCTCTTAGTGAGTGATCTGGTTACGCAGCAGGAATGGTATCAGCACCTCATAAACCACAGGGAATTCAGCCTGGATTAACAGAAATGAGTTCAAGGGATACTTGACAGCCACAAGTAGGTTTACGTGACCAAAAGGAAGAGTTTTTCACAACGATGTGATGTAGTCAGTATTTCTAGAGCATCAGATATTTCTCTGCTTTGACCCCTGACAGATTCTGCCTGAAACTGGAAATTTTAAATTAAGTGACAAAACAGAACCAAATATTAATTAAAGAACAGGAATTCACATTTGGTAATGAATTTACAGCCAACTCTTTTTTACCTCCACACTCTCATCCAAGGCTTGATTCTGGAAGTTGGCACTTTGCTTTAGTATTGGAGCATGATGATTTTCAATCCCTCTTCAATACAATGATTACTTCCTGTTCTCTTTTTCTGAACCCCCCTGCCCTTCACCAGCTCTTGATGAAGCCACTTGCCATTTGCTGTCAGACATGTTTTGAAACAGGCCTGTTTAATCATGAGGTAAATATTCTGTATTATTGTAGCTTTAGAGCTATGATAATTTTATTTTAGAAAGGAAGATAAATGTCAACTAAATACAGAGCTCCAGATGAGATCTGAAAAATCAGCCTGATGCAGTTACCTCTTTATTAAGCTAAAATGTCATTAGCAAAAAATCCCCAACCAGTAACAGTCTTCCTAAAGATTATACATATTTTAGATTTACTTTTCCCCCGTGTCAGCCATATAATGAGCAAGCAGATGAGAAATATTAAATTGGATTTGTACTTTCAGTGCTCTGTTAGGAGGGCAAGGTGTACTGTGCACACTGTTAGGTAAATTTCCCGATTATGGAAGATGTGGCACTGATGAGCAGCTTTTCTCTTTAAGAACACGGATTTTTCCAGTAAGTTGAGATAACAGATCTGAGTCCTGAGACTGTTCTTGCTTTGTCACTGCCTTCCCTGACATGATCTTGGCTAAACTGCTCATTTTCCAAATCTAAAACGTGAATAATTCCCAAATTAGAGGAAACGTAGTATCTGAAAGCTCTGGTTACCAACAAAAAAGTAACAAGGAGCAAAGGTGGGTTTATTAAATTTGACTTAGTTATAAAAACAAATCAGGTATGTGTTACTTGATTATGCTGTAATAAAGAATTTTAAAATTTGGTTCACTAATACTGAAGGATTGGCCCCAAAAGAACAAAGTACTGCTGTAACATATAACATTGAAGAGCTTTTAGAGTTATTTTTGAGTGAAATATTTAGGATCATGACAAGACTGCCACTAAGATCTTGCTTTTTTCTTTCATCATACAAATGAAATGAATGTCAACTAAATTAAAGGAAATAAAAGAAAATGTCATATACTGTGTGCAGTCAGCCTTAAAGAGGTTAGAGAGTCAGATACTGCAGCTGCAATTCTTAAAGCACTGAATAATTTCATGGCTACTAGCACTGGTTCTTATGCCTACTAAGATAAGGATAATGAAATCTTATGCTTCAGGATGTAAATAGATCATTTGCAAAGGTCAGAAAGGAATGTTTTCTTCTACACAGCAGGCAGAAAATGTGCACATACCTATTTTTTTATTTGCCTTTAAAGTGGATGGTAATAACCAAGCAGGATAATAGCATATAGAAGGTTCTAGTTTACATTAAAGCTGACTAAGCAATGGAGATCTTTGAGTCTATTTCTTGTTTTACTCCCCCTATATCTATCATAAATTCTGTTTGATGCTTACTGAAATATTCCACTCAGAATTGCAACCAAGTAATTAAGAATGACAACTACTCATCTGAGAAACATAAAAGCCCTGAACCAAGATGAAAAATAAAATGAGAAATTACAGAGTAGTGTCAATAGTTTATTGTCATATCTGAAGTTCTCAGTCATTGGCAATTAATTTACTTATGAAAATATTTCAAATTTAATTTAAATAGCAATTTGCCCTATTGTAAAACTATTGTGAACAGCTTTCTACTTGTTCCAAGAAAATTTGAAAATACTGTTGCACCTTCAAGGAGGAGGGTGGGATTTATTTCTTACACTAGAATTGTTCTTTAGGCTTTTGGAGGTCTGTGCAGGTAGATAGAGGAAGTGGCTGTTACTTCACAGTTTGTTTTGCTTCATCAGTAGAATCTTGAAAATTTTCAATTTTCAAGAATTGAAAATCCTCCTCCTGACCATGTTTTTCTTTTTGACACTACTTTTAAGACTATTCAACACTGTATCTTTTGCGCTATGCTTCTTGTTTCAAATCTGTTATTTTGAAGCATCCAGATATCATGAGCTTTGCTGTCAGTACAAGGGGGGGTGTTTGTATTTTTGTTTTAAATCATAAATCACTAAGTTTGTTGCTTCAGACTTAGGGCAGAATAAAACCCTCAACATTTTAGGACACAGTTTTCAGTGGTTTCAGCCTGTCAGAGATCAAATTTGTAAGAAAGAGCTAATGATGTTGGGCAGCCAAACCTCAGAAGATTTTGCAGAGTTTTATATTCAGAAACCATCCTGGACATCTCTGAATCAATCTCCTTACTTTTGAAGTCTGGCATATAAAATTGGAAGCAATAGGTGTCATTAACCTCTCTGAAGTCTTGTCTGAAAAACAGAGTGATGTGTCGTCTGTGACACACACAGTCCTTGTTCTTTTATACCTGAATTAAGTCATTTTCCTTCTGTTCCCATTATCCTGATGTAAACTTGCTGAAAGCTCAAGGGTACCTGCTCTCCCCTAAGCTGAACTGTAACATCCTCAGCAGTTTATTTCAGGCAGCAGAAGCGCTTAAATGACGGATTTCACTTTCTGAAGGGGAGGTGATTGTGTTTACATGTAGAAGCAATGCCTTGTTTAAACAGCACTGATAATACGAAATACTGGATTTATGAACAGCCTACCTGAACCCACAGAAACAGATGCACAATACTGATAGTGTTCAATCAGTTTAAATAAGCTTATTTTGTGAAATTAAATAGAGCAGAACATACAAGATCACTACACAGAACTGAAAGACTAATGGAAAATGATTTCAAGCTTGTGGTTTCCTGAAGCACCATTCTTCTAATGTTTTTATTATGATTTTCTTGACAAAATATCATTTGCATTTAAGTAGTCAATTAAAGCCATTCAGATTAATTCAAAATACAGTAATATTTAGGCTTTCAAAAGTTCCCCAAAATTCAATATATTAGGCCTGAAAAGCTAAATGTATTTTCATAAATAAAAATGTTATGCCATTATTTCTTCCAGTTGCTACAATTTTTTTCTAATTTGCAAAATGATGCATTTATCAGAAGCCTTAATACATCCACCAGAATAGTAACCAAAGCTTTTTGTGAAATGTGAATCAACTTGTCAAAAAACCCGAAAAATCTAATGGAGTTAGAAAATGTAACAAGGAATTGCTTAGTTTTAGATATACATTATTTTTACATTTTGACAATGTAGGCATCTTTTCTGGTAGAAAAAATGGTATCTGAGTTGTAGCCGTTAGTGACAGACTTCTGTACCATCACCTACCTTAATACTGAGGTCAACACACGAATGACTCTTTCACATAGATTAGATAAACATATACATCCTAGAAAAAATAAAAATTATTCCAAAAAAATGCCATGCAGAAGTTGCCTGGGTTGCTGCATAGCTGGGAACAACATGCACTCAACAGCTGGAATGAGACAAAGGTTTAAGTACCATTTCCCAGTGAATACGTGTCACTTCAGCTGCGCAGTTGAAACACTGCAGTGATATTTAATTTACAGCCATTCTCGGTATTGTGCTATGTTGCACAAAGTGTTTCCCCATCTTTTGAAGCTGGCAGCACTTTATTTTACTTGAAAATATGCCAAAACAATTTACAGCAAGAGAAGGGGAAAACATAACTGATAGTAATTACGGACCCACAGAATATGCTTAAGAATTTACCAAGCAGCTTTCAGAAAAGAAACCGAGAACACCAAACAAAAGCCCAACAACTTCAAACTTGAAAGCTTTTTAGAAAGTTGGAGAATTTGATTTCCTTGGCTTTAGCTGACAGCTTTTAGTTCCCTTATTACTGCCTTTGGAGCTGTAGGTCACTGGCTGGAAAAAATGCAGTGGGGAAAGAGCTCTTCTGCTTAAAATTATGCTGTGGTAACTCCAGCTTTCTGGGGCTGAGGGTGTCTCCCTGTCCTCCTCAGCTGGTTGCCTCTTTTCCTTAGTCCAGCCAAGAGTAAATTCCAGATTGATGCAGTACACAACTTCACCTCTCAACCTTTTCTGCAATACCTTATTCTGGAATTCTAGAAATAATATGGGAAAGGGACTTGTGACTTTGGCACCAATGACTTGCAGTGCTGCCAACACTTATTCTGCAAACCCAAACTGCAAACCTGATTCATTTATATGAGAATATGTATTTTCAAGACAGATAACTTTGCACCATAAAATTGAAAAAGTAAAACTAGTAAGTCTTTAAAACCCCTCAAATGATAAAATGATCATATTGCTGATATTCCACCCACTTGCATGGGGAAAAGTTGGGTCATTTGTAGTGCCTAAATATCTGAGGTAATATTTCATGCAACATTACAAGTTCAAATAGTTTTCTAAACAAGAGAGTTATATAGAAAAACACACTAGCAGGGTATTCCCACCTATAGCAACCAGAAAATCCCTCTTAATAGAATCCCGCTATTCAATTATTGAATTACTCCAGCTTGTTCCATGGATACACTCTTCTTTCAAATGGCCATTGAAAATAAGCTTATTTTGCCTTTTTTCTGGTACATATTGCAACGTTTATGTTTAAATTCGTGACTATAAAGGCTGCTAGACATTTGTGTTCACCTCACAATTCAATTTAGTTAAACAGCAGGAGAACTCAATGCAACAACAGGGAAGAGTAAGCAGATTTCAAAAAACCAGAAGGGCACGACTTCACAGCATGTGAAAGGTCATTCTGCCATGGAAGGTTTAAAACAAAACAAAGCAAAACCAGCAAAATGAAAGAGCTGTGAAATGAGGGCTGCAAAGGCCGTCAGTCCACACAGCTTCAGTCATACAGATGCTTAAACAAATTATGACTTGATCCATATGAGCCATTCAATGAAACTACTCATAGGATCACCTTATGCCCACATGTGGATATGGATCTTTGAGTAAACCTTAAACATTTATTGTTCTGTTGTTCCTCGCCCACAGGATTAGTATGATTGGTAGACACAAGCTGCAAATATGACCCTATTTATTTCAAACTCTACCAGTGTATTTTTACTTCAAGAGAGAAAATTAAGATGTCCATAGTGCTGGCTGAAACACAGAAGATATTCTCCCAATAAAATCCAACAAAAGCCTGGAAATGCAGATGTAGAGCTGAAAATTCTGGCTGGCACTCAACTGTGGGATCTCCTTAACAATAACAGCTCCAAGACAGATGGGGATGGAGAAGGCAGATCACAGGATATCGATCAGAAAGCACGGCTTAAATTTGAGTTTGTGTGCTTCCCCCAGATTTACACCTGGACCTGAGCTCAAGCACGAAATTCCTTAAATATTTGAAGAAGCTACTGCAGTTAATTTTCCTCTCAGGGGGAGAAGGTCTGTGGAGATATTAACCCCAGATGTAAGGCCCAGTACTCCTCAATTCTACTGCTCATGTTGGCAGTTGCTGTTCCCTGTAGCTAATTGAACAGTATTTCTTGTTGTAAGATTACAAGTGAATTGAGCAATGGGAAAGTAAAAGCAGAGAATACACGCTAATTATTATTCTGATATCTTTTAACAACATACTGGAATGTTAATAGGAAAGAGAACAATTCTAACAATGTTTTTAAAAAAGCCCTCATAATTATGCAAATTTCCTGTCGTTAAGGCTTGGCAGATCAAAGGACCTTAAAATGAATTAGATAAGGACAGCCATATGGGCCTTTTTATTTTACTCTTTGCACGAATATTGCCTACATGAAAGGTACCATAGTTCACAACTGAAGTCCTGCAGAATTTAGGAGATCAGAAGCAGAACAGGGACATTGCTTTGAGCACTTTATGATTTACTGAAGCCCAGGGCTGGAGGGATAACTTAAAGTGACTGGTTTCAGTGGTCCTGCCAATACCTCTTCCTCTGTTGAGACCAGCCCTAGAGCCAATAAATAACATCAGCTGACTTGGAGGGGGGACAAAAAAAGTAATGATGAGTTTTGGTTTTATTAGAAAAAGAACTATGTTTTTACTCAAATTATTTCTTGGGAAAGGGATTGATTATTTTAAGATTTTTATTATCGCATTATTTCTTTCAGAAAATTAAAAGCTTCAGATATGGATTGTTCCATAATATTATATAAGGAATGCAAATAAGTTGATGAAAATTAGTTTTAAAATAGTACATTGATGACATACTTTAAAAAGCTTAATGCAGAAAAGATATTTTGTAGGTTTATACACCGCCCAAAAATACCATGTGGGTTTGGTATTGCCTACCAGTACACATAAAAAGCATTGCTTGATGTATTTATTGACAGTCAAATAGAATGGGATTATGATATAATGGGCTGTTTTTCAAGATAACAACCTGTAGGCCAGAAATTGTAGTTAGAACATTTACTGAATTTTACAAATAGGACTTGCAAAAGAAGAAAGTCTAGCTACAAACTTAATGTAATACCTTCAGAAAACATGACTTTGAAAAGTTCTTGCAGGAATTATACAGTCCCCAAAAAATCTATTAATTTATTAGAGCTGAGAAACTGATCAAAGGCAGCATTAGAAAATTCCCTGTAGCAATCCTGCTAGGGTCATAAATGCACTTGGAATTCATTACTGTTATTTCCTAA
The DNA here is from genome assembly GCA_035041135.1 of Platyrinchus mystaceus. Lineage (NCBI taxonomy): Eukaryota > Metazoa > Chordata > Aves > Passeriformes > Tyrannidae > Platyrinchus > Platyrinchus mystaceus. Next base: position 7,237,048 of record JAWWLV010000021.1, read on the forward strand.
TGTCAAAACAGAAAAGGAAATTCATCATGTCTGGACTCTGTTAGGTTTTTATTATTGTAAATATGGTAGCAGTGAAGGGAATATAGAAATATTAAATCATACTTGATAGTTGTTCTTAGAGTAAATTGTAAAATGATTGCATTTCTAAAAGCTCTGCCCTCCCTAAAATACCCAAACAAACAACAAAATCATAACCAACCAAATTCAGCAAACTCTAAAGATGCTTAAGAAAAATGTATTTGTTTTTGTTCTTGAAACAGAGAAACAAATAAAAAGAAAATTAGGAAAACGATACATGAAATGGATCCAAATTTTAAGGTAGTTCTATTCCACAAAGATATAAGGAATTTCTAACTGCATTGTTCCATGAAATAGAGGAAGAAAAAACATCGGATTTCTAAGTTGGAGATTGTGTTAATTATAAATAAGTAGTAAGAGTGAAAAACTTCTCTGACTACATGAACAATGAATTTAAATGAGTATAATTAGCCTTAAACAAAGTTATGTTGTTTTTTTGATTTATAGACAATTTATAGCACTTCTCTAAAGAAGAAGAAAAAAAGGGCAGTTTGATGGTTTTATTAATGTGTTTCTTAGGCAAAATATGCCTTTTTTGTTACTTAAGACAGAGTTACTCATCAGTATTCCTGATTCTCTGATAAGACTGGGATTCACAAGTCACGGGGCCAAAGGAAGTAGGAAGCTGTCCTTGCATTAAGTTAGTTTATATTCACATGGGTGCATGGGTGCACCAAATTTAGGCAGGCCTGCAGTAAGTTCCAGTAAGCCTGAAGGAATAAATACATTGCACTCCTTTACACCCATGATTTCTTCATTTAGATGCCTGTTCACCCAACGAATGCACTCACTGAACTTGCAGTGGCAGGCTGGAAACTTTTGTAATATAGAATTTATAGGAGTTTCCAGTAGCTCTGACAGCAGCTCTTGAGAAGAGCCCCAAAGAGGACCCATTGATTTAGATTGATTTAGGACCTTAACATGTTCAGCCTTTCCCCCCTAAAATTATTGCTATGATTTAAATCAGTGTTATACAGAACTCAGTCTTCCCAGTGCACTGCTGGAAGTTTTTTTTATAAATCAGTGTTTAATTTGAAATGAGACTGGATTGACACATGCAGGTGACTGTCACCCTGGGGAAAGGAGCCACAGTGGCACCACTCACAGATGTGCACACTCTGATCATGTTTCAGCTTGAGAGTTTGGGATATGCTGCCTAAGCAAGAAGTGAGTCCTTTATAGTCGTAAGATTAACAGTCATAAGTTAGACTAATAGACCACTAAGTACCTGTGTCTTCTACGAGCCACTAGTGCACACTCAGGAGGGCAGCATCAACTCCAGGGTATTCTAACACCAGGCCCTGCTTGGACCATGGCCTCATGGGTTATTCTTTTTATAGGCTACTTGTTTATGGCCTCCTGCAAACAGAGGCATCTGCAATATCTCAGGCCATTAAAACACTAGTTAAGCTCTAAGTTTCATGAAGCACTTCTTCCCATTTCTTTTGAGCCTGTTACCCAATGATTCTTTGATACCTTGTAGCTCTTTTATTACCAGAAAGGATGCAGCCATTCCCTCTCCAGCTTCCTTAGGCTACTCATAATTTGATTTTGTTACTCTGACAGATGTAGTGAACAAATCCAGACAAATACACCCTGTGTTTACTGGATATTATCCCGATCCTTTTTCATATGGCTACTATGATTCTATTTAGGTATGTCAAGGCCACTGTTGTTTCTTAATACATAATTGCTGAGGAACTGACAGAAAAAGTATAGAATTAGAAGCTTATGCTATTTCACAAACTGATGATATTGTACCCAACAATTTTTCAGATACAGCCAACTGTTCAAACCCAACTGGCATAGAAGGGACAGAAGAAAAAATAAAGCAGTTGCCACATTTTTAATAAACATGCAATCTGTAAAGAAAGAAGAGAAAGTTGGGGGTTTTTGGCATTGTAAACTGAAGATACGCTTCAAAACCATTCCCCTTTCACTCTGTAAACTTCCCAGCTCTTTAGGCTGATGAGAAGTACTTACACATGTGTATTTTCATGACGAGATTATCTTACCTGACCCATTTTTCAGGTAGCCATTTGCATCTACAGTGGTGTACATGATGTAAGGACCAGGCTGATTAACTCCAAAGGGCTGGGGGGGGGAAAGAAAGAAAAAGGCAGGCAAAATTTTAGGAACAGACAAAACTACAGTAATTAAACAGTAAATTGAAGACAAATGTTTCTACATTAATAATTTATTTTTCATATTGTAATTAAAAAAATCTTGCAACTGTTTTCAACATAGCATTATGTGGAAATTAATTTTCAAAATAAGGGTAATCAGTTGGCTAAGTAATGTTTAGTTTCTTGTGGAGAAAGCAACATTATTCAGTCCTCTGGCAAAAGCCTTAATGTTTCCTTGGAAGCTACAAGTAAAATAAAAAAACCCTAAAAATTCGAAGAATTAACTGCATGTTCTCAAAAAGCAGAACTCATTTGATGCTGTCTGGGAGAATGCACAGTCTTGATGGTATTTCTGAATTGAAAAATACTACACAAAGTCCAATTTTTTTATCATCACTTAGCATTTCAGGCCTTCCACACAGTTTTTCATTTAATTCATGAAAATGATTGAATAGTTACTTGTCAAGTGCTGGTATCTATTTTAAGCAAAACTCTCTTAAGGGAGAAAATGTACTTAAACATCAAAGTAGAGTCATGTGGTGGAGGGGCATATCCAAGGTAGTTGTGTATTACTGAGTGATGAACCAGAACAAATACACCTAAGTAAGAAAGGGTTGGAAACAATTACCTGCTATGGTGGGGCAGAAAAAGGATGGAGAACAACTCTAAGAATAGATTTAAAGGCATTTTTCTTTTTTTTTTTTTCAGTGCTAAATTCAAGCTGATATTAGGGCATCAAATCCAGTAAAGATATTTCAAATAATTTACAGAAAGAACACTAAAAGAAGAGATGATGATATGTTTCATGCCATGCCTCAAAAAACAGTCAGTTCCAAACTGTAAGTGATAATGATAACAGATGAGATCAAAGCCTGAAAATAATAATTAATTAGAATGAAGAGTAAGGAGACCACAGAGATGATGTTAATGCAGATATATGAAACATGAGTAAGTAAGGAGAAATTTAAATTTTTTTTGGTGTCAAGTACCTGTACTCTGCCATAATATACTTTATGTTACTTTCTGACAGAGAACTTCTCGTAAAGCAGAGGCAATAGTGTTTCAGTGATCTTGATAATTAAATGTTCACCACCATCTGTTGTGAAGATCTGCTTTTTAGTCCCTCCCTATATTTGTAATTAAGCCAATAATACTATCAAACCTCAATATTTTATAACAGAAATTAAACTCTATATCTTAAAATAGGCTCAAATAAAAAGCTGGTCCCATAGGGAGCAGTTTTTTTATTTTCAAGTCAAATTTCAATTTGATGTTTTTGCAGAGCTAAAGTGCTCCTGCTAATTCTGATTCCTGTAAGTTCCTCTCCTAGGCCAACTTTCACCGTGAACACTTCTAAACAATTGGCTAATTGGCAGTTTGGTGGGTGAGTTGCAAGATCTCTGGAGATGCAAATGTGTATGTAACTATCTGCAGAACTATCAGAGCCCAGTGCATTACTTTCCTTCACTGCACCCACTACTGCAGTTTAGTCCCAAAGTGGCTCTGTGGCTGAATCCGCCCCATTGTTAGTTTTGCCTGGACTTTCTAAATGCCCAGACCAAGACTTGGCACAATTCACAGTCCAGACATCCAGCTGGATTACCCAAGTTTCCCTTGTGTCTGGTATATCCCAGCCCCCCCCATGCTGGGTAACAAAGCCCCTGCACAATCCGTCAATTGATTTCAGCTCTGAGCAGGCAGCTGCCCAAAGTTCTGGGTCTCAAAGACACAGAACTTGGCCAGTCGTGATTTGGATTACACATTCTTCCAGTCAATAAGCCTTTTAATATGTTGAGAGTTTTTGGTATAATTAGACTTCAGCTTATTTGAAGCTAAATACTAATGCAGAGTCATAGTTCCACTTACTGTTATTTTCCGAGGACAGTCATTAGAACAGAGGCCGCTGAGAACTGCAAAAACAAGAAGTGAGCTTGTAGTGTTTCTGTTCACAAGCCATCTGGGAAGCACTATCTCTGAAACCTGGTGAAGTCTAGAAATAGTGTCAGGTATCCATTAAAACACAAAGAAAATAAATGTCTTCTATGTGACTTATGACAATGTATAGCACTTCCCAATCTGTATAAAGCAAACTTCTTGGCAGAAATTTATCAGCTGGTCACTGTTTTATCCCACCTCACTGGTTAACCAGCTTCATAAGGAGAGATCTGCCAGTTAAAAAAAATCCAAATTAAAACACTTTTACAATAGCGGACTGTACATTTTATTCATTATTCTTCATTTCTAATCATTTAAAATACTGGCAGAGATTCAGCTTTACTGTTTTAACTGATAAAAGGTAAAGGCTTTTCCTTCTGTACAAGGCATAGTTTTGGACCTTGATTTAAAGCTATTCACAAAAGCTGTAACAAACAAAAATCCCACTACCTACTTCTAATAATTCAAAAGTATTATAAGCAGAGATGTATAATGCTACTTAATATCTAAAGCCTGTGAGAGTTTGTTCAATTAGTTCTTTAAAACTTACTAATTTCAAAAATCAGTTACATTTTGTTAAACAACTAAGCAACGGGCAATGAAATCCATCTGTTCTGTAACCTAGAACATCCTATCACTGAGTATTAGAACAAAACAACAAGAACCACACACACAAAATAATCAAAGGTGCCATTCTGATGCAAAATTTGGACTGTAGCGACAACAGTTTGGTTGAGCAGCAGGCCAGTAATGGCTGTGGGCAGGGAAGAGGATACACTAAAGCCAAGGGAAAACATTACTTCTTCATGAGTTATGGTATCCCAAAGCAAGTGTGGCAGACAGAAAATGAAGGTTTGGACCAGATTTGAGGGCAGGTCATCCTAACCACCAGGAGTTTTTTAAAGCATCTTCTGTCTACTTTAAGGCTGCATGGAGTTTAGGGTATAAAATGTTTGGGGTCAGTGAAATACTGAAAGGTGCACGTAAGATGTTCACAGTCCAATTAGAAATCATTCCCTATGGGAGTCAGAAGTGGCACTGCTCTAGTTAAGGAATTTTTCTAATATTTTGTGGGTGACTATTAACAACTGTCGAGATTCCAAAGTTACCATTCTTTGTTTGTCATTTCAAAATACTGAAATTTCCAAATATAGTAAAATCCCATATTTTATACAATCCAAAACCCCCAAAAAACATGGACAGGTAAGATGAATGTGTGCCAAAGCAGAATTTGAAGACTAAATGTATCTACAAATAGACTTTTAAAGCTATAGGCTAATTTTATCTGTTATACATCAGTGTGTCTGCAAGTGCAACCAACTCTTCCCATTTTGAAGCAAAAAGACACACTGAAATTTGCTGTTCGGTTTCACTCCTGAACAAATTACCTGACCAAGTAGATTTGACATCAGTTATAATGAGCAAAGCTGTTCTCATTGTCCATATGCCAAATAAGTGAACACAATGCATTTATTGATGCACTAACTCCACAAAGCAGGTTTTGTTAGAAATATTCTCCCCTGTATCACAGTAAAAATATTTTTAGACACTCATTAATTCCCATTTCCTGGGCTTTCTATGCAAAAATACTCACCCCCTAAAAGGGTGCTAAAATAGGCTTGCTCCAGTTTATAAGATATATTTACACTGAGTGAATCAAAAAGCATGTTGCAAATTACTCCTTTTCCCATTAAAATATCACAAAATTATAATTCTGAAATGGCTTTGTGAAGTGTAAGATTTTTTCCAGAGGATTTGCTGCATGCTTTTGGGAATTACACTACCCACACATGCTATTATTTAAAAGAAGGCTCTGATCAACATGATAAATTATTACAGGCTATTACTATGAGAACAGAGCTCAGGTTAAGGAGCCAAGTAATAAATGCATCAGTCCCCAGTAGTAACTGCAGTGCTGTTCACCTTATGGTGTGCAGAATGTGTGCTTTAGAAGGATTAGATGCATTTAACATGAAGGCAAATACAATTTTTGAAGGTGAACCTCTAGTTGTTCCTGTTGAGCTTGGTCCTCATAGGCTCCCATACGGCCTCATTTTTAACTCGTTCTCAAAAAAACTAAGGAAGACAGACAAGCAATGAGCTCAAAGCTCAACCTTTGCAGCTGAGGAACAGGGCAGGGCATGCAATTTGAAAACCTAATTGCTCTTGATTATGGCTATCAGAGACTAACTCCAGCCTTTTAAACCAAGTATCTCATTAATTCCCACACTCTGGCCATGTTCCTTGCCATTCTGTGCTTTTCAGGTAAGGTGTGTTTTGTGCCTTTTAGACTGAAAACACCAAAGTGACTCACATGTGGGAGCAAACTGACCCTGAGAACAGGCCATGCAGTGTAAGCAAAACATAAAACACTCCAGTAGTCACTGAAATGAAATCAGCCCATTTTGAACAAGACTCTGCATCATTTCCACATGACATAGACAAGAACTCCAGCAAAGTAGGTTTGATATGGCAGAGGCACAGCAAAAAAGACAGAAGGCCCTGCTGAAAGAAAACACTGGAACCACTCGAGGCACAGGTGAACAAAGGTGCCCTTGGCTATTGTTTCTCAGAATAGGCAGTCACTGTGGACAAGCAAAGCAGTCCTTCCAGTCAATATTGTTGTAATTTCTCTTGGTTCCTTTCTGCATACATATTTATATGTGCCAGATCATCATATTTTTTCCTCCAATTAGGAGCTATTATGAGCTAATTTTCCTCCAAATTTTAAACCACATCACACAATTAAAATAATAATATGTAAGTCAAATGACAGATATGTGTATATCACAATTTTTATACTGACAGCACTATATATGTGAGGAGATAAGTGGAGGTATTGTACAGAAGATCCACAGATTGGGCCTCCTATGATCAGCTACTCCAACCCTTTCCCTCAAGACCTATTAAATCTATGAGATAAGTTGCCAGGACCTCTAATGCTGGTAGCTGCAGTTTCTCCAGGCAAATAGAGGTCAGAATTACTTTGGATTTTAATAAGTAAACTAAAATAAAACCAAACCCACCTAATTCAAAATCAGATTTCACAATGAGAGATTTCTGCAATCCCAAGTATTTCCCATTCCATGTTTTTTCTTTTCTAAAATTGTCATACACAGAGCATTATCATAATGTTTTCATGTACAAAGGTTTAAATATCCACATTCTTCTCAACATCCCATTTTGACTTGATTATACAGTGACAACTTACCAATAACTTTAACAAAATAGGCGTCTGCTTCAAAGTTATTTTTCAATGTATGGATAGCAAAGTCCTTGTTGGAGTAGCCTTTGCTTAGCACAATGATATCCAAGATTCCCTAGAGGAAAAAAAAACCAAGTTGACATTAGAATGCTTATTTACTCTCGATAACATCCAAATTTAGCAAACAAATTCTCTCAGAGATACAAAGAAAAAAATACTGCGCAGCAAAGTCTACAACTTCGCTACTAATTTTAATATCTTTCAAGCATCTTTTAATAAAATCCTAATTTTAAGACAGAGTGGTCCACCCCCAAGTAATCACATGCTGCAAAGCCAACGTTTGTGCAGAGCAGCCTTCCCGGGGCACAGGGACAGGCACAGCCACACAGAGACTCTGTTTTCTGGGTAAAGAGCTGAACTTACATCTTCATATATGTCAAAGAAAGTTGCTACCACTGCGTCTTTGATCTGGTTTAGATCTGAGAGCTCCCAGAACACTTTGAACATGCGACGGACACTCTTGCAGCTCACATTGTTGCAGGGGACATTTTCTAGTAAAAATGCTTGTTGATTGCTGTAAAACACACACATATATAAACCAATTTATTATTGATAAAGTCTAAATAACAGACATTACAAAAATATTGTAATTAAATACTTTAACTGTGCTGGAGTTAAATATAATAACAACAAAGCTAGCAGCCTCTGGATACTTGAAAATCCGTAAGCACGTATGTGAACTTTACAGACAGAATTACAATCATTATGTCATGCCTGAATTAAAACAATGAACACACTAAATAGATGGGTCCAAATTAGTAGGAATAATTTAATTAACCATCCACTCGAAGGACTAAATGTTGCCTTACTTTATTCTGAAACAAGTGCACTTATCTGCCATTTTCCTTAATCCCTCCATGGTCCTTCATCTTAAACACTATTCGAAACATGTCCATGCTTTTTTATTATTTTATGACAATCTCTTCCCATCCCAGCTCCACTAATAAATTTTCTTTCACATTGCATGATGTTTTAAACAAACTAAAGGTTAAAGCAAATCTCTATTGGTATGATTTCCATTGTTTCAAAGCAAAATATAAACCACAAATCCCAGCCTAAGAGCGCAGTAAAAATAGGACAAGACAAACCAAACTGGACATTTGCTGAGGTATAATGAATCCAGACACAAAGATAGGCTGCAATACTGAAACAAGGAGCAAAGAAATGAACCAGAGTAGCAGCTCTAGTGGAGAAAAATCTCCCTTCTAAAGACTATACCGAATAAGTGTCGTCGGTGCACGGGACACATGAGGTTCCCACATGGAGGCTGATGATCGGCACCATTACACACTGTCCCTGGGACTTTATCAATGCTACTGCTACTGGGAAAACCTTCAGACTTTACCAACCAGGAGTTCAGCTCTCTGGGCAGGTTTATATCCTGGGAGCCTGCTAGAATCCATCACTGCCTTGGCAATGGCAACAGATGAAGTTTCCTCCTCTCCTTCTGGGGGCAGAGCCAGGAGCCAGAGCAGACAGTGCTCTGCAAAGCCAGCTGAGCGTGTCAGAGCCCAGGGCAACAACCAAACCATGTCCTCAGTGTGACCTTGGACACACTGTTGAAGGGATGGGGACAGCATGGGGGTTCTCTGTGTCTCAGTGGCATCCAGTGCCTCCAGGATGCACAGTCACACACATGCACACACAAGCACTGCTCCTTAGGAAGATTACTTGAATTAATGCATGACCAAAATGAAATGAGATAATCTGCAACATTTAGGATGTTGCATTATCTGTATCTGAGAACTCATAATCATAACTTGAAATTCTTCAGTGCTCACATTCATTTCATGTATTACCCAAGTTAAGGTGACAACCTGAGTGAATCAAATTGTTTCAATTTCTCTTTTTCATCTCTTGACATATACTTTTTTAAAATTTGGAGGAAGTTTTACAAAGATCCTTTCAGTTCAGGTTTTTCAAAACCTGCTAGAAATTATCTAGATGATAGTTATTTAAAAGACAAAAGACTGTCAAGCTTGCCTTACACTCTGTGCAGAGAGTATTGTTCAAGTCTAAATTATAAGCTTTGTGAATGGATAGACACAAGAAGTTTATTTACTACAGGAACCTTTTTTATTTCCTTTCCTTGCACCTGCACTGTGAGAAAAAAGAAAAACATTAATGAAAGTAGCCCCGAGCATGGAAATGCCACTTTCCTTCACCCTTCTGTATCAACAGGAGAAACCTAAACAGTAGGAAGAAAAAAGCAATGTCAAACCCTAAACAGATGCTGAAGACACAAGAAGTGCACTGTAGAAGAGCCATCTTGTAGAGGAAACAAATAAATTCATAGATGTAGAACCCCCTGTCCCACGTGCTACATCTCAGCACAGGAGGAGGAAATCTTGGTGTGGGTGGTGCCGCAGCAACAGGGAGTTGCAGGGCTTTATTGTCTGCAGAGGGAAGAGCAAATCAGCTCTTTGCTGCCTCCTCACCTCTTCAATTCTCTCTTGGAAGAACTCTTGACATCTGGATTTAGCCTATGAGCTGCCAGTTGAATCCTTGTATTATTTAAGCCTTTAAAACACAAGCATCCCTAGAATCAACGTATCTACCTCCATGCTTTATTTCTGCTACGTACTACAATTAATATGAGCAACTTTATGACCTTCCTATTATTTTGAACCAAATTTTGAAGATTTACCATCAGTAAAAATCCCCCTGTAACAAAGATGATCATCTGCATCCTGAAAATGATGTCCCTGAAAGCCTATAAAGGCAGACACTGCTGTAATGGTAACACCTTAAAAATCAATGCTAAGGTGCTATTCAAATGTGCAGCAGTCAATACCAAACAATTCAGCTTCAATACTGACAAAAGAGAGCAAAAGAACTCTGCCCTTAACATGCTTTTTGCAGCACTTTAAATATTTAGGTATACACACCAATGCAGAATGGCAGCTAAATTTTGTACTTCCTGCATAACTCAATACTTTGGGATAGAGTTGTCTACAATTTGGAACCTTCTGACCGAAGTCATTTATGCTCCAACGTAAATTTAATAAAGCTAAATAACTATGAGCAAGGCTTAACACCAAAGAAAGACTGAAGACTTATCTCAGTTTTATTTTACCATATTTCTTTGCAATTAGAATTAAATATTTACTGCTAATTTCATACATCTCTCATGCTGTCAGTTTTAGGCTAGTTCATTTACAGTTATACTGGGGACATCGAAATGACTTATATCTCACTCCAGACGTTCAAAGTAATTGAATTTGCCTCTGGTTTTTCAGATTTGCTCAATTACAAGGTCATCAATCCTACATTTAAAAGAAGTCCTCTATCCAACCTTACTTCTGACAAGTGACAACTAACAATGATTTAGGAAGAGATAATTTGGTCAAATAAGAGTCCTTCTATATAAAGGATTAATACATATACATTAATTTAAAACTGAGCATGAACACCTAGAAAACTTTCTAGAAGTCTATCATACTCAGATTTTTTTTAACAAACTGTCCATATCCCATTGTTTTTCATCTCCAAGTTTCAGTCTTCACTGTTATTTATCAACAGTGTCAGAAAGAGATAACGTATTTCCAGTTTTACTGGTGAAAAACATTCCCTTTAAGTAAGAGTGGAATTGAAAAGACTTAGATTACATGTTTGCAATGCAAGATGCCAATTATTAGCATCTAATTGGGAACAAGTGTTAAACAAAATTTGTTTCATCTAATTAGATGGGAGAAAGTTTATAAACTCACCTACAGTAACTTACATTTTCAATGTCACCAGAGTCAATTAAAAACACCCAGCATATGAAAAAATGAATACGTTCAGGTAAGACAGGAAGTACAGATGAACCAATGAATAACTACTGATAAAATCCCTTCACCTATTATTATTCTATATACACACACAATTTCTAATAGAGAATTAATGTATGTATGTAGCCTGAAGAAAAATTTCTGGACTTGAATTCTAATGTGCAGGTTTTGACTCAAGTCAGAAGTTAAAAGAACATATAAACATGTCAGAATCTACTGTGAATTTAGCATCTCCACCTGTTGGAATTTATTCATTCTCTGGCTTCAAACCCTCTCAACAGTGGCAAACACAAGTGAGATTCCATTTTTTTTGTTGTTGCTGGCAAGGAATGTCTCCATACCATCAGAATATTACACACTGTAATTTGAAATCAAAGGGATATGGCAGGAGATGAAACAGCAGAATCTTACAACAGCTCTGAGAATACTTGAAGCTATTACTCATTTTCCTGACTTGTCCACATGGCAGGACAGTAAACCAATGTTATGTCCAACTATTATATCTTTATTTCACTCTTTTGTAGATATTTGTAAGGATTTGATCAGAAAGTATTTTCCTGAATTGTGATGGAAGCATATAATTTATTTTAATTCTTCCATTATCACATATGGGTATATTTTCAGATGAACAAAATTGTTTCTGCCTCCTTTAATTTCTTTATGTTACAGACAACAACTAGAAACCAGGCTTCCCAGACGATAGCACAGATTGAGGTCAAGAGTTTACAAAAATGCTTTTATCATTTAATCACAGTAATCAATCACTGAAATTAGATCTGTAGATGTAGCATGAAAGGCTTCAGAGAAAGAAATAAACAGCTTGATCCAGAAGTGTTTAAAATCGATTAAATAAGGTTTTCATTTTAATTTGCACTAACTTAAGGACAGCTTTAATTCAATTCCCACACTGTTTTAATTCTCTCCAATCAGTGACCCAGTTACACACTTTAAAAGGAAGTATTTGCTTAAGTCTCTCAGAAACAATGAATTAATAATGAATGTGACATTCCATAGTGAGTGCAAAAAAATGGGACTTTCATTCCCATCCCAAAGTACAAAGCATGTTTTTGTTACTTTTCTACAAATACTGGATATATACAATGTTAACATGCAATGTATTTCTCCCTTTTTTAGGTTACTTAGCCTGTTTTTGCCAGACTTCCTCATCTTCCTGAACCTCCCTTTCAATAACTTGTCAAATCATCTGCCAGTACCTTCAGTCCTTATGCCTTACTGTGTCACTCAACTTCTATGTCAAGTTTCAAATTAATTTTAAATGCACTCGAATAAGCAAACAATTTCAGAAGCAGGGAGAACAGAGATAGAAGTGTATCACAGCACTTCATTGCAATGAGACATAGGTAACTTCCTGGGCTTCTACAGGAGTAACTATTTACAAACTACTTTTAATTTTTTTACATGATATAACGTTGCCATAATCTTACACCAGCCAGAGGACAGAGGCTCATAAGAATCTTAAAAGATAAAATAACTTAAATTTCTGAGCTCCATAAATCTTCAGGCAGTCCTCCTGAATTGCAGTAGCTATCAGGACACACACTAGAAGACAGCCTATATATAGCTCAAAATACAAGATTTCTGGGACTTCAGTAAAACCAAAGACAACAACTTCCCTGATGTCACAGTATTTCTATGGCAAAGGAAAGACACTGGTTCTAGTTTGCCCTCTGACTCTTTATTCAATGACTGCTGAACAGAAGATGCAAACTCCCAGCTGAGTCAGGTATGGAGTGAAAAACTTGCCATTCAGGGCCTGAGAGCTTTAACTTTGTTATGCCAGTCCTGGGCAGTAACAGCATCCTCCTTCTCGTCTGCCATGTCTGAATAGCAACACCTGCTCTGCTGGTTATTTTAAGGCTCAGAGCTACAGAGACAGAGCTCAGCTGCTCACAGCCTTGTCTCTGAATCACAGCACGTAGGCTGAATACAAGTATGTTACTCTTCAAACTGGGTCATTTTTAGGTGTCAGTATCTGAAGAACTCTTAACACAAAAATGTCAGTGGGTGATTCCTGTTTAGGCAACCCCTAGAAGATCTGAATTGACTTCCTGGACCTCAGCACTGAATTCTCTTATGTATACACTGTCTGAAGCATCAAAGTGAGCTTCTCAGTTCTTTTCCTTATGAATTCAAAGTATGAACCTCCAAACAAGCTTATCCAAAATACCACACAGAGGAAGACAATAAATACACTTGTAAGACAGACCTGTTTTGCCTTGTAATGCACTAAAGCAAGTATTTGTCAAAGGTTAGAGTAAGGAAGACATCAAGATTCCATTACATTAACCAATACGTAAGGTATTGGTTAAAATACCTTTTACAAGCAATGACATGTGGAAGAAAGATGGAATAGCATAAATAACCTTACATTTCTTCAGATGCTGAGAAAACTAGTTGTGCAGCATCAGACAGACTCTAGTCAGGGCACAGCACGCTGCACATCTCCTGTCTGCACTGAGGTTCACTGGCATCATGGTCTCAGAGCTCTTTTAAGTTTTCCTTAGAATAAACAAGCTATTTATCATTCCTACTGTCAAGCAAAAGGATGTTCACATGAAAACATGCTGCTTCACTTCAAGGTAACGATAAGGACACGCCAGCAGCCTCATCAGCAGGTGCCAGGTGAGAGCTGCCCACAGGCTCCTCCGTCACGATCAGCCGCGTTCCTCCCGCGGCCGTGGCACAGCACAGGGATGCAGCTCCTCGGCTCAGCTGTTATGTGGATCACTGACTCCTCATGGTACAATAGTCTCCCTGTAAGCATCCCTACGTGCCCTCTACCATATAGCACCAGCTGGTAGCAATACAGAATATTGGGAAAGCAAGTAAAGAAGAAAAAACGAAATTAAAAAAAAAGGGAGGTCAAAGATTACACTGAGAAATTTAAAAGGGTTAGAAGCTCCTTTTGGAGGTGTGTGTGGGGGGAGGTTGGATATGTGTGTTATTTATTTTCAGTTAAAGTTGGACAATATAAGAACCAGTGGTAAATTATTAGGTTTAGCTAAACTTCCTGGCTTTCAAAAGGGACAAACCACTATTGCATTCTTCAGCAGTGTCACCAGTCAGTGTTCACTCCATGTGACAGCATGGAGCAGTTTCCCCAACTCTCCAGCCTGGTGTTACCAGTCAGCAATGAAAGTTGAAATCAAGGTTTTACAGAAGATGATTTGGGAAAGGAAAGGGAGAGAATCAGCTCCTGTCATCTGGGAGGAGCACCTAAAATTCTGCCTCATGCTCCAGTCCCTGGTACAATCCCTCACCAGGAGTCACAGTCCAAGCCTATACAATTATGCTGACTATAGCTTGTAAATGCATAATCCTGCATAGCATGTAAAAGCATATTCTCTGCTAAGTGTCTCCTTTTTACAAAGGGAAATGCTTAAGAGATCAAAAGTCTTGTTCATTTGTTACCATGAATGAGATGCACTAAAGTCAGCAATTTGTATGACTGATGATCGAACATTGCACCTGATAGTTTTATTTCTAGGTTTGCATATACTCTACCTGCCAGAAGTGTTCTTTAGTATAGCAAGAGCATCTGGGTAGCCATCCATATTGTAATCTCCAATATGAAGTGTAATTGGAAATGAAGTTTCTGTTGAAGATTTCTCATTTTGATATGGTACAAAGCCCCAGACTGTGTCTTTATTTCTGAAGTCTTGCAAGACAGGAATCCACTGTAAAATAAACCAAAAAAAGAACAGGTAGGTAAAGCAATCCATTTTATTTATTTGAACAAGGTAATTCTATTTAAAACAGCTGACATTTCTTCACTTCATCAGGATTTTTAGCCATTTACAAATTTCCATAGAGGAAATAAGGATTATTTCCTAAATTTGTCACCAAATGAAAAAATTAATGTGAGTATTTTCTATGCATTAAATTATTCCAGAACAGGAAAATGTAGGTAAGATTGTAAGAATAAAGGACCTGTGTTTTGGAATGTGTCCAGTATACAGAGATATTCAGGAACACCTTAACTGAAATTCAGGCTTGCCTGGAATCTATACTAATCCTTAAGTGTAGGTAAGCCCAAACCACCAGGGCCTTGAGATCCTGAGTCTCATTTTTTTCCCCTGGAATTGCAAGCAATAGGCATCATTAAAGCTGGAGGATGCACCCTCATCAAAATTGCTGGATACTATCAGTATGCTTCAGGACAATTCATATCTGAATTCAGTGTTGCTCCTTCTTAAAGCAGGAGGCTGGATCTCCTAAGGTTCATTTCAGCTCAAATGATTCTATTATTCATGGATTTTTAGAAGTTCAAGAGCTTCAATTCCCCTCCTATCTCCCCAGCAGCATCAGATACTGAAATGTTTGATAAGAAATTAAGATTAAAGTATCAAACTGAAAGTACAAAAGAAATGCAAAATATAATTTCTCCAGGACAAGAAATGCACTTACTTTCCAAAGTGCTGCAGAGGTGCTAAATAGGAACTTATCTTAATTAAAATCAGAGTAATTTCAAAAGTTAGTATGAAGCTGAAGTACCAGGGTTAACATTTCAATGCTACAGAGAAATTCAGTGCCATTTTTAAAGTCAGAAGTAATTTTATATGTCAACTAACTGTCAATGCCTTCAAAAGGACAGAAGGGTGCCATCTTAAAGGATCACTGTCACCAACATCAAAAGCACTTAACAGATCTTACATGTCTCCCATCCAAGCCTCAATTTAGCTATTTCAGGAACCAGACTGAGATCCATGACAGTATCATTTCCTGCTGTGGAAAGACTCCCTCACTAACGCAATCCAGTAATCAACAACATTCCTGCCACATGGCAATCGTGTGTGACACTTGACTGGTCCCTTAAGATTACATACAACCACAGGCCAGAGAAGTCCCCAAAATTATTAAAGAAGTGCATTAAGGTCAACGTGGTTTGGGAATCACAAGTGGCTTAGAAGCCTGGAACAGTTCTGCCTGACACTGCACACACTCAGTGCATCTCTGTCCACGTAAGTGATGACATTTGAACTGCAATGATGATCTCCTACACTCCTGCTGAAATGAAGTTGAAATGAAACATTTTTTGGAGCCCCACACCCTGTGACATATGCATGTCTATTTGGTTACTGTTAGTTGCTGAAGGTTTGGAAAAAAACCTGGGAAACAGAAAAGAAAAAGACTCAACCCGAGGGAAATTTTTTAAAGGCCAAGATTTCTTAGCACTTATTTGTCATGCAGAAGACAGATGATACAATATTATTGCAAATACTCTAATTTTCAAAAACACTGATTGAAAGCACAACCATGAAATACAATATAGCTTTTACTTCACACGGTATCATTCACACAGGCATTGCAGTGAAATCCAATTACATCCATCATATACTTTTTAAATGTATGGTAACACTACTTTAAAGAAGCAAAATTAAAAATTTAGTTTTAGGCATTAATATGAATTGATATTCTCTTTTTACTCTATTCAGAATGAGTCATAGAAGGCAGTTTTACAATCCTAAGGTCTACAGTGAGATATAAAACAATAGGTTAACAAAACATCACCGATTGCTACTGAACATCAGCACTGTCCGTGCCATGGAGTCAGATCCCTCCATCCCGCTCAACCCATCGAGGGATCGTTCACAGGAGCAGTTGTGTA
Source organism: Platyrinchus mystaceus (assembly GCA_035041135.1). Taxonomy (NCBI): domain Eukaryota; kingdom Metazoa; phylum Chordata; class Aves; order Passeriformes; family Tyrannidae; genus Platyrinchus; species Platyrinchus mystaceus. The sequence continues at coordinate 7,253,854 of JAWWLV010000021.1, forward strand.
ACACTTCCAGAACATCAGTGCTGTTCACTGCCCAACCAGATCACATTGCAGCACCACATGGAACTGTTTAAACTGACACTTCAAATTCAGAGTAATCCACGCTTTTGGTGAGACCCATTCTGAATATTTCTGTTATGAACTGCAGTCTTGTGTAATGTAACGCAAGATTAATTGTTCATGTGCCTCAGGACATATATTTCCCTACAGAAGGCAAAAAATGGAAATGGGTTTGTCAACAACATAAATCTCTTACTTCTTTTGTGTTTCATAATCCAGACACTTTAAGCTTCATGTTTGCTGTAACTATTTTAATACGAAAAGACTAAAACCAATTTTTTCTTTCACTCTAAGATAGAAATAGGTGGGTATAATGAGGACACACAAAGCTATTTTTTCCAGTTTTCTGATCATATGATTTCTGCTACACAGCTCAGATGAAAAAAGACTGAAAAATAGAATGAGTAGCTAAAAGAAATTCTAAATGAACACATAAAATTCAGCCAGAGAAATCAGATTTACTTCTTCCCTTTCTGTTAAATTCCATTGCATGCCACTAATATAATTACTTAGAACATTTATATAGATATTTTTGATCCTTCAATTCATGATTTTGTGGCTAAAAAAGGAAAAGTGCTTGAAAATTCATTTTTAAGCTCTTCAAACATTTGTTTTTCAACAAGCTTTACTACTGCTCTGTGAAAACAACATCTTTTTCATTTTGAAAAAGGTCTGGGGTATTTGAGAAACATTTAAAACTCATTGCATTCACCCCACTTAACTGAAAGAGGGCTCATTTCTTGCAAAGTCCCCATTCTTCTATATATTAGGGAAGGCACTTCTCTGCCTCCAAAGCCTGGTAGCAGGTCTTTGAGCCAAAATTGTTGGATTAACACATGTGCATCTTTAAACTACATCCAGAAACCTGTGAAGCACAAACCCCACCCCCAGCCAGCTGCCCGATTTCAGGCCACCCAGCCTGAAAGTTTGGAAATTGGTGCTCATTCTTGGCCAATACATTTTCTGGAAATGCTAGGGATTCTCCTATTTTTTATGAGAAGCATTAATCCACCCTATAGAAAGATAAGCATCAAGAGTGGCCTGAAAGAGCTGCCACAGCTCTTTTCCCTGGGGGTCCCTCTTTCAGCACATGTGTTCAGCTGCACATAGCAAACAGTCCCATGATTTCAGGATGCATCAGGCTTTCAGTGCCTCCAAAGGTCATCTGAATCCCTTCCACAGCTGAGCAGCCACTATTGCATAAAAATAAACTAAGGAAATGACTACACTTTACACCATTAATATGGTGTTCAAAGCCCAGAAGACGACGATCCCCAGCATTGATTCAGACTCATAGGAAAAAGTAACCACAGCAGTAAAGGTTGTGTTTTCAACACTCACAGCCCCAGAGCTGCTTTGAGAAAGATGAGCAACTTAGGAACGATGAGAGGATCTTGCAGAACCTTAGATTTACGACAATTACAGCAGCTGAATACACCCCATCCCCCTTTAAACTGTTATTAGGAGTGAGGAAAAACTTCTGGCACTGACCAAGTGCAGCCAATAATCGATGCTGTAACATTCCTCTCTAGCCTAGGGAATGACACCACAAATACCTGTGGTTTTCTGTAGGATGCACCACTGTGTCCTACTTCAGAGCTGCTACATTTCCAAGAGGAATAAAGAGAAAGGTTATAAGAATCATCCAGCCCACAAAGAAACTCTCAAATGAAGGGACTGAAATAATACTGTTTGCCTCAGGAAACAAATGAAAAGTCATACCGAACACTTGGCAAAATTAAAAGAAGGATTAGTCATCTCTAAGAATATCACAGTATCTAGAGTTTCTACAATAAACAGTACCAGGGACTTTAAAACATTTCTCAGATTAGACTGTAGGTGAATTTAAAGAAGTCTGAGGTGTCCTAACACCTGCCATAATCTGAAACAGTGTAGAGGATCCCATTTCAGATCTGACAGCAATTCTGCTGTTGCCATGGAAACATTCACATTCCTTTAAAACATTAGTAGGTTTGTATCTCCTAAAGTCACTCCTGTGTGTTTTGTTGGCCTTTACTTCTGCTCCATCTTCCAAAAGAAGAAAATGTTATCTGAGATATTTCTAATACTTATAAAGAATAAATCATTAGATTTCTCATGAAGATTAACCTACTTAGTCAAAGCTTGGAAGCCGGGTCATCTCATCTCACAGTGACCAAATCCAGTGAAATAAAACATTTCATTTCAAAATATATACGGCAACTGACATGTTTGAATAGATTTCTACCTGAAGGAAGCCTGCAACACATGGGAAAAGCTGCAGACATATGAATGAGCATACTGATACCATCCACTGTTTCAGAACAGAAAAGAGAAAATGTTTTAGGAGAAGCAGCTCCATCAGCTGCAGATGAGTGCAAGAAAAGAGTACTCTAGATAGAATTCTTTCAAAAGGTTAGGCCAGAACAGGTCATTATTGCATGCCATTTGATACAGTAATTTTTAATTAAAAAGTCATTCTAAAAATATCAAGAGAAAATTGCTTTAAAGTTTCTAGGTAAGTATTAATACTTTTTAGTACTTTTTTTTCTAGTAGGGTGAGAATCTCTTGGATTCTTCACTTTTAAAAATGACATGACAATATTTAGCTGCTAATTTTTATCTCAAAAGTCATTACCTTGGAAATTATTTTAAAATTGAAACTACACACAGTGAAATTGCTACGTTAAGTAAATACATTAAGTAGGGGTTAAAAATTTGATGTATTAGTAATTAAATAGTTTACTTATATAAAAAAATGAAATAATGAAAGAAGATAAAAACTGTCTACTTGCAATGTTACTTCAGAGCAGGTAACAATAACAGACTCTCCTTTGGAAAAATTCTGATATTATGCAAATTGACTCACACCGTCCTCTGCCACTACTGCCTCTCTTCCTTCTAGAAACATCCCCTGATAGCTAACAGAACTGGTCCACAGTCACCCAGTACTCTCAGGTTGTATCTCCCAGTAGTACCAGCTATTTGTGTGGGGTTGATTTTCTACAGTGAAATTATTTTATTTTACAATATTTATCTCAAATTTACATGAGCAGAAAAACTCAAATGCCTTTTAATTCTTATATTATCAAGAGTAAGTAACTGAGAGCTGAAGAACAGCTGTCCTTTGACAAAGAGCACCCCAGCCACTCACCCATTACAGGATGTAACCTGTGTGATGTGCTCACCCAAAGAACCAGCAGCAATGCAGATATGACCTGAGCATCCACTTGCTTGGCCCATCACTCAGACTCCCCTGTAACACTGTGCCTCTAGCAATGCTATCATCTATTGTCTGTATTCTGTGGTTACAGGGAATGAATGTAAGAAAAAAAAATCCAAAACAAAACAAAAACCCAACAACCCACAACCAACCAAACACGGTGTGCAGAGCAAAACATGATTTCTGAGAACAGAGCTGCCAAGATCAGAGGGCTAAAAGAGATAAATTGCCAAATTAGAGTTACTCTATCTTACACTGATGGCATATTCCATCCCAGTTATTCTTCCTGAACTGACTGGAAGCTCTAGGCTTTCCTTTCCAACGTAGAGTGATTTTCCTCACTAGTAGGAAAGTGTGTTATAGCCTGTGTTCTATACATTTTGATTATTTAAATGAGAAAATTTACACTTGAAACTTGGGCTACAGACTGTAAAAAGTTCACCAATAAATTCTGCATTATATATCAGAGAGAGTAATACTATCAGCACAAAATTCTACTTTTAATTTGTCATTAAGGGAATAATCAGTAATTCATAACCTTGTCAGCAGCATGTGTGGCACACCGAAAATTTCTGTAAGTACACTACAGTGGGTTTTGCTGTCTGCTACAAGTACTTCATACCTCACCTTGGCTGTTCAGTTCACATTGCTAAACTTGAATTTAGTATAACATTTATTAAGGCATCCGATAAACATTTGGTTAATTTACTGTATGCTGCAACTTTATTATAAATGAGGGCACTGTAAATACTTAAACCAGATTATCACACACTTATATAAATGAACACATAGTAATCTGCTGCAGGAATTATGACCATGTCTCTCAAAGCCAGCAGTGTTGTGAAAAAACGAACCTGCAATAGGTTAAAAGAAGCCCAATTCTGAAGATATACAGCCTAAAAAAAGTCTTTGTATACCACTTTTTTCAAGCAAAGACAAGGTAGAAATAAGGGATAAGAGGTGTGGGATGGTTCAACTTGTATATATTTATGTGCATATATATATTTTTACTCTAGAAGAAGTCTCTAAGTTAAACTAAAGAAGCTTATTTGAGTTAATTAGATCTGTTTCCAACTCTTAACACCAACCTTGTTTTTCATCTCATGCTGGGGCAATTATAATGCTTAGAATGCAGTGGTTTGCAATCAAGAAACTGCTCAGAAGCATTCAGCATTTTCCTGAGTAGAATTATTCATTATAAAGAATTCTAGGTATGCAATGTCTTCCACCAAATGCGCATTTTTCAGATAGGATACAGACAATTAAATAAATCAATAAAAGTCTCTTGTATCCAATAATTACAGGTGAGGAAATTTCATTTCTTTCCCGAAAAACACTTTTTCTATTTCAATTATTTAATAAAGCATAGTATTTTCTTTGGGTTTTGCTATTCCTAACTCACATTACCTGATCCAATCCCAGCTTAGTTAGGTAGATGGCACTTCTTTGACATGTTTCATCTTCACAAACTGGTAATAAATGTTCACTTTGTCCGTCACCATCTGTCAAAGAGGAAAAAAAAACCCCGTCACCTTTGTATTTGCAAATTCAGAAATCCTGTTTACAAAAAATAATCAGCTGTAAATAGTTTATTACTGTTTTAGATGTGAAAAGTTACTTGAGATAAGCTGGAGCCATTCAAAACCCTTAACCTAATAATCTAATTTGGGTCTTTTGTTTGAAGATTGCCTTTGCTGATGTATTTTCACCTTGACCTGTAATACAGGGAAAAATTTAAATTTTACTGAAATGTTTAGAAGAATAGGTACTTAGTAATTTAATCAATCCCTTTGTTCAGCTGGGAAGAAAACTGCTTTTAATCCAAATCTGTCATCACAAGTCCACCGTACAAACTTAAATTTAATTTTCTGAACTAGTTTTAAACTCTTGTGCTGTCAGCAAGACCTTAAGAAGAGTCATGAGTTCACATGTAATATCTTAATCTGTACTTAGCATAAGAAATAACGCTAGAAAGTTGATTAACACAATGGCTAATAAATCCCAGGCTTACAGAATTAGGTAAATCTGAGTAAATAACAGGTTTTCAAAAATGTTCTTCAAGCGCCTTTAATCCACGTATTTCCAAAACCTTTAGCAGGATAATGACCTTTTAATGTTTAAACAAGAAATGTCTATTTGCATCTAGAATTCTGACAGACAGAGCATATAATGGGGAAAAAAGGTAACAATTGATTTACTGCTCATTATCTGCTCCCTTGCAGCCCTCCCTAGCACATCCCAAAATATGCTGCCTCTGCACTGGGATAGAGGCCACCACCAGTTACCTGTGTGGGCCAAGATGAAGGAACACAGAGGGGAGTTAAATGGAAATGCCAAAAAGCAGCAGCAAGAACTGCTGCATCAATAACCACCACTGCAAGCCCTGATTGTAACCAACCTTGCCTTGCCACAGAGACAGAATGCCCCAGCTCAGGGAGATTCCAGGGACTCCACTTTTGCAGGCTATAAAATCAAAGCTCATGTTTCAGAAATGTAGCTCATGAATATGCTAGGAAATGGATTTCTGTATGAACTGCAAATGTTAGTGACAGCATCTAAGGGCTTCTGGCATATATAGTGCTTTGTCTTGCAAAAAACCCCAAACCAGTTCATTTAGGCAAGTGGATTTGGTAAAATTACTTGGAATCTCCTTAGTTAATAAGCAAAAACTAGATCATCTGCCAAAGTCACTGAACACCTTATCAATTTTCCAATATACTACAGAGCACAGCCTAGAAGTTCTGTCATACTTCACCTGTACTACAAGAAATCCTTTCTCAGCCTGCCAACTTATATTTCTAGGAAGCTGAGCCTCCTTTTAGGGGGTTTGTGTATATCTATGTATCTATCTGTGCATAGTTATATTTTCTAGGTCCCTCCCTTATTTTATCAGGAAGTTGGGAGATGGAAAGTAGGGTTATAAGGGGAGGAGGAGTGATGAAAATATCAGACTTCTCCAAATATCTCCAAGTGATAAAGCCAAGCCTTTAGTGGCTTCCTACATCCCATCTGCCTCATGAATTATTTTACCTCACCACCAAACCCCTCCCAAATCCTCATGGCAGCTCTGTTATCAAGGATAGACAATTTAAGATGTGAAGTAGCCTAAGTGATAGAAATCCAGTAAGTTCTCACCCCAAGAGAGGGGAGAGGGAATTACCTACCACTGAACACAGAAATCAACACAGCAGCTATTGAATCTGACCAGTCTCAAATCAGCTCCAACTTCTGAAGCTGTTTGTTTTCCTTCTGCATCACTCAAGAACAACAATTAAAACATGTTACTCACTCGAATCTTTGCTTACATGAACTAGATTAAATGTTGGACTGCAGGCTTTTTCTAAATGCAAACGGAAGAAAGTGTTTAATTTGCAAATCGTACAGGAATACTGAAGGGTTTGCTGAAGTAGAATTCAGTTGCAGAAATCTAAGTGTCTTCTGAACATGAAATTTAACTTAAGCCCTAATATTTTAATCACAATTCTATAAAAGTTTCAGTCTGAAGTAATTTTAGAAGATTTTCAATAACGCACAAGGACAGAGAACCTTCAAATACTCCCTTCTTCCTCTTTTTTAGAAAGGGACAAGGACAAGGATGTTCTCATTTTAAATTACACTATGGAGCAGAGGAGAACATAAAATGTTTGATTCTACTTATATTGCAAACATTAATCTTGTTATGCCAATAACTCAGTTTGATAGTCATGGTAATTAATGTTCAGGAGCAGTACAGTATATTGACAAAAACAACCTTGGAGCTTTGAAGAATAACCAATCCACAGGACAGCAAGGATGGAACTTGCACATAATTAGACACAAAGTCATCACCTTACAGATGCAGGTGTTCCAGAAAAATTACAAACTTAAGATTTCAGCCTAGGTCTACCTAGGAAATCTATTTCTGGAGGTCCTCTGTAGTTTTCACTCAGTTCCTAGAGTCCACTAAACTTTCTATTACTGTATGGATTTAAAAAAATCTCAGTCCAAATTGCTGGAAATCTCGAGCTTATTCTTATTTGTAATTTCAGCATCATTTGTAGCAGTAGATGTGGCCAAACACTCCAGATTCCAAATGTCCTTTGCTATCACTGCTCAACTTAGAGCATCTTTGACATACAAAGAAAAAACTCAGTGTTAACGAACATATTCTCAACACACAATTCTTGCTTGAGAGTGATACTAAATAACTACATGGTTAATAAAGATCAAGTTTTATAGGCAGTGGAAAAGGCTAGAAAAAGAACAGTCCCACATACTCATCACCTGCAAACCTGTACTTATGTCTAAATATGTAAAGACAAAATTAGCAGTCTTATGCCATCTAGAAATCATGTGAGAATCATTACTTACAACTGCCTGTTCACTGTATTTCAAAGAACAGCCATGGACTCTTTCCAGCACTATGCCCATCTTTACAAAGGGCTGGCAATCCAATCCAAGCCAAGCCAAGCCAAGCCAAGCCAAGCCAGAAGTACCCCAAAAGCCATGGCTGGTGCAGATCAGTGGGAGCACCTCGCACAGAGAGGTTGTATCAGAGAAATTACTTGCAGCTGAAATCTTAACAGTGATTGTGAATGCTGACACTTGCAAAAAAACCCACATAGCTCAAGTATTTCCAATCTATTCTAAACGTAAATTTGAGTGAAAGTAGAAAACAACTTGTGAACCAGATTAAAACCAACACAATGTTATTAAAAATTGTTCCATGTTCCAAATGCAATACTGAGGTAATGTAGCATAAGCACATGCTTTAAACTGAATCCACAAATAGCAAATGGTTAAAAGAGTTCCACACATAGTAACTTCTTCCCAAACCAAGAGATATTGGAGAGATGCTTTTAAAGCAAACATCCTTATAATTTACTTAACATGAATAAACACATGCAAAGGACCCTCAATCCAAATGTTCAAATTACTTTAAAAACATAGCAAAAGCTGTCAGAAAAGTGGTGTTTTGCAAACAGATTCAAGGGTTATTAGATTCACTGCACATACTTGTGCAATGCACTTTCCAACATGGACTCTGAAAGGAAAATGGAACCTGGGGAGACAACAGGTACCATGATCTCTCACTTCAAAACTGGTTTATAATATACAAGATAAAGCTGTAGTTACAAAGACCAAGGCAGCTTTTGGTGGGTGTATGATCCAAATTCTTTAATAGTTTGAATGCTATGTAGTTCTCCCACAGTGTAATCTTACTTCTGGTCCTTTAAAAACAAACACTAGAATCAACTTTTTGTGTTTTTTTTTTTTTTTTTTTTTTTTTTTTTTTTTTTTTTTTAGATTTTAGACTAATTACTATAACATATTACAGTTGTGGTAAATAAAAAGAAATTGTTTTCTGGAAAACTGGGGGTTGGACTAGATGATCTCCAGAAGTCCCTTCCAACCCTAACTATTCTGTGAAAATAGAAAAAAAATCTAACTGTACAGACTAAGACAGTGAGAACAGTCCAGCTTTCATAATTTTAAAACTCATGCAACAAAAAAACAAGACCCTTCCTGTACCACAAAGTTCTCATTCATGCCTTGAGAATCTACTGCTCTCTCCTGAGAACATACATTAAGAACTAGCTGTGGTCCCTGTATTATCACAGACCTTTTTCAGTGCACTTTTCCCAGTTCTCTTGAAAATGGTGAGAAACTATAAATCCTCACCATAGTACAATAAAAACCAAGAAGTTTTTCTTTGCTGTTGACTGTAAGTCCAGAGAAGGATAAGGCATCTCTTGTATAATACAATACAGCCTAATGAAGCTTTATATGCTTTTTCTTTCAGCAGAAGTTTAGCTTGCTCACATCTCTCCCTCTTGCCTTTGCCCAGTTCTCATTTGCCTTTCTCATGAGCCTTTCATTTACAGTTCTGAAGAACAGTAAGAGGATAAGGAGGAAAAAGCCCTGTTAAGGTAGTGCTAAAAACAATACCCTTCTGGGGCAGGCAAGAAGCCTACAACCAGTACAACTGAGTTTGATATTCAAAACAAATAAAGGTTTGTTTGAAAGCTGATTGTCTTAAATCTATCTTCTCAAGTAATAAAATCATTAGAATTCTTTTGTCACTCTCTGCCTCTAGGTGTTCAACAAGATGGTCATGAAGAGACAATTATAATGAATTACTAAGATAATTACACATTATTAAAACAATCAGTGTCATCTGCTTTCAGAAAATGTGAATCATAACTTCAAAAAACAGATGTAAAGAGCTTTTATAGATGATTCAAAGTTCTGTGGACATTAAAGAAACTCTTATAACCCTCTCCTTCACACTAAATCAATTCTGACTCCAGGTCTGTCTACATCCTTCCAAAGAATCCATATTCACAGTTCCTCTGCAGGAGAAGCGTTTAAATGCAGCGTGCCAGCAAACAGCATCCAGAGACTTCCAGGCTGCACTGGAGCCAACAGTGCTGTCTTCTGTCTCAAATGGAAATTCCAGGACTAACCAGAATGCCACCAGGAAAAAGAAAACAGACTAAATACAATATGAAACCTCCCCCCGCCAAACAATAAGCATCACTGAAATTCCTGTTGCAGTTTCCTGCTGAAAGCTGCTTGTTCCAAGTGTTTCATATAAAATAGACACTCCCAAACCTGGCTGTGCTCTTTGGAGCTTTCTGATGTTACATGTTAAAAGCTCACAAGGCAACAAATCTCCAAGTGCTGACAAATGAAGGGGATAACAGGAATCAAGGCAAGCCACTTGTGTGCCTCTCTTGGGTCAACTCAGCCTGGGCTGAGAGTTCCCATTATATTAACCAGGAACACTGCCAAAGAAAAATTCAGTCCTGAGGAGATGAAGTTGTTCAAGAAAGAATGAATAAGCAGGTGGCACACGCACCACTCCTCCAAATTCATTGTTGGAAAGAAAGCAAAGTAATTCTTAATGTACAAGTCCCTTGGACAGAACTTAACATGAAGCAACAGCAACTCTTCTTCCCAGGAGACACAAGCATTTGTGAGCAGCACGCGAAAGACCTTGGCAAAATATGGGAAACCAATATTCCGCCCTCAGAAATGGACACTGTTTGGGTACTTCATGTAAAGCTAAGTGGCCAAAAATATCTCACTGTATGCAAGTCCTAACAAAGACTTGTAGAGAAAAAAATATAGGAAGTAGTGTTTATATTTTGGAAGGAATCAAGAACACATATAAAGTTATTTAAGAGTACTGAGTAGCACCTGTCATCTAAGGCTGTAACTCCACTCAGTCTCAGCCCAAAACTCAGCACCCTCAAAGGTGCCAAAAAGCTCTAAAATATTTTGCTCCTGCAAAATTAGACAATTTAATCCAAAAATATCTGTATTATATTATTTATCCTGTAAAAGTTCAGAGAAAACAAAAAATATCTCTTGGATTTTCCATACCACCGTAGGTACAATCATACCCAGCTACAATTTAGGGATGGGCAACAGTTCAGAAATGTGGGATTTCTGTTGATGTCACAGCAGGACAGATGCCTTAAGGAGCAGGAAATGCAGTGTTTTAAACAGCAAAAGGAATGATATGAAATGATGGTATATATTCAAGAAGTATGTGATAGGGACAAACAGTGAGGATGAGATGCATGGAAAAATAATCTCCCAAAGGGCTCAAAGATGAATTTAGAATAAGAATTCGAAACCATTGTATTCAGCAGTTTCCTATGTGGACTTTACACAATGGCTTCAACCTAATGTCTGTCCTATATTTGGATGCACACCACGACTGCAGAAACCAGTGGTGAAGTTACTAAGGCAGTCAGATGGCTGCAGTCTGTAGAGCAATGGGATCTATTTGTAACAAATTTACACTTTGTTTGGGGCTTTGTTATGGCTTTTTGGTTTATTTTTTTTTTTTTTTAAAGGAACTGCAAAGGAGTAACACAGATATCGCCTTAAAACTCAACACAGGATCTTTTTCTAGAAAGAACTGTCAAAAAGATACAAATCTAAAATCATGACTGATATTAAGACAAAAAGGTATCACTGAACAGCATTGCTGGTTACCAATTAACAAATAAGACAGACTTAGCTCTTAAATTCACTTTCATGGACTCAAACCACAAGTTTCAAATAACTTGGTAAGTCTTTATGCACTGTTGTTTCAGATGAACTGAAGTGCATCTGTTACTCAAGAGAATACCTTCCACATCTAAAGTGTCTCAGAATTCTTCATTTCCATCAGCTTTATATCTTTTTCATCCAAACTGATCACAGTAAGAACAGTCTTTGTCATATGCAGAGCATTTCAAACACAGCAGTATTGTCTTCCTGCATCTTAAGGTTCGTATAGAATCCTTTTATTGACTGCACGAGCACTTGTGTACTTTGAAAATGCACTGCTCAAAGGAAAAGTGCTTTATAAAAGGGTTATTTACTGAAATGTACCATTAAATTTTTCCTTTGATACATTGCTACTACATCTGAGAATGCAACATTTTGAAGAAAAAAGAAATTCAGATGCTAAAATGAAGCTGATTGGCCAAACTAAAAGGTACAAACTCAAAATGCAACTGCAGGCAGCAAAGCAGTGCATTTAAGGTACCATCAGCTGCAGGATAATGAAGGTCTACTTTAAACAAGAATCTTTCAATGAAATGCATTTTGCACAGTGCAATGCATGGTTTCTAAAAAACCCAAAGGTTAGGCACTATGTTGTCTTGTTTAAACATAATTAAGTGGCAATAATGAGCTATTATTTCCTACAGGAAAAGTGATAATTTCTACCACATGTCATAAAAGTAGTCAACATATGTGAAACAGTTCAGTTATTTGGTAGGGAGCAGAACAGAGAAGATTCTCTTAGCATTATTACTTGGATGACTGGATTTTAAACATGAGAAAAATCTGAGTTCAGGTCTCTGAAGGAGTTGGACAGAACTTTATTAATCCCAATCCATGCTTTGTCAAAAAGCAAGTGTGAAGATAAACTTTATCAATTAGAGAAGTGAAGGACTCAGCAGCAGCCAAGGAGTCAAATGGTAGCAAAAAAATAAAGAACTGAGTTGGCTAAACGCTATCTGGAGAAAGGAAGAGTTCTGTTGTGTTTACTTAAGAGGACACCATGAGCAGGATGATCCAGTTTCATTTCAAAAAGCTATTTTTAGTCTTCCTATTCAGGCCACCCCAAAGTTCTTTGCCTTAACTAAGCAAAATCAATGACTGATTAATCAAACTTTTACGTTCTTAGATCAAAGGATGATCTATCAAACTCCGCTATCCAACTGAACCTATCACGGTTAAGAAGCAATTATGACATTAATTTCCTGTAAAAATGAATTAATGGACTGTGTAAACTGCACAATATCCTGTGCTAATTGTTTCTGAGTCACTACTTAAAAGACATATGTCATTAATCTTCAAACTAACAAGAAAACAGCAGGTTTGTGTGTCCATAACATGGCTCACGTTCATCTCCTCCCTAATAAAAAAAAAAAAAAGCTAATTTTCAGATTGTCCTATCAAAATCCTTAAATTTCTTTAAAAATACATTTTCCCAGTATTTTAAATAACAATTATTAAAACTCTCTATATTTGCAAGTATTTATCAGGATTCTAGACAACATCTATGATTTCCTATAAAGACAGTACAAGCAGATCTTATAAAAAGCCTCTGTGAGCACAGAGATAACAACAACAGAGGATTAATCATTTTTGCTATAGCAACCACTGCACTGCAATTACCATAGTGACATGAGAAGAATAGGAAAAGTAATAATGAAGAGCTCTTACTTGTTTGGAGCAATGTGTCAGCCAAGTAAGTGCAAAATTCTCTAGTGCCCAACTCTGCTCACCTTAATCAATTGAAATGCCATTTGCAATAAATGTCAAAAAGCATTTCTGATTTCTTTTTAGAAGAGCAATACAAATTTGTCAATTGTTCCCTGTCCTTTGGTCAGATTAATGTACAAATCATTGCTATCATGTAACAGGGGGAAGTGCTACTTATTACAGGGGATCCAACTTAGACATAAAGTCTAAGGTCTACTCCATTACCATAAATGTATTGATATGTACACACATGCTTTTGCATAATTTACCATTAAAATAGACACAGACATATACAGATGCATACAAACATATATTTGTGTATCTTTTTAATGAAAAAATATATCTTTATTTTTTTCAGTACTTAGGAACACTCGGTACTAAGATTACACTAACATCTGTGACAGCATCTCATGAGTCACCTAATTGCTGTTTTTTTCCAACTCCACTTATCCAAATAATTTCTACTTGATAGCTGTTGTTCAACCTCAGTTTAAGAAAGGAAATCTTACCCCACATCAGTTGCTTTTAGAGGTTCTCAGTCAGGATCTTATTCAAAGCTCTCCCTTTTTTACAAATGATTTATGGCTCGAAAGGGTATTTCAAATAAAATTTTTGGAAGCAGGAAATAATGTCAGACAAAGTCACCTTTGAAACAATGCTTATTTTGCTAAGATGAAGGTCTGATCAGTAAATCAGATTCTTGCAGGAGTGTAGCAGGGTACAAATGGAAGGGTGGGTGTAAATAAGAAGGCAGCAGCCCAAGTGACACACCCCCAAACTCACATCTGGACCTGCCATCATTCCAGGGTCCAATATGCACGAGGTTAAGCAAACGAGAAGTGGCAGAGACAGAAAGCACAGATATGGAATCCTTTGAGACCTTTAGCAAATGGCAAAGCTGGCACATCAGCTGGGAGGTACAGAAAATGTCAAGAAAGGGGAAGAAAAACAGAGGCTGGCAACACAGAAGGAAGAGCGTAAGAGGCTTGTGACTGTGTGTGAGGGTGTTTCTGTCCCAGCAGCTGAGCTGTGCCAGGACAAGGATGGCTGCGCAGAGCAGAGCGCGAGGCACGTTCTGCAGCACACACGGCTCGGCAAAACCTGCTTAGGTGGAAGGCAGCACCACCTTCTCACACATCCCATTTTCCATTTTGTTGTGATATTTTGATTTGTTGTGCAATGAAACCTCCTTCAGGCCCCATTACAGATAGCCAAATAACTCTTTCATATGGCAAACCATCGTACCTTAACTTTCTTTGACTCACAACAATCATTATTCCATAATTTTTGAAACAGAAAGCTGAAAAAAGGAGACGTTCAAGTCTGACAAACCATTTCTAGCAATGCATTTCTTTGCCTTTAGCTCACTACAGGCAGAAGCTGTAGGATAAAACTCTGCCTTTTGAAGTATCTATGTGTAAGCAGACACAGCACAGGGGTAAATGCAGTTACTCTGAGTGTTATACTTGTAATGTGAACTTTTGCCACTTTATTGTTAGATTGATGCAGAACAAAAAATACCAGAAAGAAAACAAACATCAGCAGAACTCAACTACAAACCTCCTTTGCATTTAAAGGGTTTTTTCCCTCCTACCATTTTCAGACCACATTTCATAAAGAACATGGAATTCAGGATTATATCCCTTCATTACTCATATACACTATTTTAGTTACCATATTCACTTCAATATTCTCTAAGACTTGATTCAGGGAGAAAGTAACTCTTTGTTGCCCTGAGTATTTTAAACTGACGTTAGAAAGATGGGAAGAAAACAAAATATTGATGCTCTTCTCCATGTCCTATGCTGATTTGTCAGAATAAACCTTATTCCTTTATTGAAGCACACAGACACATTTACAGCAATCTCTTCAATTGCCTAGGAAAATGAATGGGCAGAAAGACCATTAAACCATTTCGCATCCTTCAACTGGAGTGATGTGGAATGAAGATGAAGTTGACAGTGTGTGTGTAGTTGTTCAGGGAGAGGCAAGACCTTCATATGGCAAGATCTGGGTGTTCTCTCCTAGAGATGAAGTGGCTGAGACCTTTCAGAACAATGACTTGAAAAAGGCAGCATCTCCTCCCACAGCTGATACTGGTGGTCCCTTGCCTTCCTGCTGTCCCTTTACATTTATTTGCAGACATTTCTTAAGTCCCTGAGCACACTTTCTCCCATGATATTCATCCTTGCTAGAGAGATTTCTCCCCTGTTGCCTCACACTAGTGCTCAGCCTATGACTTTGATGATAATTAGCAGAGCAGGGCATTAAACAAGTGCTGATGGAACTCCACCTCTGCAGCCCCCACGACTAATCTGTACCAGCCACTGCCTTTCCTAACCTCGGCTGTACCAAACTCTGCACTGCTGCAGCACTGCACACTCCATTTAGTCACACTTCCAAAATTTCAACTTTATCATTTGAACAGTTCCACTTCTCTTCACAAAGACATCCCAGGGTTTATTAAAATTCCATTAATTATGATACACTTCTAAAATTACAATGTATCATTTGGGCTCATTAGCTACCTAACACAGAGATAAATTATCCTACAATAAGATTGCTTTCCACACTGCCATTGTTAAGACAAAAAATTTTCTATTTAGTACCTATTAAGACACATCATTCAGAACATCAGCTTGGAAAGTGGCTACAAAAACCCCAGAACATTCAATTATTTTAACTGTAAAATCTGTAAAATCTGTAGTACTCTATCCTTTCCTTCACATATTTAATAGATAATTGTTCAAATTTGCAGATAAACTTTGTCAAAGATTTTTGAAAATGTGTTAAACATTTCACAGGAGAGCCTGGAGCATGGTTCAGGTTCTACCTGCCATTATTCCCTGTAGATCTGATCCAGCAGAGGTGTCTTCTAGTTCCATGTCATGAAGAGCTTTGCTAGAACTCCTCAGAACCCTTCTAAGTGGCAGCAAGAGAGTCACATTCTGGGTCTAAGAACTTTAAAACCTGCCATTTTCTTTAAAACATATTTTGAAAGAAAATGATATAACAAGGCTATGGTTTGATAAAATTTAAAGACAGACTCAGTCTCACAATTAACAAATGTGTTGTATAAATGCAGTATATCAGTTTTTTTATGAATTTCTTTACATCCAGTCATGGCAGCAGAATCAGGCCCATAACACTTTCCCTTGGGATGGAAAATTGTTATTCTACTGCACAGACAAATAGCATTTTTTGGACTACATAAACAACATTCTCTATTCTCTATAACCAAACACACACATTGACAAGCCACAATTGACTGGCTAATAGAAAAATACAGGTTTTTCACTTACTCTTGCAAAATTAGATTTACATATAAATTAAATTTTTCGCCTGTTCAAAAGCCTTTCAAAATTTTCAATTATAACCATTAAGATTTTACTATGTTCCAGCAATCTTTATTCAAATAATTAAGTAATTTACATTTTGTCTTTATTAGATTGTACAAGTGAAGAATTTATGACCATTTAATCAGATAATATCTTCTGAACAAGATTAGGATTAAAAATAAAACCTTGACAAAACCCCCACATCTGGTAAAAGTAAGTTTGGTCTTGTACCACACCTCAAAGCAACAAAATGAAGATACATGTGATGCACAATGTACTGGGACAGTCAAAGCTGAATTCATTAACAATTATTCCCAGATATTTCAAGATTTACAGATATATAATAACACTTTATAGAAAAAAGCAGAGAAACATAAAAAAAATTTAGAGTTAAACATCTTTATTTGTTCTTCAGTGTCAAGTATCTAACAAAATAGGGAAAATAAAGGAACACTCAGGGTTAGTGTGGAAGATTAAAACTCACCAAAATCTGCAAACACGGACTGTCCAACAACTTTCGCACCACTGGGCATTTCCTTATTTTTTCCAGCTTTAGTGAAGTTCCCATCCTATCAAAGAGGACAAAGATGATGGAAAAACTGAATTGCAGTCTAAGTGATGAAATTTGACTTTTGAACCAACGAAAATACAGATCAATAAAGAAGCATTTTGGTAAGAGAGATATCTCAGCTACAGAAAAATAATCGCACTCTTTGAAAACTGGGACTGAACTTTTACATTTCTAATCCTTCATGGAATCTTATTGAAGTTCAACAATAATAATATTCAGACACAATTTCCATATATTTTGCTGAGTTAAGAGGAAGAGATTGGATTATTTCAGCAACATTATCTAAATCATAATTAAGTGATTATGAATACTAATGTGCATTTATACATATTGATGTGATTTCATAGATAAAAGTAATATATAAAACCAAAGCTGCAAACCTGTTAAAAATAGCTTCTGATTTGCCTTCTAATTAGGAAATAAATTGATTTGACATTAGATCTGGTTTAGATCTTGTTTTATTTACCTATTATTAAACTCTAGGCCCACAGAAAACAACAGTCCAATATTTGATCAGAAAGACAAAAAGCACTGGATCGTTGTTCATCACAGAACTGCATCACAACTGCAACAACCCCATTTCAAAATGTTGAGTTTTTGTAGCCATGTCAGATGACCCAAAGACCTCTGGCCCAGTCACTGCAATCAGCTCAAACACAGTGCTGTCCACACAAATACCAGAGAGTCAGGGAGACAAAGGGTTTGGGAATGGTGCACAGTTATCCATCTCCAACATGACTCATGTCATATTCAGTTTGTAGACTTCAATGCAACTCTGGACACACTGAGGCCTTGTTTGTACTGGATGTCTGACTATATATCTTTACCTCGACATATAATTTATATTGATTCTGATGAGAAAAAAAACCCAAAATTGATGCATTTCCATGCAGTAAAAAAGACTAGGCCCTGTATTTGGCCCCAAAAGCATATCTCATATAGGCACATACTTTAAAAGCACAAGTGCATCAATGAAAATAATTACTTTGTTCTACAGAGAGCAATTTAACAGCTTTTAATGGATCAATTAAGATATTTTAAGATTCACATATATGTACATGTATTTTATATGTATGACCTATTTTACTGGGTTGATTGATTCCAAAGAAGAGAATTCTTTCTTTCTTTCTAAAGACAAGCAAATCTATCCATACAAAATATATAATGTAAGATAATATTTAGAATACAGGAGTCCAAAATTTGTAAGAACATTAAAAAAAACCCTCACAAACAGGAGACAGGACAAATACCTTGTGTAGTCACTAACACTCAATCCCTGTCCATTTAAGTCTATATAAAGCTAGAAATACAGGATTCATGACTCACTGCTTTCATTACTCTTGCCTGGTTAAAGATGGCCATGTTGTCAAACAAGACTACATTTTTTGTTCTACAGTGACTCACTATGACATGATGGATACACTTTTAGGTAAACTCTCAAAAATTCATTCCTTAGGTAAGAAGAAACATTAAGCCCTTTCTACGGTAACAGAAAGTTGAACTTTTAACTATAATCCGTTTAGGTAACACAGTACAAAGGATATTCTTGCAGTGCAAAAGCAGAATCTCAATAAATAAATAAATAAATATTAATCCACTGAGCTGTTACTCCTCAACCTTGAATTTCATTCATGGTATTTAGTTAACACAGGACTCTGGACTCTCTCAACTGTAACTTGAACATGAATTTTACCAGTTAGAAGTGACATTTTGAACCTCTGTCCAAGACCAAGCTTACTTCAAAAAACAATAAATCATTGGGACAGCAAGAATAAAACCAAAATTACCATCCTTTTATTTATAAATCACCCTGCTGAGTGTGAGTAACCTCCTCACACAGCTGCTGATGGCCCAGCAGCCCTGCTAAGGTGTATGGAGGCACCTGATTTACTGAGTAGTCATGTTCAAAAATCTGCAGAGGGTCTTGTGCTGACCAAAAGGTGTCCAGCAATATTGTGCAGTCTAAATGCAACAGTGCAGTCAGTGCCTCCACATCAGTTCTCAGATGACTTTTTGGTTTTTATAATTTGTCCATGTTTCAACAGAAAGGTAATTTCTGTTTTCTCTCTTACCTTATTTACCCACGTCTCAAACTGAATGTTTTTGGAATTTGGGGATGTAGTAAGGAACAAATCTGCAAGGAAAAATGTAAGAGAAATAAAAATATTTAGCAGTAGACTACACAAACAAATATATCTGATCACTTAGTAAAGATATATAAATTATTTTAAAAAAATTACCTAAGTTCTAAATACATTATTCCAGTGATGTTTAGATGTATAGATATTAAGAAACATTAAAAACACACTCCTCCAAAACTATTTTCACCCCTCATACTCTTCCGTACACAACTTTTGCATTTGTATAGTTTAATACACAAATATAGTCACTCTCGTGAGTTAGAAAGTGCTGGATGTTATATATGCACCCTGAAGAACGTTTCTTAATAGTAAAGACAGAGGCATACCTCAAAGCTAGAGAAAAGTATACACAGTTATTTTTTTAGGAAGTCAAAATTAAAGATAAAAACCTACCAACTATCCTTTTATTTTGAATATGTTGAATTAAGCAGCAGATATACTGATGGAGAAATATTTCTGGCTTCTTTTACACTAAAATTCTCTCAAACATCAAAAGAGTGCAAAAGAGGGCTTCAGACCATTTATCTGGCATTGACTACTGAAAGAAGAACTTATTCACTGATATTTAGGAAAGCATACAAATTAGAAAAATGTGAAGAAAAAGTTTTTATTAAAAAAAATAAAGTCTAGTGTTAAGAAATCCAGATATACGAAAAGTACTCTTTTAGATTTAAACTCTTGTCTTTTTCATTGTCCTCTTCCCCCCTGTAATTTCAACTGCCACTATCTGAGATAGAACACAAGGGTTTCTTTACAGGCAAAAAATCCAAACCTAACCTGAGGCATCTCCAAGGCTGCTGTAATATCACACTGCAGTGGCAAAATGCAAAGGCAGGCAAAGATAGCAGATAATTTTCTAAAAATAGTGCAGAGGAGCTGTGCCATGCTGCTCCTACATTAGAGCAACAAGCTGTGATTTCCCATAGGACAACTTAATATAGGTACAGCAACACCACCTCTAGCTCTAGAGCCTGCTGAAACAATCCCACTGGTACCTCACTGCCAACTGTCCTCTGTTTTATCCCGAAGCCTTCTTGGAAGCTACGTGTCCAAAATGCTCATGCTTGTTTCTAGGATTAAACTCCCTTTCACTGAAACCAAATCAAATGCTTAATATTTACAAGTAATTTTTCTTTTTGATCAAGAATGCCAGATTTCAAAGCAAGCAAAACCAAAGTATTTCTGTGCAGCAGCAGCGCAAAAAGGCAACGGAATTTAGTCCATTCAAATAACTGTTCACAAATTGGTGTAGCTCAGAATTACAAATGTTTTCTCTAAAGTTTGTGAAAGAAATGTGTAAGAAAAACCAAGCCCTGTCTGGAACAGGTGTTCTAAACCTGGTAATTCCCAAAGGTTACTTTCAACCTAATGTACTTTATGATTCTCTCTGGCTTTATTATGTTTTTGACTCTGAGAACCAAAAGCATATGAGAGAGGAAACAATTAAGAATCTGTGCAATTTATAAATATCTTTTTCTAACAGCCACAGCAGAGACCCCTTGCAAGCATCTCCTTTCCAGAGGAAGTGTCCATGGCAGTCATCTCTCACTTCACTGCTATTGCTTTCCATGTCGATTATTACTAATTTCTTTAGTATATAACAGCTGCAGGAGAAGAGATGGAACCAACAAATGCATTAATATCTGTATGCTCAGTACGTGGGTTGCATAACAATGAAGATATGTACAGTTCTTTTCTACACTTTTTGTATTATAAAACACCAATCATGTTGAAAACGGCAACATTTCTGTTTTGCTTCTGGCTATATCAAGAAAAACTCAACCCCTACAAGGAATGTCTATCATATTACACATGACCAGGAAAAGTCACTCATCTAAAGATATGCTGCCACACTGCTTTTGGAAGGCAGTTCAGGTTGCAATTTCAGCTGTAGAAAACAAAGTCTATTCCATACAGATCTCTGAGTTTAAAAAGCAAGGACAAAGTACTGAGGACTGTTCAAATGCTGATGAATTGAACAACGGCCCAATGTGAGATATTGCCAACCTGAGGTCATAAAATCAAAAAATCTTCATCTCAGCAACCAATTATTTACAGAATACAAAGGTGATGCTTTTACTAGACAACAGGTACATTAAGGGATACAAAAAACAACAGGCAAGGGTGTACCTCTAACAGCCCCATGGCAACTGTAGATTCCAGAGATACATCATGGAAATATGAAACAGGAAGAGGAAGATATCAGAACCAAAAAAATCAGCCTGGCTACTTTCCTGCTGCTGCTGCCAGAGAAAGAATATTGGGCTAGCTAGATGGACCACCAGACTAAGCCTGCTGGGCATTTCTTACATCTTTAACTTGAGATATGGTGTAGCACAGGGAAGTAAAGTACTTGGTAGTTGGGATGGGGGAAGACCTTGATGTCAGATTAAGGCAGATTTCCTGAAGTGTAAAACCTACAGCCTTAGCAAATGGCTGAAAGTAAAAAATCAATACTGCCTGAGGAAAGACTGCTCTTAAACAAATGCAAAGTGAACTGTTGCAATTATCACAGAATGGTTTGGGTTAGAAGGTATCTTAAAGATCATCCAGTTCCAGCCCCCTGCCACGGGCAGGGACACCTTCCACTAGACCAAGTTGCTCTTAGAGCCGCATCCAACCTGGCCTTGAAAACTTCCAGGGATGGGGCAGCCACAACTGCAGAAAATCTTATTAAACAAAAACTAGATAATATTACCAACTCATCCTACTTCCAAACATTGTTTTTTCTTATTAGGACTCATTGAAAATTGCAAGAAAACCAAACTATACAGAACCTGCTCCAAGTCCACTTCTGATTATCCTTGTTATTTTCTGTCACTTTTGAGTGTTATAAAAATGGTACTAAATATAGATGGAGCATTCATTTCACTAATGACTGATTTGACCTTTGTTTAATGTCAGAGGGCTTTATTTCAAAATAAAAACTCTCAGCATCTATGACTGTCTTCAGAAGCCACCAGGGTACGAGCAACATTAAGTTACTCCTTGATTTCACAATCACTTCAGAAGTTTAAGTTAATAAAGGAGGGGGAAAAAAAGTGCCCCTATTTTTAAACACTATCAACAGGTACAAGGCATTACCCAATTAGAATTTATTTATACTCACTCCAAACATGCCTAAAAATGCTCTCATTAATGTGGAAGAACAGGTGTGTCTGTGCATATTCTCTAACCAGAAGCTACTTTGGGGTATGAACATGCCCTTTTGTATGTGTTTGTAAATAATGTGCTGAACTAAAAATCCCTGCTTTGCAGGGTGTTGACAGAACGGGTCATACAAGAACTCTATTAAGATCATTAAATGCCATAAAACCTAAAGACAAATAAAAGATAACTTTCCTGTACTTACATTACAATTTTGCCTCTATTTACATTACAGATTGACATACTGGTAGGAAAAAGTATTTAAAACCAAAATTAAAAACATTATTTACAATTTTTTTAGTCGTACTTCTACAACTTCAGTTGTACAATACTTCCAATATGCACAAACAATATTTTATACAAAAAAGTTAGATCTAGTCAGTTTTATTTCTTTACTACATGGAAGTGGAAAACCAAACCTGACAAGTTTCATGCTTCTGTTCATAAGTTTTTCATTCAAGTAGAGAAACCCTCTATATTTCGTATTCAGATTTGTTTGTCAAGTTGGCATTAGTTCTGTTCCAGAGCAAATGGAATACACCTGCCTGGCTATGGTGATGTACCTTTTACAACATAGATACAAGCACAAGGACCAATGCTAATGAGCTTGCAATCCACTTGTCATGAATTTTTGGTGCTAATTACACAAAACAGGAAGTTAAGGAAACATTCATTCCAGTAGCTTCCTCAAAACTTAAGCAAAACAAAAAGACTTCATATGTTCCAAACAAGCTAATTTGTGTTGGCCAATTTTTAAGAAATGTGCTTCTAATAAAAAGACTGAATTTATTCTCTTCAAACAGGCCTTTCAAAATTTAGTAAGTGTTTACTGGAACTATTTAGTAAAACACGATGAGCAATTATAAACAACATACCTAAGAAGTAAAATCCCTTTCATTATTAAAAATTACTATAGGATATTAATTTAAAAGAATCACCTGGAAAACTTTTAAATTAGATCTATGCTTTATAGTTATGCTTCTTTTACCACTTCAAACATGACTTTCAGACAATTCTGTTTATTTTCAGAATAAAGGCAATAATACTGTTTCAAGCAATAGAATATAACGCTCAGTGTTCAGAGTGCTTTCAGAACCCATTTTCACATTCACGCTTTCTCAACAAAATACTGTTTGTGGCACAACCAATTTACTTCTCACCTGTAGTAAGCTACTGATTCCCATAAAAATATCATATTATTATCCCCTGCTGTATACGATTATATCAGTATATAATTAAAAATTGCAAAAGGAATAGCTTTTGAGACACTTTGTAATGGCAATTTTAAAACTAAAACTGCTAAGTACATAGCAGAGATTATGGGCTCTTTTAGAAAGATTAGGAAAAAGAAGTTAAAACAGCTATTTCTTTTCTCTAAAGATCTCTATTCATTCTTTGATTCTCTTTGTGAGGTAAGCTATGAGTAAGAGAAGCCATTGGCAGGAGCAGAGCAGTCCCAGCAGGAGCAGATGCAGCTAATTCCAACTTCCAAGTCTTCTGAAATATATCCTGTCCATCTTCCATGATACATTTTTTGCCTCCATTACTTGCTGTAAATTCACAGGTAAGCTCCTGAGAGCTTAAAACAGCTAAGAAATTTAAAAAATGTAACTGTTGAAGGAATGACACAGTGACACGGCATTACTGAATATTTGTTCTGGGAAAAAACATAAGGGAGGGAGCAAAACCAGAGACAGTAAACACATACCCCTACCCCAGTTTTAAAATGCCACTCAAGCTAAGTTTTAAAAAGCCAGATAATTTGTTAGCCCGGTTATTTTCATAGAGAATAAATGCACATCTATTGTATAAAATAAGCTTTGTTGATAATATTAACTGCAGAGAGGCTACCAACTTCCATGAAGAGGAAACTCACTGAATATATAACCAGAGTCTGGCATCATATGTTACAGTATCTTCACAATTCAGGTTTAAATGCTTACAAGAGAAATATCACCTGTGATCTGAATGATTGTTTTTTTAAGAAGAAAACCATCTACATTTAAACATTTAAACTAGGAATTGGGAATAAAAAAGAAAACACATTGTGAACGTTCTGGTACATTAGGTTTCTAGACTCCCAAAGCAAAGCAACATAAGAAAATTAACCACCAGAAATCAGTAAAGAGACTGCAATTAGCTTACAGCAAGCTGTTTCTGACTAATGATTTTTCCACTTTAGTTTTCCCAAACCCAAATTTATGATTTTTCCTTCATACTATATAAACAGTTCCAGAAATATCTACAATTATACACACCACGTGCTAGTGTTCAACACAAGACTTGTTGTAAAAGCAGCACTTCCAAACTTTGGAATCACATAATCAAGTTAGACACAGAATATTTAATACATCAGCTGTTTTTCACAGCATTCAAGGATGCATAGACAGATGTATAGTATGAGGTTACAGTATAATTCAGAGCCCAAGGCAGCTTGTCTCATACATTTGAGCATTTCAAAAGTATTTGCAGGGCCATGGCCTGATTTCTTGGCAGAGGGCTTGTAACTTTGAGTGCAGATATATTTATTATTTAATAATCCTTTTTTTTCTCTCCAAGTAATTAGGAACTACAATTTTGGCTCAGAAAGACAGCATTATTCCTAAATGAACACCTGACATTTTAGGATGTTTAAAATAAGAGTAATTAGTTAATTAATAATTAACTCATTAGAAAAAAATGACACAGCAAAATAATTGCTATCCTAAAAATTTCAACTGCAGATAAATCACTTCATACATCTATGAGAACTTATGTTAAGACAGTTTAATCAGGGTTCACCCAGTGCCCCACACTACACTTAAATTTCAGCTTGGTCCAAAGTACTGAACTTTTGAAAATTTTGACTGTGATGCAAATCAAAACCAGCACAAACAGTGTCTGTGTAAGTCCAGCTTCAAACAGATCATCTGCACTGGTGCCCACCTTGACATCATTTCTAGGTGGTCTTTCTCAAGTCCTATCCTGGCCCCGTTTCCAGCTATGGCACCTTCTCCCCACAGTTCAGTGTAAAACCTTCAGTGCAATGACCATCTTGCCAGCAGGGTCTCCTCCACTGACCAGTGTTCTCTGCATCTCTTAACTGACACATCCAAGACACACTGCTGAGAAAGACTGAGCTCTTTCTTACTTTGGATTGAGTGGACTATTGCAAAGAGAAGTTACTTTTTACCTCCTTCACTGTAAGTCAAAAGAGTTAAATACTGTACAAATCCTTTTTAAGTCACATGATGTAAATTTTTCACTTTGGGGACGTGACATTTTTAAAACAGGCCTCTTACTTGAGCATCCTGCTTTGGAAATGCTCCCCTGCATTATCTGCTCTATAAAATACACTTGATTTGACCTGTACAAACAAGCTTATTATTATTAGCTTCAACAATACCTTCCTAAGCCAGCTGTTAAAAATGACTAATGATAAGTGTGAGTATCTATTACTAGACACCCAGTAGCCTTATTCTAACATTTTCTCCTCATCTTTCAGTCTATCTCAGTTCATGTATCAGCAGTGACAGTGATGGTAGGCTGGTTGGCCAGACTATTTCCAGACATCCCTTCCCAACTCAGGCACTCTGTGAACCACATACTCCTCCCTGGAGCAACATGTGTTTAATACACATGCAAAAACACTTGAAAGTTTTTTATTTAGTTAATCTTTATCCATAAGGCACATGTAGACCCTTTGGCAAAAGTTTTATGCTGCAAATTTTTGCATGGTTTATAGAAAATTCCCGGTCTAACTCAAAATTACTTACTGAATGAATAATTATAAGGAGCTGAGACTTCTCCATGAGGATGCTTTCTTTAAAAACAGCAGTGGCATTACTCTCTGAAACAGCCCAGTTTATCTCTCACCAAGAAAGATTAGTATTATCTTTGTTGTGGTTAGAGGATTTTTGGATTATAAAATCCTTACACTGTTAGCCTTTCATGAAGCACTGTTAGGGATTAAACACATCTTTATGAGCAAGTTCTCATATAATGAAATCATAACAATTCAACTTCATTTTACCCAGAGCAGGAGAAGTGTGGCAATTAAAAGCTCTGTTTGGAGGGTTTAATACCAGCAGGTTGAAAATGGGTTAGGCAATAAACTAGCAAAAAGCTTCTCAGTCCAGAGAGGATTTTTTTTTTTTTTTTTTTTTTTAATTTCAAGCAAGGACAAAAATATTTTGTTTGATTTTAAAGATTCTTAATTCAGCTACTTTTCCAGTTAATCGTTCCTTTGGGCCCTAGTTGCTGAATTGCTTGCTGTTTCTGAGGTGTAAATAA
>JAWWLV010000021.1:7280434-7312570 GCA_035041135.1 Platyrinchus mystaceus
TTTTTTTTTTTTTTTTTTTTTTTTTTTTTTTTTTTTTTTAATGTCAAGCACACTTTAAATCTCCTAAGCTGTTTATAATGATAGAGTTGCCAAAAATAGCCCAGCTAAAAATCATGAAATTGGCTGCATCTGTTACAGAATACAAAGAGCCCCAAAACATTGCAGAATATTAGAGAAAAGTCTTAAAAAAAACCCAAAACAAAGTAAAAATGGCATATTCTGGTGGTTTGGTTTCTTTATTTGTAAACAAAAATCACTGCATTCATTTTAGGTACAACCATGTCCATGAACAGTAGCATTGCCTGTGAGTAAATATGCTGAATTTTTCAGT
This sequence comes from Platyrinchus mystaceus, assembly GCA_035041135.1. NCBI lineage: Eukaryota > Metazoa > Chordata > Aves > Passeriformes > Tyrannidae > Platyrinchus > Platyrinchus mystaceus. The sequence goes on from JAWWLV010000021.1 coordinate 7,280,766, forward strand.
GCAAAAGTACCACAGGAGCATCAAACATCACAATTAAGCCTTTTGGGCAACATGATTTCAGCATGCAGACTATTTCCTTGCATCTTGTCAATGCCTCCCTTTTAATTAATACCATTCTAATGTGTCCCAGGCCCTATTCTTAATGAGGCTTTATTCCAACTCAAGAATGGCTGTGTGGGTGAATACTGAGTCACAAGGATCCTCTCCTCCTCACCACTCTACCTGAGCCAACCAGTAAGGAACAGACTCCATGGAGAAACAGCACCATATGGATCACACTGTCTTTGCCACGCTGCCCCAGCTGTGCTGACAGGGAACAGAGCTAAACAAGCAGGAGAAGCATTTATGTGTCTTCTGCAAGATCCATCCAGACTGCACAGAGCTCTGGTGTTTTTTTTCTTACCTTCTATCACCTGATACTTCTATGAGTCACTTGCCCAGCTCTGCACAGACTAACAAATTACAGGAGACGTGGTGAGAACACTATACAGGTATTTTTTGGAAGAGGCACAATGAGACTCAAGGTGCAATTTTATGCTTGGTTAAAGGCAGGCTATGGCTGCTCCTACGAAAAGAGGAGTGAACCTTTTCTCAGTGCTTACATTGCTCTGACAATCCTGAAGCTGCATGGCAAGCTGGATCACCTTAATAACTCAAGTGAAAATAAACTGTGTTCCTCACCAGCCCCAGTTCCAAGCAGTTACTCGAGCTGATGCGAGGGAAGTGCCACAAACGCACAGGCAGGACCAGACAATTGGTGACTTTCCATTTTGGCAGCAAGAAGTCTTGGAAAAACACATCAGCCATGAAATATCAGATATACTGATATTATTTTTCAGCAACATATGTCTTATTCTCAGTCTGTCCCATTTTCATGGGGATAGTAAAAAAAAGTTATCATTCCCATCTTAGAAGCAAAACATTACTTTAAAGAAAATAATTCCACAGTAATATTTTCTCCAGATTTCTTCTCAGAATGAATTATTTTTCTTAATATTTTCCTCAGGTTGCTATAATGTAACACTTCCCACAGAGCCACACATTACACTGTAATGCAGTATTTCAGCCCAAGGTGTTTTATCCTTGCTGCTACAAGCACATAAAAGTCAAGATCTTTATGGGAAGAGCCTCATAGAGGCTTCTACTCACATCTTGAGACAAGAAAATAGATGTGAATCTATAAAAGCTCCCAGCACTCCCCACACAAAGATCTTGACTTTCATTTCTATTTAATAGAGGAACTTCCACATATCACTAGCACTAACTGGAATTCTGTGAACGTTCTTTAGTCTGTCAGCTGTCAAAAATCTTGAAAATGGATCCACCTGTGACTGATCTGTGTGAGCAACTTAGACTTCCTATCTTTACCTACCTGTGAGTTTTGATTTCAATGTACTCAGCTTAAAATGCTACCTGGAATGCTCATCTATGCTGCTTGTGCCACTAAAACAAAATTCCAAAAGGCTTCTAGAGCTAAGTGTGTTAGAACTGCTTATTACATGATACTGATTATGGTAAGCAAGCATATATCTACTTTTCCAGTTGGAATTTCCACTTGACAGCTTCATGTAGCAACGTGCCAGAACTGAATATTAAGGTCTGACTGCATGCTAAAGCAATTAACTTAATCCCCAACATTTATAAGCATCTTAATTAAATTTATGGACTCTTTCCTCTCTCATCCCATGCAACTAAAAAAGAAAAAGATAAACTCTCTTTCCAAAAATCACCATATATGAATTGATGTCCATTGCACATCTAGCAAAAACAATTCAGAATTCATTTATAGTGTGTTTAGCATGATATTTAAGTGTGCGTGGAGGTATAAAGAGTATGTAGGTAAGAAACAGGTTCATCTTGGTAGCTGAACTGCAATCACAAAAAAAAAAACCCAAGCCCCCAAACAAAATGAAGGAAGAATACAGTTTATCTACCATAAAAAACATTATCTTCAGTGCTCATCCCTGAACGCTGAGCTATGAACAGGTTACAGGATTGCTCACATAGTGATACAAGAATAAAGTCTCATGTACCATTTTCTCCATCAGTGATAGCACCAACTACAACAAAACAGAACGAAGTCATATTGAAATCTTCAAGAAAAATTGTAAGTCTGGTCTTGAAAACATTCTTCTGCATCAAACTATCAAACTATTTTCAGACTCGAGATGAAGAAAATGCAGCCCTGATTCCATTGCCAGCTGAATACCAGAGTACAGCACCGTGAAGAGCAGGAAATGAGGCTTTAATGGTGAACACAACATTATTCAGAACAAGCATTAGCTCTGATCATCATCAAGAAGCAGAAAACTTTATTAGGCTATTAATTTTGAAAGTAGTTTTTTAAACCCAGAATTTTCAAATTTGAGATACTAAAATAATTTAAAAAAATATTAGAAGCAGCAAATTCACATAATTACCACAGGAAATTGCAACACATTACATTGTATACTTACTGATAAATATTTTTAGGAAGGTATTTAACACTTTTATGACTTACCAGCAGTGAAGTCCTTATTTAAATCTATAAAAGCATGAGAGTGTGGTATATACATTTTACTCTGAGTTTCCAGTGCAGCATGCCATGACAAGTTCCTACAGACAGGAATAGAAAGGAATACATTTCAGCAATGTGCAGGGACTGTTAATCATGATAATATAGCTTTAAAAAATGGTGAAACTTTAAATAAAATTGGACAGAAAGCATGTTCTCCTAATACCAAGATAAAATTACTACTTAGCTTACAATATACCAAGTAACTAAGAGTAATTGCATGAAAGGTTCTGTGAAGGATGATTCATAGCACAGGGGCTCCAGTTTGATTTTATTAACTTTCTAAAGCAACTTCCTTTTTTTTTTTTTTTCACAGAAAAGTATCACCACCCACAAAGTGATAATTAGTGCCTGAGCTTGAACTGTAAATCCTGAGACACTGATTCCTGTCCTTCCTAGTTTCCTCAAGCAGTTTTAATTCTGGAAGTATTTCTGGAATCTAGCTTATGATCAATAAACATGAGCAAAAGTGCTCACATGCTGTTCCAGCGGCTCATACCTGCTGCATGTAAATGCACGTTATTTCAAATCACTTCAAAATCAACACACAAATTAAACTCTCACATTATGATGGACTACAGGCTAATGATGTTATTTACCAAGCAGGTGATACTTCTATTTATTTATTTATAAACATACATGCTCTGCTGGTTTCTGCTCTAAAAATGAATTAACTTCCATCAAACCTCCCTATTAGCAATGATTTGAAATGCAACAAATCCTTCAGAAGTCAACATTGCTGAATCATTGGCATGTTGCTTTCAGCACCATTAGCTAACACACTCTGAAAAATCTCAATATGCACTATAGACCAGCAGGACACTGATATTACTATGTCTAGAATGATTTTTTTATTCCAGTGACATTACATACATATTCTGAAGTCCTTATCTTCCGTGGCTCATTTTATGTCAAGGAAAAAAATAAGGCTCTGATTACTTCCCAGAGATCATAACTGTATCTTAGAAATGTTAAAATGCATCATGTAATCTTTAAGAAATAATGATTTTCTCTAGGTTTTTCTATGTATTCATTTTTGAAAGTAGCCAAGGAAGTTAGTTTTACAGAGAATAAATTTTAAAACACTTTAGATTAAAAATGGAAAAGCTTTTCTAAACAGATGACATAAAGCTGTTATCCATGTACAAGCCATGGCTTATGCTATTACCTATAGCACTCAGTCTTATTTTGAGCTACAATGAGTAAGTTTATTTGTATGCTAATGCTACTGAAAGGATTTCTTCAACAAAATGAAACAAATCTTTTCCACTTCTCCATATCTTCAAGAGTTCATACAATTTTTCAATATATAATCATTTCAAAGGGTTCAGAAACATCCTTGTGATTCTGAAATCTGTTTCATAAGCCATTAATTTAAATAAAAGTAGGGTGATAAAATTCAAGTTGGGATTTATTACCAAAACCATATTGCCAGGAAGGGTATAATTTCCATTTACACATTTAAAGGTTATTTATCATACATCACTTCTGAATCATCTCCAACAGAAGAAAAATAGCCAGTTAGGAACAACAGGTATAGATTTGTCAAACTCACTGATAGGGTGTGTGAGGAAAGCCTTATTTAAACATTTTTAAGGGACATGGGGAAGCAGGATAGAAAGCTGGTATGTTGTTGCCATAGACAGAGAAATGGTTTCATTGATTTCTCCACTTTTGAAACAATAGCTGAAGAAAACCACATAGGAATGCAAAGACTTCTTAACACACTCTTTCTTTCAAAATAAACTTAAGGACTGATTGCATGCAAAGCTAAAGAAGCTGTGACACCAACACCTGGATTTCTTCTCAAACACACAGAGTTGCAAGTTTCTTTGTTAATGTTACTGAATACCATTAAGGACAACCCTAACAGTTCCACTTAAAAGCTGTAAAGTACAAGTTACAAGATGCATATTTCTTCAAACAACTGATTTAACGGTCCAGTCCTCTAAAAAAAGGTAAGTTCTGCTCCTAATTTTTCCTTTAATTCATCATCAGTCAAGAGAGAATAGTTAAAAAAAACGTAAAAAGACTGGTGTCTTTGACATTTACAACTTTCACCTAAAAGTAGTTTCTGTTATATTTTGAGCACATTCTTTCACAATTGAGAGAAAAATCTCTCTATGAGAGAAAGAGTTTTAATTCAAATATCCTTCTTTTGAGAGATATCTTCCTCTTTCAAAGAATGCCCAAACCACTATCAATGAAGTTCTTCCTAATGGAAGTCAAAGATGGAATATATGGCAAACTCAGTCTGGAAAAAGTCACAGGAAAAGATGGACAGACGCATATTTTTAATTTTTTTCTTAGAGACTGGTCCTTCTGAGCCAGTAGAGAACCAACCTTTTGTTATGCTTTGATTTTAGCCTTCATAACAAATATAATCTTTTGCATAGTCCTTACTAACCATTTAAACATGACATTATCATTTTTATCCCAGTATTTACTAGCTAGTCCCATTCTGGGGTTGGCAGAAATTTTAATAGAGAAACTTAGTCCCCTTTACTGCAATCTCATCTCACAAGACTTCAGTCCACTTCTGTTTGCCCATGAGTGGCTCAAGGCACTGCTTCACACAGGGATGTGACACAGAGAACATCACTTGTACACACTCTTGGAGTGCTGCATAAAGTCACCCTGGCTTTTTCTCACTGTATAAATCTCTTCCCCAATATTTTCCTTAATATGTAGCTTAATATCTTTCCACCTTGTAATTCTTGTGTTTTATGTTGTCTAACCTTCCCATTACAATTAACCTCCCAGATATATGAGAGCTACATTCTTTTAAGTTTACCCCAAACACCTGTATATTTTCCTTTTGCCTTCCCTTACATTATTCTTGCATCATCAACCTGTTGCTTCTTCTATTGGAGTAAATGCAGATTTTGTACAACACAAATTCCATAATACAGACTGTAATACTAAATACCAAAGTGTACTAAACAACTTAGACTGTAACTGTTCTGAGAAACAATTCTCCTATTTCTGATGTCAAATAATAGGGGTTTTGTTTTCTCAGCTTTCATGGAATGTCTACTTCTCCTATATAATAATTACTTCCCCTATAAAATAACACCTGCAAGAACTACTGGATCAGATGTAGAGTATCACTGAATGTTGGAAGATAGACATTAAACATGGGTCTTACACCTCTTTAACAAGAGCAGAAGTGGATGCACAATGAATAAGTTACCAAAATCCATGAATCTAATGAACAACCCCGGAGCTCACCCGCCAATCAATATCTGTGGCTTGTTTGAATCACTGGTGACACCAAAAACATCAGGAATCAAGTCTCCATTAAAGCTGAAAATGGAAAACAATTTCAGAATCACCTCAGTCATTACAGGAGTTCAAATTAACTGTTCTTAAGTGAACCTGTATTTGGTCAGCATTTTCCCACCAAGCAAGGAAGAACTCTCAGCTGTACAGACCTGACTGAATTTTGGCTCTTGGCTGAGCTGCTGGGAGCAGTAAATATCTTTCAATGGGTTTGGCTTTCCAGCTCTATTTCCCACCCCTGCTTTTGTTCAGCATTTCACACAGAGGCAAGTACATTATGAAGGGGATATTTGCTCAGTCTGATAAGCCAGTAAGGTTTCTGCTTTACAAAATTCACTGAAAAATGAATAGCTCTTTTTTCTGCAAAAATTCAAGTACTGAAATTAAAAAAATTAAAAGCTCATGTAGTTACTATTGCCAGGATGATATAATACATTGGATTTGTAAAGATGAGTGTTATGGTTCTTCATCTTTAGTTGGATCAGTTGACATTACACAAACCACCCTGTTCTTAAAAGATAAAGGGCATCTGTTTCAAATTTTAGCATTAAAATACATTTAAGTGGCTCTTAGTCACCACTATAAATGTGTTTTTAAAAAAAAGTAGGTCATACTTACTCCATTACTAGAGGCTCATCATGAAAAGTCTTATTTAACATAGTTTTATGGTTAAGATCTGAAAACAGAAAATATTAACTTGATTCAATTACCAATATATTACGAGATTTGCATTTTCAACTACGACATAATTATTCTATTAATTTACAACCATGAATTTTATGATTAAAAAAATCAGGAACTGCTGAATATAAACAACCAAATGGTTTCTTGAAATTTTGCAGGAAAGTTACAGTTAAAATACTGAAGCTTCTTCTCTCTTCACTAAACTCTTCAACAAATCATTCCAAATAGATCTTAGTGAAATCTATTTCTATGTATGACTGCAAGCATGCAGCTACATGAAATCTGAAATAGCTGGGATGAAGACAGGCTAAAAATTGACACTGTATGTTAGACTTCTGTTCAGTGTTTTGTCACTGTAAAAAACTTTACACTGAGTATCTGAAATAAGCATTAGATGTAGACTGCCTAAGTGTGAAGTGAGGATTTTAAGTCCTAATCAGGGTATCACCTTAGACTTCACTTTTACTTGTAATCCAAACTCCTTGTCAGACCATCTTTGTTTCTCTCCTCCCTCCATGATGTTTCCCTTTACAATTTCCACATTTTATACAACAGTACTCTCTTACTGACTTGTCTGTCACCCTTCTATTACCCAGGGAGGCACCACATACCTTCTCAGTAGCCTCACTACATACCAACCATTGACCCAATTTTTAACCTCTGACTCCTTTTCCAGGCCTCAAATGCTCGTTTGTTCCTTTCCAGATATATGTTTTTTCCAGAAGCAAGACAGCATATATTAATCCAAGTCATTCATATTCTTTCAAATACTAGAGACACCTGCTATTGTCTTAGTATTTGATCCATTGCACTTCCATGGGTTCCCTGTTTCACTCCTGATTAAAGTCAGAAACAATGCTATCTAAAGCCATCATCTGCCTCATCAGTAACTATTTCATAACACAGTTGTTTGCAAGAGTGTTTATTCTTCAGTAGTTTTTGTGGACTTGAAGAGTATCTTCTTTTGCTCATCTGTCCTTGTTCAAACACTAAACTCTTCCCAAAACCCTTTCCTAGCAAAGTCAACAGAAGACAGAAGAGCCCTCACAAGTTCATACAGTCCATGACTCCACCCAAAGACAGAATACCTAGAACACTGCTAAAAGAGACTCTTGAAAACTTGATTCTAAATTTCTTGAAAACATCCAGCAACAGACACTCTAGAAACCTCTCTTCCAACACCTACTTTAGTGTCTCACTGTCCTCAAAGATTTGGTTTAACAGAAATAAGTGTTCTATCACAGTCGGTAGGTTTAGGTGTGCTATTTTGAAAGTTTATGCACTAAAGTTTACACCAAGTTCTCTGTGCATTTCAAATTGAAGATAAATCTTTTGAGATCATCTTTGTGAAGCTGACATGCATAACAGGGAAGCCATGAGAAGCACCTCTTCAGTTAACGGGTTACTGCTGAACTAGAATATTTTTGGTTATGTCTGTTGCATGATACAGTGCAAGCATTTTAGCTTTGTTCTCTTTCATCAATTACTGAATACAGTTTAAGAGCAAGAAAATATAAGGGTGTGAAACTGAATAGCTGCCAATTCCTATTTTAGCTGTAAAAATCACTACACTGTAAAATGAGTTGTAACATGCTGACAGTACTTCAAGTTATTAAGAAGTCTGACAATCCTGTTAATGAGCAGTCTCAGCAACTCACCTAATGTTTGGTTGTGTCCCCAGAAAATAAATACTGAAAGTTCATCTCTGCCATGACTTTGTGCCTGGGTAGTCAGGAGGACATCCATTTGGGAATCTCCATCATAATCTCCAGGAACGACACTGGTTATGGTAACACCGAGAGATCTGGAATTAAAATGGAAATTAAATGCAAAGCAGTTGTGTGTCCTAAAGGATTGCCCAATTATTATTAGTTGGCCCAACACAGTAATATCCTTCAACAACCTGGCTTATTATAAAGTCCTTATTTATTGCAAAAGTATCTTTAACTCAGGCATCTGGCAGGCTGTCCTTGTCTAAGGAAGGTGGTATTTTTTAACTCCAAACTTCAGCTATCAGGCTTTCTTCAGCCATATCCCATTTGTTAATACTATCTAGACTCCATTAAAACCCTTCATTTTCTGTAGAACCAGTCCTCAAAGCTGTATTTCAGTGAGCAAGATTTTTTTATTGCATTCCAAGAGCAAGACCATAAAGGAACAGAAGCAGTTTAAACAGCAGGAGTCAGACACATAAGTAGACTTCTCAAAAGACATTGTCACTTCCTTCTGTGTTCTGCCACGTCTTACCACTCCTCCCTACGTTTGTTTGTTCTTTCTGTCTTTTATTTGGTTACCTACTCAGGCTCTGCTTTACACACACAACCATGGATCACTCTGTTAAGGATTAAAAACAGATCATTTCTAATGTACTAAACAAATTAGCTCCTTCCAAGGCAAGAGGGAATAAGAAAAACAAAAATATGTAGCCCTGCTGAAGATGAAGCTGATGTCAAACAGCAATTTAAACATAATACCATTAATAAGCATGATTCATAAGCAATAACCATCATAGTATTACAGGATGTTAAAATTATGCATATATATATATACACATAAACAGATTGTTTTACATTTATTAAAAATCGATGCTTTTTTAAAGGCCACATTTAAGCTCAATAAAGGAACAGATCTGTACACAGAAATACCAGAACACTATTCTTCATATCTCTCCTAAAGCAGATGATATTGGCTGGATTCTATTAGCAGCTACAACAACTAGATGAATTTCCCTGAAAACGTGTCTTGGGACTAAGACCAGAACTACCTGCCACAAAGACTTAACACGTGATATGAAATGATAGTTTGCTTACTGGGGAAAAAAATCCAGAGAATTCAGATCAACTACAAAAATATTTCAACACATGGCTATTTTAAATACTAATTTGAGGACAAAACCCCCCGAAGAATAAAGATTCCATAAGGGGGTGGGAAGTCACATCTATTAGTAAAGAACATGAATGACAAAAGTCACCTCCACAAACTCTGTCACCTGACCAACAAAATCCAAAGAAATCAAAACAAAAATATATCAGGAAATTAATCAGGAAACTGGCCAAAGAATTGGAGCTCTCAGGGCAGGCTGAACAAGTCAAACAGACAACAGCAGCACAGACAATTCCATAACATCCTCACTGACTGCAGAGGTGCACCTTCAAGAAAAACAGCCACTTACACTTTCTCAGCACTGAATATCAGTACTTACTTCATTGGTAACTTAACACGGGGCTTGAAGTAGGGTTCCTTTTGGTCAGCCAGGAAGATAACCAACTCATTTCCTGTGGAAGCAAGGAAGATGATGAACAATGGAAGAAGATTGTAAATGGTTTATATACAAACCCAGCATGTAAACAACTATGCCACAGATACACATTCCTCACAGCAGCAAAAACTTTGAAAGACTTCCCATACCAATACTTCCTCCTCATTCAAAAGGAAGCAAAAGGAGAACTTCTCCAAAACACCCTATGAAGCCAATTGCATCTCAGAGGAATGTTAGTATCAAGGATCTTCCTTTGTGATGAAACCCCTTCTTAAGGGGTTTAGCGCTAGAACTTTCTCTCTGCTATTGGTATCACATCGCTTAAAACAAAACTTCCTGTAATGAGTTAAGAAACATTACATGTGGAAAAGTAACAGGCACCAGCTCCACACAAATAATTAAAGCTTTAGAGCTAACTCTTTTAATACTTTCTCTGATGTAGCAGGATCTGATATTGCTTTCTCAAGTCAGCTGCCAAAAGCATTTTCAGTGAAACTCAGAAGCTACTTGGTTCCCTGCAGCATTTCCTCATTTAGAGTCAATGATACAAGCAAGTATCATTTCATTATTTCTGGAAGATCTAAATAAAAGCCCATATTTTATGTTGCAGAAATAACTGAAATTTGGGGAAGAAAAAGAAGAATTTTAAACTGAACGATGAAATAAAATTTTTCAGTCAGTAAACCTCACTACAGACACACTTCTGCAATTAAAACAACAGTTCATAGTAAACCAATTGTATTTTTTCTTTCTTTTCTTCACACCTGTAGCATCCCAGACTGCAAGAACTGGGTTGCCTATAAAAAATGATTCTACGGCTCCAAACTTGAGCTACCACAGCATTTTTCAAGAGCATCGTTCTGTGGCAAAGTTCACAGATGTGAAACAGCAGAATACAAACTACCTCACTGTGAAAGAAAAAAGGTAACTGCCATAAACCTAGTTAGGAGAAGGGGAATACACCAACAAATGAGTAAACGAGAACAAAGCCTTTCAGAAAGGACAGGGGGGACCAGCACAGTCCCATCTGGCAAGTTAATGATGCCCGAGCTGCCCTGCCCTCCCAGCTGAGTGAAGGAGTTGGCACACAGTGAGGCACGAAGCCTGCTGGCTGCTCAGCCTTGGATAATAAACCCGTGGGCTGGCTGCTAAAACTTGTAATCCCCATTTCACACTACAGACTCTCACCTGCCTTTTTATCATCTATTTGGTAAAGTAATGATGACGATGGAGAAGCAAATGTGTTTTTACACATACCAGGTTCCAAGTCATTTATACCACTGAGAAATGAGATTCTGTGGTCACTGAAGATAGATGTATGAAAATTTCAGCTCAGTGCTCATCAAGAGCCAAAACAAAGTAACTACTGGAAATTATTAGATGAACAGAAAACCGAATCACTATGCCACTACATCAATCCACAGTGCACACATCCTAGATGCTGTCTGCAGTTCTGTATTCTTTCTGAGATGAGAGGACAAGAAGAAAGGAAAAAAGTACATCAGACGGTGTGAAAACCAAGAACGATTTCAATTAAAACAGCAATTACAGAGATTAGAGGTCTTTGGGCTGAATATCTCTGTGAGAATACTGCAGAAGTTTTCAAAATTCCTTAATGAACTGCAGAAGGTGAATAGGGGAATGATCACTCACTGCCCAGTACTACTAGAAGAGGCATCAAACATAACTAGAATGTGGTAGGTAGAACAAGCAAACAGCATGAGCTTCCCCACTTATCCCTGTTTCATGAATAGCCTTATAAAACAGGTAAGCATATGCACAATTCCATTTATTCGTATATTTCTAGTTTCAAAGTGACTAAAACCAGGGTCCACTACTAGTTTTAATTAGTCTTGCAGTGAGATACTTCTGGATCTAGATTACTTCTTATGTTCAGTAAGTTTGCTCTCTCTCACAAAGCTGTGAGTACAACCTGATTTTCATTTATGTATCTGAGCATACTGAACATTACTCTCCTTTAACTGAAGTAACACAAGGTCAGAACAATAATATAAATCCAGAGAAAAAGGCTCAAGATATCATCCCTATTTCCTTTTTAAGGGTCAGGATTATTAGTACTGGGCTGCTTCACCACATTCCTGTTCCTCAAAGTCCACTATTATCTTCAACGCTCACTTCCTCACACTATTTACAACTGGCTGCCGTTTATTCTACTATTTAGAATCCTACTGTTTAGAACTATTACCTTTTGTTTTGAAGGTATTCTGTAAATTCTCCAATTTACTTTTTGTCAAGACTGAACTTATGAAAAATAATTTTTTCAGGTAGGTTATTTCAGGCTGATTTTTACAGTATCACATAGGAAAGTGATTTAGCAAGTGCTGCTGTGCAGACACAAAGAAACCACGAATCTTATTTCTAAAACTTATAACTATTCACATTTTTATATGCATTCATCTGCAAGATAAGAAAGTAAAAATTAAATCTCTTATCATGGACATTCATTTTAAATCTAACCATTTTTTCAGTAGATGAGTTAGTGGAATATTTTCAAGGAGCCATGCACTTCAATAACTCAACTAGATGGGAAAGTCACTCATGCTTTACCAAAGCTACTTAGAGAAACATTTCTGAGATTGAAGGAATAAAAAAGGTGAATCAGAGAATAAATTTATCATCTTAACTTGTTGCTTCAAGCAAGTAAGATAATCCAAGACTAATGTCTGCAAATAACACTGACCACTGAAAATAAGCTCAGATTTGGGGTCTCACCGTATGTGAAGCCTAAGCAAAAACTCATGGCAGGTGACTTGTGGCTGCGTGGAACAAATTTCTCTACCTTGCCACTTAAAGGTAGGATAACAAGCAATTTATCCTCCTCACATATGCAAAATGTTCATCCGTGTTTCCCAAAATATTGTGAAAGTAGGAGTGAAAAACCCATTTGTGACCATGCTAGAGGAGAAAATATCTAAATTATTTCAAAACCATAAATTCAACTATAAAGAAAAGTATGTCTTGCCCTGTACAAACCCATATTTTAGGGTAAATTGAAAACACCTTTTTTCCACACAGGAATTATGTCAGGAGCAAAGCAAATGTCAACTTCATCGTGCAAACACCAGTGCGACGGCCCTCAGCGATACAGGGAGCAGCCCCGGCACCCAGGCCGTGCTGGGGGAGAGAACGAGCAGCCCGTGACCCACAGACGGCGCGGGACCGTCGGGATCACCGAGCCCATCTCCTGCTCCTGGCGGGCCAGCTCCCACCGGGAAAGCTCTCCGTACCCGCCAGGGACCGAGACGCTGTCACACAGGCACCTGGTGCTTCCCCCGACCTACAGGGGGCCGAGGCAGGAGGGCGGCGGCACCGCGGGGCTGCCCGGCAGGGGACGAGGAGCACCCCGGACACCGGCAGGGACCGCAGGCGCTCCCGGCCCCGCGCACTCACCGCCGCGCAGCACGAACAGGTCCGTCTGCTTGTCCGAGTTGAAGTCTCCGAAGGCCGCCAGCGTTCCGTGGGCCTCGGGCCCGAAGAGCTGCGCCGTGACATTCTGCAGGGCGCGGGCGGGCCCCGCCAGGGCCAGCAGGGCCAGCGCCGGGACCACCACGGGGAGCAGCAGCGGGGCCAGCGGCGGGCACGGCCCGCGGGCCCCCATCGCGCTCGGCCTCGCCCCGCCCGCGCTCTGACGGCGGCGGGGGCGGGCCCGGCCCTGCCGGCCCGCGGTTTGCGGCAGCGCCGGCGGAGCCTGCGCGATCCGCTTTACGGCGCGATCCAGGGGCGATCCAGGGAAATCCCGCCCGGCCGTCCCAGACCGACCGCCGGGACTTCGCTGGGATGGCGGCGGCGGCGGCGGCTTCTCACATGGCCGATGTGAGCTGGAAGATGCTGGAGCTGCGCGCCCGCTCTAAGCGCTCAGGTCTGACCTCTTGGCTCGCCCGGGAGGAGCTGCGCGGGTCCCGCTCGCTCCCATCACTCACCACCCCACTCCTGCCCCGCTCCCGGCCCATCCCGGGCCGTGTTTGCCCCTCCCGGCTGTGAGAGGGACACCTGGAACACCCAGGTGCTCCCGGGATCCGCAGCCCGTGTCCTTGGCGGGGCACAGCCCCAGGTACCGCTCAGGTGTCACTTGACCCCATGGCTGCACAGGCAGCTGCTCGGGGGAGTATTTATTACTGCAGTTGTATAAAACCGTCGAAAAGATGAAGTATTTAGGAAAAAAAAAGTATTAGTTTTTGCCAGGTTTCCCTTGGATAAAGGTAACTTTTTTATGGTATGAGGATTTCTCGTTCTAAACTTGGACTACGTGTCAGCTCCATTCTGACCTAAATGAAAGGGCAATGTTTACGGAGTTGGCTTGCATTCCCAAAGTGCAAAAACACCCCAGTTTTTAAATTACTTTTTCAAAGTAAAATACAGTCTTAGTAGGGCTTTAATTGTTCTAACGGAAGCAGTTTTCTAGAAGATCCCTATGGTGTTTATTTATATACCATTCGTGCTTGTAAAACTCAATTGTTACTTACTTCCTTGCGTGTTTGGTTGTTTCTGTTGTGTTAATGATTGACCAGACAATGGGAAAAGAAAATGGGGCTTTATGAGGTCTCTAAAGGATTGTTTAAAGACTGATCTGATTCATTTGGCTTTAAAAGTTAAGTGTATGTATGGTATTGATTTGCAAGTTCCATGATTAAGACAGCCCACTAAAAGAGTTGTTACACTGTGGCCGATCATGATTATTAACAGGGTGCTGTTAACTGAAAGCTGATTGACAAATGTGGCCATAGAGCTCTACAAAATCAAGTCTGGAACCTGCGTGTCTGGAGTGTGTGAATCCCGAGCCCCACAGCAGCACATGAACTTCGGGATTCCCCCTGCAGGTTCAGGCCCTGTGGCTGCAGAAAGCATTTAGGTGGTTTTAAATGCTTGAGTCTGAACTGCTGCTGCCGGCAACTTTGTTGTTAAATGTCTAAAAAAGTGTCTTCTGTGCAGTGACAGATTATTGTTGTTCCTTCTTTCCCTGTTCATAGAAATTCGTCTAGAGATTTGTTCATAGAGTTTTATATCATAACTGAAGAAACTTAGTCAAGAAATAAACATTATTTTGGTTGAAAAGTTTTTCTAATAATAGAGTTGATTTAAAAATCAAATTTTATATATAATCTTTCAGCTAACAATCATATCTAAAACTAAAAATCATGTCCTTGTTTTTCAAGTTTACTGCTGTATCTTTATAAGTATGTTGCAATTTATGTAAATTTCAGAGCTCTTCTATTTCCTTTCTGGCCCTGTCAGAAGGAGTCATGGTTGGGATAATCATGGAAAGTGACTGAAATTCCCCATATGTGTCTGGTTTGGCTGAGGCCTGTGCTGGAGAGTCCCAGCTCACAAACAGTACTGTTTTGTTTGCAGTTATTATTTTCCTAGTATGGTGCTTGGATAAGATATAGTAAAGATGTTGTATGTCACATGTGCCTGAACTGCACGAGTGACTCCTGTTTTACAACCAACAACAGTGTATCATTTAAGACCCAATCCTGTAGGAGATAATCTGTATCTTCATGTTTATGTATATTAAATTAAGAACTACATTTTTGCTGGCAAAGCCAAATTTTATTGAGAATTTTTTCTTTCTCTTCCTTGAACAATAAAATACTGTTTCATTTGTTAGCAACAAATGATTAGGATCCTCTGATTAGGACTAGATTATAAAGATATTCAGCAGTCAACCGGTCTGAACCCCCTGAAATTTTGGTTACTTTAAAAAACATAAACTTCTTTAAAGATTTGGAAAAACTTGGCATTGTAATTACAAACACTGTTTTCTTATTGTACGTTCCAAAGTGGAAGATGTTTTACCTCAAATAACTGAGATATTAAGTGCCATAAGTAATACATATGACTGCAAGAAACATCCTGGTGTAGATTTCACATGGGATAAAAGCAGCACTGTGCACAAGCAGAGCTGTAGCTCTCTGTGCTTACTATTACTTAATACTTTTGTATGGACTAGTTAAATCATTATTTTTGTTTAATCTTGAAATATATCAGATTTCATTCATCACCTCTTGATGTTAGTAGCAAATTTCCTATTAAATAACAAAACTAATGTCAAATATCCAAAAAATGGACTTTTTGTAGACTATGTTCTTTTACTCAAATTTTGTGGAAGCAAAAGCATGATAAAACCAAGAGGTCAGCGTATAAGAAGGAAACATAAGATGAAATGAAACTCTGTGCTGTGCACTTTGTCATGTTAATAACTCCACTAACATTGCTTTCACTTAATTTAATGCTGGTTGCCTTTAACATTTACTAAACAGTTTTGAAAATTACTGTAGCTTAGCCTGAGACGTTTGTGATTAGCTGCACCAATTTGAAATGGCCAATTTGGATGATGACAGAGCCTCCTCTGCGCATGCTTTTTTAAAATTTGGTAAGTGTGCAGTTCTGTGTTTTGTTTTTGTTTGTGGCTATTTAATTCAACAAAAAATAATTGTGTGTTTTGTGCAATGTTTTGTGCTAGCAGGTTTTTAGCACTGTACAGTACAACTTAAAAATTTGAACTCTTTCAGTGAAAATTTCTGAAAATTGGAATCTACTTTGATTGAAATCTACTGTCAAATCTTCCTGTTTTGTGTTCCTGTCAGTATCTCTGTGTAATAATCTCTGAACTGAAATTTCTCTTCTAAGATGATGGTCATGTGAAAGATGCCCTAAGAATGGTGTTTAGAATTGGGTTCTAAAAAACCCAGATGTGACTGGTTTAGAGATAAGAAGTAAGATTTCCAGTAAGTCAGTCATTGTTACAAATCTTGACTTTTGGAAGTTAAGTGGAAGCAAAATAAAGCCCCTGTCACAGCTTCTCCTCAGGTACAACAGAAACTACAATCATAAGGCAGTTGACAAGGCCATTACTCTGTACAGAGGTATCCACATGTGAAACTGGCTGATAGGGGAAGGCTGTGTGGGACTCTTGTGCAGTCCTTGTTGAAATACAGAAGCAGTTCAAGTGCTGGGGAGGGTAACCAGGTGAGGGGATTTCGGCTGTCTGTTGTCACACTGAATCACTTGGACTTCCCTGCCCTGCCTGTGCCATTTCTGTTTCACCTCTCTTAACCTCAAAGAACATGTCAAGTGCTGACGTTGTAATAAAAATAGTTACTCTTTCCTAATTATTGTATTGATACTTGATGTTCTGTTGTTTTGATGCAAGATAAACATTTTTAGTAGTTTTAAGAGCTATTGTTTTGAGTTCTGAGAAATGGCAGTGCCTGCCTTGAGTATCTTGAGTGGTTTCCTGCCTTGCTTGTATAATTTACAAGGCTTGTGTGGTAGACTTTGGCATTTTGGTTATGTGAAACTCCTGTGTACTGGCACAATGGTCAGTATTTCTGGTGTTCAGTAGCTTCTGTGTGTTGTTAGTTACTGTAAATCCTAAAATCAGTAATTTCCATTAAGTATAATATACTGTGGAGAGAAGTAACTTCAGATGATTAGGAAATAGAGAAGGGACTAAATAAATTGGTGCATATTTTTTTCTTTTTCCTCTCTGATGATAGTGACAGGACCCTCAGGAAAGTGTCAGGGGAGGGTTATGTTGGATATCAGGAAAAGGTTCTTTCCCCAGAGGGTGGGTGGGCACTGAACAGGCTCCCCAGGGCAGTGGTCTCAGCCCCGAGGCTGCCAGAGCTCAAGGAGCATTTGGACAATGCTCTCAGGACAGGCTGGGATTCTTGGGGTTGTCCTGGGCAGGGCCAGGAGTTGGACTTGTGTATCGCTTTCAACTCCGGATATTCTCCAATTCTGTTAAATACTAATTGAATTACATGCACAGTCTAATACATGACTTTTTTTTTGTTAAATGATAGTTTAAAAGCTTTGTCACTTCAACACTATTTAAATGCTTATACAAGATTTCACTCATTTTTTCCTGTATTGTTATCATCACTCAACCTAGGTAACAATTTGTACCTTGTGCTTACTCCTACTGTCTATTCAGGTAGAAGAATACTTTGATACCTCTTGCATCTTCCTCTCCAAGCTCTTCTCCTTGTGTTCTCTGTTTTCATTGGACTGTAGAACAGTTCAGTTTGGAAGGGTTGTCAGGATGTCATCTACTCCAGCCTGTTGCTCAAAGCAGGGTCAGCTATGAGTTTCCTCCTGTATGTAGTGATTAAAAATCCCCACGTGATATAATTTCTTTAACTTCGCTGTGAGAAGAAATAAAATCCTCTGTGGTCCCAATGACTTCTGTAATGTGAAGATGTAATTGCCCATACTAATGTTGGGTAATGAGTGTTACAGTGATCTGAGATCCAGAACTTGTTCCTGTCTCAAGTGTTGGATTACATCCAGAACTAGTGTCACATTAAAGGCTGTGGTCAGTTTAATTCTCATCAAATCTAGAAGGAAATCTTGTATTCTCAGCTTTTTTTTCTTTTGGCCTGTCCTGATTTGATTATACAAGTTAACTTTTGTTCTCCTAGCACATGAAATAATGCAAATAAAGTTCTTTCCATGTTGCTTCCATTTATTTGTGATTAAAATTCAGGGCAGTGTTTATTTGTTTTAATTCTGTACTTTGAAAAATTTGAATAAACCCTTCTTGTTGAAATATACAAATCTTTATCCATAGACTTGGTCCAGAATTCAATTCTAATGTCCCATTTTCTTTAATATCCCTAATTACTGCCATTTTCAAGAATGTGTGGGTGTACAAAGCTTCTGTGTTCACAAATTTGGGAGCAGAGTTGGTTAAAAGCTGTGTTGGCCATAGCTTCTAAATCTAAACACCTAGACAGTTTATAGCTCTTCCCTGAAGAGCAATTAATGCTAATCTCAAATATAAATGAAATAAAAATGAGGTGGATGGGAAAATAACATCAGGATGCCATAATATTTTCAACCTCCAGAGGTTGGATATACATAGATATTTACACTGCTAATAGCTTACCTTGGAGAGCTTTCCTTAATTTCCTTCAGTTTTATATTCTGCTTAGAAGAGATAATTAAATTGTAATTTTTTCCCCTGGAATTGTACATTTCAGTTTAATCTACTGGATAAGGTTTTCTTATACTTTTGCTGTCTAAACTACGTCAGAAATACCCTGTCTGTTTATTACTTTAGTTCTGCACTAGTATTTGATGTGGGCTGTTTGATATTTCCTCCTGTTCCCTAATACTTTGAAAGGAAATTTCTGTCCTTTTTAGTAATTCTTCAACTTGAAGATTGGTGAAATCATATTACTCTGGAAACTCTAAATGGTAGGAAATAAAAGGGGATTAATTTTCATTCAGAATATGGATATAGGGTATTAAGTCAGTGCGGGATCTGAAGACAGATAGGGGTTTAATTGGACTTGGGATAAAGATTTTTAGTGTTCTCTTATCAGACGTGAAATATATTAGTGCAGGAAGCAACACTTTAATTTCCTATCAGTTTTTTTCCTGATTTTGAAGTAGTTACTGCCTTGCAGCAATCCACTTGTGGTGTAAGGAAATAATGGGCACACTCCATTCATTGTGGAAGAAGAGCTGAACTCCCACATACCCCATTTAAATGTTGGATGGGGTTGTTACACTGCTAGACAGCTGAGGAAATACTAAATCAACAAAATAGGGGTTTTGTTACTTCCTAGTATATGTACTTATTTACTTACAATAAAACCCACACTGTGTGGTTACAATGGAGTGATATATTTATGAAAAACAGTATTTAAAATTAATAGGCTCATTCTATTTCTTCCGAATGTACAACCCGAGACCTCCAGGGTACTGTTTGCATATGCCATTCTGTTATGTTTACAGTGTTGCAGTCTTGCTTTTGTCATTTTTTTTTTTCAGTTTGAAAACCTATTTTAAATATGTAATTGGAAATAGCTTTCTATGGCATGTTTTAGTCTTGCTGAAATGAACTGTTAAATAGATTTGGGGAGACTGCAGAGGGGCTTTTTTTAGCCATCCTAAAAATAGCTTGGACTTTGTTATGGGCTCACTCCAAACCACAAGGAAGGAGCAACTTTGTTTTTGTCCTTGCTGCTCCTTGCTTTTGGTTAGGTTGTGATAACAATGAAACATAATTTACCTCATGATTTCTCCAGGAGAATGCCGTAGACACCCAGGCAAAGCATAAACTATATAGGTGCTCATGGGGAATTAATGAAGAATATGTGAAAACTTTGATTTAAACAAGTTTTCCTACTTATAGTAGGAGTTATTTTAAGGAATACTTGCAAGGAATAAAACTAATTTTTTTTGGTCAATTTTCTTGAACTTTGAATTTATTTTACCTTTCTGTTTCATCAAT
The DNA here is from genome assembly GCA_035041135.1 of Platyrinchus mystaceus. NCBI lineage: Eukaryota > Metazoa > Chordata > Aves > Passeriformes > Tyrannidae > Platyrinchus > Platyrinchus mystaceus. The sequence continues at coordinate 7,300,812 of JAWWLV010000021.1, forward strand.
AGTCTACTCTGGCTGTTTTAATATATTTCTGTTAGTAAAGTTTCAAGCATCTAAAATAATGTAATTTGTAGATGGTGATGCTTTGACATTTTCATGCTCTTTTTTCTGTTCAATCTTCTTTCTGCTCCAAGTTGAAATCTTTGAATGCTCTGAAATAGAAGAATATTCTTTTTGTTCTTGATAACATTATTTTGTTTCTCTGTTGGCCACAGAGGGTCACAGATTGTCTGGTAAGTATGTAAATTAGAACAATTTTATTTTCGGAACTTTTGACTTGTGTATATGTGTGTGTGCCTGTGAATACTCAGCTGTGTTTCCTGGTGCAATACTGGGATTAACAGTCTGCAAGAAGTGAACATGGAAGGGTGGTGTACTATGCATGTGTTATACACTTAACAAATCTAAGAGAATCTTTATTTTGCCTTTGAAAATCTATTAAGTGAATATTTCTCATAAATTTGCTACTTTTTATGCAGTAAGTGACTTCCTGAAGATTTTTTCCTTTGCATATTCTGTCCTACTTTCACTGAATTGCCTTATAAAATTACAGTTACACAGGTCACTGTATTATGTGCTTTTGCAAGATAACTGAATTAATAGTATAACACTATAAATTATGAATCTCCTCATGGGTATGGATTCATAGGCAAAAGGAAATAGAAAAATAAAATTGCTTTGAAAAATGGATTTAAATTGCTTCAGAATGTTGATTTGTTCTTTTTAATTTTTTTTTACCAGTAGATATGAAATATGTGATATATTAGAAGTTTCTCTTTTCCATTACTGAACAATATAATTTCTTTTTACTTTGTTCTTTTAGGCAGCTTTAGTAAACTGGGCTTTCTGTGCTTCCCTCTCAGGCCCTTCCTCACATGGATATGTTGTTTGTAACCCTCCCAGTGAGGAAGGGAAAAGCTGTAGGGGAAGCTCAGATGTGCTGGAAAGCATCACCAGAGCATCCATGCACAGCAGACCCACAGGAATCTGCTCAGAGAGGGGTGGATTTTTTTTAACTCCTATGATTGAAAGGAAAAGTAATACTAAATTGGAGGTGAGGTTTGAATTCCTAAGGGGCAAGAGACATTTTCTTGTCTTCCCTCCAAAGGACTTTATTCACAAAGCTCCTGTCTCCACACACACTCACAAATCAATTAGGTTGAAAAGGACCTCCAAGATCATCAAGTCCAGCCTTTCACCAAACACCACCTTGTCACTAGACCATGGCACTGAGTGCTACATCCAGTTGTTTCTTGAACACTTCTCTTTTTCTTAATTTCTTTTTCTTTGTTTCATTTGGATGAGAGTCCTGAATATGGACAATCTCCTGCCTAATACTTGGGTCTGTGCTGGGATTTCCAAAGAGCCAGTGTGAATAAAGCACTCAGCTGTGTCCTGCCAGAAATGCTTGGCTGGCTGGGCTGCCCTGGCAATGCATTCCCTGAGCTTTTCAGAAGGGCAGCGTGCAGTCCGGAAAGGGAAAATTCTCATTCTTCCTCTTAGTACATGGCTCTGTGGGAGACCTTGCCATCCAGAACACTGAATAAAGCCCAATGATTGATGGAGGGAGAGCAGTATGTTACTTTTAAATTAGAAGTTGGAAATGGTTCACACCAGTAATTTTTAATAGGTAGCTCGTCTCAGATATCAGCAAAACTGACTTCTCAGGTGTAAATGGGGAAGCAGTCAATATATGGGACACTGAGAAGGAAAGAGGTGGATTTGATATCATTGTATTTCTCTGTAATATAGGTAATTGGGGGACTTTATCAGTTGGATAGGTTATTTAAGCATTGTTAGTATCTCAGAACAAGTCAACCCTTTTTGTCATTCAGGATATGAGATCAGCTGGGATAATTGTGGTGGTGGGTGCAAACAAGGTTGGATTAGGTAAAATATTGATGCTCTTGTACATGTTCACTATTTTAGAGGGCAGATAGGGAAATGATAGCTAAATTTAGTCTACTTTTGTTCCTCTTCTTTATGTTTTGCTACATATCTTTAGGAATTTTGTCTGTAGCGTATTAAAGTTCTAAGCAAACGTTCCTATAAAATCCTTAACATTTAATAGCTGTCTTCAATAATTAACTATACATTTATGTAGCACTTGCTGTAGCTGAGTATCAACAGGGCATTGGAGATCCAGATGGAGGTCTGATTTGTGTAGACAGGTACTGTAGTAAAAAGTGTGCATAGAAATCTATTCCCTGAGATGGTAGAGATAGCAACTTTTTTCTTTCAATTGAAATGCAATACATGGTGCTTTTGGATAACAAACGGGAAAAATATCATGTTGTAGTAGTTCTTAGCAATAGTAGCATTATCAAACTAATTCTGATCTTGATTGTGTTTTGTTTTTTCTTCCTTTTTTAGGTTCAATTTATGAGCCACTTAAAAGTATTAACCTTCCAAAGCCAGAGGGGGAAAGTCTATGGGATAAATTAAATCATTACTATAGAATTGGTAAGTTAATAGTAGTTCTACCATGAAAGATTTTCAGTGTAACTCACTAAAATATTTACAGTTGTGCTTAGGAAAGTCATTAGCTTTGTCTTAAATTAATATCAGCAGTCCTTAATAAGGATTTTTATTTCCTAAGAGGTAAAGGGATACAATTCCTCACGAGATTCCTGCGATAATGTAATGCATGTATTTGGATATTTCATACACCGCTTGAAAAATCACAAGTGGCAAATAGTGTTCAAAATGATGGCATTTGGCAGACTGCAAATAAATTCTGATTTGCACGTGATGGCCTTGGATGGGGATGGACAAAGGTTATCTGCTGACAAGTGTTTGATGTTTGACCTACTCCAGACAGGAGTTAGAATTGATGTTTTCATGGTAAATATCAGCACTGTGTTATTCCTACTTAAGGGTAGCTTTCTAAATTTCTGCTGGGAGTTTGAAAGGTGCAAAGACTGCAGGGCTGTGTTATGCTTCTTGATGAAAATCAAAACATCTGTTGGAAATCCAGTCCAGCTGTAAGACTGAATTTTTTAATTGTTCTGGATAAAGGGATAGCTTGATATTGCAGCATTGACCTGATACAGCTGAGGAAAAATTTAAATGGAAGAAAGCTTTCTGGTGGTACTTATAACAGTTTGGCAGGTGATCAGTAAGAAGTTCTTTTTTTATTCTTAGTGGTGCCATAATGTGTTTTGTGCTGAAACTTTATTTGTTAACTAACTTACTTTAAGTCAACTTCAGTGTTTTTTCTTTTCATGATGAGGTTATTTTAAGCCAAAACTGTTAAAGAAGCAATGATTTGTTTTGATTGTTAGGGGTTTTAGGACGTTTGTGTTATAATGAAGTCTTGCCTGTATTCTAAAATGCAGGTTTTTTTATTAGCTGTGCAATTGAGTATTTAAAATTTAAGTTTTACTCAGGCAAGAGTATAGAATAGTGAACAATCTTGCCATCATTCTAAAATTGTGGGACAAGACTCCCTTCGTTCAGCTCACTGTGAGTTGTACCCAGTCAATCCATACATGTGCTGCTTTTTGTGGGTGCATTGCTTTTGGTTTTCTTACAGAGGAGATGACTGTTCAATTTGCTTTTTTAATGCTTGGCAGCAGCAAAGGTGTGGTGGTGCTTGCTATTTATCTGTCAGGCACTTATGCTGCTGCCACAGAAAAAATTACTATTGAATTTATACTTCATTTTAGAATAATCTATGTTGACTTTTCAGGTGATATTTTATCGAAGTTTTTGTTACAAGGTATCAAGACACTAAAGAATAGAATTCAAAAAGCCACAAAACATTGTGATTTTCGTTTATAATACTTAATTTCTAATACATACATAAAGAGGCTTTTTTGAAATTGATTATTGATAACAATCTGGGAAAAAAACCCCTGCTTTCCTGTCTTATACTGGACAGATTATTGTTAGAAAGGTCATGTTTGAGGGCAATAAGCCCAGTTTCAATCTTGTAGCATGCTGGTTATTATATAACTTTAGGAAAACAATTCACAAAATGAAAAAATATTAAAGTACAAAAAGAATCAAGGTAATATTTAGTATTTTTTCTAAGTCAGTTTTGACAACCTGAAAATTTCTGTCTTGTTCTATTTTTATGTCAGGGTACTAAGTTAAACAATTGTAGTTACCCTTTCTCCTTACTTACTCTCTCCTTTCTTCTATAAATATCAGTACAATCATATGGCCTAAGTTAAAAATGTAATTTTTATGAATGTAGGGTTCTGGAGATATGAAGTATCTAAGTGATTGGGGAGGCAGTTGACATACTTTTTGTAGTCACTTTTTTCATCTCTTTTCATAAAGAGGAAATTACTGGGTTGTATTGTAGAGATTCTGTACAAAGTGGGTTGTGCTAGAAGAGAGTCATATAAATAGTTTTGAATACTGTTGGGGTTTTTTTGTAAAAAGGTCTAATTTGACTGAAAAAACAACATGGCAAATTTTTTGTGTGTTTCTCCTTACCTTTCTTTCTCTCGTTTTATTTGTACATGCTCTAACATGTTGTTCATGCCTTGATTTATTCCTGAAAATCAGTTTAGAAACTGAAAGAAATATAAGTGTTGTTACTAGCCTTTTTATTTTTCCTTTTTCCAGTTAAATCAACTTTGTTGCTCCATCAGAGCCCAACCACAGGTCTGTTTCCTACCAAGACCTATGGGGATAACCAAAAGGCAAAGGTACATGACAGTCTTTACTGTGCTGCCTGTGCCTGGGCATTGGCCCTTGCTTACAGGTGAGTAACATCTCAACTCACACCTCTTACATTCTTTCTTGTTAATCTGTTCCCCAGGAAAGGTTTAAAAAATAAAGCTTCATCAAAAATAGATTCGTAAACCCATAGAGCTGGTACATGTTTCCATATCTCAATAAAAATATTTATGTAAGGACTAAGTTAAAAATGTCACTACTTTTGGTGAGTTAAACAGGTTTGTGTATAATATAATTGGTATCAGTATTTGTAACAGGGACATTAATGCATTCTATTAAAAGTAGGTTCTTGTGGTAAACTGTACTCAAGGAATACTGCTAGTTTCAAATGTAGGAGAGTTCAGAGCATTAGCAGGCTTGATGCAGGGACTAACAATCCATTTCCTTGCAAGAAACTGAACGTTATATCAATAAGGATTTATTTTTCTTTTTAGATTTTGAAATAGGAATGTTTGTGTAAAGTGCAAGACAAACTGCAAAAAACCCCCCCATTTTATTTTTTTTTTTTAATGAGGAAGGATGAATAGCGCAATAAATATCTCAATACGGGTGAGGGCACCACTATGCAACAGCATTAGTTAAATACTTAATATTCCAAAGCATTAATGTCTTTTTTTTTTCCCTGCTAATGCATTTCCAATTTGTTTTATGAGTTATCTCTCTTACCCAGGCGTATTGATGATGACAAGGGGAGGACTCATGAGCTGGAGCATTCTGCTATAAAGTGCATGAGAGGAATTCTCTACTGCTACATGCGGCAGGCTGATAAGGTAAAATACTGCAGTGTGGACATGAGCACTGGCTTCATTCTAGGGGATTAATTAAACTGTGAAAACTAACTTCTAAATAGAGATAAAATTCCAAAGGGGAATGCAGTGCTACTGTGTGGCCCAGCTCAGAACAGCTGCTTTGTTGTTGTCAGGCCACAGCATTGTTTTAGGGTGTAGAAGCCACGAGTGTTTGGTGAAGTAGAATGTAGGGTTTGCTTGAAACGTCTTGGGGTTCATTTTGCAGTTAGTTATCATACTTAAATATTACACCATTGGTAATTGTGGGTGTTTTTATGTCCTTTTAGTGATTTAATGGAATGATGTAGAACTAATTTTAGTTAAGGCTGGAGACTTTTCTTTGCACTGTTATCTTGGTTATTGCTCTTGTGGATGTTTTCCTTATCTAGGTGATTGCTTTGATTATTTTGCTTGGTTTCTTTAGCAGACACTTTCCAGTATTCTTTGAATACTCCAGTAAGAGCTTTAACCTAGGAATGGTGGGATGGGGAGAGAGTGCTCAAGACTGAAGTGAGGAAGTGGTGGCTGGGGTGAGCAAGCAAAGGGCCTGAGCTGATGTGAACAGAAGGCAGGTGGCATTGGTTGGAGTTGTCCCGAGTGTGCATGTGGAAATAAGGAGGGACCTGTGGGACAGCACTATGGAGAAGAAAGCTCTGTACCCTTTCTGGGAAATCAGCATGCTCTGGTGCCTCAGAAATGCCTGTACACTAATGCGGCCTGGGCAAGGAAAGGGAGCAATTAAAGTATGTGTGCAGCTCCAAGGCTATGTGGTATGGTAGGATAGCTCAAATGACTGGAATGCTGTGATGGATGGATACAGGCCAGGAAGGTGAGAGAGTAGCTGGAATTCCTGGTACTCTGCTAAGGAAAGGTGGTGAGCCAGCTCAGAGCTGCTGTGGGTCAGGATTCTGTGTATACACTTCAGGTCTGTGAATTCAAGTGACTGATGTGATTTCTGCGAAGATTTCAGCTCCAGTAAAATGTGGTGGTGTTTGTCCAGAAGATAAAAGCAACTGAGCATCTGTAGCTTTCTATTACAGATCTCTGTTTCTTCTACCAAACCCAGAGAGATTGGATAGATAGGGTGAATATTTGTGTTCTTTAGGTATTTGTGTGCTTGTAAGTATATACGAAATAGATTCTGATAAGTTTCAGGAACTCTTGTTTATAAAATTTTACATAATTGCCATATGGAGGAATTTTTTAATACCTGAAATATATAGTAAATTTGTGGTTGACAATCATGCTGACATTACTGACTTTGATTTTATGTTTTGCCTTTCTTTCACTTTTAGGTTCAGAAATTTAAGCAAGACCCCAAGCCATCTGCATGTCTACATTCTTTGTTCAGTGCACACACTGGAGATGAGATCTTCTCCCCTAAGGAGTATGGGCACCTTCAGGTAACACATGCATGTATATGTAAAAGTTTGGCTGGTTTTTAGTAATGTTATTGTTGTCTCTGTTCTTCCATAATGCAGCTGTCTCATTTTGGTTAGACTTGTGTTAAATGTGCTGTATGTGGTAAAACTGAGGTTCCTGTTGCACCTTTTTGTGAAAGACAGACTATTTGCAAATCCTTCAGTGGTATGTTTTGGTCAGAAGGTACTGAAATAACTGTGGGATTGTAGAGGTAGCTGGTTGGTTGTTTACAAAGTTTCTTCCTTTGAGAGCAACAGAGGGCTTTCAATAAATAATCCTGGCAAAAAAATGTTGTAGTCAGTGAAAAATGAAAGATTTAGTGTAATCTTACAGTGAATATGAATGTTCCCAGCTTAATTTTCCATAAGTTTAAGAAATTTTCATTCATAGTAAAGATTTAATGTACACTGACAATAGCTTTGTCTAGTTAGGAGTTGTTCTTCACTTCTTTGTGTAGTGGTTCCTAGTCAGATTCATTGCCTAATTTAATGTTTTAGTCTTTCATTTTTCAAAGTTTTGATCTATTTCTTTCCTTTTTTTAGCTCCTTCTCTTCTTCGCTTTTGGACCCTTGTCTGCTTTCATGGCCTTATTTTGCATTCCTTAGGTCTGCATAGTCTTTAGTTCAGAAATTGCTAGTGAAGTTATTCAGAAGTGACAGTAGGTTGATAATTATTTAATTTCGTGGTGACAACGTTACTTGAATAGTTTGTACAATAAACGTGTTGGATTCAGAAAATGTGTGTTCTGAGAAAAATGCTTTATGCAGTTATCCTGAGTTAGCATTTTGGACTTCTTCGTGAAGCTCCCTGAAAATGCACATCTTTTATCTGCAGGAGGAGGCAATTTTGGGACCTGGGGAGCAGTATATGAGAGTTTAAAGTCTGTTTTTTGTGGCAGCTCAACCCTTCCCATAACATGAATGCACATTTGCTTCTGTCATCAGCACACATCAAAAAATACAGGGGTTTCAGCTCTGTGGAGATAACAGTGTACAGAGTAACTTAAGGGATTCAGTTGAGAAAAATAGAATATATTATGTGGCTCTTATTGCTGTACTTGGTGCTTTTCAGTTTGTGTTAAGGAAGTGAAGAGAGGGGTCTTTAAATCTTTTGGGATTTTTAAAATTTGGACCTAATTTTTAATCTGCTATATCTCAGATAAGAATCCAGGTAAAAAGCTGGATTAAAAGTTCTAGAGGGTTTCTCTATATTTCATATACTGAGATTGTGGGTTTTTACCTCAGTGAAGGAAGTTGCTGTGAGAAACTTACTTTCTCTATTGGAGTTACACAAATTCTCAATTATAGTAGAATTCTGTAAAAAAACCCCAATCCAACAGTTTAGTTTGATTCATCAATGAATTGGCATTATGCTGCTTGTCTGTATAACTGCTGAAGGTAATTACTGTTCATAATAAATGCTGTATACAAAAAATAATTTTTCACAAATCTAATCATATCTGAATGTTGTAATTATACTCCTGTCAGCTGATAACACTAAAATTCCCACTAGGGATGAAGTGATTTGCTTTCTAGGTGTGTTGTGTACTATTCAATATAATACTTGCCTTTTTGGTAATCTACTTGCTAATAAATGGTTATATATGTAAACATGAAACAACTCGTGGCTACAGTGATTGCCCGGGGGTCAGAGCAGTGTGCTTTGATAGCATATTTTGACAGCATAGTTTGAAATAATTTAAAAAATGATAATACATCAGAAGTTTTAGAGGACAGTGCTTCTTTGTGGCATTTTTTCCTATTGATTGTTTCCCCATCATTAGGTCTAGGATAGTGTTTTTGAAGAAGCAAAACTGTGTTATTGTGAGACCATCTTTGTTAGCGAATAATACCACGTTTAGTTTGTTTATCTGACTCTAATAAACATGAAGTTAATTATAGTTTCCTTTCTGTGTTTAATTACTTTAGATCAATGCTGTGTCATTATTTCTCCTCTATTTGGTTGAGATGATCTCTTCGGGGCTGCAGATTATCTACAACACAGATGAGGTACAAATCGATTTCCGATCCTAAAATGCGCTTCAACTTGCTTGTGTTCTTTCTTTGTTTTATTTAATTACCAACTGTAAAATAATTGTTCTGAAAATACACTGTAGGTACTATTTGCTTTTAGTGGAAGTCAGTAAAGATGAACTAATGGATAGTGCAATAAATTAATAGCTGAAAAGGTGTTAAATATGCAAAGAGTAAATGTAACATGACATTGAAAACTTTTATAGGTCCTTGCTATTTCTGAAAGGTACAAGGTCAAGAATTAAAAGATCTGTTAGGACAGTTAACTTCTACTTATGTTGTTCTCATTTTCATATTATTTCAAATTGTCAGTGCAGCCTGTCCAGTGGAATTTCAATACAATAAATAATGGGATTAATGTTCTGGAAAGCTGAAGGACTTTTTTCAAATACATATGAACCTATGGCCGTTAAGAATTTTTGCTGTTTCTTCAATTGAAAAAAACCTCATTTTATGTCATGGTGAGAGATGTTTGTAGAGATTGTTAACTCTTCTGTAAATAAGATAATAATAGCCACTGTGGCTGTGACTTAAGGACAAGTCATGTGAGGACAACCTGCTGTCCTGCTCTAAAATGAGGTTATGTTTTGATACAGAATGAAAAGCACAGATGTATGTGTCTTTTTAAATTTTTTTTCTTCCAATTCTCTTAAACTGGATTTGTTTAAATTTACTCTGTTCTATTTAATAGTTGCTGCTGTATTGCCTTAAAAAGCTTAAATATCCTTATAGTACTACCATTAGATAAAAAAGAGAGAATTTCCTAGTAACAGTGTATTTGCATTATATTTCTAAAACCTACATCTTCATTAATTTTAAAAATAATGAGAGAACTGAATGTTGCAACATGTCTCCTTTCTTGCTTAGTTAGATCATATGGTAGGTCTATACTATTTTGTCTGAATTGCCTTTATGTCTGTGAGGAGGCAAATGTATATAATTAAGTATTTACTTAGCTTGATACATAATTTATATTATCCTCCAGATGTTTGTATTTAATTACAGATTCTGCAGAAAAAAGTGCATGTATATAGACTCCCCAGTCAGTGGATATTCATTCCTTGTCAGCATGTAGGTTTTTTTGCAACTGTACCCTATCAATCTCTGGATTATGGGGATTTATACCAGATTATTTTACCACAGACCTGTATGTTCTGCTATTCTCTGTGTAGCTTCAACAGTTGCCTTTATTCTCAGATCTTACAACTCCACATAATGATGGTATTTCCAAGTTTCCCTGCGTGTCTAGACAATGTTCACATAGTGGCATTGTGGATGTGGCATCTGCTGCCCAAACACCAAATTGGAGATTTCTTCCCAATGATGCCATTGCAGGATGTATTTAGGCTTTTTCCTTCCATGGAGAACCAGTGCTTGCCCAGTGGAAGGTGCTGGCAGATGGTTGATATTTGGCAAGCTGTCTGCAGAAATATGTTTGTAAACAGAACTCTTGGCTTTAGAGGCAATCCCTGCCTGCTTGATGTCAGGCATGGCAGCTGTCAGTGAGTTACCCTCCAGTTTCATCTGTTGGCAGTTGAAAAATTAATTTAATCGTGTCTTTGCATCCATAACAAAGATAACAGTGTATGATTGTGGCAATGAGTGAGAGCAGTTATCCACACATTAAACAGTTACATGAGTGTTTGCAGTCATCCATGCTGTGTGTGTGTTCTTTATTACACCTTAATCTCCACATGCTTGACTTCTGGATAAATAAGCTTAACACACACAATCCATAATTTCTGTAAGTGCCACAGCATTGACTTGGTTATAGCATTTACATGCCTGTGATATGAATGAATTGCTTTCTGAAGGTTTTGGCTTGCAACAAGCTTTCTACTGCCTTTTTCTGTAAATCTACTGTTTGGAAACCCTTAGTTAGTCTCATAAAATGTCTGTAATTGGCTTTTTTTTTGTGTGTGTTCCAATCATCATCACTGGTAGAAGTAACCAGTAAAGTTATATATTTCTATCTGGTGCTCTTTCCTTCTTCATTTAGCTGATACATCTCAATTTCAGTTAATGATAGAGATAGAAGCCACACTCTTCATCACTGGGTACTTTGGCTTCACAGAAAGTTTATTTTAAGACAACCAAATGCTAAATTACAGAGATGAATATTAAGGAGTGGGCATATCTAAGGAGTGGAGCAGTGTTTTCTTGAAAGTAATAGCTATGAAAAGATTTAGTGTACAGGTAATTGTACACGTGCATCACATAGGGAAATTTTAGCAGAGGCATATTTTATAGAGAGAGATAAGTGTATCTGGAGTTATAATATTGCTGGTGGACTGGTCTTAGCATAAAGAGTGGATCTGAAATACTAAATTTTTAAGATTTAAAGAAATGTGGAGAGAAAAAAGACCAAACAGAAGTATACAGATAAATTCAAATGAAAGCAAATACCTTTCAGTAAAAGATTTGGGGTTTGTTTTGTAGCTCATTAAAAAAATAAAAATCACACGAGTGTAGTAAAGTTGATCCTTCTGTCATTTAGCCATTTAGCAACATTCTCTTTATCAGAGTCCCCTGGAATAATTTGGATGGATGAACCAGTGTAAATCTTGTGTTTGTGGTTAAATCTTCGCTAAGCTCTAATCTGTGGACTCTTTAAACTGAACTGTAAAACTTATGATCAATTTAATTTTTCTACAGTTGAGCGACTCCAAAATGTCTTTTTCAACAGTGCAAATGAGGAAAAAAATTATCTGCTTAAATAGGTTGAATACACCTTAAATACCTTAAAATACCCTTCAATACCTTAGTATTCAGTTGAAACATGTTGATCCATGGAGATTCTAATTATAATAAATTGGTTTAGGGTTTT
>JAWWLV010000021.1:7321790-7424957 GCA_035041135.1 Platyrinchus mystaceus
GTTTAGCCTCTTTTTGAATCCCCAAAGAATTCTTTACTGTAGCACAGAATTTGAAACTGCACATGCACATGCACATGTGCAGTTGTGTTCAGAGTTTGTAGATGAATTTAGGGATTTCTGAATAATCAGAATCTGGATTAAGAAGAAAGTAAATTAATCATCAAAGCAAATGTGATTATTTTTGTACGTTCTTAGCACTATTCAGTATATATCTTGCTAGAATGATTGAGAGAACAGAAATTATTTTCCACAGGGGACAGTGGAAAAAATGTAAAGCAAAAGCTGAGTATTTGCATGATAACTGTATATACTTAGAGTGCAGCTAAAGAGTGAGTCAGAAAAAACCCTCTGGAAAGGCATCTCAGTAGGTGGTAGTACTGGCACCCAAAGAAAGGTGGCCAACTACTTCTGGAGACACTTAATTGGAAATGAAAGTGTTTAATAATTAGTAAGAGAGGGTTCTGGACCAGTCTCCCTGGGAGAGTAGTGTACCAAAGAAACTGAGTGCTTTTTAGGAGAAATTTGATGGATTTATGAAAACTCGTGGTCTGGTGTTTATGACCATAATGGAATGAGTTGGCGTTGAATGTGTCCTCCAGTGGGGGGATACTGAGATTCAGTATCAGTTGGAATGTATATGAAGATACCTCTTCATTAACAAACTGACTGAGTTTGCAAGAAGTTGCCTACTGGTAATAATTCTAAATGCTGTTGATTGTGTTTAAACGGTGTCTCAGATATGGGAGTTTTTCTGAGTGTTTCAGGAAGTATCAGAAAGATGACAGATAAAGTGTAGAATTACAGAATGTTATTAGGAAATAGATTTTGCAAGGAGTAAATGTTAATAATGCAGACCTTACAATAACTGAAAAGCAGACAATTTTTATTTGCATGGAAGCCCTTTTCCAAAGCAGTACCTCTGCTGAATATCTAAGTAGTACCTCTATGCTGAGTATGTGTTCTAACTGACTCGTAATGAAATATTTAACATCACTATTTGGAACATTTCCTGCAGTCACAGGGAAGGACAGGTACTCTTTTTTTTTTTGTCCTTAATACAGTTGTTATTTTTCAAGAATTAATGGAAGGATTAATAGCCTGAATAAATCATATAATTGATAATCAGTGTTAGATAAAATCATCTAATTTTGGCTACACTTAAATATGTTTAAAAATCTAAGTTATTTTCAACCTGATGTTGTTATATTTTCCAATGGAAATTATGAGCTCCCAGACTATGACAGCATAACCCAAATAAAACATAGAACCAGTTGGTTTCCCCAGAATAAGCTAACCTTCTTCCCTTTCCATTAAACAAATGTAATGTTGTGTTTACAGGGCTGCTCTTGGTCTGTTATATTTGTGGATTTTGATGCCCATAATCGTAACAGGCAGACTCTGTGTTCACTGCTGCCCCGAGAGTCAAGGTCTCATGTAAGTAATTCAATAAAATTCTCCTCGACAGACTGTGGAGAAAATAAATGGCTACAAGTTCTTAGTTGCATGGTGGCCCTTATGTTCTGCTTGATGAGGATGGGAATTTGCTGGGAAGGTGTTAAATTTTTGCTTCTTAAGTGTCATTGTGATGTAGTTGTTTTTCTGAAGTGGAATTACAGTGGTGTTCTTTATTTTGTTAATACATAGGTTAGAATGGCAGCATCTTGGGAGCTTCCTAGACAATTGTAAAATAAAATTGGAAATAACTGAAGTGAGGTTTTGGAGTCTTGGTGATTGTTTTTCTTTTGGCCTACTTTCCACTATACACTCTGTGCCTGCATTTTTGAAACACTTTTTGTTTTAGCTTTAATTCTTTCTTTTGTCTAGAAAAAAAGCCTTTAAGGTTGGCTTATCATAGATTGCTGAATATGGACAATTTCTTGTTGTCATAAGCTACCGTTACAAATGTATTTCCTCAGTGAATAAATCTAAGTGACATAAGTATAGATTAGTTTAAAAAAGATCTATTTCAGTGCTACCATCAAAGGTGATTTTGGGTTTTGAAAATCAGTAATTTAAAATGAGTGTTAATAGAATTCTGCTTTTTTGTATGTTCTGGGACATAACAGCATTTTTGTTCATGAAACAGACTGTTATAATCTTCAACAATAATAGTTTACTTATTGTGGATAAGAATTATAGAAGAGTTGTAATGGTGGATAATTAAAATAAAGGCACTGTCAGCTAGTTTTTTATAGTCAAATGGTCTTTTATAACTCTTGCTATTTGTTATTTGCTGGAGACTTGAAATATTCCAGCAGAAGCTGATTTCACAACTTACTTATCCCCTAGAAGGAATCTTTGTGCCCTTTTCTTCTTTTCATGGGTTCATGTCAGTCATATGGGCAAAAACATGTTATTTTAAACAGTTGAATATCTTGAATATGTCAGCAGAAAAGAATACTCTTTTGTGTTTCTGCAAGCTTGGTGATGCACTGGTTAGTAATTTTTTTGTGTTTTTAACTTATAATAGGTGCACATGGTTCTTGAGAAGGTTGCTCATATTTTCTTCTGGAATTATTCCCTTATCCTTTTAATTGTTAATCAGATACGCTTGTTTGTTGAAGCACCTGAAGACTACTCCTGAAAAAGCTGTTCAGAAATTATAATTTAATCACAGATACTTAGCACTGCACCTTTATAAAATATTTGTGATTCTTTTGAGCATATGATCCCCAAATGTTTGTGTCTCCCCCAGGAATAACCTGGAGGATATATTTTAAAAAAACCAGCAAAACACAAAGTTTTAGAATGTTTTCACTGATGCCTGCATATTATCAACTGTAAAAGAGGTCAGATTCTGAGTCAAATGAGTTCTCTTTTAAATCCTCTGTCGGGATATTTGGGCTGTAGTTTATCCTGATGCCTCTTTAGAAGTTTTATTTTGCACTTTATTTTAGTATGTTAGTACTATGATTTTGATAAAGGTAAGTTTGGAACATTATCTTATATTTCACTTAGTAAGTTAAACAGTCATTGTGCATCAAATAATTGTCAGAGATCTAATTAAATTTGTAATGTCCTATTTCTCCCTCTCCTCCTGCAGAACACTGATGCAGCTCTTTTGCCCTGTCTTAGTTACCCAGCATTTGCTTTGGATGATGAGGTTTTGTTTGGTCAAACATTAGATAAAATTATCAGAAAACTGAAAGGAAAATACGGGTTTAAAAGGTTTCTGAGAGATGGGTACAGAACAGCGCTGGAGGACAGAACACGGCGCTACTACAAACCAGCAGAAATTAAGGTAAAGGAATACTTGACCTATGACCTTATGGATGGATTGTGGCTTTCCAAAATGTTTAGGCAGTACTTAAAAAAGAAAACAAACCCCAAAGCCAAACAAAACAAAATCCTCCCAAAACCCCAAAAGAAAACAAAACGAAGCCAGACACCCCTGTGCAGTAATTGTAATTTGGATTGCACAGGGATGCCTAATTGCTTGAAGTGAAGGAGATGCATTTTGTAATTTGCATGTGCAGTTTTCAGAGATTGCTAAGTCAGCAAGTGAGTCATTGGTTTGTTTTGTAATGAATGTGCTTTCATTTACATTTAGGGTACAGTTGATTTCACATAACAAATAAGGAAATTATTTATCATTTCATTTAATTTCACAGCTGACTACAGTCTGAGTGCATAGAAAACAATTTTGCTTTTGATCACAATATTTATCAGTAAAGGTTATCTAAATGAAAATTTATTTCTTTTTTTCGCCCCCATAGTTTCTCTGTGAAAAATTAAAAAGTAGGTTATTTAAATATTCTGCTTGAGAATGAGCCACAGCAGATGTAAAGGCACAGTTAAAGTGGCTGTAGGATTAAGGAATGGCAACCTAAATGAGAAACTAACATTCTAAAATGTTTTTGCATTTATGATTGTCTTTTGTTGCTTAGAAATTATTCAACAGATATATTTCCTTCAATGAAAATGATGACATATCTGAATTTTTCTTTTCAGCTTTTTGATGGCATTGAGTGTGAATTCCCTCTTTTTTTTATTTTCATGATAATTGATGGTAAGTACACCTTTACATTCCCGTTCTTGAAAGGCATTAGAGAGTTAAGCTCTTAGAAGAAAGAGACAAAATTTTCCTGCCCTGCCAAAATAAATCATAATGCAGTGACACTAAATATCTCAGAGTTCTGCCTCCTGGGTTAAAAAACCCCCAAGCACCCCAACCTGTGGTGACCTGTTTTTAGAATAGAACTTGATAAGGGTGTTTTAAAAGCTTCAATCTGTGACATTGTCCTGCATTGCCTTTTAAGCCTAAAGAACCTTCTCAGTGTATCAGACCTTTGCAGCAGCACCCAAGAGGAAAGGAAGTGGAAGAGAGAACACAGTGACACACTGAATGTTGCAGCAGATCTTTTCAAATTGAATATTGTGTGGAAATTGAAACAGAATTCAGAAAGAAGAAAGTGAACCAGTAAAGGTCAAGATTTTTCATAGTCTGATTGAATTAAAAAAACCACAGAAAATCACAACAGCAACAGAAACACCACTACCTAGACCTTGCCTTGAGGATAGGAGACACAGCAAAGTTCAGGAGATGATTCAGGATGGAAGCTAAAACTTCGATAGAACAGAAGTCTGATTAAGCAAATTAGTAGGGTTACAGCTGTCAAAAAGATTTTTAAATGGATTAAAATCTGGCCATCTCTTTTTTTCTTTTTTTTTTTCCCTTCTGTAGTATGTTAAATAGTTTTCAAATAAAGACAGTGAGGGGCATAGAAATATGCTGTCTGCCTCGACTCCTCTCTGGCCACCCACAGATTAAAATACTGTGTTTGAAGATACAATAAGGTTTCACAATTGGTATTTCTAAAGGAGTGCTTGACGGTTTTCAAAGAGCGAAGCCCAAAACTGAGGAGAAAGGCACTGACATTTAATGCTGCCCACTTGCAGTTTTGGGAGGAACAAAAAGATAGGAATCTTTAACTGAAGTTATCAGAAGAATAAAAGAAGCATTTTAGTCTTCGTGTATACAAAAAAAGAGTAAAAAATACTTTGCACATACTGTCTTTGTCCTTTTTTCCTGGACCACACTTTAGCAAATAGACCAACTCTGTTAGTAGATTTTGTGCAAATATCTCCAAATCCACAGGTTTCCTTAAAGCAAAATTTGAAGTGTGTACAGTGTGACTGCAAAAAGACAATGGAATGGGGGGAGCAGATGACAGGGGAATATCTCTCTAGTGAAAGCATTAAAGAAACCCCTCAAACTGCTGCATTGTGAATACTGGTTTAGCTGTAAGCCTATTTGCCCATCCAAAACACACAGACTACAAAAGAAAGCCTTTTCAGCAAATTGTATTAAGCAACTGAATATCCAGGTAACTCCTGGTAGCTGGGTTTTGTTACCTGTGTGACAATGGGACAGTGCTTGTCAAATTGATATATTTTTTGCTGGATTAACAGAAATGGTTTTGGTATTGTCGATATATATTTTCATTTAAGAACTTTTGATGAACTGAACATTGGTGGTGTTAGTGTTGATCAGATTCTTTCGGGGAAGTTCTGCTAAAATAAACTATTTAAGGTACTGGTACTCCCAAACATAGCAGTGTCTCCCCAAAAGAAGCATCAGAGAGCTGACTGTTCTGTTTAGTATCTTGAAGTGTGTCAGCAGTTCTCAGCCTCTACTGTGATATAATACCTGTATAACTTGCAGATGTAAACATTCCATCCAAAAAATCTTTGGAGAGATTCAATTTGCTACTTCAAATTCCTTTTGTTTTTATTTAATGGGATTTCTGGGCAACTCTCATCTAGATCAGTTTGCAACTCTGCCCTGAATATTTAGAATGAGGCTGTTTGTCTCCACACTGGCACTTAAGATCTGCCCCTTCGTTCTGCTGTAATTAAGGAAGTTCTTTACAGTGAGCTGGGCTGCTTGTCTGTGTCCAGGTCCTGCTCCCTGTAAGTTCAC
This sequence comes from Platyrinchus mystaceus, assembly GCA_035041135.1. Lineage (NCBI taxonomy): Eukaryota > Metazoa > Chordata > Aves > Passeriformes > Tyrannidae > Platyrinchus > Platyrinchus mystaceus. The sequence goes on from JAWWLV010000021.1 coordinate 7,327,714, forward strand.
AGCTTTACTATCCCATGTAACTTGACATTTATTTCAGTTTGAGCTACTAACAAAGCATCTCATTCATGATCCCTGTGAGATTTAACTGTAGCAGTAAGTGAGGATCTACAGTTTAGTCTTTTACTTCTGTGTAGATACTAAACAGTTTGAAAAAATATTTAGTTTTGAAAAATAAGCACTGGATTGTTTTTTTCTTTTTCTTATATGAACATTAAGCTCATGGAAAAATTATTTCTTCCATTAAATCAATTATTGTTTGGTTATTTTTAGGTGTTTTTAGAGGAAATCCTGCACAAGTAAAGGAATATCAGGATCTTCTGGACCCTTTGCTTCAACATACACCTGAAGGTATTATCTGGAAATCATCCTTCTGAACACTTGTAGCTTTTTATCGTTCTGAAATAATTAAAAAACTGCCTTCCCTATTAATGTATATTGTGGTCAGAGCAAAGGAGAAGTAATAATATCAATATATTTCTTCACGGCATAATACTGATACTAAAATAATCTCTTTTATGTAGATACATTGCATCGTAAAGTGTGATAACAAAAGTAACATTGTCTGGAAAAATCTGCTGATACTGATATAAGATTCATGCTGTACCCACTCATTCCTCCCCTGCTTCATTGTTTACAATTTACCTTGTTCACTTTGACTTTCCTGGCAAATAGTAACTGCTAACAGTTAGATTGTTTCAGTGTTCCACCTGGATACAGTTGAGAATTGCTCTCATCTTTCATTGTCACCTAATTTCACAAGATTTAAAAAATAATTTGCTATGTGCTTATGAAATTGGTTCTAGCTTAGAGCAGGGAAAATGGCAGCATTCTAATATATATGTTCTCTTACTTGAATTGTGCTCTCCAGAATTTTTGTGGGACTGCAGAAAAGGCTATTGAATGCCTACAGGCCCATCCATCCAAAATTCAGTTTAAAAAAAGAAAAAAAACCTGTAAGTTTGAGTGGGAGGAAAAGAAATGGCCGGAGAACAGAACAAGCTTCAGTGTACTGACAATCCAGTTTTAAAACACAGCATTTTAGTCACCTGTTCTTACATCTGTGATACAGTTACACAAGTAGATGTAGAATATTTTAGTCTGACTTGTTCTTTAAACTTGTTGAAGTGAACTGGTTTCTGTAAGAAAAACAAACATTTCCTTACCAAGTGTTCATTATGTAGCGAATTTTTCTGACCTTGCTAGTCCTTGCTTTTTTCTGATTATTAATGAATATGTGAAGTTTCATGGATGCTAAATTAATCTTGTGATTCCTTTTGTTGAATGTCATCACAAATATCACATCTTAAACTTTCTGGGTGTGTTTTGATACCTCACTCACTTGAATATTCTATCTCTAATAACTCTTGGTTTTCCATTTTTTTCTCTGCTTCTTGCCAGCAATTTTTTGTCTTAGCATGTAGTCAGACACTGCAGCTTTATTCTGTTTATCAGCAGTTCTTTATCCAAATAAATTGAAAACTAAAGCAATACTAAGGTAAAATTTAATTTTGCAGGAAACATATTAATTTGCATTTCTATTTCATATAATTAGGTTAGTCATTTGTCATTATATTTCTAAATGACTGATGCATATCCACTTAAACTGTGTTGAAATAAAAGTTATCAATCTACAATGATCAGCAATACCTGTGGCATAATTCTAGATAGAAGATATGTTATCTTCCAGTGGAGAAGATTCATAATCTTTCAAAATTCAAGTGCTGGTTTTAAGCATTTAATTAATAAAAGTAGGTATTTTTGACCAGGATTTTGGTTTTAAAAAGTTGCCTGATTCTGAGCATGTGTTAACTGTGGGGCAAAACACCCCAAGTGTTTCACTGTCACCCAACTTTAATTGCTTTGGGTTATGGTTTGTTACCTGAACTGCATTTTGCTTTAGGTGAATTGTTTTATTTTCATTTTGCACAGTAAGATGCTGCACAGACAACATATGTGTTCTGGGAAGAAATTCTGAGGAAAAGTTTGGTGAAATATGAAGTAGTTTAATATTTCCCTGGGTTTGCATCACTACTTGTGGTTTTGAGAGATAATAATGAATGACATCCATCTCTGTTCAATTAAATTGTTACTAGGTGTAATTTTTCCTATTTTAGGATCCACTTCAGCTTTATTGGGGGACTTCAATCAAATAATGAGGGAAGTAATTACTCACTTACTGTTTTTTTTAAAACTCCCAGGGTGTCCTGTTGTGCCCAAGTATTACTATGTGCCGGCTGCTTTTGTTGAAATGGAAAAGAAGAGCCCTGGCAGTCAGAAACGGTTTCCCAGTAACAGTGGCCGGGATGGAAATCTGTTCCTGTGGGGACAGGCCATGTACATCATTGCCAAACTCCTGGGTAAGAGGCTGAGCAGGTTCTGTCAGGTTTTGACTGTGTCTTGATCATGTTTTTCTTGAATCTGAACGAGAACATTGGCTTGAGTTTTGAATGGACTGTGAGTGGTGTGTGTGTCCTTTGCTTTGGTCCTTACATGACAGACAAAAATTGCTCTTTAAAAGTCTTTTCATTTTTATGCTGCATGCAACATACTATGAAATTTAGTGGAATATTTCATAGAGTACTGAAAATCTTTTAAACATGATAGATCTATTTTTTTTGCTGTTTCTTTTCCTGGCTTTCTCTCTTCTTTCCTTTTTTCATGACAAAATATATGCTTTCTGGATTAACTATATCAGCTGCACCTGTACAGTGATGTTTGTAAGTGATTTATAGCATTTAATTCAAATTATTTACTGCTTTAAGCAAGAAAAGTTTGAATAGTTGCAGTTTCAGAGAAAGCTAATCATTTATTCAGTCTGTGTTATTTTTACCCTTTGAAATGTACTTTCAATTGCTCATCTAGTTTCTTTTTTAAAGATTGACCATTAAAGATTGTTATGGTGAATTTCAGTCACAAATGAACTCTTGGTCTCACTTGAAATGATTTTATTAAAGGCTAATTCAAAAAGAGTGGTTAAGCCTGAAAAATCTTCACAGTTGTTTTTTTTTTCCTTACTGTTCCTTTTAGGAGCAAGATATATCAGTTTATTTTAACATGATCAGCATTTACCTGGTAATCAGTAGATGGAGTTCTAGAAACTTTTTTCTGTGAACACTGTAAAGGGAAACAGACTGTTGGTAGTAAAAATGAGAAACACTGAAGGGGAGTTTAAAAATTCGAGACTTGGTGAGAACAGTGGATGTATCTTTAGGTATGGAGGGACAGGGCCTGTCTGGTGCTCCACCTGTTTGCTTTCACTGTATACCTTGCATTAAAAAAATGAATTTGACCTCTAAGAATATGAGCCAAGTAATCCTCAAGTGTGTGTGTAGGAATACTGTATTAATTCTTCTAGTATTGATCTTATACTGATATTTGTGTATTTCTTTACCTGCAGAATGCTGGTTTAATAAATTGTATTTATAGTTTGCTAAATTTTGTTTGTGTAAAATAACATTCTTGTGTTTCAGTTCTTTGCTGAACATTCTTACACACTGCTTTCTTTAAAAATAGTTGTGCTAAATCTCTTTTTGAAATGTTGTCATTAGTAGCTGTTTCCTGTATTGTTTTAAAACTTTCTCTCTACTGTATTCGCTACTTTCATTCACCCTCTTTTTTTCCAAATATTCAAAATTTCAAAACTTTTTTTCCTTTTCTCTCACTCTCCTTGCAAATAGAGTTCTGGAGATACCATTGCAAAGTCTATTCACTGGTGGTTGTTACATCAGGAACTCCATTTATTCTTACTAATTTATAACTGGTTCATTCCATTTTGCTCCTTTCTGCATGAAAACCTACCTGAATAACAATCTTGTCCGTGGTGAAAGTGTTACTTTGCTTGTTGGCGGTTGCTAATTAAGTGGAAGCCTGACTCCAAATACTTCGGTATCTGGGAAGGTGCTGTTTTCCCATTTCATCATCCATTCAGAATCGTTGTGTTGCCTCAAGGGTAGCAATTAATTTGTGTTTGTTCAGCCTCCTGGCTCCTGCTGTGTAGGCGAGCGCACAGCATCACCTTTTAGATTCCTCTGCTGTGTCTGGGCCTGGGCTCTGCTTCTTGCACTCCAAACTTTTCTAAATGCAGCAACATGAACTGAGTCAATTCTTACACATCTCTGCCTCCCACAGAGGGGCAAACAGAAGTAGGGAGGTCAAAATTTGGGTCCTGCTTATAAACACTCTGAGTAAGAGGCAATGAAAGTGTCTGCGTGTCAGATGCCTATTGGAGGGCATCACATGTTTGTGCAACTGAAAAAATTGTTTATGAAGAAGAAAGCATGTGCTTTGCAGATGATAATGCTATTTTTCATACAATTTTCTCCTTACCTTGGATGAGGAGGTTTGTAAAACCTTTATGATAAGGTCCCCATTTTGAAACAAGTGACAGGAATGCCAGGTATTCACCTTTTTCATACAACTGAAAATTCACTCAGTCTTTCATTTAGTAGGTCTCTTACCTTTCCTTTCCTTTTCCTTATAATTTTTGTATCTTGTTTTGTGGATTCAGTGCTGCCTATGACTAGGTAAAGAGTCTTAGTTTTAATAAGATTTTTGATATTTTCCTAGAGTTTAGACCAAATGTTGTCAGCTGCTTCTGATGCAAATAGTGAGCTAACAAAGAAATCTCTGCTTTTGCATTCTAATACACTTGTAATAATGGTGATGAATATTCACTGAGATTCTATTTTAAATAAAATTGTAAATATTGAAAGTTATATTTTATAATAGTCTACTGGTATAGTTCTTTTAAATATTAAATTATTCTGACCTTATATTTTAATTACTAAGCAGTGTAAGTCAATGTAAAAAACAGTGGGAATAGAACATGTATCCTGGAAACTGCTCTTGCTTTTATGAACTGAGGCAGAGCCCATTGATCTTGAAGTCGTTTGGTTAATCAATTTTATTGCATCACACGTAAATGGAGTAACTTTCATTCCTTTAGCCAGCATAAGAATTTTATGTGGACTGGAACATAGGTGACTGTTTCCTTAAATATGATCTGGTAACTCATGTGTCACTGTATAAATGATTTGTCCACAGTGATTTTTTTATATTCTAGCTCTGCTGGTTTTGTGTCCAGGGATCGTGACCCTGCAGGAGCAGAGCAGAGGAACGGGGTCCTTTCCTGGCAGGAGTCCAGCCCTGTTGTCCCAGCAGAAGGCTGAGGACAGGGCAGTGTCCAGGAGCTGGCAGAGCTCTCAGCACAAGCATCTCCAGCACAGCCTCCTTGGTGAACTGCCCAGCCAGGGCCCTTCAGTGCTGCCTGAGCATCTTCTTTCCCCTGCACTGTCTATTCTCTTCTTTCCTAACACAAGCTTCAGCGAGGTCATATTTTGAGTTTATAAACTGTTGTCTTCATTTACTACATGGTGCAGTGTTCAGAATCATTCTTATCAAGGCAGTGCTCGTTTTCTCTTGCAGCTGAATGGAGTCATGAGGCACTTCTTTTTTAGATTAATGGCTTTTTCCCCAGTGAGGAGGCTTTTAAGAATAGGTATGAAATGCTTGACTTATATATAGAAGAAATGAAAATGCGTTGTGGTGTACTCTGTAGCAGAAATTTAATGAAGTTTGGAGAGTTTCATGGCAAAATGCAAGTTTGGTAGAATGCTTATTTGAAGGGGATAGTGGTTCATAGTAGATTATGAACCTTTATTCAAGGATTTTGTTGAAACTTTTCAATAGCATACTTCTATTGGAATACTTCATTTTTTTTCAGGAGGAGGTTAAAACAATGAATTTTTAGGTGGGTTTTTTTCCTCCCATGTAAAAATCTCCATGTAGAAATGGCTTGATTTCAAATAAATTTAATTAGGTTTTTTTACAATGTCTAATTCTTAATTTTGCAGAATATCCTTTCGATCTGTAAGTCATTGATCCAAAACAAGGGTTGTAGCAGCAGAACCAACTCCATCAAATAAGTTAGCATGCCTTCTTCACAAAAGCTGCTGAAAGTACTCAAGTCATTCTGTATTTTTATTATCACTTACTTTCAGCTGACAAATTAGTGAGTCCTAAGGATCTGGACCCTATTGGACGGTACGTAGCTCCCCAAGACCAGCGGAATGTCAGCATGAGATTTTCAAATCAGGTAAGCATAGGCTTAGTTTTAAAATATTTTCACTGAAAAATTGTCATCTACCTGTTATATATGGTCTTCTAATATTACAGTTAAAGTGCAAGGAAAATATTAAGTGTGTATACATTTTCTGAGTTGATGGAGGATTGCTATCAAAAGGAAGATTTAAAACATATGCAGTTCTGGGGAAGTGATGCACATTCGCCTTCAGATTAATCAATGCAGTCAAAATGATACAGAAAATGTAAGTTTAAATAGTTGCTAATAGATAGGTATGTTTCTTTGAGTTACAAGTTATGTCAGGAACGCAAAAATGCTTTTTTTATTCCTCCAAAACAATTTCAATGTATTAATATTTTTTGGTATCTGGACCTCCTAAGATCTACAAGGATGAGGTTCTTTTTTTTTGTGTAGTTGAGACACCGTGCCTGGAGGTATTTAAAAGACACGCAGATGTGGCACTTAAGGGCAGGGTTCAGTGCTGGGCTTGGCAGTGCTCGGTCCTTTCCAGCCTTAATGATTCTGTGATTCCATGCTCTCCTGTATTTGGATTAAATGCACAGCAGGAATGAGTGAACAGGGATGGGGAATGCTTGAAAAAGTGGTCTGTATGTAGGGGACTTCTTTTATTAACGACGTGAGAACTTGTATGTATGGAAGCTAAAAGATGTGTTTCAGCCGTTTTGTTTCCTTATATAAGGAATATATATTTAAGAAGTCCCTTGTTCAGCATTGTGAATTTGTTATTGAAGCATAAAAGATTAAGTATTTCAGAACTGAATAATGTTTTTCTTGTTCTATCCAAATGCTGCTTAAGCCCTCAGTTTCCTACTCTTTCCTGTTACCAAGGTAATCCACCTGCCTGGTTGTTGGTGAGACTTTCACTGTTCACAGTGCAGCACTTCTGCCATGTTAATATGTGATAATGAAAGCTCAGTGACTTCATTTGTTCCCAGTTTTTGTCTGTTCTTACCTCATGGGATTATGACAACAGAACTTTTGAGCTACTAATACCGCGTGCCCTTTTAGGAGTGCCCTCAGAGGAAGCCTGTATTGAGTCGGGGTTGCTGCAGCCCATCCAACTGTTCTTCCTTTGATTCTTCAAACCAGTAACTTTTAATGTGCCACAGCTGAACACTATGAAGAAGATGAGGGTTTGTTCATCAGGAACTGTTTTAGTAGGAAAGCATTTTCACTTCTGTTTGGGGTACCCAATATATGATAGGGAATTTCCAGATCTTCAGAGAAAAGTAGCCTCTGCCCTAAGAGCTTCCCAAAAGTGATAATAAATAATACACTTTCAGGAAGCTGTGTCCATATGTTCCCTCTTGGGGGAATGCCAGTGTGGTGCTGGAGCAGGGCTCTCTTTGATGGCTTTATTCTGTGTTCCAAAACACAACAAAACCAACAGCAGTCAGAGAGATTCTCCTTTTGCTTTGCAGTGCTGATAGTCAGGTTAGATCCCATTTGTGAGGTAAAAAGAAAAGTGAATCATCCATACACTGTTTGCTTTATTGAAAGAAGATAATACAGGGAATTTTAGTTCAATGAGGAGGACTCTTTAGAACTGGATTCCTTAGAATAGCGTATTTTGTTACTCCTTTTTACTGTCTCTGGATTCAGGAGAGCCTATAACGCAGTTTTGGTTGTTGCATTCTGTTTTGGGGAATGTAGTGTAGAAGGAGGCCTGGATGGTAACAACATTTGAGAAATGAGGTAGGATGGGGATTTTCTGGATTTGTTTTGCATTTTACTGGCACATGTGAAAGCTGATTTATTGCTGTCTTATGTTTAATTTCATATTTAAGAAAAAATCATCTTACTAAATTGCCAAAGTAAGACTAATTTATCTGCTGGGTTATGTTGAAATATGTGTTTAGGGTTACGAGTAATTAATTGTATTCTTTTAGTGTTTTCCTGTGTAGACTTGGCAGTCATTTGTGAGGACTTCAGTTACTGGGAATTAAGGTTAATATCTATTGATGAAGAGAATTGGGAAAAGAATAGTTAAAATAATAGATTGCTTATTTTTTTAATTTCAGGGAAATAGATTATGTGTAAAGAAGGAATTAAAATTATTAATTGGAGGTAGACTGAGATATTTTAAGATTTTTCAGCTACCCGAGTTATGTTTAGGGTTGGAACATGTCTAATTTGGATGGTGTAGAGAGATGTACCATATTGGATGATTTGTTTTGTCATGTTAATTATAAACATATTCGTGCCTTCATTCCCGTTAATACAATTGTCTACCACATTTAACGCAATTCTAAACTTGTCAAATGCTATTTTGGAATTTGAGGCACGTGTGTGTGCAGGCTGGATTTCATTTAATGAGCCTGGTGTGTCGGTGACAATGGCCACCCAGCGTTCAGCAGGTCCTGCTGCTTCCAGGAGCAGATGTACTCTGTGACAATCAGGTTGGAGTTCAGTAGCAGCAAGGTGGGTCGTTTGGGTCAAGTACAATGTCTTCTGTTGTGGGCTATTTCTGTTTGCCTCACCTTGCTCCATGTGCTTGGAAAGCCCAGTAGGTGTTATTTCCATCGGTGTTCTTGGATATTGTTCCCACTTTCTCACATGCTCAGAATGAATGGATTTTTTTCAGAGTTCTGAGGCTTCCTGGCAGTGTAAGCAGAGAGGCATATAGTGATAACATCTGTCCAGTGAGAGTGCAGCAAAAGACTAATACTGAGCTGCTTTCTCTGCTTGTGCCAGGGAGGAAGTCAAGGATTTTTCCCTTTATCCTACCTCTTGACGGTTTACAACCTTGTTAAAAACTATGATTTTTATTTTTTTATTCTTTTATTCTCCTTTTTGGAGAGGAAAAACAACTAATCAGTATTTTATCTTGGCCTTCTGAGGTATATTTATCATCCACACAGCATGTAGAATATAGCTGAAAACAGCCCCTTCTGCCCACTATCCAATGTGGAAATGGAAGGCAGAAGGTCGAGCCTGGACAGGGAGGGTCTGTTTATGTGTCCTGGGGAGATGGTGATTGATGTTGTGTGAGCAACACCTGAGCTTGTTTTATTAGACAAATGTGAAAGCCAACACATTAAAACGGCACTTTTAACAACAACAGGATTTATTTAGTGAAATATTTAGGAGTTAATGCTTTTCCACATCTCTTGTTAAAAAAAAAATACAACAAATGTTATATAGAACAATTGTTATTGAAAAGGGTGACACAGTTTTTTGAGTGTTGTATCAATTATTTCGATCTGTGTTTTTCTAGGTCACTACTTGTCATTCTCCAGGCTGTGACATGTCAAATGACAGTGAAAATAGTGTTACTTTTTTAGTGTTACAGCAGTCCTGTAGTTGTACAGCAATTACAGTTAAAATTTTTCACAGTACTTTTAAAGGTCTAGCAAGTTTTCACACCGATTTTGTGTTGGGTCAGTTGTGCTGCAGATGCAGTTTGCATAGTTCTGGGCAGTGTTAGAACCACCACGTATTGACTGCTCTAAATGAATCATGGCCTGGGGCACGGCTGTGTGTGAGAGGAGTTAGTACTGGGATTGGAGAGGGATGTGCCTCTCTGGCCATGTGGAATACATGGATTTTTGTACACCTTACAAAGTCCTGCTAACTTCATCATTGATAGAGTAATAACTGAGTCTTAACTTGAAGACCACTCCCCAGGGTAGATCACAGGCTGTCTATGAATCAGTACAGTCTTGTTTTCAGGTGGGGGCGGGGGGGCTTTGCTTTTTGTTTTATAAACAATGATTATGGTAAAGAATTGGTTTGAGTTTTCCTACTGTTTGTATAAATGCAAGTAATGGCACAATCACCTTATTCTGAGCAGGAAAATCTTTTAATGTCACTTGAACTTCTGACTTTTTCATCTGGTCTCTTTGTGCATGTACTTCCATCACAAACTTATTTCATGTGGCAAAACGTCCAAAATTTATAGTGGAAGTGTAGTGCTGACAGACTTCTGGGAGAATGTTATCAAGAATTTCTTCTGCAGATCCCTAAGATCTAACTTGATATCAAGGCTCAGAGATGCCTGAGCAAACAAGCATTCACTCTGAGCTTCCTGTTCTCAATCAATATATCTATCCCTCTATCATCACAGAAATTGCTGTCTTTTTATACAATTGATAGAAGACGTGTTCAAATTCTGTTGTTTGTGTTCTGGTAGTTTCTAGACAAGAGTAGACAAAAAGCATTTTAGCAATGAAAGTGTGAGCTGCTCTTAGTTCTGTTGATTTTACAGCTCTTGAATGCCAGGGAAGAAAGGAACAAGGAATATCTTGGACATGTCGTTTTTTAGCTCGTAGTGCTGCTGCCACTGATCAGGAAGGTGAATTGCCACTTCAAGGCCCAGGGAGCTGAGTCAGTGGTTTCACCCAACATGCTGAGTTCACTCCTATTTGCATAGTTGCCTGATGTAGAGTACTTCATGTTTGAAATAAATACTAGTATCTATGTAATAAACAATGCAAGGAAATGCAATTATCGCCTGTAAAATGTAATGTATCTTTTATGTAACTGTAAGGAGTACCTGTCTGATCACAATTTTTCAGAGTAAAGGATTGAAATCATCAGGTCGTTACTTCTAAGTGCATTTTATTGTTTACCCCCAAAAGCTGAATTATTTCACTCATTACAAAAATGTGTATCAAACCATTAGGTTGTATCAGGCATATATAGGTGATGCATTGATTAGATAAGTTTTAAATTTTTGTATGAAATTGTTTTTCTTATGTGATTCTTTTTAATTAAAAACCCCAAACTAGTTCAAACAGTGATTACCAGAAATCTGTTTATTAATGATTCTCCAAAATGCATCTTGCAGAGTCTTAGTGATAGGACAGTCTTCCCATAGTTTTGAGATCGACAAGTTTTAGTGCTGTGTTGTTCTTTCAGTTTGTTCATGCTGTAAGAAAAAGCAATGCAGATGGTGATGTCTTGTCATAGTTGGGAATTGTTCAAACAGCCACTGTCCCTGTTCATGCTATATTGAACAAAATCTTTAATTAGCAATGCTAATAATATTTTTTCCATTTTTTTCTAGGGTCCTTTAGAAAATGATTTGGTAGTACATGTGGCCCTCATAGCTGAAAGTCAGCGGTATGTATTTACTTTTATCAAGAATTTATGTGTTAGAGAAGGGTTGAACAATAGATATCTTAAATAGTGTAGAATAAAATACTGCTACTTGTGTACCTCCTGCTAAGATAATTGTTAAAACTGTGATGATTTGTCATTGAATTTGTCCCTATTTCATTTGTAGCTTACAAGTGTTTTTGAACACATATGGAATCCAAACTCAGACCCCCCAGCAGGTGGAACCAATTCAGATATGGGCTCAAAAAGAACTTGTCAAAGTAAGAAATTTTGCATTTAAGATTTTTTATCTAACTATACATTTCTTTTCTAAAAATAAGAATTTATATCAAGCTATTAGACTTGTGTCTCCTCGAGCTTATTATCTTCCTTTCTTTACTGGCAGTGGAATGAAAAGAGAAAGAAGAGGAAACCAAGAAAATAGGATAAGATACATGGAGTGTTCATCTGTAGTGGCAGTATAGCACAGGAGAGGGGCAGAATCCTCTGTAGGCATAGACTGATAAGAGAAAAGGGAGCACAGAAACAGATGGTGTGCAAGACCTCTGTGGTTTGGTTCATGCTCATAAATCAACCCAACGGTCTGGTCTGCTTTCACAGCCATTTCTTGCTATTAGCAGATTTAATAATCTAGAACTGAAGGGCATTTTCATAAAAGAAAAACCACACCTGCTTGAAGCAGCTGGACTTGCATGAAACCGTGCACTGTTCAGTGCTCTAGTGCTGAATCAGAACTGATGCTTTGATTGTAACAGGTCAAGATGGAGTACTATTACTTGAAGACAAAACATCTTGAGTAGCCTGTGTTGTCAACATGAGGCCTCAAGCTGAAGAGTCTTCAAGGAAAGAGAAAATGTTACAATGCTAATGGAGTTCTGGTTTTGTTAAGAAAGCATTTTCTGGTTTTCATTCTAGCAAAATGAAAGTCCTTTTAGTATTAAATTGTCATGTCTACTGCCATTCTTCTAGTCTCCATTATCCTACAAACAGAGGTTGAACTTGTTTGGTTTTGTTACGCAGAGATGGGTTATTTAAAGCTGTTAGTGTTCTAATGGCTCCATTCCTTTCCCACTTGAATAGGGTTACATAGCCTGGATGAACAGGTCATGTAGGTAATTTTGTTTTCTCTTTTAAATAGTTCTTGTTATTAATGCAGAAACATAAGCAGGATCAGGAAGGCCCCAAGCTGACAGCAATAAAAAGCTATTGAGTGTAATGTTTGTTCAAGTGTTTGTTTTCATTTGCTTCTGAACTACCTTCCTATAACATAAAGAAAGATTGGACTTTGGAAAATGTTCAGAATTCTAAATATTCTGTAGTAATGGTGGGTTCCTTACCTAAAACTGCCCAAATAAGGAAGAATTACACCTTTCAGTCAGGTTTAACTGGTGTGTTTATACTGTCTTGCTCACAGCTTAGTTGTTTTCTTATGGTTTTATACTCATATGTGGTAATAAATGAAGATTGTATCTTTCATATGAGTCTTAGAAAATTGTATCAGTTGAAGTTATGCTAGGCATACATAAATAAGAATCAAGCTATGAATAATGGGATAATTCTCTCTTGCTTGTGTTGTTGATGCGTTAATTTTGCAGGCTTGTACTAAAATGAGAATTTAGATTTTCAAAGAGTTCCTATATTCCTCTTTTACCTTTGTATCTACACTGGAAAAACATTACAGAAGGCAAAATTGGCCAGACAATTAATGCAAATGATCCTTTAAAAAAATTTCATTAAGCAATTTGAAAAATCAAAATGTATCTAAATTATATAGAATAGAAAAGTAATAGGAGTAAGAAAGTAGAAAGAAGACCTAATATAGGAAACAAGTTTAAAACCCCCCCCCAAATAGAAATAATGACCACATTTTTGGAATTGCTTTCTAATCAGAGCAGAATACACACAGTTTTCTTTTTAAGTTGTGGCAGGAACATAAGAAAAGCTGTTTTTCATCAGTTTTCATGATTCTTTTTTACAGGCTTACTTCCATTTGGGAGTCAATGAGAAATTGGGATTGTCTGGAAGACCGGACAGACCTATAGGATGCCTTGGAACATCAAAGGTTGTTGCAAGAAATGTTTATATTCCTGTTATTGATGTATATTTTGGATAAACATTGAGTTAGTCTCTGAATTATTTTAAATAGAATTGAAGTTTTATATTATATATATATATGTCCTACTTTCAAGTCCTTGTATTTGAATACTTGACTGAATGGGTATAAAGGAAACTGCTTTAACTGAAATCGAATATCCACCTGCACATCTAATAAAAACCAGAGTGCTTAAAATTAAATATGTAGGCTTTATATTATTTTTTTTAATTCACCTGTTCTACAGTGATTATTACTTTGATAGTTTCAAAATAAATTTTCATTTCCAACTACTTCAGTGCTTCAGATATTTTAGAGAAAAGATTAATGGAAGTTTCTTCTCTCAACAGATCTATCGAATACTGGGGAAGACTGTAGTTTGCTACTCGATCATTTTTGATCTCAGTGATTTCTACATGTCTCAGGATGTTATGATGTTGATTGATGACATTAAGGTATTTGTAACTTCTCCTTTGAGAAAGTGACAAAGATAGAGCCTCTAGAATAAACTGTGAAGTCTGATAAAACAGAAGATTGAAGGGGGAACGCTCTGTAGTGTATGTTCTTTTAATACAAAAATAATCTTGCAGCTGGGAAGTGTATTAAGATGACTATCCTATCAACCCAATGTGATTTCTAGTGAGCATTTCTATCTGACAGAAAAACTGCCCCAGAAGTGATTGGGAATGCTGTAGTGCAGCAAGCAAATTATCATTTGTTTCTTCGGGAAAACAAATGTTCTCGGCTGAAAAGAGGGATGAGCCTGGTGTTATGGGAAATATGAAAGCCTTACTTGGAAGAAACTCTACTTGATTTTGCACAAATATTAAAAGTTACCTGCCTGTAAGGTGGCAGCAGTGCTGAGCTTACCAGCCACGTGCCCTGGGCTTGAGCAGCTACTTCCAGTGCACAGGAGGTGGCCCTGGTTATTCCACCCTGGTGGCTGGAATTCAAACCCTGGATCCCCATGTGACTTCCTAGGTCACTGCATGTAGTTCAATACCCTGCACTGTCTCAGCGTTTACATGGTTGATATACAAGCTTATGAGTATTTTCAGAACACTTCTGAAATAGCAGGGCTTGAAAAGCAGCTTGTATCCATTGAAGAAATCTGTTAGTGATTCATTAGATACAGTGTTTTTAACCTGTTGGGTGTTTCAGTGCTGTTATTTTGAGACAGCTCTTTTAATGTCTTGAACTGTATGCTGTGGTACACTGTGCTTGTGTTTTGTTGTTTTGTGATTTTCTGTGACCAACATATTTTCTCTTCCCTAGAATGCCCTGCAGTTCATTAAGCAGTACTGGAAGATGCACGGTCGGCCCCTGTTTGTGGTGCTTATCCGTGAGGACAATATAAGGTAGAGAGAGATAACAGCATGATTTGCAGTGTGGTATTTACCTAATTGCAAGATTTAATGGAGTTCTGTTTCAAATTTCAGAGGGAGCAGATTCAGTCCAATATTAGATATGTTGGCAGCCTTTAGAAAGGGAATTGTTGGAGGAGTGAAAGTTCATGTTGACCGAGTACAGGTATGCTGTTTTTTTCTGAATGTTGTGTTATTACCTCCTAATATGGGTACATGTATTCTTAACTACTTTCAGTTTTTATGTGGTTCTAAGGATTTTATCTAGTATCATAAAATTAAGGAGTCAAGACTCAGGACATTTGGTACACTTTGGTTTGCCTCAAAAGAAATGTGGGGGTTTTTTAATTCCTTTTGATGAGTCTTTTGAAAGTCAAAATCTTCACAGAGGATTTTCAGAAGGGAGAAGGATTTTTTTATGTTAGGCAATCTTGTGAAATTACTACCAAAGGATAAAGCCACAGTGTCAAGCACTGAGGGATTTCTTTTGATTAGGTAATCAGCGAGGGGGGAAAAAGGTGCTTCACATATATTAAAATTTTTACAAGAACTAAGATCTAGTTTTAGCATCTTTGCTGTTTGAATTCGTCTTAAAGCAGAAAACGTTGCTTCATTAAAATGTGAGAATTACTGAGTCAGGTGCTGATTTTACATACTTGTATGTGCTAGTTCATCTTAGTTTACACCTATTGAAAAACCCTTTTTTTGTAAGAGAGAAGACCAAAGACACAGTTATGCCTCCTTGTTCCCTAAAAAATCATTAATTTGTAGAAGAGCTGGGTCGTTTTTAAAGGAAATGCTCCTCCTATGATGGTTCAAGATATCCTTGGAATCTTTAAATATTTACGTATTTCTCCTGGTCCTGTATAGATCCTGTTGTCTCCCCTGGTACCATTGACTCTTTCTATAGCAAATGCCATTACTGTCCAGGGAGAACCATTCATTTGGCTACAGGGTTTGTTACTGTGGTTTGGCTTGTTTTTTGTTTAACTGCAGTGACTTTCTTGCATTGCATTGATTCAGTTGGTGTATTATCAGGTGAGAAATTCCATCTACATGTGTCCTTATTTTAAGCACTACACTGAACAACTGTCAGGGAGTAAACTTGCACTTCCATACTCATGGACCTTCTGGAAAAAACCTTTTTTTAATAGAAAAAGTGAAGAGCAGTTTTAAAGGGTTTAAGGTCTTGGCAGTCACTGGTCTTTGCTTTATTTATTAGTCACTAAAACGTGGGAAAACTACAAAAAAATGTTTGTTTTAGGCCAGTGGAGTTGGTGGTGGGTGCCTTTCCTGCTGGAATTCAGTGTCCTTTCTCCACCAGTTGAACTAGAATCTCTCAGTCTTATCGCACAGTTGTCACATTTTGTTAACAGTCTTGTTTCATTATAGGAAAGGATTTGGGAAAAGAACAGGGGACATGTCTAATTCGTGGTGTTTTCTTGAATAATTCATCTATTCCAACAAAATATATATTGATCTTTGTGAACTGTATTCAGTTGCTTCATTGAGATGCATATGTTAAACGTGCCTAGAGAGAATGTGTGTCTCTAACTGGGTGAATGCTCTTTTTTTCCTTTAAAATGTACCAAATCTGATTTCATTTAAAAATATGTACGCTCAGAAGATTTGCAGCTCTTTTCTGATTTTTCCCTTCGTTGTCATTGTGTGTTCAAGCAGATGTGCAGGCAAAGAATGACTGACACTGGTAATAAAGGCAAAGCAGGGTTTTTTATATTCAGTCATCTCACAGTGTAAGAGATCAATATTTTACTGCAGCTCGTGTACAATGAAAATGGAATATAGAAGTTCACAATACACACTCAGTTTTACTTAGCTAATGAGGACCATCAAAAGCAGTCTTAAAAATGCTGTAGTACAATACATTTCCTCGGGCAGTAGATAAACAGGAAATTTGCATAAATTCAGAAGGAACAAATTGTAACCGCTACCTCAGATAAATGCAACATTTGGTTTCAGGTATGTAATCTTTTGAGGTACACGTATTTGTAGGCTGCATTTGATGTGCAAACTTAGGGCAGGCGTGCTTGGATCGAGGAATGACTACAGAGTAGGAACATTATTGTGTAGTGTTTGCCTGAAACATCGCTGAGACTGACAGGAAAACCGCCCGTCCTTCAGCAATCCCTGAAATAATGAGCAGTATGATCCAGAACATGGATCTTGTGCAGGACTTTGAGGAATGGAAATCCTTGATCTCAGGTGTTTTCATCAGACCTGGATTTTGGGGGATGGACATTGCTTAATGAACCCATAAATTGCAGGCAAAAGAACAACAAAACACCAGCAGAGAAGAGACAGCATCCCCAGGAGACTTCTGCTGTCTTAAGCTGTCGTTTTCCTTATGAGAGAGGAAAAATACTCTAAAAGTGTAAAAATATTTGGAACTGTAGATAAAGAAACTACTTTCTCAGTGGAAACCACCAGCAACATATTGAAATCAAAAGACAGTTAAATAGTAATGTACATATTTTTAATTTTTTTTTCAATTTTTCATTTCAGACATTAATATCTGGAGCAGTTGTTGAACAACTTGACTTCTTAAGAATCACTGAAACAGAAGAGTAAGGCTATGTGTAAATAGTAACAATATGGTATTTGATAGATAAAATATGTTCTGAACTGTGAAGAAATGAAATGCTTATTTTTCAGGGCTCCTGTATTTAAGAGTTTGGAGGAGTTGGATCTCCCAAAACATTCAAAAGTCAAGAGACAGTCTAGTACTCCAAATGCTTCTGAACTTGAGCAGCAACCAGATGTAAATATTAATGACTGGAAAACCAAGTCAACATATGAGATCCTGCAGAAACTTAATGTAAGAATACTTGATAAAAATACAGTGTAACTTTGTTCCTGTGAAATAAGAAATTCTGTGTCGATAATCTTTTTAACAGCAGCTTACTTAGATCAGCAATAGTGTCATGTTCAGTGTTAATAATACAGCTAATAACATAAAACGTGTGATGTTCCTCTTCATACTCGGGGAATCTTCCTCTTTACACTCCTTTGTCTTAGCATCACAGAACCCTCTGGCCCTTTGTGCTGTAACTGCTGCCTGTCAGTTCTCCCAGCTACCCCATGGTGCTAAATGACCATCTAGAAGGGGACCCATTTGTTAATTGTTTTAGGAATAGATATTTTATTCACAAACTGAAATTCAAAAGACTTGAGTAGTGGGTATTCCCTTGGATGGACTGGGAACTTCTTAATGACATCAAGGGAAAGTTCCCATCTGGCATATTTCCTGTATATAGACGAAAACTACCAGTATCTGTTCTAGATCTTCGTTTGATACGAAACCACAAACTCTTCTACTTGGTTCCCTATGTCATTACAAGCATTTCTGCTGTAAATGAAAGGACCTGAGAAAGAAAAGTCAGGAAACATTTCCAAGGTCAGATTATCTCAATATGAACCACAGCGAAGCCTCTGCAAGCAGTGGTGACAAGGATACAGCACACATAGTGTATAAAATAGTTGTGAAATCCCCTTAAAAACAACATTTGTAGACTTTTTCTTAAATTAAAAAAAAAAGAAAAGGTCCTTTGGTTATACTTGAAATTTTTAATAGCTGTTCTGGTTTTGCTTCACTGAAAATCTGAAGGCTATTTGTGGTTTTGTTGTTGCTGTTTCTTTCTTTTTTTTTAAGGACTGCAATTGCCTAGCCAGTCAAGCGTTACTCTCGAGTATATTGCTTAAAAGGGAAGGACCGAATTTTATCACCCAGGAAGGTAAGAGCTTCTTTCAACTGACTATTCAGAGTATTTGAGGAAGCAGATGTATGTTTGGTTGCAATGAACATGAATAATAGCTGTGCATGCCAGCAGTTGTGTAGCTGTTTTCTCTGCCATTTAAAGCAATTTCTGCATTAAATGGGACATGCAAATTCATAGCATGGTGGAGAATGAGCTGCTGAATATATGAACTCTTTTAGATGGCTTGTAGGCCAGTGCTTTATCTAGTTGTAATTTTCAGTGCATAGATTAAAAAAAATAGAGGATTTGACCTTGTATAGAAAAGTGAAACTTAAGACAAGTCTGTATATCTGTAACAGTATGAAATATACGAATCTTTATACTTAATTTTTATTCTACTTTGATGTAATCCACCTTCAATGTGTCTGTGAAACCTACTCTAATTTTGTATTATGGCTTTGTATTAGAGCACAGGATTTAAATTCCTGTAAAATAATTCTCAGAAGGCTACTGAGGCTTGTGGCCTTTGTGCTACAAGTTTTGGTGTTTTGTTTTTTTCAAAGACTGCTTATTAGCTGCCTTTGTATATAAGAATACTCCTCAGAAAAAGAGGAATGTTCAGATCACATAATCTCTTAGTTATTCACCAAGGAATGTGACTTAGCAACTCATGTTATACAGCCCTGCTTCTTAATTTTGGTGTCAGCTGGTTCTTGTGATTTTGACATAAGCATGTATTGTATCTGTATTGCTGTATTAAAAATGTCATAGAATCATGGAATATCCTGAGTTGGAAGGGACCCACAAAGTTCATCAAAGAACAGCTCCTAGCCCTGCACAGGACACCCCAAGAATCCCACCTTGTCCTGAGAGCATTGTCGGAATAAAATTTATTGCCTGACATCCAGGGCATTGTTGCAGGTTGTGGTTGGAATCTGCAAATTAGGCCCATGTAGCTTTTCCACCAGTTACCTGTACTGTTGTCAGGTTTTGAGAGACTCAGGAACTTTCTTTTAGACCTTTGTAGGTTGTGTTCTTTGCTCTAGAAAAAAGGCAGATTTCCTAACCTCTGTAAGCAACCAGCATTACCACTTAAAACTATTGGATCACTCTGGTGAAATCATTTTTGTAAAAAAAAAAAAAAAAAAAAGTGCTGTTGAGCCTCTGACCATTCAGAACTAACTTGTAGAGACCTTTTCGTACCATCCCACATGAAATGGTGGGTGATGATAACCTTTTTAATATGCACTTTGTATTAAACAGTCTGAGTCACTGACTAAAAGTTCCCTGCTTCCTACGACTGGAGACTACTGAGACTGACATTAAATAATCACACAGTCAATAAAACCTAAATCTAAAAAGAGAAGCAGAACCTTGGGTTCTGCAGTTTGAGGATGTACATTATGATGGGGTGTACCTTTATAGGCCAAATCTGTATGTATAATTAATTTTCCCCAATATATTGCAAGAATAGGTGATATCATGAGCATCTCTATATCATGAGCAGCAAATTCAGCTGAAATCTGGTTTGGCTTCTTGCATAACAACATATACTGGGAGACAGGGGACTTGATTGTATCTAAATTTTAGATGTTAAGCATAATAAAAAAGTGCTTTACTAAAGCAGATTCAGAATTAACTGATCTCATCAAATTTATTGTATTACTATTAAATGAAAACCTGTGCATCTTTTTTGCTTATGTTTTGTTTGTTTTTCTTTTTTTTTTTGTTAAATGCATTTAGGTACTGTTGCTGAGCACATTGAAAGAATCTATAGACGAGCTGGTAGCAGAAAGCTCTGGTTTGTATACATATCATGTTCCTTATGTTTTACACCATTTTTTTTTCCTAACGTGTTTATGGAAAGTAAGGCTGGATCCTTACACACTTTAAGGGGGAAAAATGACAGCTTTACTGACAAAATTATGGTGGTGCATGGCAGCTGAAGTTCTGGTTTAATATGCTTAAAAAAATTAACAAGTATCTTCTTACTGTTGTCTTCTAAAATAGAAAAGCAATAGGCTGGATTTACACTGAGTGCAAAATTGCTGATGTACAATTCTCATTAAATTGAAATAATGAGAAAAAAATGCTAATATTCTTATTTCTTACAGGGCATGATAAAATATTATCAATATCTTTCTGTAGCAAGGCTGCTGATTTGATATAAATCAGTTAAGCTGATACAATAACACAGATTTATTGCCCTGAATTAATTTGCTTTGAGCCTCACTTTGTCACAATAACTTTAAAAGATTTTGGCAAACAGGTTGATATTTACATGTTGTTTATTAATTTCTTTGCCCTGAAGCTCAGTAGAAATTTAAATTATTTTTATCAAAGAAATGAGTTGAGCCTGTCCTGAACTCTGTTCTCTCACTCTGTAACTGTTCTTAACAGATCAGTCTGTAAATATAAAACAGTTTTTCATTTTTATCTCTTCATACAGTTAAACGGGCCTTTGCCAATAATGAGGGTAGAACCAAAATACCTTGGTGGTATTTTTTTTGTAAATAATTAAAATCAAAAGTATTTTTAGAAACAAAATATGTAAACTATTTTTCATTTCTCTTCCATGATTGCCATGTGACATACATATAGGTTGGTGTTGCGCTACAGTGCTGCATTTGCACAGAAATTTTCTTCTTCTATAACCCCACATATTACTACTTTACTGGTACATGGGAAACAGGTAAAGTGCCCAGAAAGCTGAAGTGCAGCTCTGTGAGATTACTTTTTTGCTTATTTGCATTTTGATAGTATCAGCTAATGCATTTTTTAAATGCTTTGCTCTTGATCTTAAGAAGTGTGTAGCAGTTTTTCACAGGAATCAGCATCAACTGTTTGAGCTTTTACTAACACTGTAGAATATTACAGTTTGTTCCTTAACTCTGTGAATAAATGATTCTTAGTAGCCTCAAAACCTGTGCTAGAAAAGCTCAATTACAGGCCTGTTAGGTTTGTATTTTGTCAGGAAATTATTATTAAAAGTATGTGTATCTTTAGGCGTCAACTGCATATGTGGAAAAATGTTTTTCTGAGAAGTTGCAGGTGCTTTTTAACCTAGCAGGTTACACAGGTCTCTTCTTTTCATGCTGCACATGCAAAATGTTACCTCAGCATGGAACACACAACAAAGCCTTGGTGTTAACGTGTTGTACTTTCTCTTGCAAAATCTTTCTGACTCTTCCTTTACCTTGGTAATTTTTTAGTCTATTTATCTTGCAAAATGATAAAAATGTCTTAAAAGAGGAGCTGGCATCTCTTGCCTGTCTGTTTTCAAGATGCTGCTGAGAAGAGAACAAGAAGCTTTTTATGGAGCTGGTAGTTTAATGAGTTCTAACGAGATATATTATTGATCCATTAACCTATATCTAGTCTAAAAAATGAAAATCCATAGAAGAGTACATAAAATCTGATCCAAATTCCTCTTTATAAATAATGATGTGTTCACTGAGTTAGTTTTGAGATCTCTGGCAAACTTTAAACTGCTGTATGAATTCATTAAACTAGCTTGTGATATGTAGTGGGATTGCTCTGTTTTCTGCCCTCAGGTCTGTTGTGCGCTTCGCAGCAAGTCTTTTAGGTAAACTAGTGGACAGCCTTGCACCATCTATTACTAATGTTTTAGTTCAGGGCAAGCAGGTAAGTCTTTGCTCCTCAGAAATGTATTAAGGAATGATAACAGAGAAACTAAACAAATGGCTTTTTAATTTTGAAGGCCTCTGATGCTTCTTTTAAAAGTCCCCAATGGCTTAAAAAAATCTTTACTGAAGAAGAAAAATCCAGAGTAAATAAAGATATATTTAATAATTGCATATGGAATTGGCTAATAGTTCTATTTCTAATCAATGACAGAATGAGACTGAAAAGACAGTTCAGCATTTAGGTAAGAGGGGAAGACGTATGATTTGCATGAAACTGTTTAGGTTTAAGGTCTCTGGGGAGACCTTAGAACCCCTTCCAATGCCTAAAGGGGCTCCAGTAGAGCCGGAGAGGGACTTTTGACAAAAACATGTGGAGACAGGACAAGGGGGAATGGCTTCAAAATGAGATAGGACAGATTTGGATGAGATATTATGAAGAAATTCTTCACTGTGAGGGTGGTGAGGCCCTGGCACAGGTTGCCTAGAGAAGCTCTGGCTGCCTCATCCCTGGGAGTATTCAAGGCCAGGTTGGATGGGGCTTAGAGTAGATTATTTTATAGGTATCTTCCCACCCAGACCTTTCTAAAATTTATATATATATATATATTATATATCCTCTTATTTCACAAAAGTTTTGAAAGACTTCTTTGATGAAATGTAGCCATTCTCTCTAATTGAACGTAAGGCAACACGTGGGTGGCAGCTGAGCCAAAGGTCTTTCAGGATTTTTGTATTCTATTTCAACAAAGTTTAATCAACAGTGTTTCTTCCTTTCCTAAGGAGGTTGTAATTTTTTTTTTCCCAGCACAATAATTTTAATTAAGTTCATGAATAGCTGCTTCCAAATAATGCTAATTGAATATTTATGTACATTTTTATTAAGTATGTGTATGTGTATACTTGCTTATATGCAATGTTGTTGTGACAGATTTGTCTTTGTCCTACTCCAGACTGAGGTCTGGGTTTGTGCTTCTGGCGCTTCACAGCTGTA
The DNA here is from genome assembly GCA_035041135.1 of Platyrinchus mystaceus. Lineage (NCBI taxonomy): Eukaryota > Metazoa > Chordata > Aves > Passeriformes > Tyrannidae > Platyrinchus > Platyrinchus mystaceus. Next base: position 7,350,688 of record JAWWLV010000021.1, read on the forward strand.
GAGGAAACTGCACCTGCATGCAGCATGACTTGAGGCTATTTGCAACTTTTTAACCTAACTTTTCTTCATTGGTCACTGTATAACAATGGTCTTTATTACAGGAGAAAAACTAGTGTTGCTGTTTTACTGACAGTAGATTAAAAACAAACCAGAATTTTAAGAAATTTTGGTGGTTAAACAATCCAGTGGCAGCAATATATTTTCTTAAAATGAAGGCTGTAACTTTAAGGATGCTATTAGAAATAAGAAAACAAAACTATAAATTCGGTTTTGAATTTTAAGTGAGGTTCACAGCTGAATTGTATGAAATGAAATACTGTCTAAGCCTAATGTTACAGTTATGATTATAACCAAAGCATTTTTATTTTAATATAGAAAAATATATTCCATATTTATTGTTGTCTTTAGTGAAGTTTATTACTTCAATAGCATCCAATTAACAGTATTAACAAGCATCAGCCATTGACATAAAATTATTTTTGTACTGTGCAATTTTAACAAGCAAAGCAGAGTTGATGAAGTTGAATTTCTGAATTGCTTCTGCAGTGCTTTTATTCCTGTCTGTATCTTCTGAACTGTTTTCAATATACCGTAGGTGACACTTGGAGCTTTTGGCCAGGAAGAAGTTGTTATTTCTAACCCCTTATCCCCAGCAGTGATTAAGAACATAATCTATGAAAAATGTCACTTACAAGATGAAAGAGAAGCCGTAGTTCAGCAGGAACTTGTCATACATATTGGCTGGATCATCTCCAATTCACCTGAGCTGTTCAGGGGCATGCTGAAGATACGGATTGGGTGAGTAAAGTATCTGCTGTTGTTCTCTTTATTACTACTGGTATTTCAGAAGAATACACATACTTCATATGTATGCAGATGGTTGCTACATTGCAGAAATGGTTTATGTAAGATGATGCAGCAGAACTTGTATACTTCAGTTTTAGGAAGCCTGCTTTAAATTAGTTTGCCAAAAACAGGTACACAGCTATTCTCAAGTTTGCCAGTCAATAGTGTAAACTGGAGGAGGGGCAGTCCTTGTGATGGTCCATTTGGAGCATTCCTACTGCTGATACAGTGAACTAGAGGACTTTTCAAAGCTTGTTCCCTGTAACCATGGCCCTAGTGGGGTTGGATGCTGTTGAATTCTGTTGCTAAAAATGTCATTTTGTTCTTCAAAACCACCTCAAACCGAATACCCCCACTCCCCAGCTGAATAGTATGCCTAGTGCAGACAACATACACCACTTCTTGACTGTTCATCAGCTGCCTAGTTGTCCAATTCTATACTGAATAGGTTTGTCTGAGCCAGGAACCACAAAGGTGAATCAAGTTTAAAACATCATTTACCTAGTGGGTGGTTCTATTTAGTTGACAAGGTGACCTACAAATAGTCTGTGCTGGAGCATTGTCGTATTCCATGGTATCTGCATTTACTCTGCTATCTACAGAAGTTAATTATTTTTCACATTTAGGAAGAGACATGCATTTGAATAAGCATTTCTTTGAAGAGGCCAGGTGCTACTGACTGAGATACACAGAATTAGTGAGCATGCTTTAAAAATCAGAACTTAAGTGTTCCTTCTTCTGTATTTTTTTTCCATAGAGAAAAATATGGCATTTCAGCACTGGAGGTAGATACCAGCAGTCTTCTTTCAAGTGCACAAAATTCGTATTTCCACTTTAGCAGTACATTCTAGTCATCGTAAAACCAAAAATTTTTCAAATGCCTCTATTAGATTTGACTGGAATACATATATCCTTTTGCACTTAAATGCTTTTCTGTCCCCTCTACAGATCCATGTTACTCTTCTTTCCTCCCCCTCCTTATTCTCTGTATCTAATCCTTTTTGCAATTTTTTTTTTCTTTCTTCCAAGGTTAATGCTGGAGATTCAATTTCCTTTATTTCAGTGTTATCACCCACTCCAGTGAGCAAAATTAACCTTCTCACAGAAATGCCATTCCAGTTTGGTAATGATTTGATTTAGTGTCTTGTTATTGATTTGTTTTCAGGGTTTTGTGTTGGAATAGATCAAGTTGCTGACAGGCCTATTACTGTAAAAACTCCCAGCCTATGACTTCTACTCTCCTCTTATCAGTGAAGAGCTCGGTAGAAGGGCCAGTCTTGACTTTGCTGTGGTTTGTAGGCCACTGCAAAGAGAAAATACCAGTGAGGGACTTACACACAGACACATTTGAGTCATCAGTGAGGAAAGGACAGATTCCTGAGCCAGTTGTGTTGTTAATCTTAGTAACAAGAGAAGGACACTATTCCCCTGCTAAAATAAATGAAAGCAGTATGTTCTGCATAATGTAATATGTCCATGTTGCCTAATCTTCTCTGGTGTCTTGCACCTCCAGTGCAGGGTCTTGGAAACATCAAATTTAAAGCAACATTGCATCAGCTGGCTGGACATCTCCACATTGTCTGTAGTTACTAAGAATGCTTTAGAAAAGACTGTGACTTGACTTACATAGACACAGACATTCTGCACCTTGTTGGCTAAATAGCTAAGTGACCACAGTATGTGGCTAATACTGATGACAATGTAGCTCCCTTAAGAATATGCTGCATTTTGGGATAATCACAGAAAGGCTTTTTGATGTAACCCAGACTTGGTCAGGTGTTATAGGATGGACTATTTGAAGACAAACTAGTTAAGTTTCTTTTTCCTTTTGTTAGTAATACCTGCTTGAACTGAACCAGCGTAGATGGTAAGAGACTGAGCTCTGTGCTCAGTTATTTGGCTTCAAATGTATCTGTACCTTATTTCATCTTTGATATTGCATTTGAGGCTGTAGCACTGGTTTTACATAATGTGCAGAATAAAACTCAGCATTTTCCTTCAATACTTTGCCAAGGTCTGCTCTCTGATACCTAAGGCTAAAATTCTTCGCTGTTGCCATATTTTTATTGAATCAAATATTTTCAAAAGGGAGTAGCAGAAGAAAGTGTGATAGACTGCAAAAAGGAGTTTCAAAGGCTAAAAGTATAAATAAGCCCTGAAGTTTTTTAAAAGTAAAATCTTGTCATTTTAATGGCTTTTTAAAATTCTTCAGCAAAAGGCATATATTGTCAGAGCCTAATTTTGAATAAGAATTTTAACATCAAAAGCCAGGTAAATGTTTATCTTAATGAACATGGGATGTAGGTGATGTGGTCAAATCAATTTTTTGTAGTCAAATCAAATTTTTCTATGCAAAGCATGCTCCACAACACATTTATTGAAATATATGCATTATCCTTTTCAGTTCATATCATGTTTCAATCAAACAGTATGAGTTGTAGAGTCTGATATTTTATGCATGTCCTGACAGCCAAATAGCAGGATCATGTGGAATTCTTATGAGCTATTTTATTAGACTAATTTTTCATATTTGGAAACTTTGTATTTAATTAGTAAATATATTCCTTCCATTGCTTCAGATGGATTATTCATGCTATGCAATATGAATTGAAAATCCGTGCTGGGGATATGCCAGCCAAGGACTTGTACCAGATGTCTCCTAGTGAAGTGAAACAGCTCCTGCTGGATATCCTTCAGCCACAGCAGCCGGGCAGGTAATGAGATGTGGGGGTTTGTGGCACCTGTTTGCATTCATAATCCACTGTTCAAGTGAATTTAGTTTCTGAACTGCTTTGCACACCCCTGAAATCACCAGGCATCTGTAATCAGTAATATACTTATTTAAGAAAAAGTAGGAAAAATGCACTTTTTCATTCTTTCATATGTGCCCAGGTTCTACAATTGTTTCTTTTATGTTGCATGTTCCTTTTTCAGCTTTATCCTTGTGGAATTCTCTTCACTGCCACAGAAAAGAGATCTGTCTGCCGTAAAATGAAGCATTGCATTCTTTAACGTGGGGAAAGGAGCCAAAAATTACCCAATAACCTCTACTTAAGTAGCTTGTAAGAGCAGTTTGTCTGCTGTTCAGTGCCCTCTTTCTTCTGGGTTATTATATGAATTAAGAACAGATGTTCTCTAGAATTCTTGAGAGAGTGGTACTGCCTGAAACTTGTCATCTTTTCTCCAAGCTGTAATCGGCTGCCAAAAAGAACATTCATGTTGATACAAAGTGTGCAAGACAAAAGTTAAGATTACAATATTTCCACTGAACTGTATTGATAAGAGTGAAGTCAAAACTCTTCCTTTTGGTTTTACTTCGAGTTAAGTTAGATTAATCTTTGGCACACAGTACTTCTAATAATTTCCATAGTCCTTTTCTCTCAACAAAGAGGAAGTGCACAACACATCCCATTACTTGTGTTCCTGCTTCATTCAGAACACACCTGTTTTTTTCCTCAATCTGTAATGCCTGAGAAACAAGTTGCTTAAATTGGTGTCTCATCTCTCAGTCCAACTGGCTGTGTACTGTATCTCCCATGTGCTTTTCAGTGTCTTGGTTGTGTTTATTTAAATTCCTGTTGTTTAGTTGCTGTCTCTACTCACATTGATGCTGACATTATTCTGCTAAAACTGTAGCAGAAAAACCCCTGGTCTCTCTTTGCAGCTTTTTCCATTATGTATTAGGCTATTTAGGAAACAATTTGGTCAATCACAGTAAGCATTTCAAGCACCATCCATCATTAGAGATCTTACCTGAGTTGCCACAGCAGCTTCTGCTTTTGATTCCTGTAACACAGGATAGATAGGTCAGTAAAGAGCACTCAGATGGATTTTCTGAGGATGAGGATTCTTTTTGGGGCTTATCTGAGTACAAAAGCTTGCCAGCATATCCTTCAAAACTTCCTATCTTTAACTTCTTCCTGTACAGAATTATAACCTGTTTTTCCTTGGCCATTAGTGACTCGTTTTTAAAAGTTCTCTTCCTGCCAGGAACTGCAGAACATTATCTCCTTGCTTTTTTTTTTTTTTGGTGACAGTTTTTCCTACTCTTGTGATCTTTAGAAAAAACTCTCTGCTAATGTGACACCATATTTTGCTGCCAGTTAATTTGTCATACGGGAAGGGCTAATGGTCTATTTACCTCTCTAACTCTCCACAACCAACCCCTCTTCAAATTTTCACAGAGGGTAAAATTTGTGCTATTTTCCTACTTCTTACACTGGGCTCCAGGGTATGATACCATGTAGATGCATATATTACATATCTCACCAACAGAGTGGAAACTCCACAGATACTTTGAATCTATTTATGTAGGTCACAGGATTACAAGTAACCTTTTTTTAAATGGAGCATTGTTCTTTTAATGGTCCAAATAGTTATAAAACTCGTTTTGCTTTTTTCAGTTTACAAGACTGTCTTCCTTGCCATAGGATTGTGTATAGGTCAGAGTATATTTCACATCTTCAAATGCTTCTTTCTTTGAATTAAGAAAACAACCTCTTATTTCTACCACCACTGGTCTTTCTGCTTTTATGGAAGTTTTCTTGTCCTAATCCAAGGACAGAGTTGTACAGAGAGTGAGATGGAGCTGTCATAGTAGACACAAGTTTTTGGCAGTTAAGTGACACATTGCTGGTGTCTCAAATGCTGTCGCTGAAGCCCCATTGCTGTAGTAATACTGAGAAGAAAAAAATAGGAAAAATAAATTCCAGACTTGATGGATGTAAGTGAAAGAGGCTGTGGACAGTGTGCTTCTGAAGACAAACAAAATTTGTGATTTATGGCGAATGTAACTCAGTTTGTTCAAAGCTATAGTTTAACAAAACCATTCTGTTGAATTTTCTAAATTTACAGGCTACTTGTTTTCTACACACCATCAGAAAAACACCCCCTACCTTCAGCAATTCTTACCTTTCAGCAAAAATTTCTGCTGAAATACGTTCTTCTAATATGGTTAGACATGATGAATTCAATCTGCTGCTGTTACTGGACTGCACTGGATAGATTTCACAGTTAATTCTTTTTCTCCAGTTACATAAAACAAACACACACCTAAGAATAACATTCTGATCTCTGCATGCTGAGAATCTTTAATGTGTTTGTTTGAAGTGAACCTCACCCGAAAGCACAACATGTACTGCATGTGCATATTGAGACGTATTTGGTGTCACTGCTCACCTCACTGGCTCAGAGCACAGAATGTGGCTTTGTGGTGCATCTGGAAGAGGTTTTCATGGGAGGTTCTCCCCTGTCTGTGCCCCAGGAGCTGGCTGAACAGGAGGCAGATCGATGGTTCTCTGAACCGAACTCCGGCCGGGTTCTATGATCGGGTGTGGCAGATCCTTGAGAGAACCCCCAACGGTTTGATCGTGGCAGGGAGATTCCTACCACAGGTAAAACCAGCAGACATGCTCAGTTGTTCCTGTTCTACCTGAAAACGGTGAATTATTTTGTCATTGATGTTTATTTTATGTCATAATGTTTTACTTGTTCCTGTTATAATTGAAAAACAGAAAAGTGTTTTCAAGTTCTCTTTTTTTTGTGGGGGAGTAAAATACAATTAGAATAGAATGGAAACCAAGTATTTCTATTAAAGCACATTCATAAAAGCATAAGTCTATAAAACTCTTTCCAAATCATAGACTCTGAAATCTGCTCCCTTTTTGATCCTACAGTGGTCATATTTCTTTGTTGAGCAGGATTCAACAAGCAAACAGGCTCTACCTGGGGGTGGGTTTGATTTAATGCATATGGTCTTTGAGTAACAATATTATTTATCTTTCAGCAACCAACCTTATCGGATATGACGATGTACGAAATGAATTTTTCTCTTCTGGTTGAAGATATGCTGCAAAACATCGACCAGCCACAATACAGACAAATTATTGTAGAGGTCTGTGGCCAACAATTAATGAAATTTTATTATATGCATGAGTGTGTTACAGCCTGAAGGAAAAAAAACCCAGACTCAAATATCTGAAGAATTAGCATTTTAAATATAAACACTTGCTTCAGTGGTTTCTCCATAATCTCTGTGATTAAACAGGTTCCTGTTAACATATTCAGAATATACCAAGTTCCTAATGTTCTTTACCTCTACCAAATATTAATGACAATACCAATACAATTAGGTCACAGGAGGTAAAAACTAATAAGGAGTAATTCCAAAGTAGCTTTCTTAGAATCCCTAGCCCATGCCTTTTTCTAACAATTTTCTAGGTCTAGCCAAAACTGCTCTAAAATAATCTGTTTGCCCTCCAAAGGATTCTTCTTTCCATTTTTGCTGAGGCTGCTCCAATAAGTTGCTTTATATTAATGAATCAAATAACTTCCCATTTCCTCATGTTTCTGTACCAAAGAGTAAAGCAAGAGGCTGTTTAAACTCCCTCCCCACCACTGCACATAATGTTTGCTTTTTGAACAGAACAAGAGCACCTGTACCATTGGTAGTTGACACCTGTGCTGTCAGCAGCACTCACTGTTAGTCCCCAGGTATGTGCCCCTGGTGCTTGTGAGTATTGCTGCACTCAAGTCCCTCTCTGTTCTGGCTCACAACTGATGGTCAGTCTGGTTGTTGGAACATACCCAATTTTTGCTAAAAGATACCAAAATTACCAAACCCAACACGGCCAGTACAGACTCCACTGCCCACTTGTAGGTACTTCAACAGGACACTCTCCGTGTTCGCCTTCCTACTTTAAACCTCTTTCAGATGTAAGGAAGGTAAATTCTGAAGAACTGAGATTTTATTGATATTTATGGACCCTGGTTTTTATGAACTTTATTAAAGTCTGACATATAATCTGTAATTGTGCCTCAAAATACCAAATGCTGAGGTTCAGTGTTTACTGCTTTTTGCCCTCTCCATTGATTGAGCACCAGCATTTGTGCAGCCACACAGTGAATTGAATAAAATGGAAAATAACTTCCCTGGCTCCCAGCCAAGTTAGATGTTAATGTCAATCATTTACACAGTGCCCTTAACTAGGTAGTCACCAGCAATTGTAACCTTTCATGAAAGCCTGCTTTTCCAGTGATTCTTTTATCAAAGTCAGAATTCTATTATCTGTGTGCTATTACCTGTGCCATTATTAAATGGCTTCCTGCTTCAAAGAGGCATATGCAATTACCAGCAGTGCTATTATGTAACCTGAATTTTAAAAAATCAAATTTAAAGTCTTACAGTCTTTTTCTGCCTTCTAGTTGCTGATGGTTATATCTGTTATTTTGGAGAGAAATCCTGAGCTAGAGTTCCAGGACAAAGTGGACTTGGACAAAGTGGTGCAAGAAGCATTTCATGACTTTCAGAAAGATCACAGCAGTCCAAAGGGAGCTGAAAATCAAGTGAGTAAAATATTGCTGTCTTACAGAATTTACCATTTTTACTGAAGTTAGAAATGTTAATTCTGTGCAGTTCAGAGTAAAAAGCAATTGATGGGAGTTTGGAATGGAACACAGATAAGAAATTAGTATAGCCAAGTGCTGCCTAAGCCTGCAAAGAGCCTGTAAGCAGAGATGAAAAGGTACACTTTATGGCTGAATTGTAAATTCAAAATTTTATGGTAGGGAGAACACTCAGTGTTACATAGCTCTGAAATGGGAGCCTGCATAAAGCTGAGAAAGTTACTTATTAAGAGGGAAACTAGAACAGAGAAGAGTTAAAAATAAGAAAATAAAAAACCTAAAGCTCAGCATGGAAGTGTGGAATGAAGATCTTATGTACAGATACTAAGAAAAATTTAGTAACCAAAGAACTCTATTAATGTAAGAACTTGAAGTACAAAACTGTTCTTAGTTGCTGATTTTTTTGCTGGAGTTGCATTCATGACCTAGCAAGCTTTTGATATCTAAGGGTTAAAATTCAAATAAATGAATAAATGCTTCTAATACTTGCTTCACTAGAAGTGTAGGGTTTATGCTTTAGAGACCTCTAAATATTCTTACTACAAGTTTTTGTGCCTCAAAGCTCTTAAATTCTGTAATAAAGCCAAGTTTATTGAACTGGTTGAAGGAGGAAATAGGGATAAAGCAGTGGGACAAGTCCCTGTGCTGCTGAGGATGATCTTCCCTGCTCTGTCTGGCATTTTACTGGGCCAAATATATTCAAAAATATCTGTGCTAGCTCTGAAGAATTTATTGATTCATAACATTGACATGCAACAGCACTTCTAGCTCCTTTAAAAGAAGAGGAAGGATATACTCCTTAGGAATTCTTTCAAATGTTTCAATGTTCACTCTTTTGCCACTAGTTTTTTGGAATAAGGTTTGAAAGCAAGGCACGTATCCAGCCTCAGCAATATGTCACTTTGCATAGTACCTTTGTTTATAAAAGAACACAATTTTCTTGAAATTACAATTCTTTTGGCCCATTTTGGAGGGTAATGTCTCTGTGGCCGTAACAAACTCACATCATGCACACAAAGGGCTATTAAGTGCCAGCTCCACACTGAATCTCGAATATGCTACCAACTTCTTGTGGCAGGCTGCAAATCCCCAATGGCTATAAAGAAAGATTCCATGCAAATCCCAGTGTTTACTGGTGCTGCCCTAGCCTCCACTGAAGTGATGGATTTTTTCCCAAGGCCAGGTCTATTTAGACTGATGCCTTTTTATCTCCTGGAAAGAAATCCCTATTGATAGTTGTGAATAGTATGTTTAAGTTTGTTGTTGGAAATTCCAGCTCCTTACATGAGAATTTTCTGGAACTTGCCTCTCCATATTCCCAGGTGTATGCCTGCTGGCAGCTAACTATAGCCTATTTAGGATTGTTCTTATGATGTTCTGTCTCAAAGTTTCCTGAAAACATGGCTAAAATCTCCTAATTTGTCTGAACTGTTGTCTTCCATAAAACCGACTTGCAAATATTTTGAACTTCGCTGGTTCCCTGTTAACATGTAATAAATGTCAAAAGTGTTTACTCCAGTAATTTCAAACACACCTTAAAACTTCAGCAGTCTAATGTTTTCACCACACAATCTCTGCCCTTGATTTAATAAAAGTAACCAGTTTCCTGAATTAAAGTGTTGAGCCTTTATATAGCAGCTAATATATAATTTGAGAATAAGCAGATGTTTTAACGTCATTAACTGTGAAAAACAGGTGTTGAGCGAAGGACACCTATTTTGGTGAACTGATTAATGAGTTAGTTCATGTGATACCTGTGGGTTGGATCTTGGATTTTTTCCTTCTGAATAAATCTTCAGTCCGTGTTACATCTCCATGTACACCTGAGGCTCTGGCTCACAATTGTACTGTGGCAGCACAGTGAGGCCCCACAGTCAGCACCCAGCTGCATGTTTTAGGAGAGCAGTTGTTCTCTGACAGCTGTGACATTTAAAAAAAGTATTAAGAAGGTGGTATCTGTATAGTCCTGGAAAACTCAATGAAGAAATAGATGCAGTAAATTTTAGTAATCTGTTTTCCACATGCTGAGGTAAGTGTATATGGGAGATTTCTGAAAATTGAGCAGAATTGTTCTATAGCTTTAAACTCCTAAAAACCACATTTGCATTTCTGACATATTTGTGATGTTCCTCTTGTTACCCTGTGTTTGGCTGCTTTCCATAGTCTACACTAATGGCAGCATCTTCTCCTTGTCCTGCAGAATGACATGACTGCTTTCTACAACACTCACCCACTGGGGAAGAAGGGAACGTGCAGCTACTTGAGCAAAGCTGTGATCACCTTACTGCTGGAAGGGGAAATGAAACCAAGCAATGATGATCCCTGTACCATCAGCTGAAGCTCTGAAACACAAAAAGGAATTGTTGCTTTAGCTAGTGTTCTATGTGTTTTTCAAGCATATCTTAAAATACTGTTTTGAAGAGTAACCCTGGCTAGCAATTCAAATGCCTATTATGCTCTGCTGGAAGAAGTGCCATTAAAGATACCAAGTGCCACCTAATTTTTTCCTTTCTCAACTATGCAGCATGTAACTGAGCACATGAAGTTAGTCTGATGTTAATTGATTAAGTTGAATGAGAATGTATTTATGATCTTAAATTATGCACTTAATGTAGCTGGTTAACTTCAAAAGAAAAGCAGTTTTTGTCTTTATACCTCTATTTATTTATAATTACAAACAAGTTTATTGTAAATTCTAAATGAAATTCAAAAAATACCATAATTAACATGCATACCAATCAGTATGGAAATACAAAAATTGGATTATTTTCTTACTATTTTACACATAAATTGTAGGTGATGGTTAAAGAGTTGTTATTGATTCTAGGTTTTCTGTATCAGTTAAGTTGACAGCATTTTTAAGGTGCGTTTTTTTTCAATTTACCAATTGGTAACTTGATATACAGGTTTCATCCTAATAGAGCAACTTTTTATCTCAGGCAATACATACCATTGCAGTTTCCCAACTGTAGTTTAAACATCTCTAAGTTAACAAGGGAAATGTATGGTAACAAGGTAAAAGTTTGTTTTAAAAAAAGGGCAAACAAACTGTATTTAAAATTAACATCAATGAAGAGATAAGTTTGTATTATATATGCTATCTTTGCATTAAAAAAAATTCAAAATACACTTATTTATCTCCTAAATGTGTGAAAACACTGTATGCAATATGCTTTATTTTGGTGAAAATAATAAAAAGCAAATGCTTGTAAAAAAACCTGTCAATAAAAATACTTTAAGTGACATGGAAAGAGACTCCTGTTGACTTTAGTGGCAACTTTTGATCTCCTAATTAATGATGACCAGTGCCAGGTCATCTTTGAATCTGTTGTTGCCATATTGATGTCAAAGGCAGGTAGTTTAACTTACTCAAAAAGAGAGGGGCAAAGCTGATGGAGTCACAGTCTGGGCACGAGGATTTATTTGAATGCACTTGGGCAGTGGTTAATACTGCCCTGATGTGCAGAACCTCCTCAGAATTCACAGCATCAAACCTTCTCAAACCATAATGGCACTAAACCCTTAACAAATCTTTAATCAAGTGCTGTGGAGAATGAATGAGGTTGAAAAAGCTGATTTTTTTTTTTTTAAGTATTGCTTGCAGCTCTAGAGCTGGGCATGGCTCAGTGATTGCATGGGTAGCAAACACACCCATTTCTAGAGGTTTTAAAAATATTATTTGAAATTGATGTATATTTTGCCAGACAAATATACAACATAACTCTTGTCTACAAACTGTAAATCCTGTTGAAAGGAAACAGTTTTTTATGTACAAACCCTACAGATTACTCCAGGAGCACTGGCAGTTCCTTACACAGAGGCTCTAGTTTTGGCTTTGCAATTGCTGGTGATTTAAAATCTTAATGCATTTTAATTCTTACCACTTCTTGCTGCTTCACTTCTGCTCTTACTCCATGAATACCTCAGTTACTGGTAAGCCTCAGATTTGCTGATCTTAATCTGACCTTTACAACTGCAAATGAATGAAAATGCCAGTCACCACTTTTCCTTATTCAAACTTGCAATGAAAATCCATGCAAGCTGTTCTTGTTTTCCTTTCCTTTATAGCCTTAAACACATTGTTTATGAAATAATAATTTATAGTTTGTGGTTGTGACAATTTTTCAGCTTCTACAAAATAAAGATAGATTAGAAGATGAAGATACCAAAATCCAGCAGAGTCCACATTCTCTGTAAAAGGTTCTTGTGCCTGGAAGGACAATACCATTAATTTTTCTCTTGGTGAAGTAGGAAAAAGGCAGGAGCTTGACACAAATGGCTTTTATAAGAAAAGTTTTATAAGAAAAGATAATTGAAATAGAAACAAAAAATTCTACTAAACAATTTTATACATTATAAAATGTTTGAAATCACAGAGGAAAGAGAAACTTTTATGAGAATAAAGAGGGCAGCAGAAAATAAAAGGTAAACCAGATAGTTTTTAAACAGCCATATAGGTCAAGTAATGTGTATTTAGTATGTGTTAGTATTTACTAAACTTGGTCCTAATTTCTTTGAAAACATTCTGCCTCAAAAAGAAAAGGAAAAAGATTTATTTGGGGTTGCAAATTAATAATTGGAGGTGCAACAGTCAATACAGTGCCCTGTGAACTGAAAAGACCTGCTGGCAATAGAGTTGCTCCAGCCATTAAAGAAATAAGTCCCCAAGGGTTCTATGTTGGTTCACACCATTCAGTTCCTTATTATACACCTTCACAGTGTCCAAAACTTGAAAAACCATTCGACTTCCAAGGGGAAGTAAGATCCAGTAAAACAATAGGAAAACAATAGTTGAAGTAGTTTAAAGTTTCGCTATTGAATAAAAGCAGGTTGTTTTTAAGCACCACTTTTTTTCCTTGGGTTCCTCTTATTAGATGCTCTTGAGAAGACCAAATTATTTCAGCTAAGCAAATCACAGAAAAAAAAAAATCCCCTTTTCCTCTGCTATTAGAAAGAGGGGAAATACCAACTTGCAGTGACAACTCCTGGTGTAAATACACATAAACCCACCCCCCCTCTTCACCCCCAAACTTGGTCACCTTCAATTTTGTCAAAACCATTGCCTTCACACTGTGGATTACAGTTCATAGGTGTCATGTTCACAGCACATCAGACTTTTCAACCTGCTCCAGTCCTCGGGAGAATTCAGAAGGTAAGAAGTTGACATGTGCAGTTCAAGGCTTTCTTGGCATTTTTGCTGTTTGCTTTGTTGCTCCCCTCCACATGACTTTTCAGTCTTACTTTGCTTACAGATCAATTTGTGCAGCTGCTACAGAAGAAAATAGAAAAAAAATAGACAACCAGGTTAATAATAAAGAAATCTCTGAGAAATCCTCTTCTTTACTTGCTAATGCACCAGGCACAGTAAGAGATCCTGATTTGAACAGGTTTTTTTTGGATCAATCCAAACGTGGTGCTGTCACAATAATCATGGGGCATTTTTCTGAATAATGTTTTGTCATCAAGGTCTATCAGCAAGCAGTGTCTGATGACAGCAACTTTAGGGTTAATATGATAATATCATAGAGAAATCACAGCATATTCTGAGTTGGAAGGGACCCACAAGGATTACCAAGTCCACAAGCATCATCTCTTAAATGAATGTCTCATACAGGGATCAAACCCAGGACCTCAGTGTTATTAGCACCATGCTCTAACCAGCTGAGCTAATCTCAGGGTCATCATTCTGCTTTTGTAATTTAGGTCTCCTATTTTTTGTTTTCACTGCTATTTAAAATGCTTTCTTAAACCTTGCACATGGAGTTCATGCCATGAAAATAAATTCCTCAAGAAATGGTCATTGTTCACAATCAGTGTCATTTTATATTTATGTACCTCCTACAGTTTTCAAGAAAGTCTACCTGTTTTACCAATGGCATTTTTAAGACTGAAAATCGTCCTTCTGTAAAAATGCGGTACTAATATCACTGAAAGACATATTTAATGAAAAAACCCCAATGATACAGTCACAGTATATACCTTGAAGATACTTTGTATGCTAGTTTGTAAGAGAAAAAAATAAATGTACCAAAGGAAATGGGAGTGGTGGGGCAGTCTAATGCTTAAAACATAAATTATAAAAATACTGGGATGCAATTAATTCCACTGAAGCCTCTATATTTCATCCCAGAAATCAATCAAGGGAACGAGTTGATTGAATTTTTAGATAATTACTATCCACAAAACCCCTGCCAGACATACTCTCTTCTCCAGAAGCGTGACAGTCTTTTAAGCTAATGAACTAAGCCTTGCAGCATGGGAAGAGAAAATTAAATAAGCAAGAAAATCTATGCTCTGCCATAAAAACAAAATGAAAAAGTGTTGTAAAACACTGCTGAAAGCCCGAAGGAAACATTCAGGATTACACACTGTCCATGCCTACTCCTGCTCCTGTCACAGGATTACATGCTGTCCATGCCTACTCCTGCTCTTTTCACCTCAATTACAAGCCATGGGTTGTGTGTGTGTGAATATGGGGAGAAGGTAAGAAGGAAACACAGCGGGGTCTGAACTAGAGAGAACCTATAGAATTTCCCCTTGGCGTTGTGGTCTTGTGTTTTTGTGGGTGTTTGTTTTGTAGGAGTGGAATAAGGAAGTTGTATTCTTTTCATTTGCCTATGCAGCACTCTGACATTAGGAACCATAAAAGGGTTTTCTCCACCTGAGCATGCTTTTCCTTTTGCCGGTTGGCAGGAGCCGGAACAAAAACAAAATGCAGAAACACCAGATATAAGGAACGTAAAAGCCTACATGTGGTGGGTCTCTCCTGAATCAGACAGACTTTCCTAAAAGGGCTTGCAATGGTTCCTTGTGAAAGCATTCTGTAACCAGGCATATTTCTGACAAGGGAAGGGGAAAAAGAACTAAATGACTCCCCTCTTCACCTAAAGACATGCAGAGTAATTGCTGCTTTTTTCAGATCAGGTCAAAAATCAAGTCTCTTTTATTTCCTAAAATAACAACCTTCTGAGACAAAAGAGATGTTATTTGGAACAATGGTTCCTGCTAGTGCCAGATGGGATTAATCTCACCTGAGCCTTGTCCCTATGGGCAAGTGGCATGAAGCTTAGACAGCCCTTTCAGAATGCCACAGCTGGTGTTTCTAGGAATGAAGCTGAGGTCAAACAGAGAGGGGGGAAAGGTGACATCATGCACAGGAAAGAAAAGTTATGTAGGAACCATTTCTTACTTAATTTTCATATTAGTGAAACTATCAAAAGAAAGGGGTCTGGAGGTTCTGTGCCTTGGCACATCAAGAAATCCACTCAGGTTCAAGTGCATGTAGGAAGAGAGGACCTTGTGCTGGTTTACATCTGTACAAGAACACAGATCTAAGACTTGCATATCACTTCATTCTGGCAGGAAACACATAATTTACTAAAGAGTAACTCACAAGAAAATAATTGATGAAAACATCCCCAAAACCCACTTTCTACCACATTACTGAAGAGTAATAATCCATGGTCCTCTGGGTTATGTTCCAGAAATTAAAACATATAATCTAATTTCTCTTTGAACTGGACTGGTACTGAATACAAGCATCTCAAGCTCTTGGTTTGCTTATTGAAGGCTCCTGTATCAGTACAGCCCTGCACCAGGGCTGTCAATGAGACAGGACAGTAAACCTGAAATTTCTGGTATTGCTGGTGTATGAGTCACCTGGCTGCACTTCACACTCTCATAGATGACTAATCTGACTTAAGGGCAAGCAAACCCAAAAATTATCTGTTTCCCAGGGACAGGCACAGAGTATGTAGTTAGGTATATTACACAGTTGAACTTGCATTTCCCAAGGATAAATTATGCTGCAAAATTTAGAAAGAAAATAACAACATGCTTAAAGAAGATTGGGGGGTTTTAGCACATTCTCTTAACCTACAATGTTTATGTATCTGTTCTATAAATGATAAGTCATAAAAACAAACTAGAAAGAATATGTTAATAGAGATTCTCATCTACTTGGTGTCTAACACTGCTGGCTAGGAGGGCATAAAAGCACAGCAATTAAGAAGAAACAAAACTGCTTTAACAATGTAAAAACGAATCCTTTAAGTCTTCATGCCATACCTGCAGACTGAGCTAGCTAACTAAATCCAAAATGCTTTTCTTTGGGAACAAATGTCTTTCCCCACTATGTTGTTTCCTCTGCAGTACTGGGGACCTCAGGGCTTTAAATACAAGTGAAATTATGAAGTACTTGCTGTGCTTTAGTCTTAGTTTTGGTGAGTCCCTGTTCTCCAAGGATGTAGAAGACCCAAGTGTAAAATTAGAGAAAAGAGATGGATAGAGAGAGCCAGGCAAAGGAACACAAGAAGGTGTGTTTTGTGGCCATGAACGCACCAGGCACATGGAAATCAATTTTAAAACCTGCTTCCTGACCTCCTTACTGTCTCAGAGCACATCTGGAAGATATAATGGTAAAAATATCAATGATCAGTCTCACCTCATCCCTATTTGAGCTCCTACCACTGTCACCAGCCAGCAGAACTGCACTGGAGGCCTTTGGCTGACAAAGGCCTTAAATGGGCAGCAGAAACATCTCAAACGTAACACAAATCTTCTGGAGGAGAGGTGGAAGGGAATATGAGCCTGTCCTTTTATCTGAAAACTATTATTACAAATAATTAGTGTGCCAACAAATGGTTACACGTGGTTTCTTTTTCTTTAAGCTTACCAGACTCAAGGGGTTTTATTGCATAAAAAGACTTTCAGCCTTGTGCCGGTTTCTTTTCCTATCAATAGTACAATTTCTGCTGAAATAAATTACTGCACAGTACAAAGTCTGGGGGATTTATTCAGATTTCAAGAACAACATTAAAATTAACCAGTCTAATGAGAACTACATAAAACATCAGTAATGAGGATTTACTCTGGACAGATAGAATGAAGGTTTTCTGAAAAAAAGAAGAAAACCCCAGTGAGTCACTAACAGAGCAATTGGCTCTTTGTATTCTAGAGACAGACAAAATAGAGGATTTACTAAAACTAGTGATTTTCATCTCAAAGGTCCCATCACAAAACTAATGAATCCACAGCTGTTAACTATTCTCAAAATCAACATGTTTCAAGAGGATGACACAAACCTTCAATTCTCTTGTGACTGCTCTACAATAAATGTTTGAGTTTGGGTTCATAAATTCATCTCTGCATCACAGTGGTCATTCCAAAAGATGAATTATGCATTATTTGTCTATTAAGTGTTACAAACACATAACAAATAGTGTTAAAGCTTCTCTTAGCCCAGATAAAAGTACTGAAGACCAGCATGCTCATTCTGCCATAAGAAATTGATTTGCAACTGAAAAAGTAAACAGAAAGACCTGGTTTGTGTCAGCTTGTACATCCAAATCTTGCTTAACATGATATAACAGAGACTTGAGAAAAAAGACTTTTTGTTTGGTGTCCCCCCCCAATATTGTTAGCAGGTCAGGTTAAACCAAGCAAAAATACACCACCATCAGAAAAACAGCCCTGGTAATTCTCCAAAGAGACTCAGGCATTCTCCCATGCCTGATTTTACTTCAATCGAGGCAGTAATGTCAGAAATATTCCCAAAAGACTGTACACAAATCACTGATATGATGCTGGAAAGGATAAATTATTGTATTCACAAGAATCCTTCAAAATGACAGTAAAATGGCAAGTCTCACTTGGCAGTCTGATTTTCTGATCTCTGCTGGAGGGAATGGTTACAAGTTTTTCTTCTCCCAACAAGAAACAACCGGTGAGTAACTGCACCCACAGCACAAATACTTTGTATTTGTAGCTGCAATAAATGATCTCTCTCTTCAAAGAACAGGACTTTTGCCCCACAACCCTGGCAGGTTCCTGTGCCTCTCATGGATGAGTAGGAAGGCACCATAGAGAGGCTACAGTCCCTCCTCGTATATATTTTCTGCTAGTACTTTTCATGCCACATATAAACCAAAGTTATTGGGATGATTATATGTATATATATTTTTTTTTTTAAATGCAAATACTTTGCAAGACCCTAGCCTTGAAAGTTATTTTTGTCAGAAAGCTGTACTTATATTCAGAAATATCGATGATTAGATATGAGGACATGCAAACATGGAATAGTATTTGGATCTCATTTCTCTTTGAAGTTGTTTCTAAAATCCTTTTATCATGCTGGCATTGTCATGTTGTCCTTCCTGTCTTTTGATGACATTGGCCAAAAGAAAGAGAAAGTTCACTAACTCTTCTAAAATTAAGATTTCTTCACAATGCAGGTTTTCAGATTTCAGTCCTGTCAGCCTCTGTTTCAGCTCCATGATTCACATGAGCTTTGGGTCAAGCCTCAAGTGACAAAATGAATTTACTGCTTCCGGATATTCATTTTTTTTTACCTCAACACTATCTGCTTCCCAGTACTGGAGTATTCATTACCTTAGATTAGGTTAATAGTGTGCTTATGAGAACTCATTTGTATCTTGAAGCTTTTATATTAAATATCTCATTGCCTAAATTGACTAAAAAATTCTTTACCTGATTACAATTTCAAGTCCTGTATTGGAGCTGACTCAGATTTGCTTTAAATGCTTTTATTTCAGAGCACTTTACTTGTCATGCAAAAATACATTGTACATTACAGAATATAAATGCTAGAGGTTAAGAGGCAGCTGGAGTAGATGTTATGTGGTAAATTGACACATCCCCCTCACACAGATTGCAGTGTCACTGCCCTAATGACAGTGCAATTTACATATAGAAAAGGATAAACCTTAAAAGACAGCAGCAGTTTATTAATTTTAATGTAATCTACCCAAAAAATGCACAAAGGAGAGGTAAATATTTATCTATGGGATGTCAGCTATCTCTTTTAGTCCATCATGATACATTATTATTTCCTTTGTATCTAAATGACCTGTCAGACTGGAACACAGCTCTGAACAAACCTTCAGTGACAGAAATTAACGCTTCAAAAATATTTTGCAGTTCCTTGCAATGCAAGGCTTCAAGATGCCAAGTTGTTTCGTAAGAGAGAAAATGGAGGACAAGGACAAATAAAGAATTAGTTACCTGACTTTATTATTCACAGACAATAGTGTTTTGTTCTTTCAAATCACTTTAAGATTGTTGTTGTTGTCGTTGTTTTGAAACAAAATCAGCTATCCCTTAACTGACAACTGAACAATCATTAAGGGATTGAAATCAATATCAAAAAAAGAGACTAAGCAGCCTCAAGAGCCTTAAATTGAATTCATTCAAAAACCCACAGAACACCTGATCTGCATTCCTGCATGCTCCTAAGCTGAGTTTTAGCTTTATATACACAGTTTTTGAGCTTGCAAACTCCATACATACAATTTTCTCATGCAAATACTTAAAGCTGATATGAAAACATTTGGCTTCCTACAGGGACAGGAACAGACACAACCTAAATACCTGCATCTTTTGTTAATGGCACCCATGTCCCATGACCAAAGGAATCCTCACCTGAGCTGGCACAAACCTTTGTCTAGCCCACCCTCAAAGCTGGATCTTTATTACACTGTATTTTTGCATCCAACTGTTACATGGCATTGCAGACTACAGCCACTAGTTTCAACACTAACACTTTATAATAATTGACAATGCTCTTGAAGAAGATGGAATGCCATCTCCATGAAGAAAAATTACCACTTTGACATAATGTAAGAAATCTTTCCCTTTTCACTGCACTCAGAGCTTCCTACCAGAAAAATTTTAATCCATTTTAGATTGCTAAAAACCAGCCTTGTACGTAAAAGGAAACTCTTCATACTGTCTCACTGACAAATAATTTTCAATATAAAAAACAAATAATATAATACAATATTATACAAAACACACTTCACCATTCAAAACTTCCACTGAAATCTATGCAGTTTAGATTAATAAAAACATCAAATAAAAACTGATACAAGCCTTACAAAATTTAGCCCTTGGAACCTCCACACTTCTGGGATAGAAAAGGTTGCTGTCAGCACTAGAGAGCTCTATTTTAGATCTTCCTTTAGAGGAGCCTTCCATGGAAGACTGGTAACACAGACTTAACCAGGACTGCTCAGGAATAAAGCCCTGCCAGCGTTAGAGCTGCATTCAGACCTTCCAGGAGGAACTGCCCTGTGATGCAGAAGTCCATGATGGAATATCCCTGATAATATTCTAAAATGTATTCTAATGTAATCTAAAAATTCTAAAATGTAACAGTTTACTTATTTGTGCTGTAAAACTGCCACCAAATTATAATGAATACATGAGCTTTCCTACAGTGCTACTAAATGGCTTCTATTGAACATGCATACTGGTCCCACACCAGCAAGGGATGATATTTTTGCACAGGATTTTCAAATTCATTCACTTGAACTGTTTGATGCTGCTCTGTTATGCCAATGGTAAAGTTTCCATCAGCATCTAACAGGGAACAATTCCCCAGGGGTTAGCTAGTTTCTTTTCCTGAGGCTGCCACTGACTTTTCCTGTGACACCAGTCCCTTCTCTGTGCACTTTGCTCCTGGAAGGGTAACAGCCTTACACGTTTGAGGCCATCGGCTCCAGTTTTTAATTTGCTAAGTTAACAGTCTACAGGGAGATATGAAACAAAAAACTACTTTAGAAGATTCCCCATGTCTTTTACATAATCTTACAGAAAAGCTCCAATATCCGAGCCTGCAGACTGGGAACTGGCCTGTGAAGTTTTGTACTGCCAATCTTCAATAGCACTTCAGAAGAGAACTAAGCAGCTGTCTGGCATTACCCCTCCAGTTTCCATGGTTACAACAATTAGATCAGCGCAAACAAAGCAGCTGAAATTTTCAAATGAATAGTATTTTAAATCACCCTCTCACACAAAAATCCTGATGACAATAGATATATTAAAAATATTGATTTTTTTTGGTTGAAAGCCCACCCACGGATGCAACATTGTTAAAATAAAGGTTGTACAAGAGAAGAAAATAAATCCAACATTTTACTTTTTCTTTTTAGATGAGAAAGACTACAAGAACAAGGAAAGATTAACAATATTTACTGGGAAAATGATTTCCTGTTACACAGCTTGTTTTGCAATACCAACAAAATTTAGAAAGAAGCTTGCCTTCTTGGTGTGGGGGAAAAAAAATCAAACCAAACCACCAACAGAGAAGGTATATTTATTCTTAGGACAACTATAAAAGGTGCTTTGCAAATATGTCCGACTTTACTTGTTTGTAGTGATCCCAAAATATGTCACTCTCAGACAGAAATTCAGAATCAAGCTTAAAAAATGTATTTATTAAACTCATTGGAAATAATACACCGAAGCAAGTAATAGGAGTATGCAAGAATGACTGCAAGCAAGTCACTTGTAAATATAGAAGGCTGAATTAAAATCTCAAAAGAAGAAGAGTTTATTACAAATTTGTTGCTTTTGTTTGGTTTGATGTGTCTAAGAAGTCTCATTTTAAACTTCCATTATACTTTCTGTATCATCGTGTCTGTGGTGAGGAAACAAGATAAATAGTTCAACCTTCTCAAAAGATGGAGGAAAACATGACTAAATGCAAGGAAGGAAAGTTGGGATTCCCTTCTCATCAGACATTATTTCCAGAGAGATTCAATAAATCTGCAAGGTTTGCCAAGGCAGATTTCTGTGTCAACTTCTTCTATAATTTATTTTGAACTACAAACAACTTCCTCTTACAGATTTGATATTAATTATTAACTTCTCTGAGAGGAGCTGATATGCTAAGATCCTTTAAAGTAAGGGTGTTACTAATTCTTTTGTGATTTAAAAAAATTCAAAGAAATTCAAAGCCTTTATTTAGCAACCAGCCAAAACCAAGGTTCTAATGAACTCTTAAAGTTGACAGTGTAATATATTGTGAATATTAATTAAATTTCATTCTTACTGGATTAAGTAATTTTTTTATACTAGTGGTTTCATATTTCTCTGAGTTTTCTCAATTGAATGGCTAGCAACACTTAAACTGGCCACCCTTACAGCATGTTCTACCTTTGGACACTTGATAAGAATTCCACAAAACACTCTCTTGATTCTCTAAGGGGCAAACAGGCAACATATACTCCACTAGAGAGCACACAGTAGACTGACTGTGGCAGAGCTGAGTTTTAAGTGATTGGCACAGCATGCAAATTTAAAGACTGAATGCCTCATACTAAATTAAGAGACAAATTAGATATATAAGTTCTGCTAGACTCAGATATCACAGCAGGGTAACTGAATAGGGATGCAAAGCAAGCTTTTCTAGTCGTTAGGCTGAGTCACCAAGCAGACCAGCAGCAGGACCAGTCCAGTTCACCTCCTGTCCCTCGGCCTCCCTCCCTGCACATCTCCAGGGCACACAACTGGCCATGCAAAGAGTAGGACGAGTGAGCAGCTGGAAAGATCCTGCATCTGGTTTACTTTTCCTCTGGGGGCTTAGAACTCAAAAGGTAGCTGGACATGGCAGCTACAGATCACAAGATTTTTTTGCCTCCTCTACTCAGAGCTCAGTTAGTTACTCTTGTTATTTACTATTGCAAAGCTGGTGCTTGGGTATACTTTTGGGCACATTTTTGGGCACATAAGCCTGTTTCATAAAGACTTCCACCCAAATCTGTGCTGTCCAACTGCACCAAACTGCTCTACTAGGAATGGCCAGCAACCTATCCCAAATCCCAACAACTTCCATGAAACAAAAACAATCCTCCTGCTCCACACTTCCGAGGAAGCTACAAAATAAGACTTAGAACAACTGATACAATATAGAAATTAGGACAGAAGTAGGAATGTGAAATCCTAATTCAGTGATGACAAACTGGTTCAAACATAATTTTTTTTTTTGAGAATAAGCACTGGCTGTTCCGCTTCCCCTCCAAAACAGCTTTCCCTGTATTCACTGTTAATGAGAGTCAGCAAGAACCAACAAAAGGAAAACAGGCATAGAGGGCCGTGGGAGACTGAAAAGGAAAAATCCAACAGAGAATGACATGGCTTCGCTAGCACAGCTGTATTTTCTTTCCCTGTCCATGCAGCTTAACCAGGAGAGTATACCTCTCTCCTCTTCTTTTGATAAAAAAGGAGGGGGCTAAATCATAGAAAGAAGACAAATCTAGATTATGTGCTACAAAAATTAGTCTAATAACAGACTTGCTTCATTTCCAAGCCTTTCTTTACAGACTACTACAAGTTTTGTAGTGTCTAACTACATAGCCAGAGGAGGGATCTATATATACATATTCATTAAGAGTCTGCATGGCAAGGTCTAAAAAACCCAAGACATCAATGTGGAGAGTGTTAACAATTCAAGGCAGGAACTATTTAAATTAAATGATTTAAAGACTGAAATAGCATCATGCTATTCTGGGGAAGCAGAATTTATTTCTGCAACCAGATAGCTTTTCCTGCACACATTGTGTTTCTAGCACTGTGTTTATAGCTGTCACTATAAAACTTTCTATTATAGATTGCTGGGGATACCTAGAAGCACATAAGGATAATTTGTCTGTCGTGACATGCTGTATCAGTAAATACCCAGGCTATATCAGTTAGATAAATGGGGGATTCAAAGCTTAAGTAATAAAAATTTTGCTTGTTTGCTGCTTCTTCCAGAGAGCTTTTCATATTGCAAAACATAAGAAGTTACAGGAATAAGAGGAAAGCTAGGCACCAACTGCATTTCTTTACAAAATATGTTGAATTTTTACACAGACAAACTTAAGAGACAAACCTCCATAAACATGGGTTATTATTCACTCTGTAAAGTTACTTTTAGCTTTAAGAAAAAAAATAAAAACCAAATCAGGAGGGAAAAGTGGCACTAGTAATGCACTGCATGCAGACAGCACACCCTGTGTCTTCATTACACAGTCGACTTGCTATTCTCATTTACATGGATGTCTTTAATAGTTTGGTAGAGTGACAGAAAATTCCCAAAGACTGACAGACAACATCAGAGTTAAAAACAACCATAATAAAAGGACAATAACGATTCCAATCTATAAATATGTGCGTTTGATCTCTCAAGGACCAAATAATTTCAAAACCTTCTTTGGCATGCAGTGGAAGAACAGCTGAAAGCTGCAGTTTGAGCTTTATAACATGAATTAAAGCAAAGTGCAACACACTTCATTAACATGCTGCAGCAGTGACCTGTCTCAGCCTCCAAATCTGCCCACGTGTGATGGCAGAGACTCAAAATGGCCCAAAATGCAGCACCTGTTATGCTGCTTATTAAATCACAGCTGTCAAGTTAGGGTTTTTTAACATAGAAAAAGCCCATTTTCAGCAACAATCCATTCCTGTCATCTGCAGTTTGCAGCATTCACTGCCACCAAGTTGATTTGCTACGCACTGCAAACAGTGCAGGGATGTGATGTCTTTACAAAAGGTGTCACATTATTGTGACACAACACACAACAAATTCCCAAATGCCGGAGTGTTTAACACTCAAGGAAAAGGAAGGCAGGGAGAGCTGCCCTGACTGCCCTGCACAGGGGTGCACCCATGGTCCTTGTTTGCAAGGAAGCACAACATAGACTGGGAATACTTTTCCTTGCACTTGCACTTCTGCCTTTCTTCAGAGACGAATTAGGACAACACTGGAGCTGCTTCAGGCCTCAGACTGGTCTGTCTGCCTCATTCACCAGGTCTGGAATTAATCTTGAAAGGAGACTGGTGTTGCATCTCCAGGAAAAGATTCCGCACAAAGGAGAACCAGAGGGATCAAATAAAAGTTCAAAGACACAGAGGCAAGAAAAAGCAGGTGCCTTAGAATTACAGGTTCAGACCCTTCCTCCTAAGGCAAACGCCTGAAAGTGTCATCCAGAAACACAGAACAAATTGTACAATGCTCATTGTAGAATACACCAAGTCAGGTAATCCATTCAGGTAAACATGAAAGGTCCCAGCATTGATTACAAAATCAGCTTCACCAAATGAGAATTTCCCAGGCTGACAAGGAATAGTTTTAGTGCATTGTACACCATCATTAGGACAAACCCAGTTCAAAAATAAGTGCAATAAGATACAGCACACATTAAACCAAAATACTGTATTTTTCTAGATTTTCTAGAGTCTACAGGAGTCATTCTTGGGGAAGGAGAAAGAAGGAAATTTAAGTGTCTCAACAGATTTAGGATTGAGAACACAAAGACAGAATAGCACAATAAGATTTAAGAGGTTCGTGTTAAAACATTACCATTTCAAAAATCTTTATTGAATAAAAACTAGGAAATGTAGTATTTGACATGCTGTAGATTCTGAACATACGCAGAAACAAAAAAGAAATGAGATATTAAAGGACAAAGAGCAAAATGAGCCACTAAGTTGTTTCTATGGCTGCATTTGTTAGTGTAAAACTCCCTTGGAAAGAAAATTCCATTGTAGCATAAGAAAATCAGGTTAGGAGAATTATTTAAATAGAAAGTAATTTTTTTATTTTAATTCCAAATTAAGAAGATTTAAAATATGTTTATTGAAAAGACTGCCTTAAACACAGAAATAAGAGCTAAAAAACCCCTCTCTCATTAGCACCACTAGAGCAGAATTATGTGCATTGAGTCTTACTTGGTGCACAGAGCAGAAAATCAGATCCAAGACAACAGCAGTTATTTCTGCTTAAGAGTCCCCTCTGTGTCAAGAAGAGTACCAAAATGCTTCATGAGAATTTGCATTCATTCTATTCCAGGTTTGAGGAAACTAGATTTTATTTCCCAACCACAGCACACTGTCAGTTTTTATCACTCCTATCCTTTTTGTAACACAGTGGGACTGACACAATCCATCCTGACTTAACAGAACCTGAGCTGTCATCTGTGAAATCTGAAAAAGCACTTCTCTAATGCTGCAGTGACATGAAACATATTTTATTTTTAACATCAGCTTGTTTTTAATACTTGAGGCAAAAAACTCCATCACATAAAATACTTCATTGACACCTGAATTCTCTAAACAGTGCAATTGCATTACCATCCTGGCCTTTCTCATGCAGAGTGGTACATAAATTCCATACCAGTTTAGTTGACATTTCTGTTCTATGTGTTAGTTCATGCATAATCCAGGGCTGAGTGTCTATGAATACACATCAACAACTGCATCAATCACACATATAAAGCTTAGTTAAAAACAGATTTTTACCTTTTTTACTCTATTCTGACCAAGTATTTAGCTATCATCACCGTCATACTGAACAGAATTTAAAAACTTATTAAAGTGAAACAAATCAATATACAAGCCTTGGGGGTAAAAACTTGTGATGACAGTCATAAAGCTCATATATAGGAAACTAAAACCTTAATGTACAAAGCATGTATGATACATTTTGTCACACTTTTCAGTCTTTCCAGGTTGCCAGAATGCCCTTAATCTGTCACCTACTCCTCTTGGTGATGGTGAAGTTGATAATGTCAGTCAATTGACAGAAACCAGCATTGGTGTTGAAGACACAGTATTACATGGTTTCATTAAAAAAAAAGAATCAGCAAGACATTTCTTCATACATTCATTATATTTCTCTAAGATTCTCATGGGGAAATTTAACAAGTCAAATTAGCTCCTAATGACATCTTCTAAAGCCAACCCACGAGGCAGTGGTACTGCTCTTCCTGGTAGCAAACTGGGTGAGTTTAGACAATTTCTGACACCTCACCCAAAGGCACGAGGATCCACAAGACTCAGGAAGCAGCAGAACAGCTTCTAACCCCCCAGTGGCTTCGTTCTGCTCTGTTCTACTGCAGCGTTCACCACTTTTGTATGCAAATGCACAGTCACAACAAAGAGGAGCCCACTGCCCCCTCCCCTTCTTGCAGCAAAGGGGACCCTGGTGGTTCAGGGGTCTGTGAAAGTGCCACCTTGGCTGTACCTGGGGCTACTGCCTCCTTCAATCCACTGCCTTGCTGCACACACGCCTGTGCCAGCACAACTGATAAAACCGAGCAGGAAAGGTAAGGGGAAAAAACCCAGATGCTTCCCAGCACTGTCTTATAAACCACTGCTTTAAAAGATGACTGGTATGAAAATCAATCATTCAAGATGCTATTATTAAAGAATAATTAAGAAAAAAAGCACCAAAGAGATGAAAATAACACTAAGTAGGAAAAGAATGTGGTAGAAAATAAATAAAGTCCTGACAATTAGATATAACAAAATAAAAAAGGGGAATCTGGAGCAGAAAGTAACCTTTGAAAACTGAAGTTATTTGCAGACACTCTATTTTAGAAGAACTGCAAGTGAGCATCTTTCTCTGCAGTTCTCATATACATTGACACAAATTCATTTTATTTAACAATGTGTCTAACATTCAGAATGTGTCAATATAAGTGCATTTTGTAGGACTCACAGGAAGAAACAAAATGAGAAACAACACTGCTTTTTACTTCACACACAGGATAAAAGTTTAATGGCCCTGCCATCCTCTATCCTTTTGCAATCCAGCTCACAGATGTGTCTTGGTGTGTTTCATTTAAAATCAGCGTTTCATGTTTAGTTTCTGCCATGTTTTTCCTATTCATCACATGAACCATAAAATTCTGTTTAACTTCTTGTCTCATGGCATCTAAAAGTAGTTTTTGATCTTATTCCCATGGACCCCTATTGCAATTGAAATCTTTGATGTTAACATATTTTTTGTATGGCAATGTTCTTCAAAAGTCCCCTTGAACACCTAAAAAGCATGAAACAAATTGACTGTTTTGGTAGAATATTTTACTGGAAGACTTGAACAAGCTGTTAAATAAACTCAGATCTGCTAAAACTGGGATGTTACAACACTTGATTTGCGAAGATGTTTTGATATCAACATCTAAAAACCAGTAAGCTGAGGATCTATTATCAGATCACTGTTTACAGAAACAGGAAAATGCCGCTGGCATCCTCGCTTGGGATTTCAGCTGTTCCTGGCATTCTGCTTCTATATGTGGCCACAAGTCCTTTGCTACCTATGACCTATGAGTTTACCCTACTCTAATCTTACTTTAGGTTTCATGACAAAGCTTCAACAAATTACACAGACTAAAGCAACCAAAGGGAACTGTTTGTGTGACAACAGCAACAAAAAGGAGAAAACCCCCAAGCCAACAAGCCCAATCCCCAAATACAAATCAGCCACCAATTCAAAACCAGCAAAGAATGGCTGGGATGACAGAATACTTTTTTCAAAACTTGTGAAGTTAACTAGGAAAAAATCCAGAAGGAATTATGCATAGAAATATCATTCCAACAGTGACACAGACTTCTATTACCCTGTTCCTTACAGATACGTTGCCTCCCACACCGAGTGATTTTGGAGGTTTCCCCTGAAACCATGCTGTTGATAGAGGGTGAAAGCAGGAAAAGACCAGTTGGTGTGGGCCAGCATTAACCTCTCCCTAACCTATGCAATAGGGGCCTGTCCTGGAGGTATTTCTCTCCTAATGACAGCTGTAACCCCATGGCTTTCATGCTTCCTGAGAATGGGAAGTGTTGTACAGACCAACGGGGCTCATCCATGTTCCCTAATCCAAGACATACAAGATGAACAGAATTGCTACCAATATACTCAGATGTTTAAATACAAGTCTACAGTTATTTTTTCAGATTTCACTAATCCCAGTAGGTATTTTACCTCATCACATTATCAGCTGGTAAGATATAAGCTTAGTAAGTAGTAACATCGTAAAAATGTTCCCACATTCCGAGTCTCTGCTGTCACCAATGCACTAATTCTTAGTGCAGTGAGGATTCCGTCGGGCTCATTACATTTCTTGGTAGGTGGATCTTTTAAGTGCTACTTTACTGATGTACTGTGTTATAGAATATTGCATATCTGTTACAGATCAATTCAGACACAAAAGAAACAATGTGTAATGCTGCTCTACATCCATAAGTCATGTCTTCAAACATCAAATAGATTTCTGTTTACTATTCCTTTTCATAAATCTCTGCACTCTGGTATTTATCAGGTTACCATATCTGCAAACAAACAGAGTTATCCAACAACTTTAATGGGTATTTCCCTACCCAGTTTGACAGACTTAATAGCTCCAACAGGATCAACTACTGACCAGAATTTTTATGTAACTTCTTAAACTGTACTCACTGTAGCATTTTGATGTGATGTGCACATTCTTAATCTGAAGTCATCTCTCTTTCCTTGGGCATCTGAGAAAGATTGAAAGAAATAAGTTTATAAATCTACAGATTACTGTTTTGGTGTAACTTTGAGAAACAGCACAACATAACCACTGAATATTATGTTTTTAAGAGGAACACTCAAAACAATTATCACCCCCAACACAGTGTCTACCCTCTCCCTCCATCTTATTGTCTCAGCTTAACACCCAGTCCTTATTTGACAATTAAAGTTCATGGAGGTACTAAAGTACAGTATACCATTATTATTCTATTTTGGATAGAATTTAAGTGCGTGGCACAGCTCAGAAAAGCTCAAGTTTGAAAATGCAATACAGATTATAGTGCAGGAATGTTTAAATGACCTCAGGTTGCTTCTCAGAGCATGATCACTTTCTCAGACATTTGTTTCAAAATTTTATTTTTGCATTCCTAGTATTATTTCAAAGGAAAGAAATCAAATTCCTACCCTGTGTGGCAAACAAACAAATCTGGATTATGAGTACTTGATTTTATTATACAGGTAAAATTTATAGCTTACTGTTATCTTGGTGTATCACTTCAGCTACACTGCTAGCATTAGTAAATCATTCCTGATTAAAATTTGCTTTGAATGACACCCCCTATTTCTTAGGAGATGTTGAAGATGTATTGTGTCTGAAAGTAGAGATCTTGGAGGGCCTTGCTAAAAGTAATGTTTCTCCTGTAAATTTGCCACAATATAAAAACTTTTAAAGATGGTGGTTTATTTCCTGCCTTAATTTTGCAACTTAGAAAGGCAGAACAAGCAGACTATTAACCTACTAGATGAATGGAAATACCCTGGCTGGAATCCAAACTGTTATCAGTAACATCCTTTAGGTTGAAAGAAAATAATTCTCAAAGATTAATTTTATCTTTATTTTACTGCACCACACTGGTTCTTTGCTTTGCAAAGTTCTTAAATTGGGACATTTATTACCAAGTAATATTCTTAAGACAACTGATTTTCCTTCCTGTGCACACATTAATTCAAAGGAAAACAGACGTTTTCTGCCCACACTACAGAAGCTATGGATTTTATTTTAAATCCCCTAAAGAGGCTCCTAGAGCTAGCACAGAAATATCAAACACATCTGAAGGGAAAGGAACCATCTTTACTACATTTACTACAATGAGTCAGCCAAACATTTATATATATATATTTAAAGAAGGTTTATTCCTTTGTAAAAACCTTGAATTAGTCGAAGCAAATATGTTCATAATTCCAGGTTTTTTGGCTGATTGGTTTTCAAAGAACAATACATACAACTTGACATTATGTATAATGCCTAACAAACTGTTCATCAACTTATTGATCACCAGTAGTTCATACAGTAGCATTTCCACTGTACCAATTTCCTAAGAATTTAATGCTTCAAGGATGTGCACATGAAGAGTTCAAAAGCACACTAGGTCGATTTTGAAAGCTTTCTCTAGAATACAAAGGGGTCCAGGGTCTTTGACAAAAGGACTGGGAAGTGGCACCACTGAAACTTGCACAGAGATTTCATTAAAAATAAGCAGCTCGTTATTAGCCATGAAGTTCTCATAATTCTGGTATTACAAAGCCTGAGGAGGCACAAGTTTAGAAACTGTTTCTTATGCAGTGCTCTGGCTAGCAATGGTTCCAAATGTGACAGGACAGAAGCATTATTTGTATTTCTGGAGTCAAAAAAATATAGGTTACATCAACATCAGAAGGGCAACTCCAGCCTGAAGGCATTGGAACCAAAGGTAAGAGGATACAGAGTCTGAACAAACACGTATCACTGGAATCACTTGTATCTCAACCTCGAGTACAAACAAAGCAGTGAGCGACAGAATGCAAGAGAAACAGGGCACAGAAATGCAGAACTTGACTAAAAATCATTGAAGTAATTTCAGACAGATGCATTTTGCTATATACTTAGACACAGTAAATTGAAACGGAAGAGGAAGTTATCCTGTTAAAAATGTCTTCAACTACTTGAATTCCCAACAGCAAAGATGCTGTAAAACTGTGTAGTGACATTTACAGCTCACATGAGATTGATTAAAGCATCAGGAAATCAAACTCCATAATTAG
Organism: Platyrinchus mystaceus; assembly: GCA_035041135.1. NCBI lineage: Eukaryota > Metazoa > Chordata > Aves > Passeriformes > Tyrannidae > Platyrinchus > Platyrinchus mystaceus. The sequence continues at coordinate 7,382,075 of JAWWLV010000021.1, forward strand.
TCCTGGAAAAGCCACAGGTGCCAAACTGCTATTAACAGACTGAGGGAATGTAAAATTTCAAAATTAAAGATTGTTATGGATCATCTACAAGGAGACAGAAGGAGCAGTGTGCAGATAACTCAAAGAAAATAATACTCAAACATTTCCAAATGGACAACTAAAACTTAGATTATGACAGGTTTGTTAAACTTTCCATGGAATGTATAGAGATAATGCACCACTTTCTGAAGCCACTAAATCTAAGGAGCTACAAGATTTTCTGAAGTTATGATGTCCTTCCTCATATCTTATTTCCTTAGTTTTATCTACAAACATTCCTTTTAGCCATTTCTTAAAGATCTGTGCAGTGTGCAGTATTTTAGAACAGTATCTCCACCTCTACTGGTCAAAGGGATGGAAGAACTGTCAGCCAGACGAACACCATACCATGGTTATTTTCTTATATCCTTTAATTTATTTTATATTTATATATATTTCTTATATTTCTTTCCCCTCTCCACACCCACCTGGAGACCCATGAACTGCACTCTAAGCATCAACTTCATGAAAGCTTAGAGCTGTTATTTAGGAAGCAACAGCAATGCACATCCTATGAAATAGGAAGCAGGGTCTCTCAGCAGCATTATATTTCAATATAAGAACAACCTGGTTTAATGAGATCAACCCATGCCTTTCATGCAAAACTGCAAAGTAGATGCAAACTTGATGCAATCTTACATCAGCCCAACGTTCTCCCAAGATTTAGATATTTTGTGTTTAGGTGGGTCTCGAGGTTTGACCTTTTTTTGTTTGTTTTCATTTGTTTATTTGGGTTTTTGGTTTGGTTTTTTAAAACTAGGATTTCCTCAAAGCAATCTGAGTCATCAAGCATAAAAATTCATCTGATAATGGAGCTCTGATCTTCTTGTCCTCCACACAGATACTGTGATTTAATATAAGATGCCTTATTCATAGAGTAAGAATGCTTCTGTGTTTTGTACACCAACCACTGCTGCTGGCACGACGTCAGTGTGCTCTTCAACACTAACTGATCATGTATGTTGGATTTAGGCACAGAAACAACTGCTTTAAGGATATTTATGAAGCTTAGAAGTGATATAAGCAGCAAATGGTCCCTAATGCCAAGCATAGCTCTGGACATGCACAGAAGCAGAGCTTTGAGTTACACATCCAACTTCACATCTACTCAAACTTCAGTGCTTTAATTCTGCCTGAATTTCATTTTCTACCTGCATCTCTTCTTTGGGTCTCTAAGACAGTTGTTAAAACTAATGCTCATCACAGAAATATAGATAAGAACAATGGAATTAAGAGCAATGAAATGAACCTTCTGTCTTAGAAAAAACCCCAAATGGAACGAGTGCTCCAAATGGATTTGAAAGAAAATTACTGTAATTTTAAAAATTGTATTAACTTGATGTGTTCTACATAATGGCTCTACAGTCATTACCACCTTTTATAGAGCTCCATTTTCCTCTTTTCTGTCTGTGTTACTTATTAGTTGTGCTATTTATACAACCTATATTGACAACCACCCTAACATACATAAATATCTCAACTAACAAGATGGCAAAGGAGGGTACTTTTTTTACTACCAAGTAAAATTCTTTAGGGTGTTAACAAGTGCAACAGTCACTATTTAAGACAAAGTCCACATTCTGGACAGTAAGTCACTAATTTCTTTTGGGGTCATACTGAATTTCCATGCCTAATTCCTCAAGCCTAACTCTACTAACATTGCTTAAGATTAAAAATAAAGTATTTACAAGTATGTAAAAAGCCTTCATAGTTCAGTTAGCTTAGATATAGGTTCCCATAGGGTCACTTTGCAGAAATAGAGCTCACTGGGACACTTACCCCATTCCTTGTTTGTGTGTTACAGGGAATGCTCATATTCTTCTTTAAAGATTTCAGTCCCAACTGCTCTATTACTCATTTGTATATTATCAGATTAACAAATATGAAATCTCTCTGACAATTAGAAAAACCTAAACATTTCAGTCAGTCTCTTCAAAACAGCATTTCAGAATTTCATATAAATAAGTTCTTCCTGGGCTATTTGGTGAGCACTGTCATACAATACTCAATTATTTTTGCTTTAACTATTCACAAATTCTTGATGTAAGAGTTGTATGAACTTTATAGGCTGAAATAACTTCCACAATTTTGAATTGCAAATTATTTAAATGGAATTTGTCTGGAGCAGGTTAGTTTCATTATCTGAAGTCGAGACATGCATCACAGGCTGGGAGTTGTAGGTCTTGAATTTAAAACCTCTTTCAAATTGACGAGTTCCTCTGCTGTAATCAAAAGAACAGCAGGTATACTTTTTATTCAAGTGACTCAAATCACCATGGGAAAAGGTGATGAGAGTTTCTTACATGAATTAGGTATTTTAAGTTTAGCAAATCCAGAACAATCACACCTCCGTTTTCTAACCTTGAGAGCCAGTAGCATTCTTCACTACTCCAACTGCTCACCCAAGCAAAAACCACATTCACAACCCGCTCCTTTGAACTCATTCAATTCCTCTCCGGGCAAAAGTATCAACCTAATAACTGGCAGGAAAAAAAAAATGAAACCAAACACAACAATGTTTTAAAATACAAGATTCCACCAAAAAAACCTGCCAAACAAAACCCCAACAGTGCAGAAGATAAGGAGTCCAGAACACCAAGTTGGCAATAATAAATCAAATTGCATAGGCAAAGTAAGGACCTGCCAATGGAAGAGAGAGATGATACTTTCAGGGGAAAAAACCTGAGTATGCCAGACAAAGAAATTAATTACTAATACTGAGGAAGGAAAATCTATTTATTTGAAGAGTGTTCTTTTTCAAGGTTTGCATCTTTTCAGCAATTAATCAAGGTATCTGCTTAGCTATAGCATTTCCATAGCCCAAATGTATTTCCACTGAATTAAAGAGAGTAGCTGAAGTAGCATTCTATTGTTACATTTTGTTTGCATTTATGATTTTGTCAGCGCAGAAATTTTGACTCAACATATAAAAAGGAGGAAATACCAAGATTTTTAACTGTTGAGGAGACAATGTCATTGCCAGAATCTAAATGGAGCACTAGTCATTGCAATGAAAACAAAACAAAACAAAACAAAAACCCCCAAAACCAACAAACAAACAAACAAAATCAGAAAAAACCCAAGCAACTTTATTCTCTCTGGAATAATTTTCATTCTGTTGCACCTAAAATATTGCTATATGCATAGCTTCCTGTACATCACCTTATGCAACCTACCTACTGAGATTTACATATTTATACATCTAAAAGAAAAAAAAATCAAACAGTTTATCAAGGTAGTAAAAAACATTAAGGAGAATACAAAACCTGTACCTAGGGAATCCCAACAACTGAAGCAGAAGGTGGGCTCTTCCTGGGCTTAGGGAAAATGAAGGTGCTTGGAGGTGCAGGATATGGCCTCAACTAATGAGCCAGTGTGCTTGCAGGACTGCCCATGGGGGCAGGCAGCAGGAGCAACTACAGGACAGGAGCAACTCCTGGAAGGGCCTGAATGCCTGAAGAACTGGAAAGTAACTTGTTGTACAAGATCCTTATGCAGCAAAATGCAGGGGAACAGCAGTGAGACCAGTGACCGAGCTGTGGCCTCACCTTACAGCTGTGTGTCACCACTGGCACAGCATGGGCCCACCAGGGAAGGAAGGGGCTCAGGAAGGTAAGAAGCCCAACCCCAGCTTGTGCTCCATGCTCAGGAGCAGGCAATAGTGCAGGCAGGCTGCACATAAGCAGCCTTTGGCAGCCCTACTAATACTGGCTCTGTTTTATTCAGGACCCTCAAATCCCTTTTTCTGCTGCATCAGTTCTCAGCTTTTGACCTTTCCATCCCAAACTGTCCCAATGTGCAATCAAATACTCTGTTTGCACATACACCTCATTCAATTAAAAATGCAAACAGTCCCCTACACATATAAGTGGCTGTTTCTTTGTTCAGCTCTCTGCTTGGCATCAGGTGCACAACAGGACAGAGCTTGTGCACGTGCAGATCCTGTAAGACATTTCTTGGAGGTTGGTCTTTCCAAAGTCATTGCAAAATCTTTGGCTGGGCAAGCAGAAACACCAATCCCCAGCCATGGAGGTGAGTGAGCTGCACTCCTGCCCAAACTCCTGTCCAACAACCTTGTCAAACAGCAGACAGAACACAACTGGGGAGAAGCAAAGTCCCACCAGATAAAGAAAAGAGATGGGAACATAAAAGAAGGGACCGGCTATGGGAGCTGTGGCGACTCCCTCAGCAGCCACCCGGGCCCTGCCCGAGGCGGGGGAAGGTGTGAGGGGCTCGCACTGGCCACTCTGCACTTTGGGAAGCCCGAGGGAAGTACCTGAAAGGGCGAATTTCTTCCGGCAGGCGCTGGGCTGTGCCGGGGCTCCCGGCAGCTCTCTCGGAAGGCCACTCAGCTGCGAGGGAACAGCGGCCGGACCTGCTGCGCCCGCCGGAGGTGATGAGCTGGGGATGCTCCCACCTGCGGGGAGGGAAGGAGCCGCCCTGTGCTCTGCTCACCTGAGGGCAGGGATGGTGCCCGCCCTGTGTGCGCCCCTCGGGGCACGGAGGAAGCGGTGTGGCAGCTCCTACTACACTGTGGGTGTCCCACTGTGGCTGCCAGGTATTCACTCTTTTTTTCGGGGCTGCGGTACTTTGGGATAAGTTTGAAAGAACATCCTTACCCGAGTGGCTCTGAGGCGAGGGAGCAGAACAACCCTGCGGTTTGGGGTGGCCTTACTTCAGCCTTCTCCTTCTGGTGTAGAAGAGGGTGAGGAATAAGAGGAGGAATTCCTGTCTCTCCCCAGTTAGCTGAGGAAGAACCTTGAGGAGAGGGAAGCCAGAGGATGGAGGTGGATGCCGAGCAGGTGAAGAAGGGAGCAGTTCTCAGCACTGCTGGTGCCCGTGGGCAGGGAGGAGGAGGAGCGGGAAAAAAACATCACACAGTTGTGGGGTTCACATAACCTTTCTCAGGAGTGTAGGGACTGGGGACCTGTGATACACATTTGGTGGATAAAGGAGAAATTTCAAAAGATAAAATGCATACCTATGGTTTATGTAGAGAAAAACAAGAAGAACAAAATGTGGGAGCACTGATGCATTAAAACAGATACTCTAAAATACTGTAACTCCCCAGAAACTTTGTGTTTCTTACTGTGTAGACTTCAGGAAAGTGCTTAGCATATTTAATTTCAATGACATAAACATATAACTAAGAATATTTGAGCTATTTAACTTAAATATCAGTTTCAGTGATGTTCTTCATCAGCATAACATTTTTTTCCAAGTTGGTTATTGCACCTTCAAACTGTATTATCAGACTGCAATTGCCAAAGCTTTTTGTGAATGCCTACAACAGATTTTACTGAACCAAAAATATTTATACAGTTCTTTAATATCAGCTGCTCTCTGTATAACATTTGCAGTTGTAACAGATATAATAACGTAGAGATCATGAAACTGTAAAGGAGTAGAAATGAGCAAACTGGAAACAATTAAATCAGATTATTTGGGTCTTTATTCATACTAAGGGTGACAAATACATTGTAATTTTGGATCAAGAATGGGCTAGTTTGGTCACTTTAATAGTTTTAATGATCTATAAAAGTCTATAATTGCAACCATTTTAATTAAGTTGATAACATTAACATGTTATCATTCAATGGCAGAGAAATTACAATAATAATATCATTGATGCTTATTTTAGGCTTTAAGAATACAGATGTACAGCTCAAATGTGTTCTCATTAGTTGTGGAGTAGGACGTGACATAAAGTAGGTATTTTGTCATTGTTAGAAACAAAATGGCTTGAGTCATAAATAGGTTGCACATCTGTTTGGTAGGGGAGGGGGTATACTTGTCAGCAAAACAAAATAACTCATAGGACAACATTGGTGAATAAAAGTAATAAGGGAAAGTTGATGCCTGTGGAAAGAAAAGGGGGGGAAATGTGACTCTCAGCTGTTTTCTTATTTGCTGGAAACAAAAACCATAATGTTACCTCCTAAAATCTGATTTTAATGGGTTATTTCCACTGGTGCAGAAGTACCGCAAGCAAAGTCTTTGTCATTTCAAAGATCAATTGATTGATTTACAACTGAAAAAAAAAAAGACAAAAAAAAGAAAAAAAATGGTGTCTGAAGGCATAAGAAAGAAACTGAAGCTCTGGAGACCTGCTGCAGAAACCAGTAACTTGAAATGGCATGACGACATTTGTTTACTGATACCTGCAAAATAGCTTATTCTTTCAGGAGTCATTTAAAAATGTATTTTGCTTTGTGGAGAATATTTTAGTATTAAGAAATGAGCCAGAAAGTAATGTCCTTTTCGTGGTCATCAGTATTCTAGCAGAACCTTCCATAAGTCTGCTTTAATTTACAAAAGCAACGGAACAGTTTGAGAAAAGTGTATGCAGTAAATATTTTCACAGAATTGTAACCAAGCAAAGGTGATTTCACTTTAGTTTTGTTCCAGGCTACTGACACTTATTGTTTTAATGAACTCTCACTGCAGCAATATTATCATTGTTTTCCAAGAGTGGAAGGGTGTGCTTGTGTAGCCACTACACCCTGTCCTCAGCTGTCCTGTCACTGGGCAAGCTGAAACTCTGAGTATCCACAGAGTTCATCTGGAATGTCAGGTTTTAACACTTCAAGTGTTACTTTTAATGCTGAATAGACAAATTAGCTTTGAGAAAACGAGGAAAAGTATCCTTTAATCATGGATGGGTTGTCTGTTTAATTTTCATTAATATATTGATACTCTCCCTTCGATACAAATTTTTTCCTCATGATGAAATTTCATATGCACTTTTATCTCTTGTAGTTCAAGCCATGAAAATACTGCATCATGATAAACGTATTATGACAATTATTGTCTCCCATATTGGAGAAAATTATTTTTACGGAAGACAGAAAATATTATTAACACTTCTGCTAAACTTTTTGTTTAAAGTGACCTTTAACTTGGTTGCTTTACATCTCTTCTATAGTCCTTGATTCAAGTAGGGTGAGGAGTAGTCCCACTTGTCTCAAATGGCTGACAGCGACTGGGCATGAACATGGTGCAAAGAGCCCAAGGGACAGAGAAACTGGAATTGCTTTTTGTTAATTTATCAGAAATAGTAGTAAATGCAATAAATATGAATCCTTGTGAATTTGGAATTCTGTTGGAGAAGTCATTTTTTTCTATGACTTAACAACAATGTTGGAAAAGTATGTTTCTCCTTCACAAAGGAAAAGGTTTTAGACTCGGTAATCCCAAATTATGTTAAGATGCGAGAGGCTTGGCTGCAGCAAAATTTGTTTACAGGAAGTTTTTCAAAGGACAATTTTATTTTGCATAATACAGATTAGGTCTGGGCATCTTGTTTTGCTGTGGGATCTGGGAATAGTTCTAACAACTACCTCATTGATCAACTATTTTGTGTCTGATGGCTGAGCCATCTTTAGGTAACAGAGCCTGTGGGATTCCATTCTTTCCCACTCGTTGCAGTTCAGCAAAAGTCAAAGGTGCTGGGTTTGTAAAATTTTTTTGGTAGAAATTTTATTTAGTGAATGAATGCCCTGATTCTTCTTCAAGTAATAACCCTCCTTTTTGAATTTATCATAACCGTCTAATCGATAAGGTCCTGCAGCACTTTGAATAGTGAGGTCATCTTGTTTACATCAATAATGTATTTCCCCTGCCTTTTGGCAAAAGAAAGACATGTTTACATTGCTTTCCTCTTCAAATAGGCATATTTTTCCTACCCCTTTTTTTTTTAGCTTCAGTATTCAACAGCTAAAACAGACATTTAGAAGTTTAATCCAATGCTTGAGCCTGCTGTTTCTAACCTCAGCTGGCTTTTGCCAGCTTTTTTCTTCTCCCTTTAATGCAAGGAATCCTGTCCAGTAACTTCAACCCTGATCCAAGTTCTGTTTCTTAATTCTCTTTAATCAATATGGTGGAACAACAAAAACAAATGAGGGAAACCGTGAGGAAAGTTTCAGTCCATTTTTTTAATGTCAGCATTTAATGGGTATTACACAGACCTGAGAATCTTCTGATTTTCTTCCTCCAGGTTTTTCATTTGTCCTCTGAAAAAGTGTCCAACTAATATTTTACAAATAGATAAATCAATAGAATACTTAATCTTGATTAAAACACATTTCTTGCTTCATTCTTCAGTGGCTTTAAATATATTTGAAAAAATCTGGGTGTAATCAAGCTGCATGAAAAATGCCAGTTCTTCAAGGAAAAAGAGAAACAATTATTGTAATCAGATTTCCTAAAAATTGTTTTAACTCCAAGTAAGAATGTTTACCTTGCAGAATTCTAAGGACACTGTTCAGGCCTCAGTGGTGAGTAGGGTAACAGAAGAGAAAGAGGAACAAATGCATGAGATACACCATAGAAATGGAGTCATAGCTAACATCTACCTGCATGAAATCAGGATTTAAAACTGTTGTCAATGCAGGAGGCTATTCTGGATACTGTGAACGGAAAAACAATTCACTGAGAAGCAAATCTCAAGTGTCACGTGAGCCACTACTGATGGATATAATTTCAAGTACAGTTCAAAGTGTAAGGACTCCAAACTAAGATTGTTCTCAGTCTCTATTGAATCCTGTGATGCAGCTTCAGTCTTCAGACAGTGGGTAATTTGCCAAGCTCTGAAAGTGGTAACGTCTAGGGTGGATAGAATGAAAGTATCAACCTTAATTATGAATTTTCTTGCTTTTGTGAATGTTATTTTTGTAGTTTTATGTGATTACTGCAACTCTTACATCTGTAATGATAACTGTATAGATTAGAGATGTAAGTACTGAGGAAAAAGACATTTAGCACAATTTGTAATTGTCTTATTCAAGTTCTTTTTTTGAAGACATTCTGTCAGAACAGCTAAAAAGCTGAACAAAGAATGCTTCTGAGCAGAATTGATGTAGTGTGCACATTGATTACAATTACAAAACTTCGTGGCTAGCATATATTAGTTGGAACTGCTGAAAATGATTTAATGTGAATCATTTTTGTCAATAACGGTGCACTTGAATCGTGTTAAACCATTTCCTTGATGTACAAAGATTGGCATCCTTATTGTTTTAGCCATATGGAGCACATTATCCTAAGAGAATAAAGTGCTTTTAGTATGTTAGTATGTATGGTTTGTATTGTGGGTTTTTTTGTTTGAGTGGTTTTGGGGTTTTTTTGTGGAAGTAGACCACCTATTCACTTTGTTGCAAATACTTTTACATTTACAGCCTTTATTGTTGGAGAATTTGCACAGGGAGTTAATGGAATAGCCTATTTAACACCAGGCAGTAAAGCCAAAGTCAAAGATGAAGCTGTTAATATCAGGGTGGCTGCCAAAACAGGATTGCTGAGAAGCTGGACGGTCTGGCTTGATGTCCAAACCAAGCTTCTACAAACATGACTCTGGCATTTGAGGTATAATTTGTGCCTAATTATGCTGACAAAATCTGCTTGCTCTACCCTTGTACTACCAAAAATAGGGTTGTGATGATGTTGCTAATTACAGCCCCCTTGTATCTGTGACAAATGATCACCATACAGATCAAGATGAGATGTGAGCAAGGCCCAAGTCTTTGAATACCAGAAACCATGCTATTAACTGTGTTAGTACTAATCTTATGTTAGTTTTGAAATACGTCCTTGGTTTTTTTTGATACCTAAACAACATATACCTAAATATTCCTACTATTGTATGTGTTGTAATAGAACTACAATAACAAAAGGGGCAGAAGAAAATTATAAATGGGACCAGATTGCCTCTATTTTGGCTTCATGTTGATCATTGGCTGTGACTGGAAGTTCTGTATAACTCCTATGGTGCCCTGTGTAAAGCCAGATCAAAATGATATTATGGTTTCCACTCTGTCTTATATTCTGCCTGCTTATGCTGCAAGTGTTGGAGAAGATAAGATCCTGTTTCTTGCCATGCTTATGCCTGAACCTTAGGGATTCCCCACTGAGGAGGAGACATCTATCATTTATTATTGTTTATCACCCACAACCTCTCACCCCCATGACAGCGATGCAGTGAGGATGATCAGGTCATTTGAGAAAGAAATAACTTTTCTGCAATGAAGTTCAAAGACTCTTTGCTTGTCTGGTCAGCAAACATACTTCAAAAAGGCCTAAGGCAGTTTCAGATTAAAGCTCCAAAATGATCTTGTGGCAGATGCATTTTCTCACAGCATCTCTTCTATACCCTACTCTGGTCATCCCTGATCATGAAATTTATTCAGACCCTTGGTGCTTGTCAGCACACATAATTTTGAGTACACTAAACCAGAATACAAAATGCAGCCTCCCAGTTGCTCTGCCAGTTATTTTTGCCACATACTTTCAGTCTACAGCAAGGAATCCTGCAGGTGAGAGTTTTTGGGTGTGTTGGTAGACTGTACGTGGGGTTGGTACCAAGTGGCTTGTGTGTTGTCAAGGCATTAAAAACCTTACAGCACTGACTGTTCCATGTTAGACAAATTCTTAGTAAATAACAAAGGCATTAGCAATAAAAAGCCCAGTCTTACTGAGTTATCATATTTCAAAATTGACATTAACCTCACTAAAATGTTCTGTTTTACAGAAAAATACACTGTTCCTTCAAAAGAAGGAAAAAACCCCAACAGCTCAAAACAGGCCTTTTTGTGGTATTAAAAGTGATAATGTTTTTGTTTTCCATCCCATTAGATATTCTAATGTGGTTAGAAATGCAGCTGGAAAAAAAATTACCCTAAATGGTTTTGAATTCTAGAAATCAGAATCTGTATTTTAAACACAAACTACATACAGAACAGGATAAGAGAAGAAAGAAAGACCTACTTAAAACGCATGCTCCAATAAAAATGTCAAAACATACAGTCTTTTAAGAGTTTTTATAAAACAATTTGCTTCTAATACAGATAGTTATTAACAAATAGTACATAAGCCTTTAGTGTTTGAGAAACATTTTTTCAAGCGTGATTCCAGGAGAAAAAAAATAATATTAAGACAGTACTTAATAGAACTATCAATTCCAATGATCAATGATGGTTTTAAACTCAACTCCTTGTGCATTTAATATGCAGAAAAGCATTCATTCTTTTAGGTTAAAAAATGAGACCTAAACAAGCAGTTCCCAGTGTAGCTACTTGTTTTCTTTAAGTAAATTTCTATATACATACAAATTCTGCAGAACTACAGCTACAGGAAGCTATAGGAAAACCAGAAGCAAGAGTGTGGCAAAAAAAAAGATAAGTATTTGGGTGACAATGAGAGAGGAAGTCTGAAAATATGGAAGAGAAGTTGGTAACACTAGAAGAGAGAGGAAGAAAGCCCTTCAAGCTATTCAATGAGAAAATGCTTGGAATAAAGACTATAATAGAAAAAAGTTCCTTTTATCAGGAGCTGTGTTCTAAAACCGTAATTGCACTGCTTAGCTGGGGAGTGAAGGAAATGAACTGAATTCATTGTCTTAATGACAAACTTAGCAGATGGGCAAAATGAATACATAATAAATTGTGCTTCATTTCTTACACAGACAGCAGTTTCATGAAATATAACAATGTTCTGCATTTTCTCCATCTGTTTCTACAAAAATAAATTTATTTCTTCTGTTTTTCCTGGCTCCCCCTTCAAAACATTATTTGATTTGAATATCATCTAAACTTGAAGGAAATGATCCTTGCCATAAGAGGTCTCAATCAAAGCCTTGTCGTTGAAGGAAAGACGTGACAATATGGAATTGTACCCCAAACTCTATATAGATGCAGTTACAGAATTCTGGATTGTTAAAAATGTGCCTGAAACAACTCAGAAATCTTGCCAAATTTGGCTGCAGCTTAGCCATGTGGGTAACTTAATTTAATGCAAACCCTTTTCCAATGCCTCTTAACCTACATATAAGTGCTCTATATTCTGTCCTAGCAGATGGATTTTTTTTTTACGTTGGTTTCATACCAGTTATAAAAAAAAAAAAAAAAGGCTCCTGGTAGTTCTATGAATGTGTCTTACCATTTTATGGATATGACTGTGTTCTGCAACTACTGTGGTGGTCTCCCCCACCCACCTTTTTTTCTCTTTAGTATAACAATTTAAGGTGAAATCTAGAAACAGATGTTTGCTTCTGATGCTTTGCAGAAAAAGCAGCTCTGTTTCAGATATGGTCCCATCTGTGAAGAGTTAATCACCTGAGAGTTCAGAATTCCCTGAGGGTTTTTTTCATACATATGGGGACTGTAAAGTTGTAGGTATTTGGGAAGATCTCTGAACTATACTGGAGCTCAGAGGAAATGTCCATAAAGGCCAGGTTCACAAATGCTTTCTTTTTTTATCTAAGTGATACTTGGTGGTGTTATAAGGAAAGGTTTTAAAACTATGCACACAGCCTCTGGTTTAAAGAATAAAAAAAGGCATTTCATCAATAACACTTGCTGCTTTTCACAAGCAGGTTGTATAGTTACTGGTCCTAATTTCTTGATAAGTCTAGGTCCAATTTTTTCTTGCTTTTTATTTTTAATTTGTTGTGAACAAAAATTATGCAATCCGTTAATGAAAAAGCATAGTAAAAAAAAATATTTATTAAGAGCTAAAAAAGTGTCTAAAAGTGATTCTTAATGAGTTTTGTGCTTAACTCCATCTAACTTTCAATAAAGAATCCCGAATACCATATATTCAGCCTTACAATTTAAGAGGCTCAGGAAAATGTATACAAAGGAACAAAGACACTGCATTCAGTGGAGTGTTATCCTTTGTTGTTATGCTAATGAAAAATAAGTCTTACTGAAATTTTAGTTTCCTCTGTCCTTTATTTTAGAGTGTTAATTCATCTTTAAGATGAATGTTTCTATTCCTATGGGCAATTTGAAGATATTGAAAACTGCTTATAACCATATGGATTAGACAACATGTAAAGTATTTAACTTCTTAGCAATAATAATTCTTTACAGCCTTTAACAATGAGACTTTTCAAGTGAACTTGTGTAATATTTGTCTTCCAGATGTTGCATAAGGGTCTTCTCTGTTCAGGTGCACAGTGTCTCTGTATGGAAGGAAATACAGTCATCTCTATTTCAGAGAGCAAAGCAGATAAATAATTTTTCCAAGGTTGTTCAGGGACAGTTTCACGAGGTTTAGAATTGTGCTCTGGCTACCAGGTTACTTTGCTAATTATTTAATTACACTGGTGTAAGATTGCTCAAGTTACACCAAGTGTTTTGCTAATGAATTTGAGACTTAGTACTATCTGTCAGCTGGGAGAAAATACCACAACTTTTGTCAAAACCAATATTGTGGTAGTAGATTCTTTAGCATTTGGACCATATTTCTACAAATGTGTTTGCAAAGTGGGGCCTATTAATATACTAAGAGATTCCAGTGATTTCCGTAGGACTTGTCAACTGCCAACTGGACTTCTGAACTGGTTCTCCTCACATTCCCAGGCACAGCCCAGGAAAGCTTCTGTGTTCTCCAGTCTTGGCAGAGGCTGTACAGCAGATAATCAGGGGTTTGGTGTATGAATGAACAAGGTTCTCATATGGTTTCACTGCTGTATTCCATTAACAGCACAGTTCATATGTGTAACAAAATGATTTGATAGATAGAGGTCAAAAACTGTACAAGGAAGGAAAAAGATCATGAGAGCAGCAAGATGCACAGTGGTAACAGATTCTGTGCTTCAAGTCAAAAAACTGGAAAAACTGTAGTTTAGGGAGGTAGGTTTTAGACTGCAAGTGGAGGGACAGTGCAGTGACTCCAAATGGCTGAGGTTTGCCTAGTGCCTGTCATTGCTTACAAAAGATTTTGTCTTTGCTTTGTTATTCCTCCGAAAGAAGTGCGAGGTGCACTGAGAGATCTGGCGTTCCAACTCTCACGCTTCTGCCTGTCTCCTGCAAGTGCACACAGCTGATTCCCTCCCTCTTCAGATTCCCTTTGCTGTGTACTGCTGGTTGCAAAGGCAGCATTTAACTGGCAGAGTCACAGTGCAACATCTGTAGCTTTCTACTTCAGTGACAGATTCAACTGCTCTTTATACTGTAAGTTTAAGTTGTTGAATCTGGTTAAAAACCCTTTGACTTTTGGAAAGAAAAAAAGCCTTGAAAGAGCACTTGACAAAAACTGCCTGTTCAAAGACATTGAAGACTCAAGTATTTAAACTTGGAAAGAAAAGGAGATGTATCAAGAGCATATTTATAACAGAAAAATGAAACTATATTTTTTTTTCCTAGAATTAAATGAAAATTTGCTTATTGTCTTTCTCTGGTTCCTTGTCTTCACTTAAGTGAATTTGTAATGAGGTCAGAGGCTTGGCTGATGCTTTATTAAGTACAGCACATGGCCCTGTCTCATGGAATTCAAGAATTGTTAAAACTTCATACAGTAGGTCTATTAAATGTTTTAGTTCTATTTTAATTATAAGGCCATAAGGAATCCAGAAGTAAAATCCGACCTCACATTTTGATTAATTGTGTGGTAAATTAAAGGAGAAGGTGAAAAATGACCTTCACTGAATGTGCTTTGCTTCCCCTGTGGGGAAGAGGGGAATCAAATGATGATTTATTTTTTCCCCTCCCTGGAAAGAGGAACATTCATGCAGAGAAGAGGGGTTTTTTTGTAGCATCTGAGAAATAAATGGGCTTTCTTGTAGAAGTAGTGCACTTTAGATTGGAATGGTTTATACTAGACAAGAAGCTTCTTGTTGCAGATTGAGCAGTTTTAGAAGGAGGACGAGGATCACCAACAACTGAGGAACTGCTGTGGACACTCCTCACGTACTCAGAAATGAGCCTCGTGCCTTCAGTGCTCGTGTGGAGAAGGAAGAGGGTAAGGAATAATGAAAGGGGAAGAACAGAACTATAATAGCCATATTTGTTTAATTTTTGTCATTCATCTGAGAGACAAAGCAGTCCCCAAGATACTGTGGGGCCACAGTACACCCTGTATTCCAATATGATTGAGTGCAGTGAATATTTTTAATAGTGCAAGACAACTCCCTCCCAAAAAATCAAAACCAATATGAACATAATCTTTGAGTTTCAATCCATTTCATTCTTGGTAATATCTACAGCACAGAGACATCAACATAACACTAACAGTGATCACAGGTCACATGACAGTGTGGAGAAAGCAAAATACTCAAGATAGTTGGACTAACTATTTGTTTCCATACATAATTCTGTCTGGCTTCACTGTTGTTCCCACACTTCATGTCATCACTGGGTTGTGCATCACTCTGCTCCATTCATTTTTGGCCTACAGAATTGATGACCATTTCTGGATTTGCCTTTGGAATTTGGATATCATTCCAGGTTTCCTAATATCTTGCTGTTCATGTGATGATCACACACACTGTAATTGCTTATTCAGTAATTCCATATTCAGCTTGAACTGATTGATACACTGACAACCTTAAAAGTTTATAAGTTTACTTAACTGTATTCAGTTACAATTGTTAAAATTCAGATTATATAGCTGAATATATAGTCAGCTGTGTTTGCAAGAACTAGAGAGGTGACCTACAAAACAAGGAAATGGTGCTGCCAAATGTACTCACAACGTTAATAGCTACAGGCTCTTGTGGTCACTCACTGTGCTGGTCAAAAAAAAAAAATCCCGTAACAGCTAAAAACACAGTCCATAAAAGAGCTAGAATAGTTATGGTCCTGCTTTTCACTATTTCAGTATGGTATTACTCAGGTTTGAGAAGTCTTCCTGCAGGATTTTGATGATCCAAACAAGACCCTGTGTGACTACTGAGGTTCCTTAGGAATTCAACAAAAGTGGAGCATTCGTGAGGAGGATTTGGCACTGGAACTTCATTTGCTTTGGTTTTATTTGATTTACAGTCTCTTAGACGTAGCTGTGTATCTCAGTTTTGAGTTTAACATTGCTTGTCACATGGTCCTAAAGAGGGAAGCTGTGAGCCAGGCTGTCTGCTAAGGATAGTCCTTTGGGAAGCATCCTTAGAAAGGCAGGATGATTGAACTGTCTACTCAAACATAATTTTTGAAGCCTTATAGGCCTGGGATTGGGGCACAGGCATTGCTGGCTGTGCATACACAAGTGAAGCTCAGACAAAGCTCTGAAATGGTAATTGGTATCTTAAAAAGTCCCTGTCCATTGCTTTATGCACAGGATGGAACTTTGTCATTTCAAATGAGAAATTTGTTATGCAAATATTTTCAGAATCAAAAGTTTACAGAAAAAAAAATCTGATATCCTAAAGCCATTACTTCTTTTAGAAAAAGTACAATGCAAGTGTACATTATGTATTCTTTGTTTTTTAAATATACAGAAGCAAAAAAATTTGAAACTAGAAAGTTGAAAAGCCCAAATAATTTTTTCTAATCTGCTCTACTAATGAATAATTGCTTAATGTTGCCATGTATTCTCTATGGAGCTGATGTTTATAAAGAAGTCATGATTTCAGCATTCCTGTCTAGAAAGCCCCTGTATTTTTGCATATTTCAAGGATGGGAAGATTTGTGAAGCTCATATTTTTTTCATCCTATTCTGTTTTATCCCATTCCAGCAAAATGCACCAATTTTTTTTTTCCTGTGGTCATGATGATAATGGTCCTCTGAGAAAAATAGAAATTACTTTATAAGCCACAATTTGAATATTCTAATTTTTACAGTCCTTAAAAATTTTTGTATGATGGATTTCAAGGTATTTCATTAATCAATGTTTTTCTCTGTCTACAGGGCATTTTCTTGGCAAAATATTTTCCAAAACCATGCATGGTATTCTACTCTGATTCCTCAAGATAGAAGTGAAAGTTGAATGTAGGTTATACATACATATAATAGATATTTAATGAGTATTTCTTTCCTGAATTTTATTTTCTAATATTAAAAAGTGCAGTTCAGTTCTGGTGTAAGAAAAATGCAAAATATTAGGTACTTTTCTGACTTTCAAGCAAGATCTTTCTATAAAGTGGCATGAATCAGTTTATTAGAAATATCTTGATTCATTCCAACTGCATCAACATTTTTGTTCCGAGTAGTACTCGGCATCTTATTGAAAAATGTGAATAAGGATTAACTCCTAAGTACTTGCCAGTTCCAGAGAGGCTAATAAAAATGAAATTAGCTTCTCATCAGAAACCAAGCTTTCCTTTTATTAGAAAGGAAGTATTGCATAGATGCGTGTGTTGAGAGCAAGAGGAATGTTATACAATGATTTTTTCAGGGATAAGCAGAGGAATGCTTTTTCTTACCTATAAAGAAAGAAGCTTAATCAAGTATCCCAGAACACTATTCATCTTTTCTCTGTGAGTCTGTTGAGAAAGTACTTGTGTTTCTTTATACATTTGAATGTGTTTGTATAAACCTGAACTATTTTAAGAAAGAGTGGAAGAAATGTTGTATATATAACACATACTTGTACTTTGTAAATGAAACAGCTTCTTTGATTGTACTGTTTTTCATCAGTCGAAAAGGGCAATGTTTTAATGTGCACAGAAGAAATCTTATCATGCATAGAATATATCTCATTTGACAACTTCCAAAGACATGTTTTGTTCTTGTAGAAAATGAGTATTTTCATTTTGGTGCACATGACTATCAGAAATTATGATGTTGTTCACTGAGTACTGGTTTTTTGAAACATTTTTTTTCCCCACACAGCCTGTATAGTATTATTTCAGTGAAAAATTCAAGATGCCACAGGACAAGACAGATATCACTTCTGCAGCTGATGTCAGAACTTAGAGGTAACTGAAACAAATTCATTTAAGCTGCATTGTAACTCGCCTGTCTTTCCAAAAGAGCAAAGTGTACTGTAAGAGTCAGGTTTTGTTGCTTCCATCTCTCTTGATAATGATTCTAATTAGTGTTGTGATAATTAGATACAGATGGTTTGCAGGTGGGGGATGCCAGGCTTCATCTTTTCTAAATTGCTCAATGTGTCACCTGTTTCACAAAATAAAGAAGCGATAGGGCCCTGAACAAAAAGCCTGTTGATACAATTGAGAGACTCCACATTATTTCATGGGCATTTAGAATAAACCACAAATTCCACTGTGTTTTTTGACAGTGATAGCTACTTTGCAGAGCAACTTGTCTAATAGTGGATATTCAGAACTGTGTGAAAACATCATCTTGAGGAGAAATGTTGTTCTAGACAAGTTGTGTTTGTGCAATCTTCCTCTAACTGTACCAATTCTCTTCTGCCCCTCAATCCTGGGGAAAACCTTTCCTCCTGCTCATTCTCATCTTTCACAAGTGGGTAAATCACTTGGTCCAAAATACATGAAGGATTACATAGAAATCATCTTCAGCATAGTTTCTCATGGAGAGCTGTGTATTCTGTGTATCTTTTAGATACTTAAATCAGTGACTTTATTTTACTAATTGAGATATTTTGCATAATGGTGGTGACAGAATTCCAATGGGGAGATTTAGAGATTTCCACTGTCCCTGGAGGCAGGGGGAGGAAAAAGACAAATCTATCGTATCTAAGTCCTTACTTCATTTCCCAAGACAAAACTGTTTCCATTTCAGTTGTGTTTTGTGCAAAGAAAATGTGTTTAGATATGTTGCTTATCAGACGTGAATTTATAAACAAGGTAAAGTGTGAGAAAGGTCTGCTGTCCTGGAAATGGCTACACTTCTGATACTCTTGCTTGAAAGGATTTAAGTGATCTAGAAAATTTAAACCCAGCCTTTGTGTGCATCCAAGCTTCTATTCAGGGCACTTCTCAGGTAGACCAGAACAGGTTTCTTCCCGTAATAAGGCATTAGAAAAGTTAATTTCATTTTCTAAAAACTAACCTGATTAAGCTTTTCAATATTGATGTCTCTAGTTTGCTTTGTAAATTTTTTTTCGTATCCAAAATTGCCACTGCCTGGAAGGCCACACTGCAGAATTCATTGGTGGAAGGGCTAATGATTCAGCAGGGCCTTAAACCTTCAGGGATTGCTTTGTTCCTTGTTAGGATCCAGCTCTTTGGCAGCTCTTTGGCAGTGAAATGACTCCATGGTACCAGAAAAGAACACTCAAAAATGAGAAAAAAAAGTGTCTTTAAATGACTGCTGAATACCTATGACATGACAAAGTGCTTGCACTATCCTATAAGGACAGACATAGAATATTGAAGATCTGTCTCCTTGCATTAGCCCTTGGGAACTGAGTCATCTACAACCATCCTTACCAGTACCTAAATGCTAAAAATACAGTTCAAGAATGAATTTCGAGACATCTACTGCAGATCTATATGTACATCTGTATTAGCACACCATGATTTGTTGATGCTTACAGTTAAGCACTTGCAGAAGAGTTTGCAGTTATAACTGATTTATGGCCAATCTTAGTGTTGAGTAATATTTATGTCTGCTCAGCTCTTTGTATTTTCATATTCTATTTGAAATATCAAAACTGTGCAAATGTTACTGCTCCTTCTCTTGTTCCTTAAAGGCCGTTTGTTATTCTCTGTTCTTAAATACACAAGCACGTTCAGAAGGGATTTTGGGATAAGTTTCTCTGAACTGCAACTGTCTTGGTTGTGATGCTTTGGACTTTTTATATTGCAAAGTCCTTTTTCCTTGTTTGATTTCATATGGGAGATAATTCTGCCTTGATTACCCACTTGAAATGGCTAAATATTCTTGTGACAAGGTAGTCAGATCTAAAGAAAGTCTTGCACCAAAATGGTATTTCTGCCACAAGGCAATATTTTAACAGATGGACTTCTCATTAGATATTCTTTTCACATCCACCAGCACTGTCACCTTCGGATGGAGAGTGAAATTCAGCTCTGGGTGCACATAATTACCTCCTCACCAGGCAGAACTGTAAGATCAAAGATCAGAAGTAAACTTGTCAAATACTTTTCCTTCTGTATTCTTCCCTCTCTCCTCTTGGCTGTAGCAATTACCAAGAAATTATGCAAATTCAGTTGCATTAATATGACTTTAGATAAATCAAATATTTTAAAAATTTCAGTTTAGATAATGCCAGGTATTATCACACTCTAAATAATAGGGACTAGTGGTAGCATTAGGAAACCTTTATTTTGTTCCTTGCTTTACCAAGAACTTTGCTTTACTTTGTTCATCTTGTCACAGTACAGATTTCTCAAGCCTGGACTCTCCTGTCTGTGATGGAGACATTGCTGTGGCCACCACGTGTCGTGGCTCTGCCCAGACTTGTGGCTGTATGGTTTGTCCATCTGTCTGGCTCACTGGAATTTGCAGCTGGAAACTCACTGTGAGCTATTTGAATATTTATTCAGCTTCTTGATAAATTTTGCAGCTTGCATTGAGCTGACTGATCCTGTAGCTAGTTTGTGACTGGTGTCTAAGCAACCCAGTTTAAAGCTAATTGTACAATTTCATTTAACAAGGCTCTCAACAAGGTGTGAAGTCCAGATCTTGCTTATTGTTATGTACTTAATAAATAGGAGTGATATCCCAGGCTTAGGTGGATTGAAAGTTTGGACTTTTATTACAGATTCAGTAGTCTCTCTTGCAGAATAAATGTCAAGTCATAATGTAGATTTTGCTGCAACTGCTATGAAACCATAACTTCTTCAGTCCTTGATTGAGACAAGACTTTAATATAAGCTCCTTTTTGGGAACGTGTTTGCTATTTGAAATACAAGTATTGTTTGGTCTTCTATGCATTTTATGAATAGGGTTTTATGAAGGTTTGGTTTTTCTAAACTCTGTATCATCAGCTATACTTTTCCATTTGCTCTCCCTCTACAATACTGAGAATATCTTATTCCTCCATCATAGATGTTAAAGGTTAAAAAAAGTTCAAACTAACTGTCTTTAAAGTATTCTCCATTATGTTGCAATGTGGTCCGGGAAGACACCATTATCCTTGGAAAATGTAGACGCTTAAAAATAAGCATTGATTTGGCAGCAGTTTAATCTAATTTATTTTATCATGTACTAAATTTCGTTGTGCAGCTGGCTGATCAGCTGTGGCCTGATGACGCCTGAGAGGCACAGTGCTGTGCGATGGACCATATTTCCATCTTTTCCTTGACTCTCTTCATTCTCTTTTAGAATCCTCTTTTTGCTCCTGAGGGACAGAGAAATGGCTATTCTTTTGTTTTGGAATGAATGTGCCTCTCCTTGGACTCCCACGCAAGAACTAGACATTAGAGGATCTAACACAGGGATGTCAAGAAACCTGTAAACCTCCTAATTAGACATGTCTTAAGTGTGAAACAATCAGAGTTGGGGTTTTGCCCACCTCCCAGGAGCAGGCAGATAGAGAAGCTGCTGTTTCACCACTTCATTATCACCCAGTGCACTGAATAGGAAAACTCTGATGTCACCCCGTTGCTATAGCAACACCATCCTAGCTTATCTCTGTTTCTCTGGCAACAATCCCTTACTTTCTGCTATATTCACACTCTCTTTGTTACTATAAAATTCCTTCATCGTGGTTTATATATTCACTCACATCAGGTCATTCCTTAGATTCAGACTGTGTCTTCCTTACACAAAGGATTACTGGACTTTTATCATTTCACATTAATTTTGGTAGGTTTTGAAATGAAAAGAAAACTGAGCCATTTAAGAGACTATAGAGAGGCATGGTAAATTAAAATTCATTTTATAGTCTGTAGGATTCATTTAAGGCTGTAGGGCCGGTGTTTCACTTGGGAATTACCCTGGTTTGAAGTTAGAGACCTGGGAGTCCTTGGGAGAGTTTAGTGTCTGTGTTCCAATTGACTATTCTCCCTCAGAAGTGGATAAAATGTAAGTCTGATATCACAGGGTACTTGAGGAAACCAGCCAGAAGTGATACTTACAGGCTGGGATCCTGTGAAGAGTTCCAGTGTGCGTAGAATCAATCACAAGATAAGAATCTTTATACAGAATTTTAGATTTGTGACATATTTTAAGATAGAAGAGATTTCCAGAGTTCCCCATCTGTTCTAACCCTTTGTTCAAAGCAGACCTAATCAGATCAGGCTACTCAGAAAAAAATTTCAGCTCAGTTTTGAACACTTTCAAGAATGGATGCTTCATAACCTCTCTGTGTGACTGTTCCAGTATTTGACCACTCTAATTAAAAAAAAAAAATGGAAAAAAAGGAATTTTCACTGTTCCAATTTGTATCAGTTGCTTTGCACCTCCTGTTCTCTTGTTGGTTGTGCACAGCCAAGAAGAGTTCACCTCTGTTATTTCTGCATCCTCCTACCAGGTCGTTGTGTCCCTGACCATCACAATGGCCCTCCAATGAACTCACTCCAATAATACTCGGAATCAGAAGAAGGCAAAACTGGGATCACTTTACTCATTTCTCTCCCCTTCTCTATTTTCTTTTTAGTTACAATGGAGGATCTTGTTCAATCAGTTAGGGGAATGAGAGGGGGGGAAAGAAGGAGGGGGAAAAAATTAATTAATACCAACCTAGAATTTTCAGAACAAGTTAAATATTTTCCTTTCTCTGGCTATGGTTGATAACAGTGTTCCATAACTGAGTATTATTATTAATGAGGAACAATTAATAATTAACTGATTTGGTAGCTGAAGAGAAGGTGAAGAATCTTGCCACTGCTGTTTTGTTGCCATCTACTTTGGTCACCCCTTCCCAAAGATTCATTTGAACAGAGTTATAGAAAAAATACCCATGGTAACATTTCTGTGAGTCTTTCATGTAAGTCTTCCTGTTCATTTCAGTGAAAATTTAGCAGGCAGAACTCTACAAGTAGAATTACAATCTGCATCATGTTGTGTTTCTGCAGAGACAGACATGTTTATGTTCATGTAATACATGGCAATATTAATCATTGAAGAAGTAAAAAGACTATTCCTAAAGTTCTTATTCTCAGCTTTAACATTAGCTCTTTTCAGATTTATGGATACTGCATATTTATGTGTTGTGTCAGCACTGGAGCAGTTTATCATTTAACACTTATCTCACTGAATAGTAATTTACTTTCTCTATATTAGATAATTTTTGAAACCCTTGTATATAATAAAATGCATCACTATAAATTTATAAAAAAAACACTTGAATGAGCTTCAAAATCGATTCCTACATTTTAGGCAGAGTAACTACTTTGTCATTTCTATTATTATTGCTCTCTCATATTTTGGTATTCTGTCACTGTCTGCAATCACTGTGGCTTCACGATGATGTAAAGGAGATACAGAATCATAGAACCATTGAGGTTGGAACAGACCTTTAAGATTGTGTCCAACAGTTAATCCAGCACTGCCAAGCCCACCATTAAACTTCCCTGGGCAGTTCCAATGCTTGATAGCCCTTTCAGTAAAGAAATTTTTTCTAATATCCAAACCTAAACTACCCCTGGAACAACCTGAGGCCATTTCCTCATCCTGTTATTTGTTACTCAGGAGCCAAGCCCGTCCCCCACCTGGCTACAACCTCCTTTCAGATGGTTGGAGAGAGAGAGAAGGTCCCCCCTGAGCATCCTTTTCTCCAGTCTGAGCCTCCCCAGCTCCTTCAGCTGCTCCTCATTAGACTTGTGCTCCTTTCACCAGACCCTTCCTCAGCTCCACTGCCCTTCTCTGGACCTGCTCCAGTCCCTCAATGTTCTTCTTGTCCTGAGGGGTCCAAAACTGAACCCAATGTTCAAGGTGTGGCCTCATCAGTGCCCAGCACAGGGGGACAGTCACTGCCCTGGTCCTGCTGCCACACTATTGCTGATACAAGAATTAATGGAATGGTTTCACTTCTTTAAATAAGTAGATGTTTGCTATCAGCAGATTTTTAAGTGAATTGTACCAGGGAATTTAACTACACTAGAACTCCTTTTTAAATTTAAATAGCTAAATAGCAGTTAAGGTTCCATATAAATACAGGATACAAACAGAATCTTTACATGATATTGTTGACACTCTTTGTCTATCAAGTCATAATGACCATTTGAGGTCATCTCATTGGAGAGATTAATATCCTTTTTCCTTTAAGTTCCTTTTCATGTCATGAGAAGATGAAATGGACTGTATTTTTCTAACTTTTGTTATGGAATTAGAGATTTCCAAGAAAACTTGTTAAGTGAGGGCTGGATATTTCTTGCTGATTAAATTATTTGTTGTTTTATTGTTTTAGATATTCTTGTGTTCATGCCTGTTTTACTGGTTTATCATCACTGATACCGGATGAGATGTTAAGGATATATTTGTATCCAATTGCAGGAGTTATTTTGTGTAATATTTCAATGGCCACTCTTGAGCCTGTTTCAAGGCAACTTGTTGTTTTGTACTTACTAAAAGTTGTTCTTTTCAGGAAAGGCACTTAACACTGCAGCAAAGGACTGTAAGTGAGAGAACATTAGAGCTGTCATCCTAGTATTTTCCTACATCCCTTTTCCCTGGAATCTTCCCCTCCACACACACGAATTAACAGAGGAGTCAGGATGGCTGAAGCATGTCGAGTATTCAAAGTTGAGTTTGTGCCAAAGAAAATAAGCTGCCATCGGAGCTTAATAAGGAGCCTGCAGAGGAACAGGGGAGACATTGCCTAGTCTGAAACATTAACTGAAGATTTGATTTGAAACTAAAAAAAAAAAAAAAAGATTAGGCCAGGGAGAATGCAGGGAGAATGGTCTCTGGCATCCAGAGTTTGTCTTTTTGAAAATAATTACAAAAAAGAAATAAATCTGACTCTTGCTTATTGCATTTTATGACCCTTGTGTGTTAGTCATTGTTCTTGGGATGGGAATGGAAATAATAGTTGAGAATCAAGCAGAATTTATAGTTCTAAATGGCAGTCTTGACAGTTCCTCAATAAAAAGTAATTCAAGAAATTGCCAACACTTTTCCTGATCAGAGTACATAATGCAACAGATAAGTGACATCAGGCTCAGCAGGCAAGTAATCAGCATCCAACACATAATGATCTTTGTAATTTGGAATGTATCTGCTCTGTCACATTGGCAATTGGTAGTTATCCCATGTCAGTTTGGTTCCTTGCCCTGCAGGAAGACTTTTGAATGTGAAGACCATCTTACAGGAAAAATAAATGAACCAATCACTTCTTGCCACATGTGATTAAAAGAAGTACTTGAGAATTTAAAATACAGCTTAAAAATTGCATCTGTATTTTATGTTTCAATGAGTTATATTTGTTATCAGAAACTTCTGAAGTATTTATTCGGTCTATGAGTTTTCTGGTTTGCTGCTCTGACTAGTCAAAAAACAGTGCATTCTGGTTACTTAAACTTCCTCACTAGTTTTTCCCAACTCTTTTTCTCATATGTGATAAAAGATTTCCCAGAAATTTAGCTCTATCTTAGCAAGATTTTACTCTGTGGTATGTTTCAGGTTGGGGTTTTTTGAAAGTCAATTAATATGACAGTGTGATCTTTTCATGCTGGGGGAGCATTGAACAGAGGCTGTGAAATCAGGACTGAATATGGTGTAGATTAATTAATCAGTCATAACAACAGAAATTATATTATTTCAGTTAGTACAGTTGGGGTTGCATTTCTGTAGCTATAAGTAAATAATAAAGCCTTACTTAATTATTGCAGTTATGCTGCTTTTAATTCCCAGCTTTATCAGGACTTCAAACAAAAGGTGTTCAGGATGTGTCTAGATCTGTAATACTAAAGCAAATATATCATCATATCTGTGTATCTAAAGTTCTTTTGTTCTCCAGTGTTCCTGCTGTGTTTTGCACAGCATCTGAGCATATCTTCATTCATCCTCCTTCTCTGTATATATTCAAATATTATCACTTGTGATTGTAGTTGCTCTTTAGGTAGAAAATCTTGGGTGAACAATTTGGGCAGACCTTCTACTCCAGCTTTTTACTTTCAAGTTAGTCAAGTAGTTTTCACAGACTTACTTTACAGCCCGTGCAGAAGTTGGAGAGGCTCTGAATGGTGATTGAGAACTTCCTGTCTTGATGATCCTCTGTTTCCATGAACACTGCAGGAGTCTAGGGGAGATTGGCTTGCCAAATGAAGTGCCTAAATAGTGTCATGGGAGTATTTTCCCCTTTTACTGCATATGGGGCTTGAAAGCATCTTAAAACTTCACTTTGGCTGCACAGATGGTCTCAGAGCTGCGCATCAGCTCTCTCTGGTGAAAGGAAAGAGAGGTGTGAAATACCATGGCTGGCTGGGGATACAGCTGGTAGTGAATGATTTATAGGACTCTCTTATTTTTCCTGGCAGAAGTATGATTGCTCTTCTGACTGTGTATTCAGGTTGTCTACACTAGACTGTGTTCCTCAACGCTGAGGAGTTGCATTCCTCAATTTCTTACTCACGTCTTGCATGTGTTTTTCAAGCTGTTGGCTTGATACAGCAGAATTTTTAGTTACTTTTTGCATAAATACACCCAAATGATAATGTCTGAAAATGCTGTAGTAAGTTATCAAGGTGGCACTTCATAGCTACTGTGTATTTTAGATCACATCATGCTATTCATGTTACTTTGGTCTATAGTTAAAAAAGCAAGATGACAGTGTAACTGTTGACAGGAAATGTGTTGTGTAATGTCACTGTTGTTTTGCAACACTGGAAGTCAAGACAATTAAGTTCTGTCACCTCCTTTATAGAGTTTGTGCATCTGCATTTTTAAAATGCTTGGGTGAGAGTGGGAATAGAAAGCATTTTTTAATATGCTTCAATCTACTAAAAAAGAACATTTAAAAAACCCCACATTTACGTTTTACAATTTACCTTTGGTAAATTGTTAGAGATAACTGGATGGATCAAAAGAATAAGATTTGCTGGTGAAAATATGCCTTTATTAAGATAGTAAGAACAGCTAGAATGTGGTCTGTTTAGAGGAGGGAAGAAAAGAAGGACAGGAAGTAGGAAATCCTATTGATGATTCAGCACATGGCACACAGATGTGACAAATTCTCTGTGAATTTTCACTTTCTAGGTCAGACTGAATCACTTGGCTGGGTTTGGTTTGCACATCTTGTTGGTGACCTGCTGCTTCCATTTAGCACACACTCTAGAATGCACTTTAAAAAATATAGCAGCTTTCCATCTGCTGTTCTCACAACAGACTTTATAGCCCTGTCATCTACTTGCATCTCCGAGAGAAAAGCAGTCACTTGCTATCTTTTCTACTTGTCGGTGCTGTCAGAAGTATCTGCTTGGGTTTCTTCTTCTGTCCCATAAGACATGGGTAATACAGGCATTCTGAAACCATCTCCCCTTTTGTGGCTATTGTGATTTTTGAGGCCTGTTCATTGGTCAGGGAAATACAATGTTTTTTACTAAACAGATATAATAGTAATTCCTATTGTGGAAAATCCATCATGTGTCTAAATGTTGAATGCTTTTCTGAGGAAACAGGTGACCACAGTTTGTCAGTATGCAAAGGACATGAATGTCTTAGCATGCTAATTTTAGCATCTTCTGCTCCTTTATCACTATTCATGTAACACTGATGCACAACACCCATTTTATATTATTCCCATATTTTTATCAGTTTCTACATAATCTTTAAATGATGTTGATTTATAAAACATTAATCATATATTCTTTGTAGCACAGCAAATGTTAAACTGATTCAATTTCAGCTCTTTGCTGTGCTCTTCACTTTTCTGAAGAATTATAATAGCCTACTTGTTTAGAAAATAAATTTTTATTTTAAGTAGCTTGACAAACTTGGTAGCAATCTCTTGTGGTTCACTGTAATGGCAGCCATATGGAACTATAATTTCAAAGTCCCACAGATCTAATTTAGTTTTATGCTATGTTGGATTACATGTCAAAATTATCTTCATGCCATCTGTAAGAGTTCTTACATTCTGAACTGTTTCATTGTAGTTTTACTGTAGTGCTTGTTATCAAGAGATTCGTTCTTCAGTTACTGACGTTTGACTTAAAGGACCAAACAGCTTAATTTTTCCCATACTGTGCCTTGTAGGTCAGGCTGTAGGAATTGCCTGAGAAAATCAAAGTGACTGTAAAGACGAGTTACTGTTCACATAAGTGAAAACCAGGGATTTTTTTGATTTAGCTTCATCACTTGAGAGTGCTGTTTTGCTTTGCTTTTACTTGTAGCACACCAAGATCTCTTCCCTTTCAAATGTAATTGCTGGCCCTTTCCCACAGAAAATGTCTCCTGAGGATAGTTACACATACTGACATGATGGACTTGTTGAAAGGGAAACAAATGTGAGGAGAAAGAGGAAAAACAGTGAATAGTTGTTAAAAGAAATAAAAAGTTAACTGCCTCTAATGTTATTTTTGGGCACCAAAAGATGAAGCTTTTCAAAGGCAAAGAGGGTGGCAGTTTTGGCTCTCATAGCCCCCAGGTTTGCCTTATTTTCACAGTGTTTTTGTCTTTTACACAAATGCCCTCGGTCCCCCACTGAACTGAGTCACTGCGTTTGCAACTTCTCCTCATTCCTGTGTGCAAACTTGTTATCCTGATCAGGGGCTGGGTGTGAGTTTTCAGACTGAGTCTTCCCTGTAGAATTTCTGCAGCCTGTGCAATCATTTTGGAACACTTTGGAAGGGGAAAGTGGGAAAATCAAAAAAACATCTCAAGTGGCTGTTTAGCAGATGGTTTAATTCTTTGTTCGTGGTCAAGCTTTTTTGTCCTTCAAATCATTGTCTTGTGTTTTCTTTCCACATCACCATCCTCTCATCAGAGCTCCACTGAAAAAAAATGAAGCACATCAGCATACTAAGTGAGCAGTAAATTGCAGCATTAACATGGCAGTTGGAGACTTTCCTGGTCCTTTAGCTCATGTTACAGCCTTTTATGTTGGTTTTTTTCCCCCTTCTTATATCTTTTTTTTTCCATGTGGACTATTAAGCAAATTCATAAAGGGGCTACATTTTGCTACACGTGTTTACTGAATTTGATACTGTGGATCTCACGTCAATTATTGTTCTTAGATGCAGTTATAAGATGAAAAATAAAATCTAAAATTTGGCCTGCATGGTATTTGCTGTGGGGTTTTTTTGTTGGTTTGGGTTTTTGTTTGTTTGTTTGTTTGTTTTTCTTTTAAGGAAGCAGTTCAGAGCAAAGGTCAAAGATAATCAAAAAGATTCACAAGAAATAGGATTTTGTATGTTGTGACTGTGAACATTTTACCTCTCTGGGCTGTGTGGTTCGATAAGATTTTAACAGTTCTCCTCACTTTGCCAACAGATCTACATACGTGGTTAGTCCATCAGGCCTCGATGGTGCTGTTGATACCATCACTTCCAGAGTTAATGGTCTGGGGGGTTGTTTCTCTGCAGGTTTTGTTGCTTGTGCATCAGCTTTAATTTAAAGGCACTATTTTAAGTTATAGCTGTAAGACAAATAGCAACTTGTGGTTCTGGATGGTTTGTTTTTCTATTGCAGTAGATATGAAGTGTTGGCTGCTGTAGGAATTCAGTCAGGATCTTTTGCTGTTTGACTTCTGTGAGAAATAAAGGACCGGTTTTATTATAAGCAGATAAAATGAATAAAATTACTAACATGAAGTTATTTTTATTTTGTTTTACTACTAACCTTTAGGCGTACCGTGAGAGTTGTAAGACATACAGTTCAGCCCTAAAATGTACGGCAGGGACTTACCGTACGGGAATAGGGAAAATACACATTAGCTGGAAACAAAGCTGATATTCTTTCACCACGTGGCCAGCCATGCGCTCACATGGAGGCGGCCGTGTTGCCAGAAACTCCGCCCCTGGCATGTCAGGGGGCACTGAAGAGCCAATGCGAAGAAGAGAAACGCCCCCCCCCCGACGTAAAGGGGGTTGGACCTTATGAATGTTTAAAAGGCGGGGATCTTGAATCGAAAGGTGTGCTCTGGGGAATCTCAGTACCTGAGCACCCAGCACGTGTTGTAATTAAATTTTCCTAATTATATAGTTATTTTCTTTGTTCTGTGGAATTCAACCGACAAGGATATTTCCAACACTTCTACTTCACACTACCTTCAGAAAAGTGAATTTGTACATGTGGATGAAATTTTATTATCTGACAATGATAATAAACAGTTTTAATTATTTGTAAATCAAGAATGCAAAATAGTCCATGACTGCCACAAAGAGAGGCTGTTTGCCTACTGCCACAATTACATGAGGCTGCAGATATAGCTTATACCCAGCAAAACTGGCTCCATTGAAAAACTGACTCATGGAGGCACCTCAGCCTGTGTAGTGGCCTTTATTGATACATGCTAATTCCAAGATCAATAACCTCTGGCTTGGGTTCTTCCTGAACTGAAACTTTGTTCTAGAAGTGGCTGAGGGATATCTTGTCAGTAAAATTTAGGCCTAAGCATTACACCTCCTGCTTATACCACTTAAACAAGTTTCTTTTCTGGGTGATGTTACATAAGAAAAGTGAAGTGATTCAGCTTAAGATGCAGTCTGGGGGAGTTTTCTTCACCCCACCATCCTGGAGTCTAGTATCAGCTGTACCTTTAGCACAGTTATTGTGAAAACTTTCATTTTGCAGTGTTTTGGAGAGGTCAGAATAAAAAGAGAGACTATGAGAAGGTAGGAGAGATAGAATAATAAGGTCATTTACCTAATTTGTACAATTTTTAAAATTTGTTTTAACATGTATAAGAACATCTTGTAATACTTCAGTGAGAGGCACAAACAGTGAATTTTTCTGCTTAATCCTGCCTTTGTTTTGCTAGAAGTGAGAAACCAAACTTTACATGGCCAGTAGCTCTCTGAAGTGAATGCATCCAATGAAGTGGATATGGTTACTGGTTTTGTCCTTTAGGTAGACAAAATAAGAGATCCTGCTGCACAAAAGAAATGTCAGAATACATGGGATATTTTAAACATGTTGGATTCTGAGGATGGATCCAATTTTATTAGACTGATAACATTTGAAGAGTGGTACTGAAATCACTTGACTGTCATTTGATAGTTGCATTTGGCTGCAATTACGTTGACATGCTCTTGCCATGACTTATGCTGATCATCATCATCATGTGCTTCTCAGTATCTATTTTCTATTCTTTCACATTTTATTAGATGCTGAACTTAGAACAATTCTTAGGACTATCCTTTCTGTAATGTTGTTTCGGCTACAGTTACAATGATGTTTCATCTGCAATTGCAGGCTTTGAGCATCATCTCCAAATAATAATATTTATTAAGAACAAGCTTGGTCTTAAAAATCAACACTCTGTGTTAGAAATACCAACTTAAAGATGCTTTACAAATTCTTACTGCATACAGCCTTGAATTTACAGATAGAACTTGTATAAATTTCTGCCTTGCTGAAATATCTGATGTCCTTTGTTTTGACAACCTGTTCATAGGCTACTCTCCTGTAAGCTACAAAGGGGATAAAATGTTTCTCCCTCTATCCAACCGGGGTTTTATATTTTAGTGAGAGAAGATTAATTTTTAATCTGATTCTTTGCTCAGTGGTTTACTGGATCACCCAGTACTACTTTTTCCACATAAATGTAAAGTTATATTTCAGGGACTCAGCAGGGATTTCTTGAGGAATCTTGACCTACATGTGTCTATAGAACCAAAGGGGATGTGTTTGAGTGAGCAGAGAGAACTAACAGATGTCTTTACAAGGCTGTTCTCTGATAGATTTACCAAGATGTGAATATTGGGAAAGTTGGAGGCTGGGGGAGGTGGGATACGCATTTCCCAGAAAGTTTGTGGAGTCTCTGTCTTGGGAGTTTTTCTGACCTGTTTGCACACAGACCTAAGTAATCTAGTCAGAATTCAATGCTTCTTCTGTTTCAAGAAGGATGTTGGATTTAGATCCCATACTAAGGTCCCCTCTGACCTGAAAGATTCTAAGAAAACAGATTTGTACTGATTTGGAAGGTCTAGGGGAAGATGTTGGATTTTTTTTTCCTTACTCCTGAGGTAACTGTGTTTTATTTTGTAACCTTTCTCTACCCATAATGAAAAAATTGAAGCAAAACATCATTTAGGCAAAAGAAGATCTTGTTCCCGTCTCAGATTTCTGTGATTTATAAAAGCCATGTGTATATAGGGATATCTAAATGCAGATTAGGTGCAAAACAACTTTGAAAGAACAAGAGAAGAGAATGAATACATAAATGTGGATTTGATAAATTGCTCTCCTTTCTTCACTTAACGAGACAGATAATTCATGAGCAATATTTTGTTAAAAGAATTATGAAGACTGCAGTCTTGACAGTTTTAATGTTACACCACATATTTGCTGACTTTCAGAGCAAAAAACTAAAGATATTTTGAGTTGCAGAAGCCAGACCCAAGCTAGGGATATATCAGGTTCTTACCATATGTGTGTAAAGAGTGGAATAAATGCATATACTCTTCAGTTCTTGCTGACTGATAATCAATATAAATTTGCCCAATGCTATGTATGAGCTATCAAGATTTCATCCATAAATTCTTAGAAAATGGGAAGAAGTCTCGGGTGTTATGGAGGAGTAAAGAGAATCTGGGTTTCAGGAAGTATGAATTGCCTTCTGCTTATTTTGAGAAGCATGGTAATGTTTCACTTTCACCGGCCTTAGATCAGAGAGCTGTTTCCAAGATCTCCAAACTATTGATTAAAAATGCCTTCCCTTCCCCGTGCCCGCATTACCCTGGGGCTAAATGCATTACTGATTCATAGCTGTCATCACCACTCGCTCCTCTTTCCTCCTGCAATACAGACATTTCCCATGGCTGTGTTATAATGTGTGACCTCTGGGGTTCCCTGCATTTCTGCATTTCATAAGGCTCCCTTCCATTTGTGTCTGTATTTTCTGTGCTCTAAAATCTATATTCACAGCATCTTGAAATCTCCTTTTGCTTCCTTTTAGAGTATTATTATCAGTGTTGCTGTCTAAAGTCTTACCTGAAGCTGTACTTTTATATCTGTTTACTAAGCTCTTGTAATACTTCCTCTCTGAACATTCCCCCCTGATTATTCTTCCCCTCTGAAGGAACACTTTATGCTCACTGCAGAACCAAAGAACTAACCCATACATTTATCAGTTTAAAAAACAAATGCCTGAGGCAGTGCAAAAAGTATTTCATGATGTTGAAAGCCAGCTGCACAAAGGAGTGTGATACAGTTTACTGTGTCATATTTCTGCACCATGGCACAGTGCAAAAGATATTATTGGTTGCTCTGCATCTTATATAATATGCTTAATATACTACAATTACATATGTAATCTTCCATTATGTGTGTATTTTCATGCAAATGAAACAAAACACTTCCAAATTTAAATGTCTGCCACGTTACTTGGCTACTGTTTTGTAGGTCTGTGTGGGTATTGTTTCCCCAGGGATTTGTTGAGTCATTTGAAGTAACTCAGCATAGTTCTTGGCACTGCTGGGGTTCATTCAAGTTTTTGCCATCTCAGATAGGCTGTTTCTGCTAGTCGAAACCAAGCATGTATTGGGTGACTGACTTCATGAAAACTCCTAAAACTCAAGTGCCACATCTCCTGAATTTCAGCAAAGGCTTCAATGCAAGAAACAAAAGGGGTTAGGCTGCCATTTGCCTACAGCATGAAAACCCCCTTCTGACAAACCATTGTGCTTAGTTATATAAAAACATTGTTCCTGCTGCGTCTTTTTATGCCAAATGTTCCCTGTGGTTGGGCACACAGGATCTATCTTCCCACAATTGCATCAGAGCAAATGAGCTATGGCACTGCTTGCCTATTTTTAAATAAGTTCAATGTTGTCCATCTAATGAAATGCTAAAGCATACTCTGCCTGTGGGAAATGCAAGCTTTGCATGGAAGAATAGTTAGGGAGAAGCCTTGTGTGCTTTATGTTCAAAAAAGCAAACTAAAAACCCAAACCCACCAAGTAGGAGTTTTGGATGTTGCAACAAACATCCGCTATTCAATTTAAGTAAATCCTGAGTTGCTAATTTTTAAATAGAATGGATGGCATTGATAATCTTGAATAATTATGTATTAATTGTGAAAAAAATTTTAACCACATTCTCTAATTGTAAGCATGGAAATTCTTGTTCTACAAGAAAGTCGTGGGAGTGTATGGCTGTTCTGTGGACAGTGGATTAATGACTATATGAAGATTGGAAGATCATCACTGTTTAATGTTAAGTCACATGATCCTGATATTTTTGCCTTCTATACTAAAGTTTTGGGTGTACGTGCTTGAGGTGATCTTCTCATTCCTTTGCAGGTTTGGCAACTGCTTTTTCTATTTTTATATTTTTTCATCAATCTTTTAATTTTATTTGAAAGTCTGTGATTATCTGTCATAGAGTATGAGCTCATTTCTCTCACCGACGACAGAACCTACACTGATGAAAGAACTACATTTTGGCTGTAAGTGATGCAGCTGACTGATGTGCTTGGGGTCAGTTTGTAACAGCATCATAGAGAGGGCTTTCAGGGCAATTCACAGGAGGTGATGCAATCATCATAGTTATGTGCCAGTTATATTTGTGCTAGTTATATGCCTTGTTTTAGGGTACTGTCTCAACTGCTGGTCATTTATCTCTGTAGAGAAAAAAGATGTCGAACTGATACTGGGTCAGCAACTGTTGATAATTTTTTTGATAGAAAAAAGCAATAAACAAAATAAAGTTTAGTTAAAAAATATTTTGATCTAGCAGGTGCCCTTTTTAGAGCTTCACGGATAGACATCACAAGAGCAGTAACAGATTCTCACATTTATAAATATTTAAGCTTAATACATGTTTTGTTTTTTTTTTAAAGGTGAATAATTTGAAGTATATACAAAATAAATGACTGCAAGTCTCCCAGAAAGTCTGGTCTGACATAGGAACACAAAGTGTTTCTCCCATGTACCTATTGTGAGAAAAAATGTTGTAGAATAGCAGTTTTCCAGAATTACAAACAAGGAGGAATGAGTGACATGGGAAAGCAAGTGTAGAAAACCCGGTGTTTTTGTGGGCTAGCATAGGGGAAATCATTTCATGACAAGGAATTGTTATTAAGAGACTAAGAAATTCAGTATTAAGCCCCAATAAGTAACCAGCATTAAAGTTTTGAGATCAATTGTTTAAAGTGTCCTTGCCTCTGGCAGGGGAGGTGGAACTAGATGATCTTTAAGGTCCCTTCCAAGCCAAACCATTCTATGGTAATTATCTCAAATAATCTGGCTATGAGTGGGTTGAAGTTGAATGGAGACAAGAAGGGGCTGCATGCCAGAGAACGTGTCCTAAAATTTGGTCATGGCAAGAATGTGACAAACAGAGAGAAACAATGCCTTAGAACAATTAAGTCACCAGTAGCAGCCTGCTCTCATTGATCATTTGATGACTAGAGAAAATTTTCCAGACAGCTTCAGATGGCTGCATTCATATTGTTATATTGAGAGTAATTAAAGCTGTGGTGTGACAGCTATACAATCTAAGATGGGAGGTCTGTTATATCTTCTGCATATAACAGCCGATATTTAAAATGGTTACACTTGTTTTCCTGTCTGTCTCACTTGTATTCATTATTTAGGCAGCTGTATGAAGGAGTTCATGGGAAGTCTTTGGCCTGTGAAAATTAGACATGCATTTGAAAAAGCAGACACTTGATGTGCAGTTGCTTTTCTATGTAACCCACTGCTCTGTTACTGGTGCTACAGCTACATAGGAAGCTTCACTGACAAAGCTTTGTGTAATCGGGTGTGAAGCACATGCCAGGATGAACGGCTGAAGTGCAACAGGTCAGGCCTGAGATGATGATTGCACTTCTCATCTCATTAGCACCTTTAATCCAAGAGGCACGGAGCATTTTAAACCTAAATTAATTTTTGTCATGGCTATGTGAGCTGCTGTGAGCGTGGTACTGCATTTTGTAGGGAAGAAACCAAAGGAGAAAAAGGTTAACAAAGGAAACCAGCAAAGTGCTGACCAAGCCAGAAACAAGTGTTTTCACTCCTCCTGCTCTTTAAGAACTAGCCCAGGGGCTTCCAGCATGTGTTTGGAGGCCACAGAAGATATGGTGTTCGTGCTCTGTTTGAAAATAGACTGTGACAAAACATATTCCTCTTTATTTCACTTGTTAGGACCCAAATTTTCTGTCAGAAAATATTTAGGTGTCGGCAAACTGAGACATTGAATAACAGTGAAGTAAGCTATCTCCAAAGATGTTCTGGCTAAGCAAGTGTGGGTG
Source organism: Platyrinchus mystaceus (assembly GCA_035041135.1). NCBI lineage: Eukaryota > Metazoa > Chordata > Aves > Passeriformes > Tyrannidae > Platyrinchus > Platyrinchus mystaceus. Next base: position 7,418,061 of record JAWWLV010000021.1, read on the forward strand.
AAAGAGGGTAGAGATTTCTAAAGACAAAGGGTGAAACTACCAGGAGAACCAGGGGATGAGGCACAGAACAAATCTGAGAGGGTGTGTGAATACAGAGAACAGTGGAGCACTCACTGGAAGAGATGTTTTCTCTAGCAAAAGGTATGAATTTATAATTAGAACACCCGTGGAGACTCTAATCCTCAACTACAATCTTATTTATTAACATCTGCAAGTGCACTTCTCTTGAGTCCTCTCTACCAAACCTCCAGTCATTGGTAATTCTTGGATTTGGGAAAATCAGACTTCACAAAATCAAGAAGTAAATAAATGAAAATAATTAAATTCAGGGGAAATTGCTGGTTCGGGAAGTTCAGATACATGATTTTGTTTTTTCTCCTAGAAGATTTCCCTTGGTTGTAGGAAGGAGAGGGAAGAAAGAAGCAAGTACGGACACTTTGGTTGCTTCCTTTGCTCTAAGACCTAATTGAAAGTGTTCTCTGAGTGCTTTGAGAAGAAAACGTTACATTTGAATGGATCAAGTACATTGGTAAAAGGACAAAGGACAGTTTGGGGTGCTGGACAGAATATCAATAGGCTTCTCTGTTAAATTTAAATAAATAAATAAATAAATAAATAAATAAATAAAGTAATTACTGACCTGCTAATTGGTTTTGAAATTTACCTATCTGAAGGTGAAAATGCAGCTCTATTATTGGCAAAGTGCAAACGAACAGAATAGGGAAGTAGCTCTTTTCCCTTCTGTGAACAGCTGCTCTACTCCTCTGTAATCAAAAGCTAACACCAGCTTGAGTTTTTTTCCTAGCTGTGGGGTATTCTTAATGGATTTTTTCATGATAAATTGTAGATGTGATTTCTTATGCCAGAATAAAGGATGTGCATTCCTGTTAAGTTAGTCTGTTAGCCTGTGTTTCTTCTCCTCTTGCTCTTTCAAGGGATATAGAATATAAATCTATTTTTTCAGTCCCATGATAATGAATCAAACATGCCCCATTCCAGCCTAAAGCAAACTGCTAAGAAATAAGTGTGTGTGGGAGAGAGTTGCTAATTGAAAGAGCAAACACTTTGTAGGTAACCTTTTTTTGAACTGAAATCTTTTATCTCATTTATTTTGCTTCTGCAAAAGCTGTTTTCCCATGAAGACAATCACTAAAATATAGAACATTCAATATTAACAGACTTCCTGTTATTAAGACTCTAGGGGAATTTTGTCCTGGGCCAGACTAGAATTAAGGCTAGACTGGTGATCAGCCTATTCTAGTTTAACTGCAGCCCTAACCATGATGAATTATGTTAATCAAAGGGGAGGTGTGTGTGGCATTTGAAGGCAGATGGTGGTTGCTCTGCCTGACCTAACCCGATGCAAACTGGAACTCTGCAGCCACGCTTAATGCTGGTCCTGAGTTTTACAGTAAGCCTTGCTGAGCTGGGGCTTAGGATTTGGCTAAACTGGAAACACCATTTCTAGCGAGTGCAGCACCTGGGTGAAAGTGCTGCATTATGTTCTCTTACTCTGATCTGCTCTCACTGCACTGTAGACTCGAGTATCCTTAGAGTGGGGTCCTTCTGCTGGTTCCCAACTAATTAATTTACTTCTGAATTTGTGAACAATTACCAGTTTTGTTCTCAGCGTGTGCATGTTGGACCTATTGACGGTTGGTTGGGTTTTGATCCTCTCCTACTCATGTGCCTTGCATCTGAAACAGTTCACTATTACAAAGGCAATACATGTTTTTAATTGCCATATAAAATTTTCTTGTTTGCTTTCCATTCTGATTCATATGTGATTGACTTGACTTTCATGGAGCTCTTGTTGGCTGAGCATGAACAGAAACATATGCATTGGGTGAAGGGTTTTCTTGTTTGTTTATTGTTGGGGTTCTTTTTTAATTGTAATTTGTTCTTTGCACTTAAAATTATAGCGACTGGAAAACCGGCAGAATGTTGTCCTGTAATTTCAGTGGCTCATTTAAATAGGTTTTATTTGTGGTTGGTTCTTAAAATAGCACATGTCATTTTGAAAAGTCTCATCCCCAAAATTTATCTGCAGTCTAAATTGAGGGAAATGATGTACTCTCTAAGGTAAAATCAAATGCAGTAGGTGTTCCATACATTTCTATTGTTGGCTACATTGAAAATATTGCTGGTGGCTGATAAAACATTTACTAGTTTTTAATTTTAATTTTTTTTCTTTTGAAATGTACAGTTTTCTTTCAGACTAATATTCTTTAATACAAAGGAATTAATGTACACACGGAGCTTTTATTTGACCTTGGCTACTCTTACAGGAAAATCACTGCTTTTGAGACTTCAGCATTTTGTGTGTTCATCTGTTATTCAGTAGCACTGTTGAGCTTGAGAACAGCTGCAAAAGGGCTTCACCAGGTAGTAGGATTTCATTAGGTATTGAAATTTCACTTAGTATCTTATTGGTTCACTTGTCTTTCTTAGCATCTTATTTATCTTGTTCTCTTACTTAGCATCTCTGCTATCACACAGAATATTTGAATATTTCAAGTATTGCACTTGAAAAAATGTTAGGTGTGTCCTGCCATGTCATATTAAATCAAGCATTCCTGTTTGGTTTACTTAATCACAGAATGTATCATAGGAAGGGACCCTTAAAGATCATCTAGTTCCAGTCCCCCTGCTGTGGGCAAGGACACGTTCAGTCCCACCATGAAGGAAAGAAAAATACCAAAGCTTCTAATAAAATTAATTGTTAAGGATATATAAAATGAAATCAATATAGATGTGAAACAGTGCTTATTGCATGAGCTCCTGAATTGGCAATTTTTTCCTGATGCATCCTCTTCCTTCACTTCCATGAAGTTCAAGGGTGGAACTTTTAAGGTAAGGAATCTGAAGAGATAATAAAGATCTTAAAGATTAACGTTTAATTCATTGAATTCTGGTTTGAAATATGCCCGTTAGTCAAACTCAAATGTTTTACAATAAAACTCTCCTCTTCAAAAGATGCATGAATATACTTTGAATTTTCAGAAATTTAAGTTGTTAAGGCATAGGAGGGATTAAATTATCCTGAATTTACATTGCTTAGAATATAGAAAATGTTTCCTGTTCTACTGTAAAAGAATCATGTGGATTTTTTTTTAATTTTGCCTGCCTGTATCAAGACATATGCCTAACATTTTTTTATTTATCTGCTACCAGAAATGTGTGTATTATATGTTTAAGCCAAAATATAATTTTTGTTGTGGTTGGTAGTAGTTCTAATACACGGGACTGCCACACAGGAGGTGTGGATATTGTGAGGGGGGTAGATAAACTGAGACAAGATGAAGGAAATAAAAATACTAAACATGAGGAATGGGCAGAGAGTAAAGAGAATAACAGTAGATGCTTAAAAACAGCAGGAGATGCAAAGAAGGGAAAGAAAAAAAAAACGAAGAGCACTAGAGGCAAAAATACGAGCGATGAAACAAATTTTGAGTTCAGGTCTTTTAACCACTGAGTTGATGTTTGATGTCAAAACATTTTAATATAAGAGCAAGAAAACTTATGCTTTAAAATACAAGAGTGATCTAAAATTATTTCTCTTGGTTGCTTCTTCTTGCTTGCATCTAACTTTTAATGGCTTTATGGGAATTATGTGCACACACATCAAGGGAAAATCTGGACCTGTTATGTTTTTTCTCATTTCTCCAGTGTGTTTCAGGAACATTGGCAATGAGTGGCTCTGTTGTGGGAATATGCTTGTATTTATACCTGTTGGATTTGTGTTCCCAAAAGACCAAAGAAAGCTGTTCAAGTAGTGTATGAAGTATGTAAATGACAGCCTGATGTAAATTAAGGCCAAAAATATTTATAATGTATTCTTGTAGACTATTTCTGCCAGGTAATTGCTTTTATGAGTCTAATTCGGGACCTGCATTGAAGAAAGAGCTAAGCCACTTTTTTTGTTCTACAAATTCTGGATTGTGGTACTACATAACATTTCAGCTGCTGAATGATGCAGATTTTGAGTGATGGATAGTGATTTCAGTTGGCCATTGCAGGTATCAGAAATTTCTATAGCTGCAGGTTAGTCCAGCTGCACTGGTAGGGGGATCAGTAGTTGTACCATTGTACTGAGTATGAATCTCCTTGTGCTGGGCTGGGACAGTCTGCATGAATAATCCTGGAAAACCATGCTTTATTCCTTTATTGTGATGCTTTGCCTGTTGTGATTTTAAGCCCAGCAGGAAACACATAAAAAACATGCTCAATTAAGTGTTTTGGATATTTTTTTCAGTGATACTATATTTTTAAGCCATTAAAAACAAGTAGAAATACAAATATTCAGATATGTATTTATCTCAGAGCATGCTTCTGCCTGATACTTTGGACATATCACATAGCAGCTCTCTCTCTACTTGTTCCTGAAATGGAACAGGTGCCCAGGGAAGTGGTTGAATCACCACTCCTGGAAATGTTCGAAAGGTCTGTGGATGTGGCACTTGGGAACATGGTTCAGTGGTGAATATGGTGGTGCTGGGTTAACCGTTGGACTCAATGAGCTTGGAGGTCTTTTCCAACCTTAATGATTCTGTGATGGGGGAGCCCTGGTGGTCTAGTGGTTAAGGTGCAGCGCTCTCACCGCTGCAACCCAGGTTCGATTCCCGGTCCGGGTTCAGGGACACTCCCCCGGGTAGATGGTGCTCGTCAGCCCCTAAGGCCATCCATCTAAGAGAAGGTCACTCTAAACAAACCTACGTCCTGAGGACCTCACTGCCATTGTCCAAGTTTGCTTGGCCCCGGCAGCTGAACCTTAGGATTAAAAAAATTCCTTTCCCAAATCTTCTTTCGCGAAGACTGGCCATGATTCTGTGATTCTGTGTTTCCTATTTACCTGTTTTGGAAGAATATAGAAAGGATTGTGATGTCTCATTGCTTTGTGATGGCTGATTTAAAAAAGAAGCAATATGCAGTTTGAGTTACCACAAACCAGATTCTGCTGTACATCCTGCCACTAAGCAGAGCTTTACCTCCCAAATAGTCACATACACAGACTTCTAATGCAGCATGGCCTGGCATACACAGAGGTTCAGGAACAAATTGTAAAGCTCAAGATCTAGTTTGCCTATTCCTAATATTAAAGCAGCTGTTTTTTAAATGGAATTCTCCAATAGTATTTTAATGTGATGTTTTCAATGTTATGTAGAATTTTAAAAAGGGACTGCTTAATTATCTCTAATAGTGTAATGAGTTATGTGTTAGGTAAACAATTTTTCTTTAGTTCTGTCTGACTGGTGAGGAAAGTCTGTGGGGATTTGAATTTTCTTTGTGCAATTAAGAGAAGTATCCAAGCAATTCTGTTGGCAATAGTGATGTGGGACACGTCACTTTAAACTAATCTCAGGCTGTTACTTGTTGGATCTTTCCAATAGAGAATGGGAGATAAGTGAAACAACTCCTTTTAAATTGCTTGCCTTTTTACATTTTCAAAACGATGCTCTTACTACTGCCTCCAGCTAGTCAGCTTCCTGAGATGCGCACGGACTTTCTGGAGGTCAAAACAGTTTAAAAGGAAGAAATCATTTTAACAAGAAGCTCTGAGTGTGTAATTTAACTTGAATTAAAAACATCTTTCTGGAGTACAGAAGAATTGGCCCTTCCTGTCTGAAATGAACAGCATTGGGGCTGATGAAATATTTTGGGATATCCCATTGCAGCATCATTTCATTTGGAATACTCTGTGTTTCACTAACATAACAGTGATCATAACAAATTCATGCAGTAATCATGTGCAGGGCATAGAGATTCTGATGTCCCCACCCCCTCCTCGGCTCCCCACCCCAAACACAGGTAATATTTGTAGAGGTATTGCTGCTTAAGCAAAGCTCAGCTGCTGACAATCTGTGGATTATCTATGGATAATAAACATGAGATCATGTTCTATTTGTGTGCTTGTCTTCTCTGCAAGAAAGAAGTGTAAAACACCTTTCTTCCTCTTTACCTGACCTTTTCTTTTGCCAGTGGAGCACAAGAAAACGACCTTTTTTATGCTTCATGGACTGTAACAGACACAATGTGACTGAAGGACTAATACTACGTTTAATAGATACAAAATGAATGCCTAATGCTCTAAAAGATTCCTAGTTCTTATAATCTTCACAATTTTGACTGACCAGAAGAGCAGAGAGTAAAAAAATTCTGAAATTGTAGGATTTATGTGTCTTAGACGTACAAATATTAATTTGCTAGATTATTATTTAGGAAGGCTTTATATTAATTTGCAAGATTTAACTTGATAACCTGAGCCACCTAGATTTGGCTAAAATGACTTCCCTCACGTCTATGAATGATGTCATTGTTTAAAAAGAAAAAAAAAGTCTTCTCCTGTGTCTCTGCTACCTGCTCTCTGCCATGCCTTTTTTTTTTTGTGTGTGCTCATTATAGACTTGAAGGCAAATGTTGGAAAATGTGAGTAGGTGAGGTGAAAATCTTGAGTTACAAGATGTCATCAGCAGTTGCAGATCACTTCCAGTGACATTTCTAGGCTGTTTTATTCATTAATGAACCTTTGAACCTGCAATTAGTTACTGAATCAGCTCATTGTTGCTTCATTTTCTTCATTATGTTCTTGCACTCAAAAGCAACAAACACGACAAAAATCCTTAAATTGATGTCAGAACTTATTTTTTTAAAAAAACCTCATAAAACTCAGGTGATAGCACGTGGTAACTGGGAAATACAGACCATTTGAATTGTGGACACTGGTGAAGTCAGTAAAATCATAGAATCATAGAATTAACTGGGTTGGAAGAGATGCAGGGGGTTGTTGTGGCCAAAGTGCAGGACCCAAAACTTGGCCTTGTTGAACTTCATCCCGTTGGAATCAGCCCAGTTCTCCAGCCTATCCAGGTCCCTCTGCAGGGCCCTCCTGCCTTCCAG
>JAWWLV010000021.1:7433822-7445045 GCA_035041135.1 Platyrinchus mystaceus
AGTGACCTTCTCTTAGATGGATGGCCTTAGGGGCTGACGAGCTCCATCTGCCTGGGGGAGTGTCCCTGAACCCGGTGTGGAAATCGAACCAGGGTTGCAGCGGTGAGAGCACCGCATCTTAACCACTAGACCACCAGGGGTCCCCTTAGCCTTATCAATTAACTTTTAAAATACTTTGCACCCTCAGAAACCTACAAGAAGGTAGTTCCTATATTCCTGAGCAGAGTGACAATTTTGTCTAGGTTTGGTATAGTAGTAGAGAGTTAGGACAGCCTTATGGCTTGCAATTTTAACACATACCAAATTTAGGTGTCCAGCTTAGGACACCTTTAAAAACCTGTTTGAGAGAGTAGTTATCAGTACTTGAATTGGTTCCCTTCAGGTGATTTCAGGTCACTTGTCAGTTGAAAATTTTGGCTGCACTTGCTATTTCTGTATCTACTTTCTCCTTGAAGGTTTTAGCATAGAAAAATATTACTAATACTTTTTTTGTATTTAGAATCTCCTGTCATGTTTCAGTACTCATAATGCATTAATAACAAAATAATGCAAGATCCTTAGCCTTGCAGAATCTCTCTTACATTACTCTATGTCCTTTCATTAGAGATGTTTTGGGAATATTGAAGTATGACAAAACACACAAGAAAAACACTGAAAATACTTTAATAGGTATTGTCAGAAGGGGAGAGAAGCTTAAAGAACAGCAGCACACCCAATCAAGCATACACTCTGCAAAACTGAACACCTGTGTGCTCTGTAGTGATGGTTGAATGTTAGAAAGTATCTTAGAATTTTCTAAATTCTTGCATTGCTGGGTGCTTCCATCACATGCTTCAGCAGTGAATTTCCAGCCACTTCAGTTTGCCATCCCTTCTGACCTGGCCTATATCTGGGTCTTTGTTGGTACCTGTAGGATTCCAGGGGAACAGGCAGTACTGGTCGACAGGTACCCCTGTAATCACACCCTGCACAGATGAAGAGACCTGACCACATTCAGAAAAAATGCTTTAACCAGAGCCTGTTACACAAAGAACAGGGAATAATTGACAGCTTCCCATGCTGAACGTGCTTGCTAGTTAAGATCCTTGGTTCTACAGTTCTCAGCATCTGATATGCCTTTACAAAAGAATCTGGACAACTGAAGATTAAGGATAAAAATCAAAAGCATACACTGTCAATTTCTGTAGTTCGAACAAAAAGTATAATTCAAAACACTTCAAATATCTTGAAGGAATAGTACATCAACTCACTTAAACAGGATAAAAAGCGCCCCCAAATAATAGCTTGATAGCAGCTGCAATTAGCAGAAAAGGAAAAACAAGAGCTATTTTGGCTAGAACAAAGAAGACTTCAAACTGCTGCAAAAAACCATCAGCATGAAATGGAAGGGTCACATCCAATTCATCCGTATTATTAGAAAAAAAGGGTCATTAGAGTGCCAGTGGAAGTTGTATCAGAGAAACTCACTGAACTCTTTAATATCTGTGGATAATGGGAAAGACAGAATCATGTGGTAGTCTTTTACTGTAGTTAGAATTTATGTAGAAATGAATACAAAAGCCTTAATCCTGGCTAAGATTAAAATTACAGGAGAAGCAAGAAATTTTATTATAGCTTTTACACCATCAGGATTTATAATGCACCTTTTCTAAGTAATGTTATTGAAAGTAAAATAAATGTCAAGTCTTAAAGTCTTCCTGTTGTTTTCATAAGGAAAGCAAAAAAAAAAGGCATGAGAGTCAGGATATCAAGGAATTGATGATTTCATAGCAAAACCTACTGTCTCCACTTAGCTCTGTGACTTGTACATGAATAATAGCAACTTAAAGTAGATTAGAGGGGCTGTTATGGACTTAGGTTACACAGAATGATAGCTTTACTGAGAGACCTTGTCAGAGGGTTTTAGACATTTTATGAAGATGAACTGAGTAAGAGGTTTTTATAGGTGGTACTTTTTGTATTATAATAGAAATCCTGATGTAAAAAGCTGAGATTCATGTAATCTGCTTTAGGTACCTACCATGTAGATGTCTGCACCCAAGCCTGTTATCTGTCTTTACAATCAGTGGAAATAAAGAGACACTTCTAAAGGACTGTTCATATTTCAGGCATTTTATCTCAGGACAGGATAAATCTCACTTAGGTTGCTGGTTTTCTCCTTCAATTGTTAAGGAAGTCTAGATAAATATTAAACAGGTATTGTCTACTAACTAGAAAAAACAATGTAGCTGCTTTACCTCCTAAGACAAATTGCCAGGTAACATAGAAGGAAACTTTAATGAAAAATAAACCCTTTAATGATGCTTAGTATGATCATGGTGACTATATTGATTCCATAGACTAACAGATAAAAGTTCTTTCCAGCACAACAGTTTTTGTTATCCAAAATGTTGTAGTTTTCCTTTAAAAGATACAGAAATGGAACATAATCTCAACCTTCACTGATACAACGATAGACAGGATTGGACAGTGAAAGGGCAACTGAAGTAGATGGCACACTTTTTACATTCCTTTTTTTTTATTTATTTTTTTTTAAATTGGAAAATGGGTCTGAAGAAGACTGGTATATAAAGCAGTTTTAGGACATCTTGTGTAGTAAATCCTTCTTTATACAGAAAAAGGCATGGATCTATAGGTTTTATACAAGTCTCTCTCATATCACACAGATACCATATTTTTATTGCATTTAGTTATGAAACATTTGTATTAACTTTTGACAGTGTTTAGTTTCACCATATAAAACCTGCATTTAACACTCTCTTCTTCTAATGCCTCACCTTCCATTTGATATAACTGTCAATTTTTTTTTCCAGCCGTTTGGTTTATGTTTCTGGAGAGTTTGGAAATTTCTTGCATTTCCTCTACTACACAAAATGAAGTTTTTTTCACAGGCAGTAAAAAATTAAGTCACAGAGCATAACCCTCTTGGTTTTTAGAGGTATGTCTCAGCTCCATGTTATTGGAACAAGACTCAGATAGTTGTGATGTATTTCTTGTTCTCTTCCTCTAGAAATAATGTATTTAGCTTCCTGTGCCCCCTATGCATTTGTCAAGTTATATAGAATTGTAGAATGGTTTAGGGTTGGAAGGGACATTTAAAGCTCATCTAGCCCAACCCCCCTGCAAAGAGCAGGGACATCTTCACTAGATCATTTTGCTCAGAATCCTGTCCAACCTGACCTTAAGTGTTTCAAGGGATGAAGGATCTGCCACCTCTCTGGTCAAACTTTTCCAGTGTTTTATGACCCTCATCATGAAAATCTTCCTCATATTTAGTCTGAATCTAGCCTCTTTAAGTTGAAAACCATTCCCCTTGTCCTGGCTCCAGGACAAGAGAGCTAATGCCATTTAGCAATGCTAACATATCTGTCCCCATCTTTTTTACAGACCCCTTTCAAGTCCTGAAAGACCACGATTAGGTCTCCCTGGGGTCTTCTCTTCTCTGGGCTGAACAGCCCCAGTTTTCCCAGTCTTTCCTCACAGGAGAGGTGTTTCATCCCTCTGATCAATTTTTTGGGCCTCTTTTGGACCTGTTCCAACACGTCCATGATTTACGTGCCGAGGACGCCAGAGCTGGATGCAGGACTGCAGGTGGGGTCTTATGAGGGCAGAGTAGAGGGGGAGAAGTCTAAAATCCTAGTGAGATCCAAGTGTTATCTGCTTTAACCTCACTATGGATATACATAGTTCCTTTTTTAATTTTTTTTTTTCAATTATTTTCTCTACTAAAATATTTCTTTTTGAGGAGGAAAACAAAAAAGCAATCTGCATTTTTAGTTTGTAAAATTTCCCAAAGTTTATTAAGTTGTTTGGGTTTTATTTTAAATACATTTTATGTAGTGCATTTGTTGCAGTTCACTAAAGTTGAAGCAGTGATATTTAGCTGAAACAAAGAATGACTCAGTGTGATACTGTGCACCTTAGTTTTGAATGAAAGAACTCTTGTTTTTTCTCTTCTCAAGCAAGTTGATTTACAGGAGCTGCAATTTAAAATTCTTTGTAGAACTAGATGAGCTCATTTTTGTGCTAATGTCAACCAATATTAAGCATATTTTAGCACAATAACCACCGAAAAGAACCTTTGTGTTATTTATTCCATGGGAATGTTTTGTCAAATATTCATATGTAGAGTCCTTGCTCTTGCTAAATGCTGCTTTATGGCAAGTACTCCTTTCAGTTATTGACTAACAAATTGTAATAAATTATATGTACCCACTGAGAATGATGAGTAGGTCTGCATACAAAAATATATTGATTTTTCCCTTCTCATCCTTGACAAAACAAACATCAATAGAAAGAAATGCAAACCACAAGTTTTGTTCCACAGAAAAATAGTTATAAATCTATTTCCTCCTCCGCCTTCCCCTTTTCTTTTTTTTCTGAATTGAATCAGGAGAGCAAAATTTTATAGATTCAAAAGTGACTTGTCATCTGTGAAATGAACCCTCAAGTTATAAAGAAAATTGCTGTGGGATGATGTAATAGAGTTCTGTAAAGATGAGAGTGAAATGAAGAGGATGGGGAGGAATTAGGTGGTCAGTGTCTAATATGATGACTGGGATGCCCAAGATAAAGCAAACTTAGCCAAAGGTTCTTCATACCACAGGCAGTAAATCTTTGGAATTTACTGTCAATGCTTTGTGTGCTTTCAAAGGCAGACTGGACGAGTTCAGGAGGAACAAATCTATTTATAATTACTAAATAATCAGAATCTAGAATTAGTTCTGGAATTGCATAGCATAGCCTTTAAATAGTTAAACTCAATCCCACAACCTGTGCCATGAAAGGAATGTTAAAATAATATTGGTCTCGTATAAAGCCTTGCAGGGTTTTTTGGCCATGGGAGAAGTGAAGCTGATGAAGCAGAAATATGCTGCTGCCTGGTCATTGAAGCTGTAGGCATTTCAGAATCCAGGACTGTGTGGGGAGCAAAGGAGAAATCAGGTCAAGCCAGTATACAAGTTCAAAGAAAGCAGCTGCCACTGAAGACAGGCATGTTGTGCTTTTGCTTAAGTTGTTCTGGAATGATCAATGGGCAGAACACACACTGGTGATGTAACTTGTAAATATTTGCTGTCATTTAGAGTCCTTATTTTACCTTGCTGATCCAAGACAGTTAGCTTGCCAAAAATGTGTTTTTTTTTTTTTTTTTTTTTTTTTTTTTTTTTTTTTTTTTTTTTATTTAATGATTTACCTCTCAAAACTGTTGGGCATTTGGACATTTATACATCAGCTAATTGGTTTTTATGGTCACTGCTTTTATTTCCTGAAAAGCACTTAGTTTTTACAAACAAGCAACGTGTTTCCAGCCCTTAAGGCCATGAAAAATGCTCAAAATCAAAAGAAACAAATGTGAAGCCATGCAGGTTGGTCTTTTCTTGAGATAAGACTGAGAGAACTCCTAAGCTCTGTTCATTTTAATAGTTACTAAATGGAAGTTAAAAATCACTTTTTAATGTCAACATTATCTTGTTACTGATCTTCACAGTGGATTTGTCACAAAAATCTCTCTTCCCTTGAAAATGTAAGCACTTTGCATTTACCTATTAGTCCCTCTTTGCTACCCCCAATATACCTACAGCAATCTTCAGAGATATTGCTTGTTTTCTGTTTTATTTTTAAAAGGAAAGTGGTGTCCCTCAGATAATTATTTGCACATATTGTTTGAAGAATTGTTACTATTTTGTTAAAATACATATACACATTTTATACCACAGTATTCATGAGTGAAAGAAAAAACTATTTACCTCCTGTAGCTGATGCATTACCAACAGTATTGGTTTTGTTTTCCTGTTTTTATTTAAGGGCATCTTTTATGTGTTGTTGCAAAATAAGCTTTCCAACTTGTGCATTATCTGCTGGTAGGGGATCATCCAACAAATAAATATCTCTGTTGGCATAAACAACATGAATAAAGATGATTATTTTTTTTTGGTCATCGGAAAGGTGATCTTTCATCTATCCAAGAGGAAAAGAGAACTACATAAATTAGAGGACAGACACTTAGAAAAAACACTGTATCATAGAAGATGGCTCTGCATTTATAATTGCAATTGATCCATGATTATAAGGCTGTGTCCATAATTAGATGAGGATTTACTTACTGAATATAGTTTTAGTATTCCATGGAGCAAAACCATCAAATCACACAAATTTTGTGAGGCTTATTTCTGTGCCTTTGTCTTTTTTGTTGTTGGTGCTGCAGTTGCTAGTTTTCACATTTTCATGAAAAACCATTGTCACTTATATCATGATTTTTGCTAATTTTGCTATTACTATAGTTACAAGAAAGAATTCCCTCAGAGATAGGCATAACCTGATTGTCATGTTCCTGAAACTTAAGTAAATTTACAGCAAATTCAGACTTTAATTTCATGTCTTTTGTTACTTCAGCTATTGTGTCTGTAGTTCAAGATTCACTGAAATTAAAATTTTTAACAGAAAAAGATGTCTCAGCACAGTGAATTTTGTAAAAAAAAAAAAGAGTATAGCTGTCTAAAGCTGCTAAAGGACTGTGTTAACAGGAGGGAAAAAAGAAATGGTAGTATGCAATCTTGTGTACATTAGTAACTTGCTTTTAAAATTACTGCAAAGCATTCTACAAAATGGCTCTTGCTCAGGCAAAGTGCTGCATATTTACTAAAATTCTGCATATTGTTCTTGATCTAATTCAGCCGAATCACATGAGCTTTCCTTTAATTTTCAAAATGGATCAATCAGTACTTTTCAGAGATAATCAATGGGTGGTAAAAAGGTCAGACAGAAAAATTGGTAGAAAGGTTCTTTATGATTTCGGCTACTCCCCCAAATAAATTATGGCTGCAGTACAGCATCTGATCTTAAATCTTTCTGAAGACTTTAATCCTGTCTGTCCCAAATCTGAAATAAAATTGCAGTTATCAACTGCTTAGTCACAATATACACCTGAAGGAATTAGTATATGAGCTACAGTGGGGAGTCAAGAGGGATACAAATTTATAAAAATTCTGTTTAAATGTACTTTTCTAACAGCTACTTCTCTAGCCAAGGAACTGAAAAAGACCTTTCTCAGAACAGGTCAGGTCAGTGAATAACTGATCTATCATAAGCTGGTATAGAGTTATCTCCTCTTCTTCAATTTGGAAGTGGTTCATTCTTATTCCAAGTTTTTTGAAAGAAAAGGATGAAATCTTAAGGGAAACAAAGTGTAACAGTGTAACAGTGTGCTCTGATTGCATCACTTTTGGTACTGATCACATTAGCATTTGCTCTGATTATTAGGAACAACTATATGATTTGAAATGCATGCCTCTGGAGTAACTGGATTCATTTAATCAGTCTTAGTATAATTTTTCATTTGAATTTTGAATCCCTTAATGCAGATCAGGGATTAGTCACTTCTAAAAATAATTATGTCTAATTTCAAAACATTTGAGAATGTTTGCTCTTAAATGCATGATCAGGAAAAAAAAAAAGAAGATGAAATTCTGTAGTTAATTCACCATTTGGAAATAACTGACTTAAACATTCAGTAACAGATGCTGAGAAGCTGTAATATGGTGCAGCTTCATTCACTTCAGTTTACCCCTGCTGAGACACTGGCCCTTGTTAATGGACTATAAATGACTCTCAGACAGTCTCCACACTGAAATGGCATCATAATCCTGAGCCTGCTAACAAGAGTTTCCTCTTATAAAGATGCTCAGTAAACCTCTCTGTATTTCTCTGTTTTACCATCTTGATTTCTTAGTCTGGTAGGATGTGATGTAACTTGATTGCCAAGAGTGTATCAAAAGTATTAAAAGATGGTAGAACTCAGAGCTCTTTAGAAGCACTATTACCTCCAAAAGGTGTAGATACTGCATAGATTATCTGAGGTTATTGGAGGCATTAATAAATTTGCTATAATAAGGTTGTTCCTTGATATGGTTTGGAGCTGGCTCTCTGCCAAGTCTCCAAACCCCACCACAAGAAGTTCCCCCCCACTCCAAATAAAGGGAGAAGAGGGGAAGGAAAAAAAAAACTAAGAGAACTGAAACGAGAGACAGCTAAAGCAATATATATAAATATATTTACACTTATATATAATTATATACAATTGAAATATATACACAATTCCACAAGGAAAAGGGAAAAAAAAAGAAACAAAAAGGAACAAAAACCAAAATGAAATATATATATTCCAATCAATAGCCCAAGATCTAGCAAAGAATAGCAAAGAATATCTTACTACTCTCCTTGGGACAACGGAGTCACGCTGGAGCGACTGCCGGCAGCCTCCGCCTCCCAAGGTCAACAAGGCCTTACCAGGCCTCGCTCTCCACCCCGGCAGACTCAACAGCAGGGAAACCCGAACCTCCAAAGCCGCCAGAAGGAAAGAGGGCAAAAGCCTCTCCTTCTATCTTTTTATACCCCTGTTTACGTAAAAATAGTAGGGAATATTGGGTAAATCTGGGCCCCTCCTTGGCTACAAACTGGTCACCAAGGAAGGCCCAGACCAAATTACCACACTCCTACAATGCAGCTTTGGGTTCTCTTCACTTAAAAAAATATAGAAACTTTAAAATCTAGTCTTTCTCTTTTATTCTTTGTCCTTTTTTCTTAAATGGCAGTATAATTGCTTGCATTTTAGTATGAAGTAATACTTACTTCAGTTGTGTCTCCGTGAGGAAGAATTTCCATTCCTAACTCCAGGCTGCATATCAACTGCATAATTGCATCTGAAAGTAAGAGTTCAGCATTTCTTATTTTTCATCATCTCAATAAAATCTCATGCATTTTTATTAATTATGGCATCTGTGCTCTGAAACAGTGCTTTGAACCATACAGATATATGACTAAAATCCAGTTCTTCATCTAGCTCTCATGTTTTCTCTGTAAAATTGCAGCTATTTCATGCTGTGAGACCTGTGGTATTCTCTTTCATTCTTAAATTATAGCTTTGTATGAGAAGAAATAAATTGTTGCACTCTCTAGCTTACATCTTATACAAGAAGCGCTGTTTGAAATTTTGAGCATTTACAACCCAACAAGGTATCAACTCAACATAAGCTTTTATTTAGTATATACAATGCACAGAATTTTTTCCTGCAATAGGCCAGTTTGCCTTAACAGTCAGGGTACAGATCTATCAGGTTGATTATTTGCCTGTTTCATCCCATTTTCACAGACATTGTTACCTTTGCTAGTTATCCTGAGCCAATATGGGTATGGTTGCCTGTTCAACATTCCCAGTAAGACTGTGTTGCTCCTTATCTGTCAGCGTTTCAAGACTGATGCTAATTCAGGAAATTGGAGAGAGTTTAGAAAACTGCATAAAAAGTTTCAGGGAGAATAAGGGAATAATTTATGAGAAAATATTAAGTGAGTTAAATATACATAATTTAAAGAGACACCCATGTTTTTTGTAAACGTCTGCATATCTTTAATAGCAAAGAGGTCATGAGTAGAATTATTAAGGGACTACTGCTCATCTGACTAGAATAAGGAAAAGAAGCAGGTTTGGGTTTTTTTTAAGTATCTGAAAATCACAGAGAAAATAATGATGCAAAAAAAAAAAATCTTTAGGCCCATGTGACCTTTAGCATGTCCTGAGATCAGGGTGGCAAAAAGAAAAATCGAGTAGTTTTGAGACTGTTTATCATTTAATTGTGAGTCATGGTTTTAAAGACAGAGTCTAGACTTTAAAATGGTTGTAATTATGAGCATAATTAGTTTAAGTGCTTGGAACATTTGAACTGGATGTGAATCAACTCATAGGTAACATATGCTAGGGAAGAG
The DNA here is from genome assembly GCA_035041135.1 of Platyrinchus mystaceus. Taxonomy (NCBI): domain Eukaryota; kingdom Metazoa; phylum Chordata; class Aves; order Passeriformes; family Tyrannidae; genus Platyrinchus; species Platyrinchus mystaceus. The sequence goes on from JAWWLV010000021.1 coordinate 7,443,582, forward strand.
CATGCATGGAGAAAGCATTAGCATAACTGAGATCAGTGTTTTGGCTTGGTGTCCTTTTTAGGTTGTGTTTGGTTTGGTCTCCGTAGGAGCAAAACTGTAAAAATATTATTAAAATCCCCACTGATTTAGAAAACTAAATTCAGAGGAATAGAGCTGTGAAAAGAAATCCGTAGTGCATGAATCTACAGGTCAGCTACAAAAGACTTGATCCACTGGGATGGGGCAAAAAATTTCTACTTTCTTGAGGCATTTTCTGACATTTTGTTCTCTTTGCCTCTTATCTTGAGAGAGAAGTCAGAAGAGGAATGCATAAAGATCGTTCTATATAAAATGTTTCAGAAACTACAGTAATTCATATTGTTTCTGTGAACTCCTGATATTGGAAAAAAAACACAGTTAAAACTGTGTTCACTATTTTGAAATCACAGTTTTCTATGCCTTAGGTGGTTGTTGCAAAGGCAATTTCCCAATAGTATTTTGTAATCAATTTAATGCACGTTAAAATCTCAGTCTTTATTTGTGTAGACTTTTAGTTAATGAAAATGCTGCTCTTTGAAATTCAGTTGTGAATTTAGTCATATGTATCTGCAATCAAGCTGTAAAAGTCTTCTTAAAAAATTCTCTTAATACTAAAATATCTGACAAAAAATTTAACATAAACAAAGATAACTGGACATGAGTGTTAGAAAGTAGCAATGTTACAAACCATGTACCACATATTAAAAAGTGACATTTTTCATCGCTTTTTATGTTTATTTTTTTCAAGCATATATGCTTCCATATTAGCTACTACAAACATATTTGTTCCTGTCAATTCTATTACATTTTACATCTAATTACAGTATTCTGTTGCTCACTAAGCGCATTAGTCAAGGTTCCCCTTTTATAATGATTGCTGTATGATAGTGAAGGAACATGGTAAAATAAAGCTTAAAAAAAAAAAAAGGCTTTTTTAATGAAAATTCTACATGTTCATTCAGTAGGAATACATAAAATACATGTATATAATCTATTATCAATTCTTGATGTACATATGTATGCCATTAAAACATACAGAAGAACTAGAACTACTGAAATATGAAAGTGTTATTTTGCACACAAAGTTCTGCTAGAACCGCTAAAATTTTCTTAATATTTTATCCTGCATCTAATTAGTTGTTACAGACTGCAGTAATGTGAGCACTGAGAGCTGAGCCTGCATCCCCCTCATGCCAAGAGGAGCCAGATGCTGAAGGAGAGGGAGCAGAGGATCCAACTGCTGTTTGAGAGGAAGGTGAAGAGCCAGATGCTGGAGGAGATGAAGTGGAGGAGCCAGAGCCTGTTTGAGATGGAGCAGAGGAGCCAGATGCTGAAGGAGAGGGAGCACTGGATCCACCTGTTGTTTGAAATGAAGGTGAGGAACCAGATGCAAGAGGAGATGAAGCGGAGGAGCCAGATGCTGAAGGAGACGGAGCAGGAGAACCA
>JAWWLV010000021.1:7453373-7466414 GCA_035041135.1 Platyrinchus mystaceus
ATTTTTGAGATAAATGTCGACCACCGGGGAATAGATGCAATCGTGGTATTTTTCCAGCCCCTGGAGAGAAGGCAGAGAGTGCTCCTGTTGAAATGGGGGTCAGCTGCCAGCGCTACAAACCCACGTTTCATGGGGTTCTCAATACCAAATGGAAAACTCTTTTTTCCTCAAAGCTTTGGACTTGATACTACTAATATCTGAGCATCTTACCCCACCCCATGGTGCTATGGACATGGATTTAAGCTTATAAATCAATTTTACAGCACTCATAAATATTCATGCAATGATGAGCAGGAAACTGGGATTAGATTCAGTTTACACAAAACACATTTGTAGCTTCTGCTGAATTTTGGTTAGGACCATATGCTAATTTAGCTGGAGAGACATGCAAACTGATGAATTTGGAGAACAATTTTTCATAGCCTTTTTCATTTTGGGTAGAGACTAAATCTTCTTGCATAATGTTTGTGAAGGGATGCAGCAGTTTTTTACCTTCTTGTTTCTTTCTTTGTGTACAATATTATACAAAACTCCTACTTTTTTTTTATATCTTAAAGACATTATGTACTTCTCACAATTTTTATTATTTTCTGAGATTAATATATTAAATTAAACCATGGGAGTAGCACAAAACTTTTGCAGGTAAGACCTATGACTATATTGTTTCATCATTAAGTGTGAAAGCCAAGAATATGCAGCAGATGAGAATCGGATAATCAGCCAACTCAAGGGAAAACAGAAGATGTTTTTATGTATTCACTAAGTTCATTTTATGATTGTCATACTGACAAATGTTGACTGTAGAAATTTATGTGTTCTGAAGCATATAAAGGTATTTTGACACCTCCAGACATGCAATTTTTAGAAGCATGAAAAACAACCCGAATACATGACTGAGTAATTAATGGTAAGTTAAGGTCATATTTATGGGCTATGAATGAAGCCCTTCCTTCCAGTGAAGGCTGCCTGCTCGGTTTCTTGCCACGGTTATGGGTAAAAGGGTAAGTCCAGACCGGCGGGTCTTTGCCTCTGAGTTGCAGTATCCATGTGCTAAACGCCGCAGGAACGAGACACAGACGCAGTGTGCAGTTCAAAGGTCGAAGCCGATCTAACTTTATTTAACAAAATGGTGGGTTTATATAGGGCAGGAACAGGAAGGTTCTGGGAAAGGGGATACCTGGACTCCGGATTGGCAGGGAGGTACAAAACAGAATCAGCTGGGGATTGGTCAGAGCAACCACGCCCCGGGTAGCCTGTTCACGCAGGGGGCTGTCTCTATCTCTCTAGAGAGAGGTGTTCCTCAGCCTAATCCCAACAGTTTCTGAGCCGATGGAAAAGTCTGCTTTTTATTTCTTCTGTGTTCAGTTAAACTTTATACTTTTTTATTTGATATTTACTCATCAAAAAAAAATGTTACATCATTCTTTGTCTTACCGCTAAGTTAGAATGTTCTTACTTCTTATCTCTGGTTCCCTTCTGTGTTCTCCTATACCCTCATCATGCTCAAAAGCATCCCTTCAGTGTACACATACCTATATTTACAAGCACTTCAGAAATCCCACTGTTTCATACCTGGCTCCCACTGTTTTTCTGCCACCATAATTCTGTTGCATCAAGTGCCACATCTTTTTCCTCTGCAGAGTTATAGATGACCTGCACATTTGATCAAGGCACAATACAGCTCTTTCCAGTTTTCATAAATATTAATTATGTTAATTAAATATTAAATCAAGTAGTAAATCATAATCAAAATTAAAATATTAAATATTTATTGAAGGAGAGACTCTGAGAGCACATTTCTAGAAATTATCTCCTAGTTAATGTTGTGCCGTTTATAATTGTTATGGTAATGGTCCAGCAGCCAACTATGTGTTTCAGACCGATACATTCATGTTAAAGTCACTTCATTCTTTCTCCTTGAAATAGGTCTTTTGAGCTATATTGAAAGCACTGACAAAACTTTTGCTGTAAATTTCTAGTTTGGGGAACAACTATTATAGCACAAGACGCAAGAATTATCCAGCTCAAAGCCGACACTCGCTCCCAGTTCAAAGCCTGCTGGCCTTGGAACTTGGTCTTTGAGTAGTTTAGAACATAGTGAAGGAATTTATATTTTAAACATAGTTATACTTTCCTGATTATACTTTCTACTCTTGGAATTCTCACAATAGAAAAGACAATTTCTGCTGGACACCCATCATTTTATTTGCCTAGTGGATATTATCTGAGCTTACAACTCTTACTATAAATTGTGTTTAATATTGTAAAAAGGACTGATGTTTTTTTCTCTATTTTCTACTGAAAAAGCCCTGAGGGCATATCACCTGACTTTGTATGATCACTTAAATTAGCAGTATCTTGATAGTGCTGTTCTCTTACTAAATTACCATTAAAGCTAAACTTCCTATCATGGATTAATAGGAATTTAAAATGCAACTTCACAAGTTAAAAAAATCAGTGAAATGCTACAACCATGTTCCTTGCATTTGCTTCATGTTTTCTGTAACTGCATTTTCTGTACTGTTTCTGTGAAAGGTTGACTACTGGGGGAATTTGAGCTGTAAACCAGCTGGACCAGAAGAAATTCCTGTTTCCAAGTTTCCCACTTCCAGTTTCCCACTCTCTCATAACTGTCAATCTGTTTTTTCTGTGGGGATATTTTGTTCAACATTTCAGTAAGAAAAAATAGCTGCTAATTGCGAGGAGGGAGAGCATTCGATACTCCAGAGATTTTAATCTTCCTGACCTTGACTTGATGCTGTGGAAGGTTTTATTAGGAAGACTGGGCTCTGATAGGAGAGCTGCTATCGGATCAAGGGACGTGATCCTTCCCCTCTGCTTGGCACTCATGGGATCACATCTGGGGTTCTGTGTCCTAGTTCTGGGCTCAGCAGTACAAGGACATAATGGATTGAGCTACAGAAGGACTCAAAAGGTTATTAAGGGTTTGGAGCACCTGACGTGCATATGAGGAGAGGTGCTGACATTGTTCAGACTGGAAAAGAGAAGGCTTGAGGGGATGTTATCAATATGTATATATACTTTATGGCATGATAAAAGGATGCAGACACCATGTAAAAAGATAGGCAAAACTGAGAAAACAAAGATTCTTTTCAGTCAGAAGTGAAAAAGAAAAGAAACCTGTGAGGTTGACCAAACACTGGAAGAGTTTCCATACAGAGGTTGCAGAGTCTCCATCCTTGGAGATATTCAGACTCCAAATGGACATTGCAACCTCCTCCAGCTGACCCTGCTTTGAGCTGCAGGTTTGGACTAGCTGGTCTCCAGGAAACCCTTCCAACCCCAAGTTTTCTGTGATTATGTTTCATACCACCTATGCCAGGAGAGTTGGTATTTTTATTGCAAAATTGACACTAATTTACTAGAACATGTAAATGATGATAGAATGGGAAAGGTCAGGTTATTAATGACTGTACTATTTACTTTTTCCACTGTTTATGCTGCTTATATTGATTTGAACTGTTATAATTTTCACATATTCAACTGATTTTCAAGAAACCTATCTTAGATTCTTTTTACTAAACCACCATTGAGAAGAAGAGCATAAAGAACTCACATAGCTCCTGGAAGCATTAATAACATAGTGTCTGACCAGAAATTCTGCCTCTTGTCTTTTTCTTCAAAGTTTAAAGTGATAAAGTGTCCCTGAAACCTAGAAACCCATGTCTGAATGTCTGAAACCATTTATTTTTCATGGAATGGACTAGCCATCACAGGCAAATTTGAACAAAGCCTTTGATGAAAAACGCAGAATACTGAATATGCAATAAATAAATGTGAGGGGTTTTTTGGTGAACCAGGTCTGAGACTTTCAGATATCGAAATGAATATCCTGAGACCTCAATTTCTCAGGTAAAATATTTCTTAACAGAAATAGGAAAAGTCTGCTTTTTTCTCCCCCCCTTTACCCCCCCATGTTAGTGTTCATAGGACCTGATTTTATTAGCTTTTATTTCTGGTCTCATTGTTCACATATGAAGATTCTATTCCACTTGAAATTGTGGAGGTTGAGGTTATAATCATCAGCCTAGCACAGCTACTTATTTGAAACAGCTGATCTAACAAAAAGTGAAGCTAAAAAGAAGCAAAACATGTAGGTTTCTGTTAATTTTTCAATTATGCATTTGTAATGTATCTGCTGTCAGTGTTTTGTCAGTTACCTTCCTATAGCCTAATATTTCCTGAAAAGCTTGCTTGCTGTTTCTGCTGCTCTTTTTTAATGTAGCAATTTAGAATGAAAAATAATTATCCCCTTGTTTTTCAACAATTGTACTGTAAACAATTTTAAACCTAATGTGGAATTAAATGAGAAACTAAGTGAGAAGATGGTGAAATATACTGCAAATAATACACGTGACACCTACTGTTGGACATGTTGATTGATATTAAAACTATATTAAACTACATTCTCTAGGCTCAACCTTTATTAATCTAGTATAGGTACAACTTATAAATATTTATGTTGAAATAGATGAAGTTAAAGAGAATTTGGAGAAAAGCAGTCAGGCTTTCCATCAGTTTCTATGTGGAAACTACTTTTAAAAAATTCAAATATAAATTGTATGCATTGTATGGACAAAAACCCCCAACCAAAAAACCACCAGTTACCAAAAAGAGATGTTAATTTGTGTCTAAATTAAAAGAAAGATAACCAGAGGTCTGCTGTTATACATTTTTATTTATCAGTAGCCAATTAGTGGCTGACAGGTGCAGACCAGGCTGTGCTGGGTGAGACTGTTCTCACTGTGCTGCCTCTTACAGCTGTGGCCACAGATTGCTCTGGAATGTGCAAGTGCACAACAATTTAATCTGCTTTAGACTGAATTAATGGATAAGAAGAAAGCCATTGCTGTCATCAATACTTGCATGCCAGAGTCGAACCCAGTGGGCTTTCTCTAACTCAAGTGACAGGAAAAGATGCTCCTCCCTTCTTGAGCAGCATATAAATAAACATGAGAAAAGCAGCTTCTGCCTTCTCCTGTTCTACATTTCCATAACTTAGGGGAAAAATAGCTTATGTGAAAAGGAATCTGCATTGCATGTTTTTACTCTATCAATATTGATGTTTTCCAGAGGTGACTGGATAAAACAGTAGAGATTGTTTGTCTCTCTGGTAAATCAGGGCATAAAAGTAAAAGACTGTGAGGAGAATGGAGTGAAATTTCAAGATTTATGCAGAGGTTTGGGGAAATCAAGAGTGCTTTTTCATCTATGAATTTGTAGTCCACCTTGGTACTTATTCAGGATTGTGATTTTTCTTCCTATCCTGAATAATTAATCCCGACATGGGTGACTGGTTTTTTACCCACTGTGAGAAGTGGTGCTACACCCAAACAAATTTCAGACTTGATTTCATAAGGGAATATTAAGTGGAAACACAGAGAGTATTGCCCTCTTTATATGACATTTGCAAGATGAGTACTGGAATACTAGTTATAGGCTACCCACATTTTGAGAAGGATGAGATTTCATTCAAAAAATGAGAAATATGGCTCAAAGTTAAGCTGTGACTCGATCATGGAGTATTAGTTGTATTCACTGAGGAATGACTGTTACCATAGCAGGCAACTATTCAATGTGTTAGGTACAACAGAAGCCAGTCTCTGGAAACTGAGAGTACAGAGAAGCAAAGTGCAAATTTTAACCCTGTAATCAACCCTTGAACAGCATACCCATAGACAGGGTGGATTCTCTGTTTAGTCACTCCTTAAGGCAAGGCTGAATACCTTTGAGACACAGTGTAAGTCAGAAACTGTGCACCTGATACCAAATTTGCTGGTGAGTGTTAGAGGAGGTCAGGCCACGTGGCAGTTGTCCCTCTAGGTCTTAAAACCCTGAGTTGGAGGCACATCTTAATACTTATTGCTATGAAATGTTCTGCTGGTCCAGAAAAACATTCTGAAAGGTTGTTGCTCAAATCTGATCTGTTTGTATTTAAGTAAAATACAATTTGGGGGATCAAGTACTATCTAGACATCACAATGAGGATGGGACCCTATCACATGGCACACTTAGTACATGCAGTAAAATACAGCTTTGGGTATTAAGAGTTGTTCAGTAGAAATTGAAAGGAATCTTAAGGCAATCACTGAGATTTTGACACAGCTCCAGAATGAATTAAAAAACTATTTTTAATGACCACAGGGACCAGTCATCTCTGAGGGAAGGAAAAATGGTAGTCTGCAGAATAAGCATGATGAGATTGGTATATTGTTTTTAATTAAAATACTCAAACTGAGAAAATTCATCAATAAATGTGATGAGCAAATATTTAACCTTTAGGTTTGGTTTGTGTTCACATTCCAAATATGGTTAGAGATGCTTCAACATTTGTGATTGTTGAACACATGTTTACAGAATAATTATATTTAATATCCAGAAATTCACAAACCACTTTCCATATTCCATGTGTTACATGCCCTTTTACATTAATGTTTTCTAAATGTCATGTTGACTAGTATATTTAATTCCAGCTTCTTTCTAAGGTTACTGGGGCAGTTGCTTTAGAAGATATTTTTTTCAGCTGGAATATGTTCCTGCATATAAATATATTGTTGGCATTTCCATATTGCATTTTCCGGTAGGCCAACAGATTAAGGTGTTAATAAACCACACGATTCAGCAAGGTTTTAACTGCAGCTATCCTTTTGCACTTCAAATTGCCAGTTTGGCTCTCCTATGATTTCCCCTCTGTACAGGATTACCTTTGTTCAACATGAATCGTGTAAGTCAGTGATTAACAAGACATTGGTCAACATGGTTCACTGCATTATGCAATTTTGATATTGCACTTCATTTCACCAATGGGAGAAAAAAAAGAAAAAGAAAGAAGGAAAGTTTCTAAAACTTACTTGCTCATATGAACTCCCCACAGCATCTTGGTGCTTGGAGCCCTCTCACCTGGGCAGGCTGTTTTGGCTGGGCAAAGGCATGTCAGTGGTCCTGGTGAGCAGAGCTCTCGGCGAACATCAATATTGCATTGGAAATCCCACTGTGTGGGGAGAGGATGTCGTGTCCTGCATCTCCTCCCTCCACTTCGGGACTGCCTGGAGCCCTTGGAAGAGCCCCTGTGCTCATCTGCACTTCCCCAGCATGAGGGAGAGCTGATTTTCGCTGAAGGTGGCAGAGCATTGAACAAGGGCCCAGGGAGGGTGTGGAGTCTCCTCTCTGGACACATTCCAAACCCACCGGGACGCGTTCCTGTGTCACATGCTCCAAGTGACCCTGCTTGGCAGAGGGTTAAACTGGATGATCTCCAGAAGTCCCTTCCACCCCCGACAATTCCGTGATTCTGTGAAACCGAATCCCTGAGCCCTTTGGCCAGGAGCACGGATGCGGGAGAGCAAATTTGTGTAAAAATCGACAACAAAAAAAAGAATTTTACTTCGTAACCGCCCTATTTAACAAACGGTAAGATTTGCTAGAGGCTCCCTCTCCAGTGTTGGCGCCTTTAGCGCTGCCTCACAGCTCGGAGCACGCACCCATCGCCAGAGCCAGACTGACACCTACCGGCGGCCGAGCCGCCCCCGGGGAACTGAAGGGGAACCGCTCCGGGCTCGGCGTTTGAAAGGAGGACGGACACCGAAGGCCCCGGGAGCGATGTCGGGAGCACCAGGAGCGATGTCGGGAGCACCAGGAGCAACACTGACCCCGAGCCAGGGCCGGGGGACAGCGCGGCTCACCCGCCGCTCCCGCCCGCGGCCGCCAGAGGGCCGAGCGGGGCGGGCCGAGAGCGCCCGGGCCCTGCCGGGCGCCCGTACGGGGCGGGGCCGGGCTGAGCGGCGGCGGCGGCCGGGGCGGCGGGGCCGCGCTGACGGGACGCGGGCGAGTGTGAGGGGTGACGGGCGGCCATGGCGGCGGGCAGCGCCATCCAGATCCCCACGCGGCTGCCGCTGCTCCTGACCCACGAGGGCGTCCTGCTGCCCGGCTCCACCATGCGCACCAGCGTGGACTCCCCGCGCAACATGCAGCTGGTGCGCAGCCGGCTGCTGAAGGGCACTTCGCTACGGAGCACCATCATCGGCGTCATCCCCAACACCAGCGACCCCACCTCCGACTGCGACGACCTGCCCTCCCTGCACAGGTGCGGCCTGGCCCGGCCCGGCTCCCCCTCCTTCCCTCCCTCGCGGCCTTCCCGGCCATGGGTCACCCCGCGGGGCCGTCCCGCTCCGCCGCCGTGTGGGAAAGGCTTCTCCCTTCTTCCCACCTCTCCAAGGGGAGACCTTGTGCCTGCACCGGCCCGGCGTGCGAGGTGTCGGGGACAGACTGGAAGGTGTCCGGAAGGAAAGTTTGGAAAAGGAGAGTAGTGGAAGAGGAAAATAAGGTCAAAGAACGCGGGCCCGCAGCTGCAGCTGTTAACCATGGCATTTTTCACCTAATATGAAACAGGAATAGTTAGCTTAGTTCGCATAAAATGAAAACTAATTGTATTTCTGTGGGGTAAAATTCAGGTAAAACTTACATGCTGTAACCCTTACTCTTCGAACTTTATCATATCAGTGGACTTAGTAAGGTTTTGCAAGGAAAAATACTCTGTTTTAAGCCTGCTTAAAGAGGTGCTGTGACCTAAAACGCTTCACTACAAGGCCGGCAGTTTCACTGAAGAAATGTGACTACTAACACGGTGTTTCCCAATGCCTGTCATTTAGGCAGAAAGGTCAGCGTGCCTGTCCCCACCGAGATCCTTTATTTATGAAAAAATTACGCAGCTTTCTAAACTCTGTGACTGTTACGACATTATCTTAGTTTTTCAGTGAATTCATTCATTTTCAAGTTTTAGGGTTTGTTTTTGTAACCTGTGTTACAACGGAAATTGTATAACTGGGTTGCCTTTCATGATAAGGAACTATGACCCAGAAGGGTCTTGCAACCTATAGCTGTTAAGGAGGCACACAAAATGTTCTGTGGAAGGTGACAAATAATCCGAGGATTTGGTCTGTTTTTAGGATTGGCACTGCTGCCTTGGCAGTTCAGGTGGTTGGTAGCAACTGGCCCAAGCCACATTATACCTTGCTGGTTACGGGCCTCTGCCGATTCCAGATCCTGCAGCTGCTGAAGGAGAAGCCTTATCCTGTTGCTGAAGTGGAGCAGTTGGATCGACTTGAGCAGTTCACTAATCAGCATAAATCTGAGGAGGAGCTTGGAGAGCTGTCAGAACAATTCTACAAGTATGCAGTGCAGGTAATATGTTGTAATCTTATTATTTATGTGTATATTTCGGCTCTTTGTTTGTTTCCCCTCCAGCCTTCTGTTTCTCTAGTTCTTATATTTTTCAGAGACTAGAAGAGTTTCAGTATTTCTGCTACAAAACAAATGTTTTTGTCATAGCTTGAGGTTTATGTGTCATGTTCCAGGGTGTCCACACAGATCAATGTAGAATGAGTTTAACTGCATATGTTAAAGCTATGGTATGTTGGTGTTTTGTATATAGCAATACTATAAATTACAGACCAGTAAAAAGGAATACTTTTGATTAATTCTTCCAGTTTTATATACGTATAGGAAAATATATGCAATGGACTTTTTTTTAATTATTAAAGGGAAAGAAACCCTCTAAAGCCTTGATTATAAACAGATGTATATATAAACTAAGTATAATGAGTTTGAGTTTAAAGGATGTATGGAAGAAGAGTCATCACAGTGTTAACTGAGGAAGTTCTTAATGAGGCTGTGTGTGGGAAATAAGAAATGTAGGTATTGAAGAAAAGTGCTGCAATGATATTTTTGAACTTCTCAAACAAGGAGAAAGACCAAAGTCTTGATGCCCTTTGCCGATTTAGTGCCTCCTCTCTGAACTTTCTGTGAATTTCTTTCAGTAGCTTTTTGGCAAACCACCTAGACGAGCTTCACAGTGAAAGACACAATCCTGGTTAGGTCAGACACTCACGTAGATAAAAAAAAAAGCCACTGATGTTGTTGATGGTGTGTTTCTTACAGCTGGTTGAGATGCTGGACATGTCAGTGCCTGCAGTCGCAAAGTTGAGACGTCTTCTGGACAATCTGCCTCGAGAAGCTTTGCCAGATATCCTGACTTCCATCATCCGGACATCCAACCAAGAGAAGCTTCAGGTGTCGTGTTCATAAACTTTTCTAAGGGGATTTAGGGGTTTGCTGTCTTTTTTTATGGTCAGTCAGTTTTAGATATTTTGGAATTGCTTACTCTGCAATTCTTACTTACACAGCTTGAAACTGTGCACTGATAAGGTTGTGCCAGCAGGTGTTTGTGTTACAGCTGAGCGTGAATGCTTGTAAAAGGTTATGCTGTTGTTTAAAGTGTTAATATATGTATGTGCCAGAACTCACCTAATAGGTTAATTAATCTAGTTAGCCTTGGAAATGGTTCATTTTATTAAACGTGGGACTTGCCCTTCCCATGGTAAAGATGATAAATCTTTTTCATATTGTGTTGAAACCATGCTTTTTATCACCGTTGACAGATCATGCTAACAGCTTCAGAGTTAATTTTTTAAATCTTTTTGAAAATATTCTTAAAGTCTGGGTTTCTTTAAAACTGACACAGGTTAAATTTCCATCATGTGTCTAAGTAACTTTATGCAAAAATGATCCTTATGGCTTGATTCTTACTAGTCTCATTTCTGTATTTGCCTGCTGTGTTTGTAAGTTTTGTTGTTCCTTTTCTTTTGTCACTGCTAATGCTGCACCTGCAATTGAAAGTGTAAGTTAGATGCTTTCAAAGCACCACAAATAGTAACTAATGCAGTGATTTGAAGGGAAGGTGTGTACTACAGCTGAATATCCTGCTGGTGGAAGGAACGTTAGTTATTACATTTAGCGTGTCCCTCTTTATTAAAAGTTCCAAAGAAAAGAGCAGCCAGTGGAAGTTGTGGAAATACAGAGGAGCAGAATTCTACCCATTTCCACGTATCAACTTAATTTAAAATGAAAATGGAATTTTTAAAATCTTAAAAAGACAAAATAAACACAAAAATCTCTCATTAAAAAAAACCTTAAGACATAAGATGATGCTTTTCCTGGGTTAACCAAGGAAATAATTTCATTTTCTTAAAGGGCCAGCTCTTTCCTGAGGCTCAGTAATTGAAAGATAGAATGTTGATAGATGCTTGCCAGATGCATCTGAAATATTAAGATGCTTAAAATGGACAGGATAAAAGACTTTTTTCCTAGTTTGGAGTGCTTGCAGTTTAGGCATCCAGACCCTTGAGGATAGACTTGTGTGCAATATTCTCTTTGCTTTTCTTGCTCCCGTTTTTCCTAATCCACCTATTCTATAACTGGTCAAAAGACAGTAACAGTATTCTGCATGTTCCCTTCCCCCAGATTTATCAGTGTGAACTGATTAATTAGAACTCTTGCTCTTAGATTTTAGATGCTGTTAGGCTGGAGGAGCGGTTCAAGATGACTATACCGTTGCTTGTTAGACAGATTGAAGGCCTGAAGCTGCTTCAAAAGACAAGAAAGCCCAAACAGGATGATGATAAAAGGGTATGGACCTTTAAATCTGGGATACTTAAGCATCCTAAATAAGTAAAAAAAATGCACTTTTTGAACAGGGTAACAAATGCACATGATTTTAATTGTGCAAAATTTTAATGTATAGGTGTAAGGTTTGATGGTAAGTCTGGAGGGGCAGAAAACACCCAGCTGGCAACTTTGTCTGTTTAGATACTTAAAAGAGAAAATATTTGTTTAAAAATGTCTAGGCTTGATTTATTTGTTTGTTTTTTTTAATCTTTATTTTAATCTGAGCACTTTCTGACACTGAATAAGTGCTCAGATTCCTCTGAAGAGGTATCTGATGCCCAGTTCACTTGCATGGTATGCACACATTGAGTTTTGGCCGGTGCAGTGAAAGGTGTATCTTTTCCTAGTGGCGTTGCAGATGGATGGTAGTTTTTGAAGTACAGGTTAAGAATGTGCATTGTAAAATGTATCTTGGTAAGTTAGGGCAGCTTGCACTTTTCCTGCATCTAACTGCACTTATGCAGTTTAGTGAATGGGAATTAACTGAGAAATGAAAACAGGTAGGAGAGAAGACTTACCCATGTTGTAAAGATTAGGTTTATTTTGCCTAATATGATGGGCTGCAGTGCTTGAAAAAGCACAGATAGCTCCTCTCAGTTTTGTTCTTGTCTTCTGTCGTGTGCTAGTTTATGTCATGTCATGCTAGTTTAAGGTACATGATAAATGCACTTAGGGCATACTTACAATAAAGTGAGAACTCTAACTTCTTTTAAGATGTACCAATAACACTTTGTGAAGTTATTTATGGAATTAAAATTCTGAGTATTTTTCTGTGCACCTCAGATGTTTTTGTCATGGTTTCCATTCAAAGCCAAAGTACACACCTTACTTAAAAAGCAGGACCTGATACTATTCTCTGGCTCTGTTCTCCATTTCTTAGGTGGTAGCTATTCGTCCTAATAGAAGAATCAGTCATGTTGCAAACACTACAGAGGATGAGGAGGAAGAAGAAGATCATGATGATGTTGTCATGCTAGAAAAAAAGATTAGAACATCCAGTATGTCAGAACAAGCTCTTAAAGTTTGTCTTAAGGAAATAAAAAGGTAAAAATAGCGGTTTCTTCTCTTATTTTATATTTTAACACAAATCCTGAAAACCTTTTCCAATTGGTATATGTTTGTGTTGGTTGTGTTTTCAAAATGATTTTTAAACCTCAAGTTTGCTCAATAGCTCTCTTGTGGTGCAGGAGAGTCTTACTCTGCATGCAGTTTATTCCTGGTTGGCCTTATGAATTCAGTGCATATATTTCCAGGTTAAAGAAGATGCCTCAGTCAATGCCAGAATATGCTTTGACAAGAAATTACTTGGAACTGATGGTAGAATTGCCATGGAACAAGAGTACAAAAGGTAAACCCTTCTATTTTTGGTGATTGTCTCTTGCACAGACATTTTAGGACAAGTAACCATCATGTAAACATGTGTACTTAGTTGTGTCTTGTGAAAACATCATTAGCATGTTACTTTAAGCCAGGTAGACCTTTAGACTTCAGTGAGATCTCTGTACTGAATAGGCTGTG
>JAWWLV010000021.1:7488142-7519153 GCA_035041135.1 Platyrinchus mystaceus
CTTAGATGGATGGCCTTAGGGGCTGACGAGCTCCATCTACCCGGGGGACCCTGAAGCAGGGCCAGGATTTGAACCTGTGGCCTTGGCGCTGAGAGACCAGCATCTTAACCGCTAGACCACCAGGGGTCCCCCCTAAGTGCACGGTGTGGGCCTCCTGCAAAGGATGTTTGAGTTCTTGAGCTCAGTCATGCAAACAGGCTGTGCAGGCTGGCTCTGAGACCAGGCTGCTTTGAGACTTTGATATTTCCAAGGTTCCCACTGCAGTTCCCTTTTGTACAGAAAACATGTTTGTAGAGAGGACAGAAATGTTAAGGCAGTTTTGGTAAGAAAACAATTGTATAGGTAAGAAATACAATTGAGCTGTAAATGAAAGAAGGGAAGAGCCCACTTCTGAAGCCATAACTATTGCTTTAATTATGTGGTTCCTTCTAGATGACACTTGAGTATATTGCTTTCAGAAGTCTCCAGCTACATGTTTATAAGGGATTTATACCCTTCCTGAAGAGTATGATCTTTAATGTCCCTTGTAGCCCAAACCATTCTGATTCTATGAAATACTGTTTCTGTGCAGAAATCTGCTGAAAAGTGCAAAGTCCTAAATGAACTTAGTGTGTTTTGCTGTTTGAGCAGATGAGTTGCATCTCTGTCAGTGCTCTAGATTTAATATTTTCTTTGATGAACAGTTAGAACATATTTAGGCTTAATAATTAAATGTGATGCCATACTATCATAACAAGACTTTTGTGAAAGATGGTTTAAGCACATTTTCATGAACTTTCTGAGCATTTCTTTGAATATGTTATTTTTCTCTGTCATGATTTTTTTTAAATTCCTCTGTCTAGAAAGACTAAATTAGATGTTCTTCTCTTAGATTGCAAAGAGCATGTCACAGAAGATGCAAAACCAGAATCCATCAGTGACACAGCTGACCTGGCTCTGCCACCTGAAATGCCGATTTTAATTGATTTCCATGCTTTAAAAGATATCCTGGGGCCACCCATGTATGAAATGGAGGTAACATCCTCATTTGTTTCTGCTTGACTGTTGTTTCTGGGTGTTTTGACTAGTTGTGTATTTTATTGCTATTGACTGAGTTTATACAATATTAATTTCTTTAAAATGTTTTAGTAACAGAGCTGTTTTTCTTTGTGTTCCAGGAGTGTGTTTTCACCTAAAGAAGTTTTTGTTTTCTTTTAACTCGTGGTACATAAATAACCTAATGCCATGACTTTCTGTTAGCAAAGATGCCTGGAGCTATTCTGTGCTTAAGAATGTGGTGGTGTTTTTTCAGTTTATAACAACTTTGCTTTTGTTTGGGGGATGTTTGGTGGTCTTGGGAAAGAAGCCAAAAGTAGAACCCAGGAATGCTGTCTCTGCAGCAGCTGTGCTAAGGACTGTCCCACATACCTCCTTAAAGCCAGTCAGCATTTTTGGGTATTAAAGCCACTTCAGTTTGCACCAGAAGTTCTCAGACATTCTTTAGGTTAATGCGACTCGTAGCTATTAAAATGCTTTATGATCAGTCAGGCACCTCCAGCTCTGTTCCTCAGTAGGCATATTTCAGAATTTTTTCTCTCCCCCATCTGTGCATTGCTCCATTCTGTGGAAATGCCATCAATTAAAGGAATTTGTTAGTTTGGGATTCTCTTTTCACCATTTCCATTGCAGTTGTTCTCTGCCTTGGTTCAGGCCTGGGTGAAGTGACCAGATGTCAGTGGTGTGACAGGAAACCTGTTCTGATGAAACACTGAATTTTTTTGTCTTTATTGTGGAGAAAAGGTCAGTAAAGCAGTAAGTTATGGAGAAAATAAAACTGAAGGGAAAACTTGCAGAAGACACAAACTTCTGAGAACTTTCCTCTTAGGATTCTTTTCTCCTGGATCAGAGGCCCAGACTTCAGTGGGATTTGGAGAGCAAGAAGGGGACAAGATATGCAGGGGAGGCAGGGGAAAACAAGTGCTTGCTAAGGAATGAGTCAGTTTTTAGAACTGAACTGAACTGAACTGAGATTTTTGGATATGAAGGTTTTATCATGGAAGAAATTCTTAAGGAAGAGACAAAAATGAGGAAACAAGTTGTAAGCCCAGCTCCTGTCTCTGTCAGGCCTTTCAGACTGGCTGCTGGTGGTTTTTCTGGTAAGTCTGCAGACTCTGTTTCCTCTCCATATCTGGCCTTAAAGCTTCACCTTTGACCTGCATTTTGCCATTTCTCAGTAGCTGAAACAAAGCCACTGTGTCAGTACCTGGATGAGAACGGAGCAAATAGAACTGAAAACATGACACGACTTAATTGATGCGTTGTCCTTCGGGGAATACCCGAACACAAGAGATTCCTCTTTCACCTTTGCAGTGCTTTGCTGGGCTGTTTTCTGCAATGCTCTCCCAACACAAAGACATGACAGAATATTCAGCTCATACTTGTAGGATTAATTCATTTGTCAGAAATAAATAATCCTACGTGTCACCCTACAGAACAAATGTTGGAATAAATCACATAGTGAGGCTTTGAAAGAATAATCTTGACAGTTTAAAGTGTAAAAGATTTAATGAAATGTTTCAGCAGCGCACGCTTTTGGGGGAAAGGATTTATAACACATCCAGTGTGTTTGTAATGAACTATTTATATTTTTGGCTTGGATTTTTTTTTTTTTTTTAAGTTCAGGTAACAAAACATTAGTGGCACCACAGGAAGACCTGTCAAGATTAGTTTATATCCTCATAATGGGAGTGAAGTTGAAGGGACAGAAGCTGTAGGTCAGTGACATTGCCTGTTCGAGGAAAAGAAAGTGCAGATGCCATAAAATAATGGCTCTGTTTTGTGGGACATGCACAGTTCTAATTAAGGAACAAAGGAGGTTCTTTTAGAAGCAAAACCTGGATGAAGGACAGGTTTAGATGGGTTTTTTTATCAAAGAACTATCAGTCTTGTGGTGATATTTCTGGGAAATCCTCCTCCCTCAGAGGGAAGCTGCTGTTAACATGCTTTGCCAGCAGTGATTTGCCAGGAAATGAATCGGAAGAGGAGACTGGAAAAAGGTTGGTACAGTCAGGTTGGGAAAACCTGTGGAAGGATAACAAAGATGCTCAAGGCCAGGAAGTAACTGAACTGGTTCTCATCATGCCATTGTGAATCAGTGATTTAATAGCTTTTTGTGCACTACACTGACTTACAAAGCAACTCCAAAACTGCAGACAGTGTCTCTTGTCCTTTATCTTGGAACAACCGTAAATGTTTTAAAATAAATTACTGTACTAAATGTTAAGGCTTTAATTCTGCAGTGTCCAGGCAGCTAAAATGTATCTGATGGTATGTTGAGATTACAGCTACATCACAACTGGGTTGGTCTCATCTACAAAAATTTTCAAAACCTGACTTAAAATCAGTAAAATCATCATCATCATCTGGCAGATGTGACCAGTTATCAGCTGATTCTGGTGGTCATTTTTAATTGAAGTTGTTGAAAAAGTGTGAGGAAGGATTTCTTCTAGTTTAAATTCATCTGACTTTCGGTGAGAAGAAATGATTCAGAGGTGCCAGGAGTGACTGAGTCTTGTGGAGCTCACTGTGACACTCCACAGGTGTTTAATGAAGTATAACATGCTTTCCTCTCTGCATTGTGTGTCTGTGTGTGTGTTTGGGGATTTTCAGGGATCTTTTCTGCAGACATGTGTCAGACTGACAGGCAAAGGTATGGAAAATGCCTGTCAACAGGCCTCAGGTAAGGCTCAGCTGAGGGGGTCACAGTAGGGGTAGTCCAGTCTCTCCTAGGACAGCAGGAGAGATGGCTTTGGCCTCTGAAGCTGCCACTTGAAAGGTCATTAACACCTGCTACACATCTAGTTTCTTTTACCAGATCTCAAATTACTTGTGAATGTAGGAGGAGGTTCCTACCTAGCCTGAGGATACAGGAGGGAGGTGATGTGTCTTTAGAACCATTTGTTTCTTGAACTGTTGTCACATTTGCTGTTTTCTGCCCCCGAACTCTCAAACCGTGGAGTCAGTCTGTAAACTGTTTCGAATTGATGTCCAGTCCAAAAAAGCTGAAACAAAAACCCCAAACCACCAAACCTTGTTCATGGCTGCTTTGGGGTGGGAGAGGGTTTGGACAACAGCTTATTTTGTTCATTACATCTGAAACGTTTGAAACCACAATGGGCTGCCAAAATATGTGATTGTCTCAAGTGCAAAGGAAAATTCTCCAGTGTTGTTGGATTTCAGTGTGACCAGGATGAACTGACTTTGTTAACCTGAGTTACTAAGATAATCAGAGTAAATAGCTCCAACTAATAGAATTCAGGGAATGAATATAGAAACCAATGTTAGCGAAAGTGAAAATGCTTGATGAAGTATTTTGATACCATAAAAGTGAAACACTATTATGTAAAATTTGAAATGCTAGAAAAAACCACAGCCATTTTAGCTAAATTATGCTAATGGAAGCAAAGGGCATGATGTTGTTCGAAATGCACAGATAACCAAGAGCCACAGGAGAAGGGCTGCATGGCTTCCTTTGCTTTAGCATGGTACAAGTGTGGTTACTGACTTCCCTGCCTGTCAGCTGGACCCAGGGGTGTCTCACTGGCCTCTGCTCCTTGGCTCTTCTGTCTCTTGTGTGGGGCAGAACTTGCTTAACTGCTTGTAATTCCTAATGGGAGTCTGTCACATTTGCCATCCTCTTTCCTACCTGTCCAGCAGCACATTCATTCCTCGTTATTCACAATTGTTTGTAAATGTTTGCAGTAAACATCAGTTTGTGTGTTGTCTGAGTTCAGGCAGTGCAAACACCTTTAAACGCTGGAGAGCAAAACTGTCTTTTTCACATGAGTAGCAGCCAGGGCAAATATACCTCTAGCAGATGGGTTAAGTCACATAAACATTCAGTCAGGATTGACTAAATACTTGAAGCCCTTTGAAGAGAAAGATTCTTGTGCTTTTGGGGGCAGGGAAGGTTCCAAGAATGATACACCCAGATGTTTGCCATTGCCTTAAGCTAAGCTGCCACATACAGCTCCAGTTCTGTAATCAGTGTTTACACATATCCAGAATTACTGCTGCATTAAATGGTAAAATAAGAGATCAGACACTTGCCTTAACTTTTGTGTTTTAATGGATACAGCATCTATCAAATTGCTTTCGCAGTAGATATTTTATGACTGTTTCCTAACCCGTTTCCTGTGTTTTCCCTCAGGTGTCTGAACGCCTCAGCCAGCCAGGAGTAGCCATAGGCTTGGCTTGGACTCCCCTGGGAGGGGAGATCATGTTTGTGGAAGCGAGTCGCATGGACGGGGAGGGGCAGCTCACCCTGACGGGGCAGCTCGGGGACGTCATGAAGGAGTCGGCACATCTGGCCATCAGCTGGCTGAGGAGCAATGCCAAGAGATTCCAGCTCACCAACGGTGTGTGGGGCTCTGTGCCACAGCACTGCAGGGCTGCAGGGGAGGGATTGATACTGCAGGAGATTCAGTGTCCTAAAACTCGGTGTTGGTCAGTAATTCAGCAGGTTGTAGCATTGCTGAGTAACGGGGGGAGTTGCTCGTACTCGCTGTGGAAATGTATTAAGTGTTGCCATAACAGAGAAAGTTTTCCAGCCATGAGTGCTACAGTGAAGGTGAAATCAGCTCCAGAGTTCCTTTGTGTAGTTCTTTCCTGATTCCTGTCAGGGTGTTGGTGGCACACAGGTCAGTGTGGGCAGAACAGGAGTTGTCCCTGCAGGCTCTCCCACCCTGGCCAGTCTCTCCCTGCAGCAGCCTGGAAGGTTGGGACAGCCTCAGTGGTGACACACTTTGCCTCTTACTCATTTTTACACTTGAGCTTTCCAGCAGTACTTTCATGATGTACATAGGTACAGAAGTCTGTAGTTTTTATCTAAAATGAAGACACAGATTTTGTTAAAAGTATGTTTTTATAGTCTTTAAGTTTTAATATTTTGAGAATGTTGGGTTTGTATGGTAGTTGTTGAACTACAGTGCAATAGGACTCTGGACAAGAACATTTTAACTCTTGTTTTTTTGTTTGAACCTCCCAGGAGTTGTGGAAATGTGCTTTCTAGCATCATCTGCTGAATAGGCAAATAATTGTCCAGTATCTGTCATTATTTGTGGAAGCTTAGATAGGTTAAAAACCAAAATGGAATTAATGCCTGAAATGCTGCAGGCATTACCTGTGGGTTCCTGTTGAGTGCTGATTCTGTGGTGTATTCTCTGAAAATTGACATTTATGGTTTGGGACATAAAAATTCTATTTATCTACATTAATCCCTACTCTGAATTTGCCAGCACATGCAAATGCTGAGCTTACTGGTTAATGTGTTACAGGTTTTTTTCTAGGAATCGGGATGCAGGAAAGCTCATTGGTTTTTCTTTTTGTTGTTTTTTTCTGGGGCATCTGTGTTGTTTTTTTCAGCCTACTGTTAAAAAAATAGTGCCAAGGCTTTTAGTTCTTGGTGGGCTTTTAGAATAAAGACTGGGAACAAAATGGGTTTAGATTTTTAACATTGAAACCATTCTTTTTTTTCCTTAAGCTTCTGGAAGTTTTGATCTCCTTGACAACACTGACATCCATCTGCACTTCCCAGCTGGAGCTGTCACAAAAGATGGACCATCTGCTGGTGTTACCATAGTAACCTGTCTTGCTTCACTCTTCAGTGGGCGGCTGGTGTGCTCAGATGTAGCCATGACAGGAGAAATTACACTGAGAGGCCTTGTTCTTCCAGTAAGCATCATTTGAGAAAAGAGCTAAGTTGTATTAATTCTCCCTATTCTCGATATAAAATCTGTTTATAGGCATTTAGAAAAGCAGAGTCTTGCTGGATCATTCCTTAGCAGCAATCCAGTCTCTTCTGGTGCAGTTGGGAGGCTGATGGAAGCCATCCTGCTGCAGTACTGTCCACTCCTCTCTCTGCTTTGCTTTTCAGGATAAAGCAGCCTTGATGTGGTTTTTGTGGAAAACACATTAAAATGTCTACTTAGAAAGAAAAACCTAGAAGTCTTAAAATTCAAGATGGGTCCAAAATGTGTATTGCAATTTCTAAACATGCTCCCTGAGACTATCAGTACAGAACTATCTTTGGTTTCTTTGAAAAGTTGTCCTTAAAGCTCTCACAGTAACTGTGTATAAGTTACTCTTGAAACCATCCTCCATACACCTATTTTTAGATTCTTCTTAAATGTTTTTCCTTGTGTACAGTTCAGACAAAAGATGTTTCTATAAAGCTTTTTATGGAAAATAAAGCACGAGGGTAAAGGAAGGTTTTTGAACAAATACAGTTTAAAGTGTCAGTGGAGCCTGGCACAAGTGATTAAGCAGATATGGGAGTTATCATCCCATACCAAATGATGGAGAGGAGGAGGAGGATGAAGTAGGAAAACAGAGACAGCATTTTGTGTCCTGCAGAGGAGGGTTAAAGCAGGGGTGCCATGGTGAGGTAGCAGAGGAGGAGGAGGATCTCTGGAGTTAGTTCTGGGGACAGTGAGCCTGACAGGACAGGCTGTGGTTCAGGGTTCTCCTGGGCCCTGCATTAACTGGTGAAAGGTGCCCAAGCTCCCAGTGTGTCTTCAGCAGGGAGTGACCACACTTTGCCTGCCGCTAAAGGTGGGTGCAAAGATCAGGTACCTGTAAATGTTAAACCAGATTTACCTTCTTCCTGCACGTTGTCTGGGATGTTGCTGTTGTCAGTCCCTCAATTCCTGTTGTCAGTCCCTCAATTCCTGTGAGCAGCTGCCCCTGCTGCTGCCCCAAGTGTGTGCTGGGTGTGCAGCACCTCGGGACCAGTGGGATCACCATGGGGATTATGGCCCCTCCTACCTCCTATTACAGCCCTTCGTGCTACAATAACAAGGCTTTGCTCTCCTCTGAAGTATTGTGGAATCACAAGTTTCTTCTGCAAAATGGTCTTTAATTAGGATTAGAAGAGAGTTCAGGGGAAGAAGCTACAGCTGTGATTCGAAGCAAAACTAACTTAACCCCCGTTTTTACAACTCATTACTGACCCAGCCAGGTGGCTCAGTGGAGCAGTGCCTGTTGTTGTAGCACAAAGCAACCCTCTAGTCTTGGAGCACAGGTTTGCATTTCTGTGCATTTTCTGTTGTACAACTCAAGTTATTGTGTCACAGTGCTTCCTTAGGGCTTTTTTCCTCTGAATCTAACACTGCCTTTTTCTGAAAAACCTTCTGTTCTAATGCAGGATTTCAGCACACTGTATAAAATGGAGTGAAGGCCACCTTAGTTAAAAAAATTCCTGAAAAGTAATGACTTTTCCACTATTGATACTCTTGTACCTGCACTCCTAGATTAATTTTTCCCTTATTAACTGTTAGAGAAAGAATACTACAGCATATTAACATATTTCCCTCATTAAAGCACATAATGAGCTACAAATGTGGCTGCATTTTTAATTGCTTTCCTAAATTACTGGGGGAGGCAGAACCTTTCATCAAAATTTAACTCCTGATGTGATGCTACAATAATTCCTGTATTAGATTAGCGTAGTTGTTACATGTTTTTTACATATGTTTTTATTTCTTCGCCTGACTAGGTTGGGGGAATTAAAGACAAAGTCCTGGCAGCCCACCGAGCCGGCCTGAAGAGAGTCATCATTCCTCAGAGAAACGAGAAGGATCTCGAGGAGATCGCGGCGCACGTGCGGCAGGACCTGACGTTCATCCCGGCCTCCTGCCTCGAGCAGGTCCTCGACGCGGCCTTCGAGGGGGGCTTTGCAGTGAAGCCCAGAGTGGAGCATTTGAACAGTAAACTTTAGGCAGCCAGGCTGAGATTCCTGCTGTATCACATTCCCTGGCTCGTGATCTCTTGCAGCTCCCTGTGTGCATCAGGTGTAATTAAGAGTTAAACCGAAGTGTTTCAAGGGGGTGGAAATGCAATCAAAAGGAAAATGTTGCTGCAGCGTTCGCAACCTGAAATCGCGTTTTAAGGGCTTTCGCTGCTTTTTATCAGCAAAGAATCTTGAATAAAATACTCATTTCCTGATAGAGTCAAGCATGAGAAAATTGAAGCTGTTGAGAAAGAATTCCTTGGCATATCTGGGATGTGTGTATGGATGTGGCAGCAGCTGGTCCCACCCTCAGAGAGGGCACAACGTGAGAGCTGTACTTGCAGCAAAGGCACCAGGAGCAGCTCTTAGATGGGCTTGTGACAAAAAGCAAAACCGATTTAGCAGGAGAGTTTACTTATTTAGATAATAATACTTGTAATAATAACAATAATGTGCTAAGGAGCAGTAGCATCAGGGGAAAAGTAAGGTTTTTGAAATCTAAAAAACATGCTTAAGGGATTTGAACAGAAGCACTATGGTCTACATTAAGTTAGTAAGTTCTTTCAGCACTTGGTTCTAGTTTGTAACAAGGTCACTGCAGACCATTTTTCAAACCCAAACACAGGAAGCAATGGAAGAACTGAGATGTAGGAATTGCTGGGTAAGAAGGGCAGTAACAGTTCACGTGTCCTTCCAGCAGCACAGGGGGTGGAGCAAACCTGAAGCCCTGATGAAAAAGCCTGGTAACATTTTGGAGTGACAAAGTACAGGTCCTTTATTCTTGCTGATACAAACAGACTTGATTCCAGGCTGCCTGTGTTTGGAGGCGAGGCTGTGGAAATTAAATCCATTTAAACAACGCCAAGAAAATACTGATCATTAAAGTGCATTCAGTACTGCACACTGTGAATAACTGATGGTTCAAGAAGTCTCCCCTCTCAGTTGATAAGCTTTGTCTCCTCTTGAACCTCAGGGAAAACTACATTTGTGTCATCTGGGCCTTTGGCATTGTTTATAGCAGTCAGCCCCTGAGCAAACCTCACATGTCACATTCTCCTCTTGTTCACTGGTTCTGAAACAAACTCCAGTGTGCTCAGGAAACACAGACTGTACCAGTGACAACAGCCTGTTCTAGAAGCAGCCTGTAAATCAAAAGAGTTTGCTTTGCTTTCATTTCCATAGATAACAAAAGCTGATTTACCTGGAACATAATAGCACTGATCATAATATTCAGTGGGAATTTCTGCTACTGTTTTACAGAAGATTTCACTGGAGACTTAATCTAATAAAGTGATAAAAATAAAACCCCCTTTTGTGTCACTATTTTAAGAGCTCCACTCCTAAATCATTCACCAGCCAAGTTCCAAGACCATGGGCAACACACAGTCTCAGAACATGTTCTGCCTTACAAGAAACTTGCAGGCAAAAAGTGCAGATAAACCACCCCCTGGGTAGAACCCCAGGCCAGAATGGTCACGGGTGTGCTGCTGCTTTGCTTCTGATCAAACCAGGAGGGAAAAATCCTTAATCAAACTTAACCCAGCTCCAATAACAATCCCGCACTATTGGCACTGGTGTGAGAGCACAGACATGCACAGAATTCCAGCACAGTCTGTTTATGCATGTGGAAAACAAACCTGCATTTTTTTTTAAAAATAGTAAGGACTATAAAAAAAGAAGTTTCCACCAGAGCAAAACAGGGAGTTACTCCCCAGAAAAGTTAAGCCATGACTTTCTGCCTGACACACCACTCCCAGATTAAGTCTTGTCCACATGGACTTCACCTGAAGGGTGGGGGAGGTCTAAGGCCACTCTGAAGATAATGCCAGGCCGTTACTGCCTGTTTGCTGTTCTTGCAGGCAGAGCTCACACGGTTGTGTTACTTTGTTGGTTTTTTAAACACAACTCTGCATTAGCCACTGTATCTGACACTGCAGACACACTCTGGAGGGTGGTAAGAATAACCCTCCATGCAGCAGCAAAGCACTTCTGAAGTAATTTCAGTGCACTGGGGGTTCTGCTTTGCAACTGACAGTTAAATGGACCTGATATTAAACGTGGCCCTCAGAAGAATACCCTAAAATAGCTAAAGCTTATCAGAGGTAAAAAAAAAGTGATAGCTCCTTTCCTCTGTCCACACTATAAATTGCTACAGAGAGTAAGTATCCCACTAGTGCATTCCTGCTTTAATCATGGTAGCTTTGGAAAGATTCTGGATAAAACAACAGGACAGGCAGCAATACAAAACCATTCACCTGCTTTAATTTTAAAGCACTACTGCAAACAAGAACTAGCAGGAACTGTCACAACAGAACCTGAATATTTACATCCACATTTGTCAAACATTTTAAGGCTTTCTTTTTAAAGGGCAATGAAAACCACAGAGGTAGTGCAGGCAGACAAATGCAAGGTCTACTGCATTTCATCTTTTAGAGACAAATCCGAATACTCTTTCCCAATACAGCAAAGTAAAATAGCACTTTCTAAAATAAATAGCTAATGTTAAGACAATGCCAGGCTTTAATACACCATTTATTTTAGATAAGGTAGTAAACTGTACAGATTTCTAGTATGTTTTCTTTTTTCATATATAACAGTGTAGTTGACTTACCAGATCCTCACACTCTTTAGAGGAGATCCACTGAATTAGGCTCCTGATACTTCTGAGGATCTGGGCCTAAGTGTAATTTCTTTAATCATTCCATCTGATGATGGACATTGAGCATTTTATACAGATTTAAACACCAAATGGTACTATTTTACATTACAGTAAGTCAGCATACAGTAGTTATGCTATAGCATTTGTCATCTGTAAGACATGAACCAACCTGTCTGACCACCCCAGTCAGCTCCTGGAGCTCATTGCAAATGCCATTGTTGAAGTTCCCTTCAGAAGTACAGTTTTGACCTTCAGCCCATCCCAGCCCAGATAAACTCACTGCAGATCAGCACAAGGTTCTCCTGGGGACACGAGCCAAGCTGAACCCCTGCAGATCCAGTGCCCAGCCTTGCACACCTGGGCCTCCAGAGCCTCAGGGCAGCTGTCAGGCTGGAGGGAACACTCGGGTTCTCCCCTGCCTTCCCTTAACAAAAGCAGAGCTGGGGGCAGGACATCAGTCCAGCCAGGGAGCAGGGCACACAGGGACTCCTCTAAAAGATCTGAACTATTTAGCCAAAAGTCTGTCAAAGACCAGAAGACAAAACAGAGGTAAATGTGACAAGCTTAATTAGGTGAGAATAATTACTGAATTCAGAAAACTGCAAACAGTTGGATATTCAAAAGGAAAAAAATGCCAGATTGCAGGACTTTTGGAAGCACTTATCTACTGTCACAAGGTACCAGTACATCTTTTAAATTACATCTGTGCACAGGTCAAACAGCCTAAGTATCAAATTTTAAGAGTGAAACTTTTACTACATGAAGCCAACTATTTCTGTAGTATTTTAATAATCCATCCCAATGGATTTAATGTTCCTTACCTGTGGAACTACTTACCTCTTCATGAATCAAAATTATAACGAGTTGCCTTAACAGATGAACTTCTCATAAGAAAGACAGTGCACAGTAAATAAACTGTATTTTAATGTGTTACAAAAGTAGTTGATAGCCAGACTACCTCCCCAAGAGACATCTGCTAGACTAGGTTTGACAAAGATTTCTTTCAAACAGCTTGAGATGAAGCAGCTTTTCCCCTTTTCTGTCTGTCTCTGTTCTGTAACACAAATGCCACATACAGTCCTGGTTAAGGTTTTCACCTACAGGCAGTCTGCAAAAGGCCCAAAACATCCTTCCAGAGCCTTTAGGGCTGGTGAAACACCTGCAAGAGATTTATCTGCACTGTCACATGTATCGTGTCACCATAATGATACACAAAAGTCACTTCCAGACAGTTGCTTTAGTAACAACCAAAAGACATGAAAACAAGAAACTGAGCAAGAGCATCAATGTGTCAAACTTTGAGCTAAAGCAAAAAGCAGAAGCTGGCTGTGTTTTTTTTTAATTTGCCAGGTATTCTTTTAATGACAATTATAAAAAGACTGAAAACATCTCACTGACTGCCCTTTTTTTTTTAAACAAATGGTCTGCTTTTATAATTACAAATACTGTGTAATACAATACCTTCTTTGTACTGCAAACCAACAAATACAAGGATGCAATCAAGTGTCTAAGCATCTCGAAATTTGAAATGTGAATTATTAACTTTTTTTAATTCGGAAAATTCTTAAGTGTTCATTTTTGTTAGAAGATAACTCAAAGTACAACAACATCTAGACCTGTTGTTAAAGGAGCTGTCTTTCCTGACACATCTTTGAACATAAGCACTCCTTTCGAGTTCAGTACATTCACAAATAGCTCAATTAAGAACAGTATCACCAATGAATTGACTACTGGAAAGAGACAAAATTTACCAAACATACAGAAATATAAGTTTTACCATAGCAATTATGCATATCAAAAGATGACACCTGTAATTAATTTTAAAAAGATACAAAAAAGAGAAAAACCTGAATTACAGAAAAGAAAGTCATATTTATTTAATGAAAAACTAGAAGTTAATAAAAATTAGCAAATACACAAAAAATATACACAAACAGCAGCAATACTATGTAGTGACTTACAAAGAGGGGGTGGGACGAGGAGGGGAAGCAGCGGCCAGAGACCAGACCGCTCAACATGGCTTGTCAGTCAAAGGGGGAGGAAAAAAACACAAACAAAAACACGAAACAGTATCCTTTTCAACAGTACAATCAATCTACAAACAAGTTTTTAGAATTATTTTACAACATTTCCTGTAGAATCAATTCTTAATACAAAAGATGCCCATTTTGGGTGTATATATATTTTCAGTGGTTTACTGTTGACTTATTTTAAATATATTAGTTACTACATGCAACTGCTTCCTGTAATTTAACAGCCTTTCCTTTTATTTACCTTCATTTATGTCTACCCTCCATCTACCAAATAATTTGTCTGACAGTCAAAGATGGTTACCCTAGTTTCTGCTAAATTAAATGCAACGGTTTAAACACTGGCCTGAAGAGGTTTGATTGCCGTTTCAGCACATGGATATAGTTACGTTGATGCCTAAATTGCCGTTTTCTGCAAAGAGCTGTGCAATGCTGGTGTCAAACACTAGGCAGTCACTATTCATAATGGCTGTTGCAATTCCCTCATGGATGGACCGAGGAGTTGCTTCCCAAGTCAATCGCCGCCTATGCCCGTTTAGCTCGAGTCGATAAGCAAAGTTTTCTGCTTGCTTGCGTGTTCCTATCAGCTGTACAATTGCAAAGAACTGCTGGTGACCATCATACTTCTCCTGTTTCTCCAACACTAACATGAAATGGAAGCCAAAACAAGACTGCATCATAACCCAGTCAACAGCACCAGGAAGATTAATGTCCGTAGCCAGGAACACTATATCTTCTCCCTGCAGTGTTGTAATTGACTTATGTTGATGCATCAAGTGTGGCATCACAGCATCCAAGGAGCCTTGCCATTTACATGAAGCACCGGGACACGGACAGGAATAAGGCCTAAACTCACACAGCTCCTCGTGGTCTGCTTTTTCCGTGTGTGGCAAAGTTATCTCACATCCCGAAGAGGCGTATTTACATGGGAATAGTACAGAGTTGGCAACTTTCTCCATAGCCAGGTTACGGATGGAGCCCAGCGGGCCTCGGCAGGTTGGACAGCACGTGAGTTTGGGGCGACAGTTGCTACAAACCAGGTGGCCACTCTGACACTGCAGGATGGGTGGCAGCACATAGTCAAAGCACACAGGACACTCAAAGAGACTGGCCAAGTCATTGTTGGAGGCTGTGGTGCCCGTCAGCGCGGGCACCCTCTGCGATGGTGTGCACTTGGAGGTACCCGTGGGGAGTGCTGTGGCAGTCTGACGGCTCATGTCTGCAACACAAGAGAGAAAAGAATTAATATCTAACCACCTTCAGGATTTCTTCATTTACAAAGAAGCTTCAAGAGAAAAGATAGAAATGAAAGCAAAAAACCCCCATGTAATACAAAGTGCATTACATGGATATGTTACGTGCAGAAGATCAGCTGTGCACGTTCGATGCAGACACTTGCACGACATGGAAATTTAAGAAGTGAAGAAGTTCTACTAAGAGCTCTGCAGTGGATTTTACCTACTGGGAGCTGCAAGGGAGATGAGTAAAGATATGCTAAAAATAAGAAGTTTGTTGCTGTTTTTTTTAATACTGCATTTACGAAATGCTTCCCCCAGATCACTTGTGTGTAACAACACAAAGCACTATGGAACAATTCTAAGGCTGCATTTTAAGCTGTTGTGTATGAAAAACTGGCCATTTTTAAGGAAAAAAATGATCTTCTGGACATGACCTTCTCGGGAATCATAATTACTGTACAACTGTTTTTTTAAAAAGTTGAAAAACAGTAGCAAGGAAAAACACAGGTCAGACAATTGCTAGCCTGCTTTTTTCCCGGGACAGGACAGTGACTCTTTGTTTTCATTACTCTGATACTGGGCCCACAGCTGGTAAAGCACATCCACTTCTTCAGCTTCCTGAACTAAACCATTTGTGAGGATACCAGAAAAGAAGAACAAAGCAATTATTTTCTTGAATTTCCCAAATAAGACAAGAAATTAGAAAGATTAAATCTGAGAGTTAATTTTACCATGTATGTAACAAACATTTGCAGTCCCTTGAAAAGGCCCTGTTGATGAAGTCTTACATTCAGTGGAGCTCCCAATGAAGTTTTTCTTTCCACTGTCCCCCCACAAAGGTGACAAAGGTCTGACAGCTGTCTGACCAAACAGCCTGCTTGAGCATTCCACAGACGTGGTACAAGTACCGTATTTGTTAGCATGTTATGGATGCTACACTTTTTGCACCCCCTAACTCTTCTCCTCCTTGTGCAAGAGGAATTACTAATGCTACCCGAGAAAATAAACACAGTTCTGAAAAAATAAACATTACCTTTGTAGGTTAAGGACAGTTAAGCAGAATGCTACCCAAAGTTGGCCTCTGTTCCACAGTACAATTCTCAGCCACCCCAAGTGCCTCTCTGCGAGTACATTAGCTCTGTATCTGTCACGTACGTAGAAAGCTCTCAAAATAAACCTCATCTTTAATCTCCTTGCTATTTGACATGGGAATATTAGGCAATAGGCAAGCTTCCCATATTTAGCATCATTTCACCCACAAACTTACTCACACTTGGACCAGATAGCTCAGAGCAGCATACTGTGCATGCTTTCGCAAGACATGCACTGTTCAGCGCACAAAGCAGAGGAACTAAGAGATTCCAACTTGCAAAACTACTTATCCCTTGACATCCAAAAAGTAATCATAGACAGGCAATTCCAAATTCCTTTACAGAAGCACTTCTTTTCAGTCCAGAGCTAGAAGAACATGAGTGTCTAAGATAGGATATTCAGTCACTGATTTTATGAGTCTCACAAGCCCAATAACAGCATCTTCTCAACTCTTCAAATTCTATTCCTTCATCTCAGGCTTGGTGGTCTAGAAATACCCAATTACCATCTTCAAGAAAAAAAATCCACGCGGTGGTCTTCAGTGCTGGACCTTAACTGATACTACAGAGATATGACAAGAATGTTTGAGTCTTTTGGCTGCATTTTCCTACTGTGAGGCATTCCAGCTCAGATGAAAAAGTTTAGGATGTCTGTGACAAATCAAGAATGTGTTCTGGGGAAGTGATGCTGCCCCAGTGAGGGGATTTGAACAGCAAGGCCTCTGGCAGCTGACAGTGCTGCTGCTTCCCCAGCACCCGCGGGTGGGAGCTCGTGACCCTGCACTGCTCTGGAACAAACGACGCGCGGGAGCGGCTGTACACAGGAGAACCAACTCAGATCACACTGTTCGCTTGGGAAGCACAAGCATATTGACCTGTAAAATTCTGGAAGTGCTTCCCTTCAAATATCATAACACACACATTTCAGAGGGTTGTGTGTGCTGGATCTTGCCTGACCCTGTATGTCCTGATCCAGGGATCCCCACAACCCACAGATAATGCTGGTGAAAACCACTGCGTCAGACCAGTTCCCCGGGCAGTCTGACGAGATGGGTGAGCTGGAGTGTCTTTAATTACACCGCTCAGAGCCCATGCAACAGTTAAATTAAGCAACCTACAAACTTTGCGAAAGACCTTATGCACAGATGCACTTCCCACTTGAGCTTTCTAAGCTATGGAAGCGCTGGAGAACAGGACTGTGTGTTATCACTGCGTGAGCAGCCTTCACACGAGCAGGGATGAAAATGAGCAGGAACATGGGAACCAGGCCACTGAGATGATTAGCATGCAAGGAAGAAGCTGGATAAAGCTTTAAACTGTAATTTACCACGCCTAAACCTGCCCAAAGCCTGCATTTTCATCACTCTTGTTAACATAAAGATGAATAATACATAATGACAGAAGAGTCAGAGAAGTTAACTTTTTATGGCTATCTTAAAAACTACAAGTAAAACTTCTAACAGTGTGATACATTTAAGCCACCGAACTATGAAAACCAAGTGACTTGTTTACAAACTAAGGAAAAACAACGACAGAACTGGAAATAAAGTTTAAAGATATTTTTAGTTACAACCCCCCTACTCCCTACATGCAGTATTTGCTATTACGTTATCTATACTTGCACACACTGGGAATAAGTCTCTAAGCAACAATGATAAACTAAGGTATACTAGCCATCATTTTCAAGACTATTAGTTCCTTTAACTCAAATGATCCAAAGGGTTGCACGTATTCGAAAAAAATCTAACCACGAGTGAAACGGGGAAAATATATTTTAAGGTTTCCTAATTGTAAAGCAAGAAGAACTGTCCTTCATGACATCAGAACACACCGGCCTGTTGATAAAAGTATTCTCGCCAGTGTTGTGCAGAAGGTGACAGGCACAGGCTATCGAGACCTCCCGAGAGACGCGACTTCACAGCTCCTAAACCCCAGCTTTAAATGCTGCGATAGCGCAGTGTAACGTCGCTACCTTTCCCCTTGCAGGCTTTACTCCCCGGCAGACACGCAGACCAGACGCCCTTCCAGGAACTCGGCCCGCTGGAGGCGGCTCTGCCCGTCATGTGGCGCGGGGCAGCTCATGGCGTGTGGGGGCAGCACAGCCGCGCTGGGGGCGCGGGCCGGGCCGGGCCCGCTCCGAACGCCCCCGGACCCCGGCGGGCCCCGCGCCGCGCACGGCAGTCACCGCCCCGGGCCCCGCCGGCCCCATCTACGGCCCGGCCCCGCTGCGGCCGCTCCGGCCTCGGCCCCGGCCCCAAAATGGTTCCCCGAGCTTCCCCCGGCACGGCCGGGCCGCGCCCGCCCCGCCCCGCCCGGCCTGCGCCCTCCGGGGGAGGGCCCGGCCCGGCCCCGCCAACGGGACCCGGCACAGCCCCGGCACAGCCCACAGGGACCCGGCACAGCCCACAGGGACCCGGCACAGCCCACAGGGACCCGGCACAGCCCACAGGGACCCGGCACAGCCCTGGCACAGCCCACCGGGACCCGGCACAGCCCACCGGGACCCGGCACAGCCCTGGCACAGCCCACCGGGACCCGGCACAGCCCCGGCACAGCCCACCGGGACCTGGCTCCTCCCGAGCGGCACCGCGTGTTCCCCACCGTGTCCCCACGGCCGTGCACGCTCCGCACACGGAGCTCCCTCTGCACGGCCGGGACCTGACCAACAGCCCTCTGCTCCACGCCGACGGAGCTCATCCTCCTCCCTAAAAAATTCTTAAAAAGCTACAGATAGGCTCAAAACTCTTTTAATACATGAACTTCACTTTCTGCTGTTTCAAGGATACTCCTCAGAAGAGCATTTCCCACTGTGGACCTGTAAAGTTCTACTGAACGGGAATTTTCTCCGTTTTTATAAAGATTATTCAATAAGCAAAAGCATAATAATCTCAAGGGAAAGAAATGAAACTAGGACAATATGGCATATTTGAATATTCACATGGACTCTTAAAAAATTAGAACAGTTTAAGGATAAAGGAGCTGAAAAGCAATCAACATGCTTGCATGATGCACACACTGGGCTCAGAAGGTCTTAGACTTCATGGAATAATGATGTAATGATGATAAGATCACGGAAGTACAACTTTCAGTGGAGGCAACAGAACAACATACAGCAATAACTTGTTTTGGTCACATAAAAAGTAAGGATACAGTATCAGAGTAAAGAAAATTATCTTTAAAAATGCTTTCTTACTATTTGAAATCCAAGTCCTGTTCAAGGAAGACTTGTTTCAGGACTTGAATACATGCTAATAATGCCCAATTACTATAAACAAAAACTACCAATTCGATAGGTTTCCTTCAGCCTCACCCCCAAACATGCAATATCCATCATCCCACCAAGTAAGAGTCAAGAAAGTTTCCAAGCAGAACAGAAAAGCTGAAGAAAACCTGCACAGAAACCGCTTTTGAGAAACTAAGAGCATGTTCTGCAGTGTCTGGAACATGCCCTGGGCTCTGTCCTGCAGCACAGAGCTGTCCCCAGAGCAACCCCACGGGCTCTTGGACAGCTAATGCTGCACTTGCCCTCTGCTCCACTGCAGCAGAGTGTAGAATGCCTGAGGGGAGAGAGCCTTTGGAACCCCGGGCAGGTAACAGAAACACCGGGACAATGAAAGGACACGACCAATCCACTGTCTGAAAAGCTCTGCTTGGGCTTTTGAAAAGCCTGTTTGCAGCTCAGGCACACGGAAAGCAGTTTCAAGTGAAGTTCACAAAGATGCTGTACTTGACACGCCAGGGAATTAACACCGTATACAGGCCTACACTGATACCCTTTCAGCTTCTCACCTTTCCAAGGTGTTACCTGCAGACACATTCTAGAAATCACATCTCCTGCGCTTCACTGGAACACAGGGCACCTTTGACAAATCCAGCTTAACACCATCCACTTCTCTCATATCAGATATCGTATCTTCTCTCACATCTTCACCCAATCAAGACTAGACTTGAGTTTAACACTTTAATTTGCTTTTGAGAAGGTAACTGAATATTAGTTTTGGAACAAAAAAAACAACCCACAAAAGTTCTGTATAGTCATCTTAATGGCTGGAAGGGGGAAAAAATCTCTCATCACACCTAAGCATGATACAAGGACAGATAAAATGATTTATCACAAATGTCTATATGTGATGGATAAAATATTTTTCTATTACATTTCAGAACTAACTGAATTCAGAGACTTCCATTCAAAATGCACTCCTAATGCATTACAGCCACCAACAAATAGAAAATCTTTCAAGTTTTTCAACTGTACAATCATATTTGAAAATGAGACTTTTTAAAACACAATACCCTGTTTACAGAGCACTGGAAACGAGAACAGGACAGTGTTCAAAGTTGTGAAAAACACTGACAGGTTACTTTTTTTTTCAAGATGCAATACAAGCAAGAATGTCAAAACACAAAAAGCTAATTAACTGTTCTAAATACTCATGAAACAGGTGTAAATAAGAACTCAACATAAGATTTAAGTAAGATTTAGATTTTTTTATATGAAAAAAATTTTGGATACCATAGTTTTGTGCCATTACTGCTCAATTAAGAGAAGTCAAACTGCTGAGGACATCATCTTTAGCACAATGGAAACTTCTTCTTCTACTACACATACATACTATTTCTGAAAGTAATTGTCCAAGGAATCTACCTTTCCTCTGTCCCCTCTTGCACTCATAATTGTCATAATTGTTTGCTGTCATAACATACAGCAAAACAGAAGGGAAAGAAGTTTCAGCAACTCTGTTGAAAATAATATATATTGTCCTCACCACCACCTAACCAACACTTCAGCAGTCAAAACACATCCAGTGTATTATGCACAGATTGTATCAGAGAAAAGCTTGCAAATATTTTAAAATAAATTAGTATCTTTATTTTCTATTTAATTTACAAGACCTTTTAATGCCCAAGGCTTTTCCACATTGAAGTCCATCAGTTTCTCTCTCACAGCTCTTGGGAGGTGTCAGGTCCTGGCACAGTCAGCATCAAACACAGGCCTGCTCCTCCAGCTCTGACCCCCTGGCCACTGACATGGTGCATCCCTGCTCAGACACAGCCCCTGCACCTCCTGGCCTACTTCAACACTTCAACAAGACACTTCAGGACATAAATTATTAATCAACTATATAACACAATAATGAATTATGAATTTTTTCAACCCTTCCAGACACTGTTTTCTTTAGTGCCCTTAACTATGCTATTTATTTCAGACACCTCGGGGCTTTCTCTTTTTCTGCATAATAAGCAAAAGCTAGATCAATCCAATGTAGCACAATATTGTAAAATAAGACCAAAATAAAATTTAAAAATTTACAAAAAGTCTCATGATGATTTCCTTTTCCAGTGTCATCTGTCCAGTTCACCTCCTTTCCATACACAACTTCAACATTTCCCACTACCTCACAGTGACCCAGTCTGCTTGAAATCGTAGGTATCTTCTTTCCTTGCACCTCACTCTACCAACCGTGCTTTCCAACCAGCAGGAAAGGAAATCCCAGTGGATTCATGTAATCATGGGATCAGTTATTGTCTTCATGGCTATCCCTGCAGTGAGCAACCAGCCCTTGACGCTCTGTGTTTCTGATGCTTATCACACACTGCGGTCACCAACGGAGTCACGGCTGGTGGACAATCCAGATCCTCTCCAAAATCAACACATACCCTGTGGCAGATGCAGATACAAACAGCACTATGTAAACACAAACAGTATGATTACACCCACCAAATGGCAGTGACCTGTTTCTAATGCAACACAAACCCTGAGTTTGGCTAGTGCTGTTTGACTTCTGCTTCATCACTACCACTATTTCTCCTCTATAGATATGTCAGAATATTAAACATCAACCCAGGAGGCGTTTTTCTTCTAGCTATTAAAGATTTTCTTTCCAACAACTTTGTAACGTAAAATTAAGAACGAACAGTGTCCTATAGAGGATATATAACAACCACATAAAAATCACATTACAAAACAATAACTATGACTGAAGTGTTCATTTTTAAGTGCAACAAAAAAGTCCACCGATTAAAAAAAGTGAATAACCTGTAGCCAAACAGAGCTCCAACATCTTACTTAGCAAGGAATCCTAGAGACTATACTGCTGTGGTACTCCAGCCTTGCAAACAAAGACAAGCTGAGGAACAAAGTTTCGAGAAAATACAACTATCTGATAAAACCTCAAATTTCATTCAGGATGAAAACTAAAAATGTCTGTTCAATGGCCAAAACCTGAGTTTGTACCACTCCCTCTGTACTGTATAATTAGAGAACATCCAAGCCTTCATAGGTCTTACAGCTATATGTAGCATTAAATAAGAAAGCAGGTTTCTTTGGAAATTCAGACCATCAACAATTTCGCTTTATAAAGCAAAATAGGACATTTATGTCTATTGTCTTTTGAACTTGGCCTGGGCACGGGACAGCTCATGGAGGTAAAGCAGAAGTACAGGTCTCAAAATCAAGATGGCAGAAACCACAGAATCTAAGAAAATAAAGAAAAACTTCATATGAAAATACAGGTATCTCTATGCAAACAATACATAAGAGGGAAAACAGTTTTTATTTTAATTTTTAGTAATACCTAGCTTCCTTTCACTGTGAAAAGAGCACACTGAATTGAGCTGCATCAGGATCATCTTCCAACAATAATTCAGCCAAGTAATTTCTATAAACAGAGGGATAGTTACCTTTTAAGAAGTTCTAGACATACAATGCTGCAATAAAAAGTAAGAGGCATACAGGAGGATCAGCTACAAAGTGAATTAGTAACAGCACCAGAAAAAAAAAAGCAAGTTATTTTTCATGCTCTAACATATACTGCCATTCAGAAGTATCTAAACAGGAAGCACCTAATTGTTCTACAGGGCATCACAGATTGGCTCTGTATACAATCCCACTCTATTAGAATTAAAAAGAAAAAAAGGAAAAAAAAACCCCAAACCCAACCCCCTCTGTAAACATTCACAGCAAATCCTACCAAGTGTGACACTTTGGGGGCTGTATTTCTTTCCTCAGTCTGATTTTGCAAAGCCTATATTCTCCACTGCATGCTGTAACTGCCATGCAATATTGCATCACCATTCCTGTGTCTGTGGCAGACACAGGGAAGAGGGTGTGGCATGGAAGCACCTACCTTAATTCAGTAAGGCTCAACTAAACCCAGTACCTGTACTTACAAAGCCTTTCTGTGATAACTATTCCAATTCAAATTCATACTCAATATTTTCCCTTCATAACTTAACAGTACTAGGGAGCAGACCATCAAAATAACCACACCTGACCAAGGAGGCCTGCAAAGAGAGACTCACTTACAGAAGGGCCTGACCATGACACAGAAAGCCACTTGTAGGAAGAGTCAGGACAGGATTGATGTACACTGACTATTTTTATGAAGATCCCTCCATGTTGTTCATTGCTGAGGTTCATATATATTTCCATTTTAAATAATCACTTATTCCTGTTCATTTGTTCTGTGTTCCTGTGTGCAGTCCTGGTGACAGTGAAGCCTTGTAAGGAATGGCAATCTAAACTCCAAAAGGCAAATAGGGAAGGGAGGGCTTGGAGAACAGAGATGCTCATTCCAGAGAACAGACCCTGGTGCCCCAAGGCAAGTCAGATATGGAATCCAACAGAAATACACCCAGCATTATAGAACACAGACTAGTGACACTGGAGGCTTAACTTTTAACTCCTCAGAAATTATGAATTTTTTAGAACCTCTAGAACTAACAAACACAGGATCTCTAGTCGTTCTGAGTGAGGGTTTTCACAAGTCTGGGTTTTCCTTAAATCCATTTATTCTTCAGAAGAAAGAATATTTTGAGGAATGTCCAATAAAGATAAGGCATTTGTTTTATTACAGATACACACCACAAAGATAATAAACCACAACATTTTAAACGTAAAGGATTAAGTCTGTATTTTTAAAATGGACATTTCTGCGTTTTGGAAGTAAGATTTTCCTAGTATGCTACTAATTCAAAAGGAGAGCTGTGGAAATCTAAGATGGGCCACAGGAAAAAAATAGAAAACACTGAAATTATTTACATTGTAAGAAATACATGACTTTAATAAAAAAAGTACAAAATTACACTGAAATTTTCACATTTTTGATGGTTCCACTCTTTTTGGTACTTCATTTCTTCAAACTCCCACCTTCTGTATCTCTTGTGTTTCTAGCATCCATTCTTTGAAGCACAAGTGCCTCCATTAAAATCAATACTGTTTTATTTGACTTAGTTTTAACCCACTTGTCCACTCTGAATCAACTGTTTCTGTAACACTGTGGAACAAGGATTCAACTACCACAATAATAAATATTTTTTAAAATCATTATTACAATGTTACTCAAATTCCCAAACTTGGCTACTGCCAAGTCTGCAGCCAAGTCACTCTGCTGCAGAGAGCAAGAGTTCTACAGCTTCTCATCAGAACCTCAGGTTTAAAGTGCAGCTTCTTCTCCCAAATAAGAGCACTCTCCCAGCAAGTGTCCAACCTGAGCACAGTGACCAGGAATGGGTGGAACTGCTGAGGGCACAGAGCACTGAGCATTCCTTGAAACCTTAAAAAAACCCAACCAAACCCACGATTAGTGGTACCAGAGCAGAAGTCTGTGCCAGGGGAGACCTGGGGTTAGTTCCTGCTCTGTCACGAGCTTCTGAGTCACCACAGGCAAGTACTTCCCTGCTTCTTACAGGTTTTAAACTGCCACAAGTAGCTGTGAGCCTCAGACATTAATGCAAGGGGAATGAAATGACTTGATAAGGATACTGAATTAACCTTGTTAGACCCTATTTGAATTTACTTCAGGTTAGTAATAACTAAATATCATTACACACTAACTGTTAAATTATTTAACATCTCAGTTTTTATAGTCAGCCATCATCAGACTTCAATCACTGTTTACTTTCAAACTCTTGCTCACATATGGATAACTGCCCTCTATTCACTCCAGTATTTTGTACATCAAAGAGACAAATTAGGGAGACATTGGCAACACCCTTCTCACTACTTCTGTAGTATCTAATATGAAGGCATCCTGATTTTATGAAAGGTAAATAAAGTAACCTTTCTTCAGAAGGATCCTTGCATTACCAAAAAAATTCCCTCAGCTTTCTTTGTGAAGCTCCAAGTACCCAGATTCTCAAGCAAGTGATTCAAATTCAGCAGAAAAAAAGCTCTCAGGGAAGAGAAGTACATATTCTTTTATTGCCATTAAATTCTGATCAGGTACATCTCAAATGCCAAGTAAAATGCACTCACTATTTCACTTATCTGTATTGCTTGAAAAATGCTTCATGGCATACAAAATTAAAACTCAACCATAATCACTCTGAAGTCAAGCCTGAGTCTGTATCAGAAATTAAAACACAGGATATTATAAAAGGTTTGGAAATGACAGGCGTAGATGTATTTTTCTGCTACTTCATGTTCTCTTTATCTGCACTTTCTAAATTCAAGACTTATCCTTATGTCCTTCTCTGCAAAATATTGTCCTTTCCTCCATTATGTAGTAAAAATCAAAACCTGAGTCTGTGTTGCAATGCTGAATCCTGAACATCAAATCCCAGCAGTGACTCACTATCTAAAGAACAGCTGTAACCTTCAGTACTTTTTAGCCTTTTTCTTCTACAGGAGTATTACCAAAATACAATAAGTTGGAAGATCAAGCATTCAAAATTGGGAAATAAAAAATGTAAAGTTTCATGGACAATCCTAGGCCCACTCCCTCATATTCTCATTAAGGAACAGCTTCATGAAACACTGTTTTTGCCCATGCTCAACTCCAGTAGTGAACAAGCACCTGCATCCATGGAAAAACGAAGATGGTACATGGAGGAACAACTTGGGCTTAAATGGAACACCTGATCTTAAAATAAAACTGCTTAAGGCAGCAGCTGGTTTTAATATGCACAAAAGTGCTCTTAAAATTACTGCTTTACAGGTGCTGCTTTAGAAGAATGTCCATTTTTTATTTCTAAAATTTCCTTTCTAATAATTACACTTGACTTAGCACAAAGGCAGACTCAAATTTTATAGTACACCATCAACATCTGCCAGCCAAATGATTCCCCAGTCACACCTGTGCAACCAGTCTCCAAATTACATCCTCACCACACTTGTGTAATCACACAGATATCGGTCACGGAGGGAAGAACCCTACACAAATTAACTCTCAACTGTGTTAACGTCTTCATGCACTAAAAAGGGGGGAGAATTCCTGGGAATGAAAGTCATTTTGTGACTCTAAAGATTTTTATATAAATACATGTGCATGTATATTTCAAAATAAACAGTCAGTCAGAAATCAAAGTATTAGCTGAGCAGATCATTTTCACAGCTTTTACAAGAAGACAACTGCACAAAAGAAGATGGAAAGGAGCAAAACTTAAGGCTCATATTTGAGGCAAAAGTGAACAACTTTACATGAATTTAAAAATTAGGTTATATACCTATCAACATACAACTGCATATCAAAGCATGTTTCACACACCATTTCCAAAACAACATTAGGTAGTTTAAGAAGATTAAAATATAAAACTGTAGCAGACCTATATCTGGTCAAAAAAGAAAAAGACAAGAGGTAGTGAGGTTTCAAAAAAAAAAAAAATCAGAATCCATTTTTACAGAACTAAGGACAGGATTAAGCACTATCTAAGCTGATACAAGGAGCCATTATCTTTCAAAGAGAAAGTAGCAACATTACATGTTTTCAAGGTTCTTAAATATTTTAATAGCACTTTTAAGAAGTGCTCTGTTACAGTATTTCTTAAGGGCTTTCAGATACCATTACAAACAGTGAAGAACATGGTTTATCTACAGCACAAAGAACACCCCAGCAGGTACAGGCTCCCCAGTGCCAGGCACACACACCCCCCATGTCAGAGTGTACCACCACTTCTACAACAAACAAAAGGCTGCCACCAACACCACTGGTTGTGCTGCCTGCCTTGTACCACCAGTTTTCTTTCTTTTTAGGGTAATGTATTCAACAAGATCAGTCTTGCACACCTACCTGAGCACTGGCACACCAGGAAGACACCAAGACCAAGTGGCAAAGGAGGGCATGGCCATTCTTCATCAGCCCCAGGTCTTCACCTGCACTGCTCCAAAGGACTCCCACCCCTCCTGCAGCAGAGCTGAACCTCAGTTACCACACAGCTCTGGGCAGTGACCCAGCAAACAGGTACCCATTCCTCACAGGCACAGAGTTTTCAACTCAACCTGGGATTAAAACTGCCCCATTCATGTTGGTGGCAGCAACACTGCAAATTAACACTGGCAGTCCAACAGAAACTGGTTTTAGCTACTGCAGAACTGTACCCTGGATGTGCCACAGCTTGTGTACTGCTACATCTTCTATTATTTCTTCTTTCCTAACACTGATGTGTTAACTGCAAGTAACCACATATTTTAGAAATAATGTTGACTTTTAGAAAAATTATAGGAAAAAATTACTTTTAAACCCCATATCAAACTAATACCTACATCACATTTCAGCATGAAGGTGTACTAAGAATTACAAAACAGAACTCAGAAACTTCACATTTCAGTTGGCAGCCCCTTGCAAAATATAGAAGACACAGAACTTTCCCTCATGAAAGATCTGTAATATAGAGCAAACAGAAACCAAAAATTATGTCTTTTAACACACATACATTTCTAAGCTAGACACCAGTTCCAGCAATTTTAATGCAATTTATTTTCAAGCTTTCCCTCCTCTAGTATAACTGTATATTTATATAAAAATCAAAATACTCCCACTGCAGTTAAAACCTTTGAACAATCCTTACATGAGCAAAATTTAACATACAATTTTCCTTCATATATAGTTTTCCTTTTACATATTTCATCTGATCACATGTTTGAACATGACTCTTAAAAGCATGGCATTTTAAATGCTCTTCCTTGACAGCATTAAAAAAAACAACCTCGAAAAGCAACTGTGGTCTTTCATCAAAGACTAAAATACTTTTTGCTCTATTTAGTACTATCTGCAAGAACTGTAGAAAAGAAACTTAAAATATTTAACTTAAAGACTTCAGGGCACTGTGCTTGGTTTTGGTTGGAGCAGAGTTAATTTTCTTCGCAGTGGCTGGAACGGGGCTGTGTTTGGATCTGTGCTGGAAGCAGTGCTGATAAACACAGCAGTGGTTTTGCTGTTGTTGAGCAGAGCTCGCACAGCCTCAAGGCCTTTCCTGCTTCTCACACTGCCCCAGCACAGGGGAGGCACAACACACTGGGAGGGGACACAGCGGGACAGGTGACCCCGCTGACCAAAGGGATGTTCCAGACCATCT
Source organism: Platyrinchus mystaceus (assembly GCA_035041135.1). Taxonomy (NCBI): domain Eukaryota; kingdom Metazoa; phylum Chordata; class Aves; order Passeriformes; family Tyrannidae; genus Platyrinchus; species Platyrinchus mystaceus. The sequence goes on from JAWWLV010000021.1 coordinate 7,516,222, forward strand.
GCCCTCGCGCTCAGCACGCAGAGCTGAGGGGGAGGAGGAGGAGGAGGAGGAAGGGCAGGACATTTGGAGTGATGGCGTCTGTGTTCCTGAGTAACCATCACCCATGATGGTGCCCTGCTTTCCTGGACGTGGCTGAACATCTGCCTGTCCACAGAAAGTGGTGAATGAATTCCTTGTTTTGCTTTGCTGGTGTGCACAGCTTTTCCTTTACCTGTTAAACTGTCTTCATCTCAACCCACAAGTCTTTTCCCCTTTTACTTTTCCGTGTCTCTCCTGGATCCCACAGGTGGGGAAGTGAGAGTGGCTGCGTGGTACTTAGTTGCCAACCAGGGTTAAACCACGCCAGCCACACAAACCACAGTTCAAAGAACTTCTGTTTCACTTTTAAGGAGCTGATGACTAATTTTTTAAGCAGCAGAAGTTATCACTACACTCTGCCCATTTTTCTTCATCTCTCAACAAGGTCATCAACTGTTACAACAAAAGATACAAACATGTTTCTGGATAAGTCAAACCAAATAGGAATAGTCAACAACTGTCTGTAGAGCAATTTGCTGGTCTTTTTGTAACAGTTTCCCTGGAATATATCCATGGTAATTTTATAAAAACCGTTTCCAGATGCAATAGGCCAAATACAGGCTTTACCATTTAAATAATATTTTACTTCCTCACTGAAAACACAGCCAACCTCAGTTTTTGTATTCAGCTTCTACAGAGAAAAACAACTCAAAATCAGAAGTGGACCATTTGGTTATCTGTAATTATCTAGCACTTTATCTGATTAAAGTACTGTGGAATTAGTAACCAAATCTCTCATTATTCCTGTGATAACACAAAGAATCACCATTTTATATATTCACTCACACAGGCATATATTTAAAATAGTTGCCCTGAGCATTGCAGAAGCACAGTATGCACTTGGGATCAGAATTGGAATATATATCTATAGTGGCATAATGGGGCATTAATGCCAGGTTTTGTCTTTTTTCCTTATCTCATATAGTTAACAGCTAAACATACCAAAGCTTGATATCAAATTGTCCCAAGTCAATGATTTAGGAAGATTTTTGCTACATGCAGTTAAGTGCTAATAGGAAAACCTCAGGTAAATGTGAAGTAACAGCTCATGGTAAAAACACAGTATTTACGCCTATCAGTTTCTAGTCCATGTTGTGATACTGTACACAGAAGTCATACACCAAAATTGCATTTTTATCATGACACCGAACATTTAAGAAACATACATTTTGAAAAAGAGTAAACTGCTTGCAACAAATTTTCTTATTAATGAAACAAAACATTTTACTGAGGTAATGATATCTAATTGCTGTGTATTTTTGTTAAAGTCAAAAGGGGTATCTCTTACTAACAACTAGTTTTCACTTTTCTTAATGCTGATTTCCCTTCAAAAACCAAAGCAACAACAAAAAAAATCTCCAGCATCTAAAATGTTCCTGATGCTTAAGACAGTAAACTTCAGAGATGAGATCCTATGGTTCAGGCACCACGTGCTGGCTGAGATGAACCAGAGCCTGCCAGCATCCTCACTTCACTGCTGCTGCTTTCTGCAGCAGGTAGCACTAAAGCACCAGCCAGGAATGCAGGTAACTGCAGTCAGCAGCTGGAAACACGGTTTGCACTTTGGCTTTCTGCAGCCTGGGCACACACACTACAACTGAAGGACTGAGTTCTTTAGAATTCTCCAGAATTACAGATACCATTGATTCACCTTGACCATTCTGGTTGGCTCCCGTAGATGAGACAATCACTAAAGCAAAAAACACGCTGATAATCTCTTTGGCAAAACTCAGTCCAGCTCTTAAAGCTGACAGTTATAAGGCCACAAGCACTATTACAGCAGAAAAACAGAGCAAAGCAATTCTAACTTAAAATTAAGAACATCATGTTCCTCATAGCAATTGCATGCATAGTCTTTCAGGCTGTTTCATCTGAAGATCAGAGTTCATAAAACTGTCCTACTTGATTTCTTTGAATTTTGAGACCAAAAAAAGTTGCTTCTCACGTGAACATTCTCATGCTCCCCCCTCTTCCACCTTAGAGGCAGGTGTCTGACATCAGAGCAGGATTTATTTCTCAATTCCCACTAAGCAAACAGTAGCAACTCTATTCAAACCTAACTATGAAAAGTACTCGTGTTATTTAAAGTATTTACTTTCCTTAGTTCACACCTACTTAGCTGGAGCCATTGAATTTCTGAGCTAACTCCTCTAGTACAGTCTAATTAGACTGTGGCATTAAAACCTTATCAACAGATATTACACCCTAATGGTTAAGATACTTCATCACAACATGCACTTCCAGGTCAAAAATGCCCGTCATTTCATCAGTTTCAGAATTCTTGAGTCACAACAGATTTCTAAAACTGTACCACTGATGGATGAGCCTTATCCTTGTCCTTTCCTACATAATTCTTAACTGCTGTGAGAAGTGCTAAGGCTATTGAAGAACATCAGTTTCCATTGACGTTACATACTTATAATTTCTAGCATTCAATTTTTACACCAATGTTACAGCACAGAATAAATTATAAAAGTAGAACTAATCGACCTATGCTTGAGGTATACTCCCCAAAGTTATTTTCTGCAACAAATGACTAGTCCAGAAATCCAAGTTTCATCCTAAAAGCCTCTGTATTAGTTTACCTGTATCCCAGTAACCCAAATCTTCTTGCAGACCAGCTTGAATAAATCAGGGTTGAGAAGAGCCCCTTCCATTTTCCCTCCCCCTCTGGAATGCACCATGTTAACCTCGAGTTTGAGAGGGAGATTAAGAGACAACTGAAACTACGTCCTGCACGTGGAATATCCCATGTCCTCCATGACCTAGTCCAGTTTAGCTATGGGCTTCCTAACAGACACTCATCTGCCACGTTAAACAAATTAAACCACTTTATTTATTTAGCATATGAGTA
>JAWWLV010000021.1:7519253-7559423 GCA_035041135.1 Platyrinchus mystaceus
AGTATTCACCCAGACTGGTTGAAATAGAGATTGCAGAGAAAATATTGGAAAAACATTGTATGAACATGAGCTTATAAAAGAAGTGCCACCAGTTCACCACCAGAAAAAGAAACTTGGTGAATAAATACTTAAAATGCTTTGCCTTTCACTACAAACGTTGTCTCCCACCGTGGAGAAGGAGAAAGAACGAAGGTCTCCAGGTTCTGCAGGGGAACCCGAGGGACGAGCCAGAACCTCCCTCCCTCTCTGCCCTGCCCGGATTAGGTAAGAGCCAGCCGCGCTCCCGGGGAATGTCACGGCGGGGCCGCGAGCGGCCCATTTCCCGGGGCAGCCCGTTGCCGGGCCCGCCGTGGCCCCGCCGTGGCCAGGCCGCCTCCCCGAGCCGCGCCGGCCCCGCCGCGCCGGCCGAGCACAAAGCGCGGCGGGGCCGAGCCCACAAAGCGCAGGGGCAGCCCCGGCCGGGCGGAGCGGGCCTGGGCCGTGCCGCCGCCGCCGCCGCCCCACACAATGGCCCGGCGGACGGGCCCGGGGCCGCCGCCGCTGCCCGGCCCCGCTCGGGCCCGCAGGCCCCGCCACAGCTCCGCACGCCCGGGCCGCGCTTAGGCCGCGCCGGGGCCTTGTCCCGAGCCCGCCCCGCGGCCGCGCCGGGGCCTCTCCCGCGGTCGGCGGGGGCCGAAGGGCCGCGCCGGGCAGAGCCGCTCCCGTCGCCCCCGTGGCCGCTCGGGCTCCCCGCTGGGGCCGAGCTCACCTGTGTGCGCCGGGCAGGGCGGGACCCGCTGAGGCGGCCTTGGCTCCCCCGATGGGCGCGGGCTCCGTGCGGGGCCGACTCTCTGCGCTGCTCCGGCCGATTCGCTCCGTGCGCGGCCCGAGCCCAGCGCGCGCTCCCTCCCCTCGCTCGCTCCCTCGGCCGCGGGCACGCGCCGGCTGCGCCCGAGCGATCCCGATCCCGCCGGTGCCGCCTCCGCGCGAGCGCGCTCCCGAGGCGCGCTCCCGCCACCCACCGCGCACGCGCGGGCCGCGCTCTGCCCCGCGCCCGGCCCGGGAACAAAGGCCGCGCTGCCCCCCGGGAATGCTGTGGGAACGCTCCGCGATCCCGCGGGATCCCGGCCGGCCCCCGAGCCCCCGGCAGAGCTGCCTCTCGCCTGCGCCGCCGCGGGGTCACCCGGAGCCCTCTCAGCCGCTCCGCCCCGGGCGGCGGCCGCCCCGTGCCCGGCGCTGGGAGCGGGTGTCGGGACACGGCGGCATCCGCAGGGCCGGGGCCTCGGGGGCCGCGCGGGCTCTGTCACAGGGACTCGTAATTCTGTTTAAAAATGATAATTAAAAAAAAAACAAAAACGCAAAGTGGCCTCTCCGAGAGAGGCCGATAACGTCCAGCACAGAGTCACGCTCGTGGTTTTAATGGACTGCTGAAAACAAACCTCTCCGGGCTCTGCACAGACTGTGCATCGTTCGGGTCGGGTCCCAGTCCAGCAGTGCCCTAAATACATGCGTAACTTTCAGCACACAAACTGGATGGAATAAATGTAATTACTGGTGTGCTTATATATACTTTGTTGGATTAGGACCCTGGTCATCTACAGAAGCTATTCAAAGGAGAGACACTTGTTTATTTTCTGTAGAATATTTAAAAATATGCGTTTGCTATCTTATTTCCATTTTTTTTGAATGACTGAAACATTTTTTTGGCCAGTTTAATTCATTATCCAGATGGTTCTCAGTATCCTCCTCATTCCTTTTGATGACCAGTAAAGCACTTCTTTTTGTGTAACATTGCTATGTTGAATCTGCCAAGTCTGCTCTTCAGAGATTTTTGTGATTAGGTTTGAGGGAGATTCTCAAAAATACATCACTGTAGTGATGCAATGCAATATGTACCAAACCCACTCTTTAAGAATCCTCCTGAGTATGGATAATATCAATTATTTATTGTCAAAGGATGGCAACTACAGGAGTTTAACTTTGCACATCATTTCTCCCTGCACACCTTGTAGCTATGCAGTGATTATTGAGCCTTTTCCTTTAAGTATTCATGAGGAGTGATACACATGGCAATGACTGCCAACTCATAGTGGGGCTGACTTATTGAATACTTAAAGAGATATGTTATGATTAAGTAAGGTACTATTTTTGTCCTGGATAGGAAGGGCACATATCTGAAGCAACATATTCTCAATATTAAATTTTTTCCCCACCTTTGATTTTAGTACAGAGTAGGACTAATCATTTGATGTATTTTTAAACATATGGAAGTCTATTCAGTGGTGGAAACTTCCAAAAAGGTAGTATCCTATAGAGAACAAGGAAAAAAATATCTATAACAATTGCAGTTAGTATTTTTAGAGAACCAGAACGCTTATCAGTTCCAGTAATCTGTGTGGTTTTGTACAAAGCATCTCTGTGGTTAACGCTTCGATCCTGGAAGCACACACTAACCTTTTGCTAAAAAGAGGCAAGTGACAGTCTCACAGTCCCATATCAGATCAGTGCATTGCTGGTTGGTCAGCATTACTAAGCATTTGCTTTTCCCTGGGTAGAAACTAGTTTCTTGGGCAGTGAAAGTAATTAAACCTAGTTTCTAATGGGTTTTTCTTCTCTCTGACCTCACCACAGGAACCTCCCAATTCACTCCCATGTTCCTGCTACCCTCTGAAATGCCTCCAGCTTGCTCACCTGCCTCAACCCTTTGTAGCACCTCAGCTCACTCATCCCTGTAACTGGAGGTGCCCCAGAGGGAACACCCAGCCCCTTCCCAGCTGTGTTCCACCCACTGCTACATGACCCACCTCACACCTTCCAGCTCTCCAGACCAGTCACCTTTCCCTCCTTCCATCAGCAGGACCACTTACCTGTTTTCCTCCACTGTTCCTCATTACACTTTGCAAGAAAGTTACAGGAACTGCAGAGTCTTTAAGACTCGTTCCTCCCTCAGACTGGGGTGTCATTAACCCACAGGGTCAAGAGTTAGTTGAGTGACCTGACTGGAGCAGACCCTATAGCAGATGGCACAAACTTCATTACTGTAGGAAATGAGGGCTAAAAGATCTCAAAGACTCGTTACGAGGTCATCTAATCCATGGTCCTGCTCCAAGGTAGGATCAGTTATACCTTTGTTATTCCTACCAGAAGTTTGTCTAAACCGATCATAAAAGTAATCCATATATATCATTACATTATAATCTAAATCTCCCATTATAATTTCAGCTCACTCTTGAAACACTTCAGTGAACACAGGAACATTTTTTTTTCATTTCTCAGTTTTTGATGACTTTAATCTTCAGTAAATTACATAAATTCCTTTCCATGTACAGGTTAGCACTGCAAGGCCTCTGATCACTCTTTTCTTTTCTCTCTGCATACTCTGCAACTGCTCCTTTCATTCTTTTTTTACCATAGTTCTGGCAACTGGACACAGCACTCCAACTGAGGCCCTTTTAAATGCTGAGTAATAAAGGCTGACTATGGAGGTGCCATTAAATTAGCAGTATCTGGTAACATAATAATTTCAAAACAAAGTTAAGCATTTTAACATCAAGGTTTACTAATTATTTATTTATTGACATTATTTTTGTAGGCATTGTTTACTAGGAAAAGTACCTATATATAATAGTAAAGTCTTTGAAGTTATACAGGGATGTAGGCTTTTAATGGGATTACTGTGTTTCCTTGCTAGACAATGATGTCTGTGGATCTTCAGTCTCATTTTATGTAATAAAATACTTTTTTTCCCTCTAAACTTTAGACAGTATCCTCTTCCTTAAAATTCCTATTATTTCACAATTATTTAGTAAAAGGGATAAGCTAGTTCACCCTGTTTATATAAGTTACTGTAGTATATTACAAAGTTAATATATTATTATTGTATACATGATTTTTTATGTGAAAAGTCATTGGCGGTTATTTTATGTTTCTGTAAAACACATTTTTTGTTTCACAAGTGAAGAAAGTATTAGCAACACATAGCATCATCCTCTTGAGATGAGGAAACATGATTATCCATGGATAAATTGCCTATCAAATATTGTGCCTGGATCTGATTTCTTAGGCAGAAACACTGCTTCTGATCATTCAAAGTAACGCTCAGGCCTGTGAGCTAAGTACCTACTCCCTCAGCAAAGCACCCAGACATAACCTCAGTTCTAAGCTTGTCTGCAACAACACTGAAGGTAGCAAAAATACACATGCTTAAGTGATTTTCCTACTTATAAAGTCTCTAAAAGTAATGAATTAATTTTTACCCAGTATCCTTTGCTAACTATTTTTTTATATATATTGAAATGAGAACATTGAGCCCTGAAGAAAATTGAGTACATGGTATCCAACAAACACACTTATTTTGAGACTTGAGTAAATGAAGTACCTGAAGGTAATTGTACACTAATTAAAAATTAGTGATTACACAAGTTACAAAAAGACACGTTAGATCTCTACTGATCTCTTCATTCTGCAGTAGGGGGAGTTTGGGTTTTTTAATTTATATTCATCACTGCCTAGGCTGCTAAACATCTGTATTCACAACCAGTTTATTTAGGCATCTTCTGGCAACAAGAAAGTGGAAGAACAGCATGACTACTTAAAGCAGCTCATTAAAAATAATCTTAGTTTTTCAGAGAAGCATTGATAGCTGTTTCATACGTGTGCTTGAACCACACACTGCACAGTAACAAAATTCTGAGCTAACAAGAATTCCATGAGAAAGCAACTTCAGATATGCTGAATCTCTCCTTATATAATGTGCTGAACTAAACCTAGTTTGTAAGAAAGTAATGAGATTCTCTGAAATAGGTGTGATATCCCACTCGTAACCTGCAAAGCCTGGTACATACACAGGATTGCTGACTCCAGTAATTCCACTGATAAATACTCCACATGACAGAGAGCTGGGGGATTTTTCCCTACAGTGCTGCCTTTAACATCTGCAGTATTCAAGCAATTTCCTCAAATTTGGTTTCCACTAAAACAAGCGAACAAACACAACTTTCAAAAGTAAGAGCTGAAGTTTGAGAAGGCAAATAGAATCCAAAACTTAGTTTTAAAATAATAAATATTTCATTTTGAAGCTAATGTTATGTTAGACTGGTTGGATTTGCTGGTCCTGATGTACCGGTTGAGTTTGTTGGATACACTCACAGAAACCATATGCTATGTTCTATTATTAATTATAGTGTAGTTATGTACTAAGTCTTCAAACAATTAAAAGCCAGCCTGAACAATATCAGACTGATATTTTGCAATTATCATAATTGACGGATTTAACTGATCTCATTTTATGAGGCAACATTTTCCACTTCTGTTTGACTTTCATGTATCTGATTTATTTACCACTTATGTCCTTTTTCAGGATTTATCAGAAGCTGAAACTGAAAGAAAAGGTGGAAGAAAGACTTCATAGAAAGATTAGGAAAACAAAAGCATTTTTAGTTAAACAGTGAACGAGTGTTGGGGACACAAACAAAAAGAATCTTTTTAAAGTGAAAAAGATTCTAAATTATTTTTTAAAAAGTTATTCTGGGCAGGAAAGTGTGCCTTGTTACCCTTTAAATCATATAAACACATTGCAGGGGCCTTTTTAGAACTGGGGATTTTAGGCAATCCCCAATGAAATAACTCTTCAGAAGCACTATAGAACTTAATGCCTTCTTCCCCTCCTGACAAAGGCCAGCACCTTAACATTTTGTTATCCAAGCATACAGCAATCACAGAATTAGGCTGCATGTATTTTTTCTTTATGCAGCAATTATTTAAAAAACACATTTTAATAATCTGTCAATCAACTGCAAGCCTGCTGGCAAATCTGAGGGGTCACAGAGCTCCACAGAAATAGTTATGATCAGCATATTTCTAGGCAATTATTACCGTGCAGTTTTAGGAGGGGAGCAAGTGACTGTGTGCCAGTGTGGGTGAAGTAATTAATCTAAATTCTGTTTTAAAACAAGCTCTGGTTTTCAAGACAGAACTATCAGCCACCGAAAGAGCCAGCACAAGCACTGTCCTCCTGAGGATCAGCATGAATCCAAGGAGAGGCTTAGGACCATCAGGTTATTTTGCAAGATTCTATACCTAGTCATTAGACAAAATACAATTCCAATCAGCCCTGACCTATTTTAGATTCCAGCTAACTAAATTTAAAAGCCTTTAAAAGCAATTAAAATCTCCTGAATCATCCGGTTCTTATGTGCTGTCTTCATTTAACTCCTGAGTGAAAAATGAGATGTGTAATTATATAGCATTTAAAATGGTATCACTTTGGAAAAATTCTGTGGTCATGTAGCACGTGATATTATATAGAAATAACTTCATAACTACATGTCAATTCAATAAGTCAACTACAGGATGAAAGTCTGATTTAAAATAGTTTGAAACATACACAATAACTTTTCCAATTTTGAAATTTTCATGTCTGTAAGGCTGAACAAGTGTTTTTTGAGGGCTTTCTTTTGTCAAGGTTTTTGGAAGGTTATCTCTGGGTGGAAGACATTATTCTTACACCAATACTGGACAGTCATAGATCATTAGAAACCATATAAAGTAATAAGTCATCCATTAAACAGGTTAGGGATTTTTGTGGATTTTTGTTTTTGTTTTCAGTCTGAGACTATTACCAGATCTGATTTTGTTTGACAGATAATCTCCATATACAAATAATCAGGTGCCAGCTAAAGCCTATTCATTATATAGAAAGTTCTGAACCAAACTCAACACATCTTTAGTTTAATCCAGAAACAAACAGCAAACGGGGTATACAAACGCCTGTAGCTGGCACAAAAAAGTTAGTCTTCAAGATATATAGTCCCATACCAAGCATATTAAAGGTAGTTTTTCTCTAAATTTTTACAGGTTGTTCCATTATACAGTTACTCACAGTTCAGGCAAACAGCCAATGTTTTCAGCCTTCCTAAAATGTTTCAGTCAGGAGGAGACCTGTATAGGATTTAGGTATGTCTTTGTCATAAACCTATTGATTTATGAAATAGTTGCTTTGAACATATTGGAGAGAAAAAGAAAGTGGCATCATTTTCCTTGCTTACAAATCCCTTTTTTTTTTGCTTTTGTGAAATACCTCTGACAGAGGCTCATGGCTTCTCTTCAAGTTTTCTGATGAGAAAACACACACTAATCCCCATTTCTATACTTGCAACCAGCCTCCCGAGGCACATGATTAACACCTTGCTCAGATCCTGCCACGTCTCCCAGTTCCTACTGTTCTAGCTCTCTCAGTACACATAAATGTTCCATTGTTCTCCTCTTCAGCCTTTGCTTATTGACAGCCCGTGACTGAGCACAGGCACAAACATTTGCCAGAAAAAAAAGACCATTTTGAGAACACCTCCAAAGAAAATGGTCATGCTTCCACTCTTTTTTCCCCCCTCTTTTCTTCCTCTATCCATACAAACAGGGACAAAAAGTCTCCTGGTTTTCATTTTCTGCATGAATCAGTAAGAATGAGAGCACTACCATGGGGAAGCCTGGACAAAGAAGAAAGGTCTGCATTCAGCTTTCAGTGAAGGGGGATTGGAGAGTTTTGAATTTCCTGTTAGTAATTTTTCAGCAGAGTTCTGGTGGTCACCAAGATATAAATGCATCAAGATCATATAGTACAGTAAGGGTCAACTTTACTTACATTCCTATTTCTGTTTAAAATACATTTTAAAAGCATTATCAATGTCAACAGAGACTTCTCACCAGAAATACATCAGAAATCATGTACTGGATAAATATAACATCTTACATTATGTGTTCTGGGAAAATGGCAAAGCAGGGATATTTATTATCAGGGATCTTTTGTCATTCAACATTCCTGTTAATTTTACTGGGAGATAATCTGAGCAGACACCACAGAGTGTTCTGAGGATTATAAGATTGGAGTGGGTGAATTACTGAAGAAGCTGTTGGCCACAGAGAAATCTGATTACATGCATTATCCCTGACACTTCTGATTTACCAGAGAAGGGGGAAAATTACAAATGATAACATTCTGGTTTTCACACCTGAGTTCAGAGAAAGCTTGAGGCATTATAATGTTATTTGATATAAATGCCTAATTCATACTGCACACATCTTTTTTCCTTCCTACTGCAGTGTCATCTGCCATTGTAGCACCTCTGTTTCCAGCCTCCCCATAGACTGCTGGTGATGCACAGGAAAGCTTTTGAGGCTTCCTTTTATTCAACGAAGTTGTTATAACAGTGTTATAAGAAAAAAAAATTAAAACACAGTCTGGTTTGCAACGGGATAATTAAAAAAAATGTAATATGACAAGAATAGGTTCACCATCCCAATTAGGGTGGTGACACTGACCATGAATAATGTCACCATAATTGTCTTTGCTGAAGATGTTGGGTTTTTACTTCCTGTTATTTTTGGTTGGGGATGGGTTTGGATTTTTTTTTTCATTTCTCTCAGTTGTGTGGATAGGACACCTCCCTGGCCAAGGTAAAAGACTCCTTTGTAAAATTGTTAGACTTGATTCATTAAAGATTAAGCATATACACCAAAGTAAGCCCAAAATTAAATGTAAAACCTCTGAGGTAGTTATAAATAAATCCATACTTGTTTTGATTATTTTGCACATTTGCTTAAAATGAAAAGCTCTTAGGAAGATCACACATTTGCAGAGCTGCCTGAGAGAAAATTTATAGCTTGTCAGCTGCATAAAGATATCATCTTCCAAAGTATTTTTGGGTGACATGGTAACAACATTCAATAAGATATTAAACAGAAATCCTTTGCAAGCTGAGCCTGTGTTCACTGTTATACTGCTAAAAAGTTTATTTCTCTCTAAGTGGAAGAAAGCAAGTACATCATTTGAACATCTGCACAGTGAAACACACATTCTCTTTCATAATTATGGAGCAAATTCTGCCCTGGCTGGCCCAGTGGGGATGAGGAGAAGCACTGCATAGTGCAGTCATTACCACAGGGACCTTGCAGACAGGATTGGATTCCAACAGGCACACCCCGGGGAGGCACTTTAAGACATGATAAAATACTACAACCCTGTCTGCGTGCTTGGCCTTACATACAGGATTAGGGAAGCCTGCAACAGCACTTTCTTCTTTTAAAAATTATGCCACTGAAGCTATATCATATCAGGTAGAGGTCTGCCACATTATAGATCTGAAACATGTTATTGTAACATGCACTGCCTCTAGAGTGCTAATGGAAAAATCCCTAGTTTGTTCAGAACTGAAGCTCCAGAACATGGGGATTTCTTGCTGCAGAACTATTCTTGCTGTTGGGCATCCTACACATTCTGACAGTTTGGATGGGTGGTAGGGAAATCTACTGCACAGCAATGAAATCAATCATCTCTGTATGGATTCTAAACTAGGCTATTCAGGGACAAATCTCAAACAAAGTGACTCCAATAGTTTCAACAAAAACACGTTTGTCCCTTTAGTCATCACAGTACAGACAATAATTTTCACAATCAATAAATTTCATCCCTGAGCTTACAATAAAGTCCTTAGAAGTGTATTACAATGGGAAGTCCTGGAATGTGACCTATCCTAGTAAGTAACCAAAGCAGAATCTTCTCCAGCTGCACATCAAAGCAGCTGTAAAACTTCTTTTAGCAAGGAATTAGAGTTCATTCAGAAAATCCAACTATTTTACCCTACCAAATTTCTCATCATTGACTGTAGAGTTCCTACAGTGCTGCATCCAAAATTTTGGGGGTTTTTTGTAGAAATTTTCTTGAGGTAGAGATAAATTTCAGCATATTCCTGAAAAACAGGAAAGAACTTCTTGACTCCAACTACTAAATCTGCCTTCCCTCCTCATTTCCAATTTTTTGACAATTTAGCTTCCTTTTACAATGACTGCTCTCTCTTAAATTATTCCACTATTCAGGTTCAAATTTTCGAATTGTGCATTGTGTTTTTCAGAGTTGCATCTCTCCCTTTTTCTCCTTAGTTGTGAAGTCCATTAAGAAACTACAATCCATGTCCACTTTTTTCCCTCCTTTTCAAAGTGTTGTTTGCCATAAGCTCTCAGTTTTATTGTCACCTTCCTGTTTGCTGTCTGCCAATTAGACACTGAAAAGCAAATGGGTATCTGGAGTCTCTATCAAGGAGAAAGTACCCCTTGGGAATGAAAAACAACCCATGGCTACTGCATCTGCTGAATTCTAATGGAAATGAATTTAATCTAGTTAGAGGATAGACACTGGGGCTTAGTAGTGCCAGAGGCCTTCTGAACTGTGTACATGCTTATCATAAATCCTCACAAACTATTTTAAATGTCATTTATCTTTGTAGCTCTCTAGTTCTGTAACTTTGTTATAACATGGTGCTTAAGGAAACCATAACAAAAACCTTCTTACTATGCAGGACTTTTTTTTCACCATGATTTTATACAGTATAAACTGAAACCAACACAAATAGGAACTGGGTGGGGGGATACTTGTTCATGTCAGTACTGCTAAATACATGGTCTCAGCAGCCTAAGCTTGCATGTGTCCAACATGTAACAATATTTAAAACACTGTCGCCAAAACCCACTTACCTCGAAGAGGATGGTGACAAGACCATATCCTAGAAGGGAGATAAATCTTTACACATTATCAATACAAATTAAGCAGGGAGGTTATTGATTAGAATCTCTTGTGCCAATGGAGGAAAAAACAATCAGTTCTTGGTCCGAGAGAGGCACTTTTCTAACATTCCCAGTTTCTTGTATTTTTACCTTGAGTTTTGAACTGCAGTTGCAATGACATCAAGATGTAAATATTATGATCTGACTTATGAGAGTTAAAACACCATACAACTAACTAATTTCAGCCAGTAGGCTAAGAAATTCTGGTTTATCTGCCTTTTGGATTAGTTGCTGTATGCATAGGGTTTTTTTGGTTCACCAGCAGAGACTGGCTTAGACCAAGTGCTGTAACTACATATTATTACTCATACAGACAAGTTACAAGGCTATTTTAAAAGAAATATAATTTGCTGTTTTGCAGATCTGACAGATGTTATTTCCTACATCAAAAGGATTATATTATCTACATAAACTACGGGTAATGTATGCATTAGATTCACCTAGACAACCACAAACTGGGAATACTCTGATACATCTCCTTTTGCACATATTTAATACATACAGTACCAATGTTACTTATTCTTGGATACCTTAAATTCAGACATTTATCAAGAAAAGCAAAATGGGACCTGAAATCCTGTGTCTCTATTCCCATCAGCAGACTCTGTGTGTCCTGGGGGGAGATGGAATAACCACTCCACTTCCCAGATTGCCATATTTGTCTTCGTGTGCATATAAAAGGACTGATACATTTGATTCACTATCCTTGCAGTACCCTCAAGAGGACTATGAAAAATCCAACTCTTCATGACTGTAATTCATGGAGTAATTCTCCTGAACAATCAGGACATTAGAATGCTGATGGACATTCCTTCTGATGTCACAGAGTTACCTACAAGCAAGACCCCTGGCTAAAGCCTTCATGATCAGCCCATACACAGTTGCCTCAATTTTGTGATGGAAGGCTCAATTTAGTTCTATAATCTACTATACAAACTGCAACTGACCTCTTCAAATTACAAGACAATAAAGTGTATTAGGTAAGAATATGTAATTGGATTTTCAGACACCTTTGATTATACATCCCTTTATGGAGTCTTAACAGCATCAATTCCAGTTTTGCACCAGCCTAAATTACATAGGTTTGTTTGTTAAATGCACCATGCTTATGAACCCTAATCATGTGCCAGGGCTTCAGTGTGCCAGTTGTTCAATGCATATAAAGTTAGGAGGACCTTTCTTGTTCCACACACACACTTTTGTATAAGATGAGCGAGAATATGGACAAAAGAAGGTGACAAAAAAAAAAAGGAAAGCAATATACGAAGTGGAACAGTATTTTGTCATCCTGATATTTATCTTGTTTTGCAGGCATGACCAAAAAAAGAAAAAAGAAAAAAGAAGAGGGATAAAAGGTTTGCTGGGATTTCAATGAAAGTAACAGTTTTGCAGGTGTGCAAAACCTTCTTCTGGAGCACGAGGAGGGGCATAGAAAAACATGAAAATCTGAACTGAGTAACTAATTAAAAACTAACTAAAAGGGCATCAGTCGTACTGTGTTGAGGTTATCAGAGAAAGGATTTGATCATTCAGTACCATTGAGAGTTGGCAGACATTAACAGAGAGGCTGTGAACAGATCTAAGGAGGAGCACGGCTTATTTGCTTGATGCAATATACCATCCAGAAGCAGATGATCTCAGAAAGGGATCATGTTCTCAAAGTTGCTGTCTAGGAAAAAAATCCCAGATTTTAACAAAACAGACATCAGCAGAGAGAAATACCAGAATATGTTCATTTACTATGAAGCAGATACAGAATTTTAGAAATACAGCCTTTTTTTTTCCTGGCTGACCTCTGGTATTTGTTGAGAAGAACGGAATTACAGTACTGATGATCAATCCTCAATGTAGTTTTTGAAAGCATTTCACATTTGCCAGCTAAAAGTTTAAACAGAAGAGTCCCCTGGCATCACCACTGGCTTACACACAGATTCACTTACACACATTCCATTTTTCATGAGGTGCCCACATCAGCCATATAACATTACTTACAGAGAAACCTTACTGCTTTTTCTCCACTGTTTTTTAGTAAGACAAGGCTTCTGTTTCCTCCGGGTCCTACCGTTTCTTCTTTGTTACTTTATATCCAGAGTCACAGAAGAGCATCTCCTGCCTTTCATTGTATTCCTCTGCTGGCTGTAAGGAGTAATTTTCATGGTTGGTGTGTGAAAGAGCTTCATTAGGAGGGATCATTTTAGCCAGAAGACCTCTCTCTGGTTTGGGAAAAGAATAGGTTATTTCTTCTTTTGTATCTCTGGCCTCATGGAGAAACTGTGTGAGGCCTTCCTCATTGACTGAAAGTCTGGGCTGAGCTTCATCTTCCAAAAAAGCACATCTTCATCTGCTTGCGCTTCTATATAAACAGAGTTACATAAAAACTTACACTGGACTGATTCCAGCTTATAAAAGGCCCTGAAGTTCCCATGATATTAGAATTATATCAATGGCAGGAAAGATTTCTACCCCATTTATGCTGTGGGAGCACAGCCCTTCACTGTCTACACACCAGACAAGCATTAAGATTTGAGGTGCAAGCATGAAGAGCTGAGCTACAGCCAGATGGCTCTCCCAGACTAATTCATATAATGCATTTAAAATTATTATTTTTTTTCCCTTCTGATGATGGTGCATTGGTAAAGAATAAGCTGTATGGACACTACACGCTACTTAAAGTTTCATGGAGAGAATGGAAACTGCTGTCAAAATTTTTCTGTACGTATCTGCCAACATTCTGAGCTATAATTAACGAGAAATCTCCCAAATGTTTCAATAGTTGGTAGAAGAGAGCTGGAAGTGTAAAGCTATTTTACCATTTTCCTCAGTAGTTAGGGTCATTAACCCTCTTTGTTCTCCATCAACACAGGTGCAATTTGTCAGGCATCAGATCTTCAAGGAACTCCCCTGGTACTTGTTGATAGTCCTCAGGAAAAGTTCTATTGTATTATATTGCTTTAGTGAAACATGAGTAAGATAACTGCTTTAAACCTTTTCCATTTTCAGGAGAATTCTAACAAAGCCTGTGTTAGAATCTCCATAGCTTTAGTGATTTGAGCCTAACAGGCAGACTAATTGCTCAAGTTTTTGAATCTCTCAACTGGAAAGAGATTGCTACCTGTAATTTAATTTATTGACTGTGCACATACCCTTAGTTCTCTATAGGAATGAAGTAAAGGATAAGAAGGGGAATAATATATCTTAAAGCCATACATTTAAATGGCTATGAATTAATTCCCTCGGTTACTGCATAATCCATTGTAATTTTCTTCTCTTTTCCTCTATGTTTTACTGAAAAGCCTGACTAGATGAAAGGGAAACAAGGAGAACTTGTAAAGAAACAGAAAGGACCACTGACAGATTCAGCAGGAATTCAAAACCATCTTCAACATCCAGGTCTTCACTTTACCTGACTAATGTTTATATGGAGATTTTGCAGGAAAGTTTGGAGAATAGTGTATGAGAATCTACAAAGTTAGAAGGAATTTTCCAAGCTAGAGCAAGACATAGTACAGGATAGAGTGTAGAGAGTGTCTGTATGGTCTAAAACCTCTGTTCAAGGTGATGCAAATCTGCATTGGGTTCGTCACTTGAGAAACAGAGCAGTGACAGTGTCTGTACCTCTTGCATGAAGCATAATTTAAACAGGAAAGCAATACTCTTAAAAACACAATTGAAGAACTTACAAATTATTAAATAATGTTTTGGACTTCATATAATCTGAATCTTGTGGTCTCCTTTCCAGTGACCACAATCTAATTTCATCCAGAGTAAGGTATGAAATAATTTCATTATTAGAGAGGTAAAATATACTGCACATTTTAAATTAATCACAAGGTATGGAGGGAATGTTTTCATACAGCTCACACAGGAAGATGAGATTATGGTAAATGTAACCAATTCCCACCCGTTTGAATAGTGTTCTCCAATTTAACAGATCCAGAGTTTTCTGGCTACATTGTGGAACAATGGAACAGCTCACAAGACAAATTAGCAACTTCTTGGGTTATGTTTCAAAGAACATGTTTGTCATACTAACAAATTCCTCCCACACACGATGGCCATAACATAAATCTTTCAATGTAAGTCAGAGTTCGCACGTACAGGAACAAAAGGCATGCTCTGTAAAGCTTCAAGGGAACATGGGAGCAGCATCTATCATGACAAAGACTTTGTGAGCATTTTATTACTTGCTATCCTCTTATTTTAACTCTCTGCATTGATTTGTCATAATCGTCATCCTTCTCTCTATGTCCTTTTGTCACTAGTCAAGTGATACGTGAATATCCTCATATGCTGTAATTAATATATTACTCTGGAAATTTATAAGATTGCCAGCATTTGTGTTACAATTCATAGTACAAAAAAGGCCTACAATTGAACTTTCTCTGCCCATCTCTCATCAAAACCTCTGAATCACTTCTCATAATTCTGGCTTTTCCCAAAAATAAAACTTGTATTTCTTCTGTATTTTTCCAATGTTCTTTTTACAAGGGCAGGGTATGTCAAGGGTTCAAACTGTAAGCCAGGATAGATTCAAGTGTGCTATGCAGGAACACCTAATCTCACAGCACTGAACAAAGCAGAAATATTCAGCTGTGTTATGATACAGATAACCTTTCCCATTGTTTCCCACAGAAAGTGCGAGTGTTTATTTAAACTAAATATAACAATATCAAAAGCATATTTCTTCATTTTACATGTCAGACTGAAGAATATTTAAATAATAACAATAAAAATGCTTAAGATAAAAGGTAATTTAATTTGAACACGTATTTCATGTACTTTGACATGATCTGGGAAACTAACCATAATAAAAGATCTAAAAAGGTTTATTTACACAGTGATATGCTGCCAACAAGTGTTGGATATGAAGGCCAGAAGTCAAGTTCCAATCTTCTGAGTCAAATCCACAATAGAAAGCAATGTCACCACTTCACATTTTCTGGAAACATTGTCTGTCATTTTTGCTACCCATTTGTCAGCACTCCATCAAGCTTCTGCCACACCAGAATGAACGGTTGGCTACCTCAGATTATTCACTATTATTTATGTAAGATCTTGCACTATTTGGCTAGATATTTTTGAAGTCTCATTAGCAAAGATTACATCATTAGTGAAGATTTAGCCCTGACAAGGCTAGGTCCATTAAGAAAGAAAAAAAGGCTGAGTTCTTACACTATATAGCAATTTGCAAGTTATATTAACTATACTTCCACACTTAGTACAACCGTGTTTATATCAGGTATTTCGCTGGTATAAGAAGAAAACACGATTACCAACAAACATTCACTCTGTAAGCAGTGAAACCACTCAAGTCTTGATTGGAATTCAAGCACTTGTGGCATCTGATCACTTACTGTCAGAAATACAATAAGAAAAAAACCACCTTCATCACTTTGGTGGATAGTGGTGTGAAAGATGACAACTTGAGCAGCAGCTGAAAGAGGGGGCAGAAACTCATAAAACTCATTGAACTGCAAAGACAAGCAGAGTAAATATCAGGTCCTAATCCAGGTTATTACACCACCAAGATATTGTATTGTGAATCAGGACTTAATAAGAGCAGTGATGTTTATCAATCTGCATATTAAATGCTTTCTAGCAAGTATGAAAACAATATAATCTAAAAGTTAGCAATGAGATCTAACATGTCACATAAAATGCTTCATAAGAAAATCCACTCAATATATTCTGCTCGTATCACCAACTGCAGACAGCTGTATAATGTGATACACACAGGATAAAAATGAGAACAATGAAAATAAATGCCTGCTATCTTTAACACACTGCACTTCTACAGTACCCTGCAGAGGAAGCTTGAAGCCTAAAGTTTACTTAGATTTATTTTTCACAGATTCTAGGAGTTCCTTCAAGGACCTCCAGATGTTGTCAGAGCACCTTTAATTTATTTTGAAATGCATAAGCCAACTGTTCAATTGCTGCTAAATGTTTTCACCGTTCTTACTCTGCTGGCATTACAGTCCCCTCACAGAACCTGAGCTTAGCATGCTGCTCATCCTGACCCATGCAAGGGGCCAGGAGAGCTAAATACACAGGCTACTTTAATTTCTTTATAGTCAGCTTACGAAAAAGGTCAGTATGCAGAGTATGGGTGGGTCAAAGCCCACTGACACAGACACCAATATTATATAGGTGCACAGAGATGAAGGTTTGCACAGGAAGCTGCAATTCCTGTTTATGTATCAGGGAAGGGTCACACACAGCAGAAGTCCCTACCACAGGTTTGGTTGCCCTAGGAAATAAACTGGTTAAAAGATGGTGGAATCACACTTACTTTTATCCTCCACTTTGCTTTCAGGAGCAACACAGTGTAGAAACAGAGATAACCTGGGCATTGGGATCACTTGTATGTCAGCATGGCCACACACCCCAAGCTGCATCCTGCTTCCAGCTAAATTCTGTCCCAAATCACAGCAAAAGCTCTGTCTATCCCACTTACTATCTTGCCTGAATAGACCCTACTCTATACATTTTACCTTCAAAACTTTAAAATTTTTCACTGCAGCCACATTCTTTCTCCTTGACATGTGTTCCAAGGAACATCAGTACAGTTTGCTTAAAAGAAGGGTTATTTATATGATGACTAATAAATGGTATAAAACATTCCATAAAGTTATATACCAAGATTACCTCTGTAGTAGCATATGCTTTCTAAAGCACATTTATGTAATTTTGACAAGGTATCTAGAAGTAATCTTTGTATTCTAGTATGTGAAGAAATAAAAACATCAAAAGGGAAGTCTCCCAATACATTCTTTCTCAGGAATTGATAGATCACCATTTATTTCTCATTTTGCAGAGCAGCTGAATATGTCCCTCTGTAGTATACACAGTTATGAATATTTTCTCTTGAACTCACATTTTCAGGAGGGAGTTTCCCAAAGAAGGCTTTCCAAATAATGTTCCATGTCAATTTGTGACCCTGAAGCAAAGTAGCCCACATGCCAGTATCTTCCAAGGGTGACATATCTATTCCCCTGATATATGAGCACCTTGAACTCAATGTCATGTAGCCCAAATTGCAGGGATGACTAGATCATGATGCAATTCTGCTGATTTACCAGGATTGCATAGAGGGGCATTTGGTTCATGGAACTCAGTGATGTTTTCATCTCTATTTTGAAAGTGAACTGAAGAAAGACAATCCCCCCAAGACTGCCTGATTAGCTCCATGTCTTTTTTCCCCACTGCCAATGCTCTGACAGACGTTAGTTTTGAAAAACAAAAACCTGCAGCATGCCATGTAGACACTATCCCTTCAATCCCTCCAAAGGGATATGTTTCTTGCACTCTCATTTTAACACTGCTGCCATCTTCTAAATAACTGCTTTAACTCTGAAATGATGACCCTTTCCTCCTCCTCCTTGTGTTTCTACTCTCATACTAACTGCCTAACTTACAGGGATAGGGACAGAGTCTAACTGTAGTACACATGTTAGAATCTAACCTTTTATATATACAGCACATGTGGATAACATCAATACACAATAAAATCATCTCCCGAGGAATTCAGTAGCACACTTGCAGTCCCACCAGTGTCAGTGAACATGTAGGAAAACAGCATTTGTCCCATAGTAAAAATGTCCCTGCTATGCATAAACAAACATTCTTCCAAGAGTCTCTCAGTTTTTTTCCCAAAAAACTTTGGTAGGATTTGACTCCTCAGCAGGCTTACAGATACTACCCAAAACTTTCCCTACTGCCAAGTGGTAGAAAAGGTGAAGAAAATTATTACACCAGAGAAGAATTAAAAGGAGTGATTTATCGGAAGAAAGTAAGAGCCATTAATCTTTCATTTCAGAAAGCAATAGCTATAATGGTACAGACTCTTGAAAAACTTTTTCCCTTCTAGCACAAGTTGTAAACATACTGCAGTCAGTGGGGAAGGACTACCCCAGCTTTGCTTCTCACAGCAGTATTGGAAGCAAATAAGTTTGACTGGGCAGTGGACAAAACCAGAAGCACAGGGATCAGAATGTAGAATCTTATTTTGCTTATATTCACTTAATATTTTTGAACTAAGTCTCTGCTGCAGCAGCAATTACAAATATTGCTAAGATTAAATTCACCAAAAAAAGTGTGTATGTGCATATTTGTACTTCTGAGCAATTTTCACTGGGTAATATAAAACAGCTGAAAGTAGGAATTTCTGTGTGAGGCATACATTCCTATCATTAGTGGTTAAAAACTCAAATCTCATTGGGGCTTTTCTCTGCTGAATTCAAAACACTGTCACTGATGACCCCACTGTTCCTCACCATGGACCAAAAGTCACACACAAATAGGGTTTTAACACGCTCTGCTGGCCAGGTCAAACCCTTTGCAAAAGCATTACGGTATTAGCCTGTCAATTGTTCTGCATTATTTGTCTGATTTCTATTAAAGCTGCATGAGTACAGAGAAGAAGGGAGAGTACAAGGAAGTGTGATTAGAGCTGCTGCATCTGGAGCCCCCCATTTTCAGAGAAACTATAAAAATAATTAAGTTTTCATATGAAAGTCATACTGCTCTACTCTTGTGGCAAAACCAGCATCAAATGTGGCAACTTTGCTCAGTCATAGAAACACAGAACAACTTAGGTCCAATCCCCTGCTCAGAGCAGGTGCCATTAGATGTGGTGGAACAGGGCTTTGTCCCATCCAGTTCTCCAAGGACAAAGATCCCATGACTTCTCTTATCACCTGTTCCAGTGCTTGATCACCCTCACAGTAAAAACATTTCTCTTCCTCTGTAATTGAAATTTCCTGTGTTCTGGTTTACATGCTTTGTCTCTCATCCTATAGCTCTGCAGCCCCTGGGAAGAGTCATCCTCTGTCTTTTCTGTACCTTCCCATTAAACACACGTAGAGAGCAATAAAGTTTCCCCTTCACCTTCTTTTCTCCAGGCTCAACAACCAGGTTCTCTCAGCTTCTCCTTTTGTATCATGCACTCCAATCCCCTTGTTGCCTTAGTGGCCTTTTGCTGAATTAACTCCAATATGAAAATGTCTTTCTGGTACCAGAGAGCCATTCAGAAGTTTCTAGTGCTCGTGTACCAGATAGATGTATCTCAGTTAAATGATTTTAAAGGTTTGGAAATCTTAGAAAAGTAGCAGTAGAATATTTTACAAATGGATCATAAATTGTCATACTTTTTCATTTTATCTCCTCCATCTTGCACAAAGCTTTTACACATTACAATACATGCGATTTAATATATATTAATACAAGAAGCTGTCAAACTTCTGTTTTCTAAAGTTTTTCTGCTGGAATTAGGGACTGGAAACTGGGACACTTCCTGCGTAAGCTTTACCTTCACTCACAGCACAAAGAAATATTAACAAGGACACTGGGACTTTGAAAAGAGTCATAGCTTTGCTGTCCTAGATTTAAAAAGGAAATGGCAATGCAGTGTCTGCTACATCGAGACTGACTCCTGGGAGCCAGAGGGAAAGCAGATGAAAAGCAACTTTTTTTTTTTTTTCCTAATGACAGCACAGGTTTCTAAATTTAAACATCCAAACAGAGAGATCTTGCAAAGATCTTAAAGTGATATCTTAACCCACTTTTAGAAACAATGATTTTTTTTTCAAAATGCTATTCATATATAGAAAAATAACAGCACAGGGATTACATCACCTCAAAGATACATCAGAGGATAATCAAGGATTCTGTGCTTCAAAAAGAAAGGTGGTGCAAAAGTCAGCCTTCTCTGGGTTAATATTGACAAAAGCCAAATGAAACAAACTTTCTGTAGCTACAGCAAACCTGGCAAAGCAGTGCTCCAGCGGGGCACATGCCAGTGGAGGGAGCAGAGGCAGCGACAGCCTCACGTGGGAAGTGTGCTGGGACAAACAGTGCTTTCTCCTGAGGAAACACTGCACAGATCCCTCCATAACACTGCACCTGCACCGTATCAGCATCTGTCTCATACCAGCAGAATGCCTCCCATTTTCTCCAGCTGGTTTCCTGCAGCACTCAGAGGATCTCCATAGCTCCAACAGACAGCCAGGTCACATACAATAAATAAATCAGGAGCCTGCTAAAATGTGCACTCAGCCAAAATACAGCTTTCAATCAGTTTTTGGGGTTTCTTTGTTTTGTTCTTTAGGGTTTTTTTTAACTCATGGATGCCTGGAGGCAAAATGGGGACTGAAGTCCCCCTTAATTCTCATATTAAATTGATGTCTAGATTACTCAGATGCATTAGCCTGCACTGTAGGCACAAAAATCTTTGACCTCATTTAAGCTACTGCAAAAAAGAGACACAAAGATGGCAGTGAAAAACATATTTAAAATTAGACACTGAGATATTCAGACATCATGTACTAAATGCTGTTTTATTCACTGTCAGGGATGGAGTGCTGGAATCAAGAAGTTCCATAAAACCTGAAAATGACAGTGGCTTGTGCAGTGAGAAGGAAGTGAGAACTAATCCAGCCAGCTCCTTAGCGTGTCTGTAGGCAACAAAATTCTTTGTTTTGCATGATTCTGCACAGTTTAAGATCAAATGGGTAAGATTTTCAGCCCTTGGCAGATAACTAAGGCTACTAGTTAACAGTGACCAGAGTCAGAGATCTCCTGCAAACTCCTTACATGAAAAGCTACAGAAGCAACTGATCTTTGCTGAAAGTCATGGCAGTGTAAACACAAGTGTTGTCTTCCCATAACAAGTACTTGCATAACTGGGGCAATCCCCTGAACTGAGGAATTCAAGTACCTTTGCAAAATACAGGGAAGCAAGACTACAGCTGGAAATTACCTGAGTTGCAAAGAATCTCTGTCCATTTATTTCCTTTTTCCATTTGTACTTGAGGTAATAATCAGAAAGGTTGTAACTTCCACCATTATGTGTAGTGGTTCAAGAACAACCAGCTCTCTTGATTTTCTTTCTCAGCAATAATATTGTGGGGGTTTTTTACTGTGGCAGTGCCAGGCAGCCATCACATTCAAATCTCACTTAGTGTAGCAGTTGGTGTTGTTTTCTTCAGCTCATATTTGGTGCTTGTTCACATTCTCATTTTCTACCCTTAACTTTAGAGAAATAAAATGTTAGTGGCATACGTAGTATTGCAGATTTTTGCTGTGGATGCTGATCAATACAACTGGTGGAGTTCTTATACAATATAATGGGGAAAAATAGTGAAAAAGGGGCTACACTACTTTGGAAACTTAGTCCATTATACCTCTGAATAACCTGGAAAAGGCTTAGAAATAAAACTACTGAAATGAATTCATAAGAGGAAATGGGCAGGGAAGAATCTGTTCCTTTTCTATACAACATTTAGGAAGAGACAAAATAAATACTGCACAATCTCAATCATTTAGATGCCAAGAAAAAGGACCAACTATGTTTGAAAGAGGTGATTTATTATGGTTTATATAGTCCACATATGCACCCAAATCCCCCCCCAGGGATCTGGATACCAAAGTCTCCTGGACCTTCACCTACTACAAACTGGGAAGGAGGCCAAGAACAACCTTTCCACTGGCGTCGATGGCTGTGTTTTCTATCAAGCCATGGAAAACTGCAGAGGGACAGTCAAAAAGTGAATGTGTATCTACGCTTCAAAAATGTGGACTGTTTATTTTTGTAAACAAAATCTCAAAGAAAAGCCCTCATAAGATCCATGACAAGGGATATTCATATAATTGATGCATGTGGAATGGGTATTGTATTCATGTTCTGCATGCCCATATTGCTGTATCATATAATTTTTAAAGATATTGTAAAAGCCCTAATATGGAGCCCTTTGCATTAATATTTAGTGCTTGATTTCTGAGCTTTTTTATATTGTCTCTTTCTTGCCAGTTAGTAAATATTGTACAATTCCCCCTAATGTTGGAACTTGAGAAGTGAAAGCAAGACAGCACATCTGAGCAAATATGCCAGAAGTTGGCCTGATGCACCAGCTGGCTCTGAAGGATCCTTCTGGCCTTTAGGACCACACTTATAGCATTTAATCTTTAGAACAATTGTGAAACATATACTGCTCCCAATTACTTAAAAATTTATTTAGATATAACAGAGAACATAAAGGATACTTGTGTCTTGTGAATGGGAAACCAGGGTAGAGGTGAAATGTCTTAGATCATCACAACGGCAATGGACATTTATGTTTTGGCAACTGATTCATGCCCAAAAATGAAGTCTCAAAAACTGGGGTAGTAAGATTTGTGCCCTATCTGCTGTGTCTAATTCAAAGCAGCTGCACAGTATATGAACTGCACACCTTACAAGGACGTAACAGCGCTTAACCAAACCTTAGGTAACACTTTCTACAACTGGAAAACTTTACAGAATCAAACCTTATAAGCTGTGAGATATTGGCATATCGTAATTTTACAAATTGAAATGCAATTATTTGATTTCCTTGACTCAAAGTACTACAAAATTGAAAGGAATCAGGATAGAAAATTGACTGCAGTGATTTATGCTCAAAGCCAGAGAGGCTTAACACAGGCTCAGTTAGAGCTCTCCCCACCTCACTCCCCCAGAGGCTTTTATTACATATGGGAACAGCTTCCCTTGTTGTTTATAAATTGCAAAATGAATATGACTTGACCATGCAACTTAAATCCAATCAAGAAGGTCCATCACTCTGAAGTTACAGCTATAACTAAGGAATTAAATTTGTTCACTAACTAATCAACAATATTGATGTCCGTCATGGTTATTAATGCTCATAGACAAACCCATAAATATTATGATTATTAAGGGATTTTTTTTCATGGATTCCTGACACTGTTACTGTTTCATGTAGTATTTAGTACCTCAAAGGGAGAGGTATTTCAAAGAAATTGGTGTTTCTTTGATTTAGTCATAAAGGTCCAAGTTCATTCACTCATGAAAGAAATAAATGGGAAATTTGTGAAAGGCTAGCAAAGCAACTTATCACATTTCTGTTATGACATCAAATGGCAAACAACAAAAATAAACTCAAAATGAAAACTTCCACTACTCTGAATTAGAAATTATTTTACTGCCATATCTTTGCAAAGTGATTCCTGAAAAGGTTTTGTACACCTCTGTTACAAATCCTATGATTATTACATTGCAGCAGCATTCTGCATGTGAACTTGAATTTAATTTTCAATTTTTTTCTTAAGATACTTAGTATGAAAGGGCACCTACTGGGTCTCAATTAGTTGGATTGATGGTAAATTTTATCTCATAAGAGTAGTGCAAACGAAGTATTCAAACCTCCAGACACCTATTGCAGTGCACTGGAGAGAGGCCAGCTTTCACTCACAATGTTCTTTGACTAAATTGAATCCATATGTTTACATGGAATAAAATATTACAAATGTCTCCCAAGGGCAGCCAATCATTATTGAGTGCTTTAACAACCTAAACCAAAAATTCTTTAAGGTGACAACTAACCTTTAGCCAGAAAGATACTTTTGTTTGTTTTACTTTATTTTTTTTAATAATGCAGGGTGTATTATCCTAATTTAATTCCAGGTTGTCATCAACAAAATACTTACCTGGGATAATTCTGAGAAAGCTGTACAACAAACCATTTGTGAAAGCAGTAATAACTTAGTCCTAAACATATGGTTCCAATTTAGCTTTTCCTTTCCCCCCCATAAACCCAAGTTGTAGTTTTATTTTTGTAACACAAATCTGATATCTTTGAGAGAGAAATCCAGGCATAAAAGAAAAGCTGTATTTACATTTTAAACCTGCTTCAATTGCCCACCCTTTTCTCCCCAGAACAATATAGCACCATTCAACAGTGTACCAGTTCCTGAAGATTAAATTCATAGAGAGGTTACTATTGAACAGGAAATTCCTGGAAAGACATTTCATCTTTACATTTCTCGAGAAAATTACTTGACACTGTCTAAACAGAGTTTGTGTCTGCAGCTTGTACACACAGAAATCTCAATTCTAGATTTCCTAGAAATCAGTGTGAAGCTGACCTGTGAGGACTCAACAGCAAGTCAAGAAACTAACATTAATTTTCAATCTGTTCAAGCATAGTGTGAGAGCCTCGCTTGGATTTTAACTTTCTTCTTGAGTAATTTAACCTAATTTAATTTACTGGGAACTTGCAACATCCAAAAAGGAAACTTATGATCCATTTTGGTACTAAAAAAGTATTTTGATAATTAAAAATGTTTATTAAATATTCTTACGGGTTTTATTTTTATTTCAGTTTCTTAAATGCACTCACCAACTTGTATCCACCCTGGTCCAGATACAGGCCAGAGTCCTGTCCTTGATGATTAAGGATGCCCATTCCTCTCAAATGCAGAAGTCTTATTCTGAAGTGCCACTTGGTGTTCAGCCAGGAAGATTCCTTCATTACTAAGACTCCAGGCACAAATTTCTTCCTTCCTCAAAACTTCTCTCTAACAAAGCTCATCCCCCTTCTCTGTCCCAGCTGTTACAACCATTTTGCAAGCAAGGAATCTCTAGCCTCCTGATTTAACAGGCATATTTACCACATAAGAGTGGTAAAATGTGGCTGTATCATGAATAGAAACATGTCCCAGAGACCCCAAGAGAAAGTATTTTTGTAACCAGGAAAACTGTTTACATTACATGTCTGTTAAAATGCAATACATAGGTAGAAATGCTAAAATTCTATGTAAGGCAGAGACATTTCTGGAGCATCTTTGTACATTAGTGCTGTGAGGAATTATTAAGTTCAAAGAATGCTCAAGGACATCAGATACACTGGAGAGTTTTCCCATCATGTTTTATACTTTCTTAAAAGAAGAAATGGAAATATCTGGGACTTGTTAAAAGCTTTCAGTGCATTTGTCATGTGAAGAGACAATGGAACATGCAAAAATGCATCAGCTAAGACTCTCAAGTACTATTCACAGAGAAATACTTGTGGGACTAACCCCCCAGACATGCAAAGACCAAGCCAACACAAACACAGATGGTGAAGCCCTTTTCAGACCCTATCTGGTGTCAAAGACAGGAGAAGGTATCAAATGAATTTTGCAACCTAAAAATACGTGAGGAATCCAAATTCCTCGATCTCCTTTGCACACTAAAACAGGCAACGATGCAAGAGATGACTTTCTAGTCTTGCTTTCTGGTTTGCTACCAAGGGCTTCTCTCAGAACTCTCCCAGAGTAACAGGTTGACAAACCTGCTTACCCAGAGATATACACATGGCTGCTACCTCCTCTTCTGCTTGAATTTCATATCAGTTACTGAAATGAGATAGTGAGCATGTCAATAAGAGAAAAAGTCCAGTGTTATACTAACATATGGAAGGGATGTCACAGAGAGGGTTCTTATCTCCTCTACAGAGATGGGTGGTGTCACTCAAAATACTCCATATTGACACCATTTGGAGGACAAGATTTAGGCCTTCATTTATTTTGAAGCCAGACTTGTGATATTCACTAGCTGACAGAAAAGCAGTAGCTTCCAGGAAGGTACTCTAACACGACAGAGATAACTGCAGTACACAAATCTATAAAAATTGGATTACAGTGCACTCCTTCCAGGCCCCTTTCCTCCCTTGAGGACCCTAGTCCATTAGTTTAAGGAGGTTATGCTCTCAGGTTCCCAATGTACTTCCACTGAAGCTTCTGGTTATTTTAGACCTGTTGCAAAACTGTAGTTAGAGACAGACAGTACCACTCCTTTTAAATTGCAGCTACTGCTTGCTTCCCAATTATCAAATCTTGTTTCAAATGCCATATCTTTAAAATAAAGTAACAGGATCTGTCCTATCATTTCTTTTTCTCAATAGTTTCACATTGCAATGCAATCAAAAAAGGGTGCTTAGAGCATGAGGTATCTATGCCAGACCTTGGAGTTTAATTAATCTTCATTCATGTTTAGTTCCAGAAAATTATTTATAGCATCTTTGAAATGTTTCACTTTGGAACTTAGATAATGGCTGAGAGCTGCAAAGGAGCAAGATACTGACTATATTTATGGTTTGCAAGTGCCACAGAACAAAAGTAATGGGATTGTAGCACACACATACCTGCACTTTCACATATGAATATTTTTTACAGCTACTCAGAATTGAAAAGACATAATAAATAGTGGACAGCAGACAATTTCTGACTTTGATAGTAATGACACTCATCTATATGCAAGACAAAAAGTAGTTGGAATTAAAATATTCACATATGAGCTGCAATCTGTGCTTTTGCTGAGTCACATCATATAACATTCTGTTGATTCTGGATTTGTCTATATTTATGCAGGTGCTTTGGTAGGAAAAAAGAGCTTAATCTTTTTAGGCCAAAATATCTTATCCTGACCATTAATTCATGGTACCTTTAATCCTGAGGGAGCCAAGAAAAGAGTGCTCTTTATTTTAGCTTTTCAGTATAGGCAAGCACTTGCAGCCTGTAAACAAAACAAGAACAGTAAATCATCCAGTAATTTTAAATTATCTATAAGGAACAGACAGTAAACAAAATTCCTATCCACTTCAGAGGTTCTTGGTCCCCCTATGTGGAAAAAAAGGAGTCTAAAATTATTTCTTTGTACATATCTTTATTTTCTCTCTAGTTTCTTTTTATTTCCCTTTTAGAAAATGCCCCCTGTAGCCTATATTTTCTTTTACATATTTGGAAATTTTCAGTCAGCTCAGACATCCTCCTCCAGCAATGGAAATTTACTTCACAAAAAAAAGCAACAGTTGGTAGTCTCCTACTTAGATTGTATTTGAAAACATGCTTGTAGCTATAAACTTCTACATTCCTTTTAGCTGGAGCTCTTTTGGGGTTATTGTTTTGCCTAGTCCTTCTTGGAGAGTGTATTTTGCA
The DNA here is from genome assembly GCA_035041135.1 of Platyrinchus mystaceus. Lineage (NCBI taxonomy): Eukaryota > Metazoa > Chordata > Aves > Passeriformes > Tyrannidae > Platyrinchus > Platyrinchus mystaceus. The sequence goes on from JAWWLV010000021.1 coordinate 7,546,602, forward strand.
GCTGTCACTAAGGAAAAATATCCGGAGGTTAGACCATCTAGCAGTGTTTTCATTACCACACAGACACCAGGGGAAGAAAACAAAGAATTCATCAAAAAAGAGATGGTGGATTTGGGATACACTTGCACACAAATTAAATACAAGAATGCAGATACCACCAAAAAGTCAGTATTACCACTAGGACCCTTAGCCTTAGATAAAAATTAAAACCATCAGACTGATTTGGCTGTAAAACTCCAAGTTCTAATGTCCACAAGGGTTTGCAATCTTTGCTGGGCCAGATCCTGTAACAATGGAACAGCTGTAATTTGCTTGGGACCTACAATCACATCTGCTCTGCTTTCACCTATTACAGTGTTCGAATACTTTCTATATTTGAATTAGTAAAGTCCAAAGAATCAATAAAAAACTTTGTCATGTCTCTTTCTTGAGAACTCAAATGTTTGAGACACCTTTACTTTAAAAATGTATTTTTTTCCCCCCTCCTCAAAATAATTATTTGATGCTGCCTGTTTTTTCTTAGCCTGAAGCTGGTATCCAGATGAAATTCTAACAGCAAGATGATGTTTTCCATGAAGATGATTTGCAGAAGTTCCCAAATATGTTCAGTGCCTGGGTTTAATCTGCCCTGGAATAATGTTTCTAAGACAGAACCACTCATATGAAAAAACTTTATCCAGGACTTTATGATTTACATTGTCCCATGGGATCACAGCTGTTGTCTTAGCACTTCAGAGACTGAAATTCCATCTTCAGTGTAGCTGGGGTTTGATCTATTAACTACTGTGCCTTGTCACCAAATTAATGAAAAAACCTTGGAAGACAATATATTATGTAAATTTAATCCATGTAACAGCAACACTATTTAGCCAAGCATTACCACTGGAGAAATCCATATTTCACTAAGTGTGGCTGCTGCAATATATGGAGTTCTGAACTTGGCTTAGAAACAGTCTGAACAGCCTCATCAGTTATAGAAGACAAGAGTCAGAGACACAATAATGAACAATTCCAGCACAGGACTGATGACAGAAGGCACATCTAGAGAATAAGTTTAGTGTGTACAGTCCTCTTGAGAGGGAAATTATGCTGGTAAATAACAGCCACACAAGAGGCAAACTTCCTGTTGGTAAGAGCAGAGCTGTCACAAGGGAGGAATCAATGTCACAAGCAGTTTGAACTTCAAATAATGAAGTATGTTAAAAAGAAGAGGAAACAAGTTCAGATGCAAATATCTCTACATGAGGCTTCACAGCCTAAACAAAAATGTTGCTTTTAGGTCTATACAAGTCTCTAAGCAAATCACTGGAACTTATCTGTAAAATTATCCCAGATGGTCTTTCTTGGCTTGACACCACAGGAGCTGCCTCAGTGACAGGAGCCATAAAACTCAGTCATTGTGTTAAGATAACCAAGCAGCTCAGGGAGTATATCACCACTTGGAAACTCCCTGGAGAATTTCAGTGAGCCAGTTAAATGTCAGGTATTATCAGAGTCAAAAAGGATCAGCACACCCTCTTGCAGATGTGCTGGGATGAGTGCAGGGGCTTCCTGGGAGACACAGGAAATGGAACTTCTTCCAGAACCCCAAACAAAGGAGCAAAGTAATAGGTAGTTACAGAAAAAGCCTTCTATTCAGAATATGCATCTTTATTAGTACCTTTATATATAAAGCCTCATGAACAGAAACAAAGACTCATTCATGAGAACAGCTCAAGAAACACGTGCACTCGAGAGCTACTACAGAGAGGAACCCAAAACCCTCCTCAACTTTGACTGATAAATAACACACTGAGCACTTGAAATGGGTACAAAAAAGTTTCTGTGCATTAAGTTTTAATTTCAGTGACCTCTGACTGTCTTCAGATCCTCTTCTGCCTGTTACCACTTCTCACAGAATTAATTTTGTGTTAACTCACATGCTCCTTTAAGGCATCTTCTGTTCCTATCACACACTTTTTGTCTCCCAGGAGGCTGGTGTGGATAAATTCTGGCACACGCTAAAGACACACCAGAATCTCACCACAGTGATCACATGACTATTTCCTACTCACGAACTGACTGTTAATAAACTTTACCCAACCATTTGGTAAGAATTTGAGAGTCAAATTCAAATGAATATTGGCCTTTACAGAATTTCATAGAGACAGAATTAGGCAATTCTTAAGTTTCAGTCAAATGAGCTAATGATTACACACGTGAGGAACTGGTGTAAATGCACATTGAGGGAAAATTATATATGTAATACCAAGATTGTATGGTAGAAGGAAAATTCCAGAACTTTCATCTATTAAAATTTTTAAATAGTACTCTTACAAAAGAAAACCAAAGCACAACTTGGTTTCTTGTTCAACCACTTTCAGAAAGCCTGCAGAGCCAACGTAGAAAAAGGTTCTAAGTATTAGAGAAGGTGTTTTTAATCCCTTTAATGAGGCAGCAGTAATTGCCTTTAGGGTTCTCTTCAAATCAGCAATCTGCTACCACGCTTGCTGCTCTGCTGGGAAGCTGTGAAGTGAACCCTTCCTTCTCCCAGGGCCTTAATTATTGCTTCCTCCAGTGGCCACAAAAATCCATTCTGATTTTCACTGGAGAGCGTTGCAGAGTTGGATCCTCTTCTACAGACAGTGCCATGTGGATGTGAAATGCTAACACCAAATTCAGCAAGTTCTTGGGAGCCTTCAGTGGGCACTTTTTTTGCAAGATAATAACTACTGCTACCCACAAAATCTTAGCTAGTCACCTGTAAATTCAGCGACATTTTTACATACCCCAAACTAAACAATCAAGGACTATTCAGAAAACACACATATAATCAGAGCCTGTAAGTCCATGCTAGAAGCATAAACTCCCCAATGTCTTCTATGTCCTGGCTCCATAAGCACAGAGTTAGTAAGATAGGAAGTCAATTTTGACTGAGTCAGCACTTGCTGCAGCTTGTTCTCACTCAAAACTAGGCCATCTACTTGCCCTGGATGAGAATTTTTTAAATAAGCCCATTCCTGTGAAACATCTCCTAGACACTTCTGTTCAGTCCTAAACATTTCCAAACAGTAAGAAGTGCACAGCAAAACCTATTTGAAAATAAAGCAAATCAGTCCAACCCCCTGTACTGACAATGCTATGAACAGAGTTAACCAGATCTGAACTTTACTAGAACAGAGAGATCTTTGAAATCAATTTTGGCATTTGTCTCAGAAATAAGAATATTTGCACGAGCAATACTTTTGGAGCTGCCACTGCAATGTATTAACTGGAGAAACTACTCTTACTATATCCAACTCTGCAACCCTACAGACTGACCTTTCTAGTAAAGAAATAAGACAGAAAGCATAAAACCATACTAAGCTAGTCAAGACTTGCACAGAAACGTATTAAGAAACTCTCAACTTTTGTCATCTCTAACAACCAAGTACCATGCAAGTTACTTGACCAGATTTAAAACCTGATATACTTATGCAGTCCAGCCCTCTCAGGGAGTTTTCTCCTTCCTCATGCTAGGGATGTGACTTTAAACAAAACTACATAGCTGAGTTATGCTCCCGCATCATCTTTTAAAAATAAACTTCTAATTGACTACTTGTAAACTACTTTCAAAATTTTCTGTTGATTTGTATGTATTCTTTATCCCTCAGATAAGTATAATTCTCAGCTTATGACCATTTACATAATTATTAATAATTAGCAGGGCTATCTGTGTACTACTTGTTATCTAGGACTTTCTGTTGATTACATGGACTCTACAAAGCAGATCTCAAAAATAGAAGCTTCCATTTAATCTCCTCTGCATTACACAGAAATATTTGGCACTTGTTCATAATACATTAGCTTCTAAGTAACATAATAATAGAGCTAGCTGTCTGACTCAGGGCTATTTCTGAAGCTGCTAATTTGATTTTTTTCCAATAAACAGAAAACTTTCCCCATTATATATACCATTATGTGGCTTTTCTGCTTGCAATGAATTATCCCAGATTGCTACATAACTAGATAATCTGATAAGACAAATTTTGTTTGTTTCAAATAACCTTCATTCAAACCATCCACTACATACCATGATGAATGTAAAGTGAGGCTATAATGATTTTTTAATAAACATACTTTATACTTTTGACTGATTTGTACAGCAGTAATATATCTTAGGTATCAAAAGAGGAGGCATGTATGCACAGGGGGCTGCTCTAACACAAATCTCCAGCACAGACATGGCACAGCTGGGCAGCTGAATGCTCAGGGACACACTGGTGTGACCTCATTGTTTGGGTGTAGCTGTTCTAGATTAACATTACTCTTATGGATATATTTTACTCAGTCTACATAGAGAATTTTTCCCCACAGCTAAGGCAAATAAAAAGCCTAACTTCACAATCATCAATATTGATGCCCATAAAAAAATGCTAGTGCAGCATATAAATATTCTAATATCAATAATGTGCTTTAGTTTAATTCACACCTTTAAGATAATCATAGAGCTGCACACATTCTGTTCCCTCCTGGATTTGCTTCTGAGCTCAATGGAACAGTTTCAAGGAGAGATGAGCAGAAATTTTTTCATTTTATTCTTAAAGAGACAGACAAACAGAGCTGAGGGCTTTCAAAGGAATAAAAGTGAGAGTTCTCTTGTTCAGTGAGTCTTGTCCATGGAAACCTATTTGGCAATTCAAAATTTCAGAAATAGGTTTCAGATTCATTATTAGTCACTGCAGACTCCTTCAGAACATGAAAAACTGCATTTAACATTGAATTCACATGACTTTAGTTTTTTTTACTGTAAGAACTAAACTAGCAATCACACACAATTTAGTCAATATGTTGCTATACAACAGACTTGACCCTATACTTCAGTTAAAAACTCTGATATGAACGTGGAGTTTACCAGTGAGAAGGCAACTTCACCTCCCATCCCCACCCCCAAACTGTCAAAGATCAAATAACTCTAGAGTTAGTAGTTCATTAAATAACATAGATTGCATAAACAGAATGTTTGATTGGGTTCCAGTTTCTCACAGATGAAACTCTAGGGCTGCTTGCTGGAAATCAGCCAGACTGAGTGCAGTGATACATATTCTGCCTTTTAGGTATCCACTAATTAAAAATGTGCAGTTTCTCAAAAAAGATTTAACTGGTATTCATAACCTCAAAACATACTTCCTGATTTATATTCAGCTGATATTAAGAATGCATTTCAACAATAAAATCCAAAATAATCTGAGAATTTACTTCAATTGGCCCATCCAACACCTCAGATTTTGTTTATTACAACCAAACTATTGACTTGTCAAAATATGAATGTGAACAATTCCTGATAGAGGTTTAGTGTTATTTTTGCCAACCCTCTAGGGACTTGAAAGAAGTTGATTCTGAAAGACAATAATTTTCTGTCCATTCACATCCAAATCAAACCTCAACACTTAGTGAATCCAAGAGACATAAATTAATGATGATACTGTGATTGATCCAATAATCATCTCCTTGGGTGTCAGAGAATTCACTAGATAAAAGCAGCAGTCCCTCTGATTACCACCTCATTAGGCATAATTCAGATATTGGGAAAGGAGTCAAAAAGTGTTCCAGAGTTTGTGGAAGGAAACAGCAGAGATGATGGTGACAATGCTCGTGGCAGCAAAGGAACAATGGAGAAAGTAAGACTTGAGAAATGATTTTCCTACAGTGAACATTTTCCAGTAAAAACCTTCCCTTGTTAATATTGCTGGCAGAGTCCAATTCTTGAAGACAATGGGTTAAAAATGCATAAATATATGACAATCCATATTTGTGCAACAATATGGAGCTTTCAGCTGTCCATACTGCTCCTTTTGTGAATGAGGACTTCAGCAATTAGGTTTAGAATTCTTAGCATCCAAAAATTTCAAGTAATAGTATTTAAATAAACACATTTCTCAGTTTCACCTTTCATATCTGCTTTCATGAAAGCAAGTAATGACTGCTCCAGATATCATAATAACAGATTTCATGTGATCACATGTAAGTCATTCTGATTGCCGTCTTCTGAAATTGTACTGTCACCTCTTTGCCACCAAAGTTATTTTCAGAAAGACCAATTATCTGTAATTACAGCTGACAATGATGAGAGATGCATACATAGCTTCAGCTCTTTCCAAGCCACCAGCTCCTAATTTATGAGTACCCAGAGAACCCCCAAGCTGGGAACATTTTTCTTGCTGGGCATGAAGATTCAGTGGGGCAGTTCAGTGACAGGAGGGAAAGAATATTGGATTGCCCTACTTCCAATTCCCACACGTTTTTCCTACATTTCTGACTCAGAAGATAAAGTAGTAATATAAACATTTATGCCAGCTTATGCTGCATAAGCCCTCATATTGACCCTAAAGACCCTACAATAAGTTTGTATAGAGTTGAACCTGGACTGCAACACACAAATACCACTCATAGGCTGCTCTCAGGTTTTCAGCCACACTAGCAGGGAGATGCACACAATTCTGTGAGGGCAGAAACATGCAAAAAATAATCAACCATCTGGAGAGGGGCAGTGTATGTTATGAAGGGAGTGGGAGAATAATAGATGGAAGTTTCTTGTTAGAGCAAGAAGAATGCATGCCCCAGGCTGCAATAAAGAACAAGATGTCCCAATTCCCATTGTCCTTAAGTAACCACTGCAGCCATCTCCACAGACAACATCTTTGTGGCATTAATGTCATGCTATTATTCAGGCCCTCTTCCCCCAGATACACTGACTAAACCTTCTAGTTGCAGGTTTGGTCACCTATGCTTTCATATGTAGGTCATGTTAAAAAAAAAAAAGAAACTCTCAGAAACCAGCCTATTTGACTTAAGGCCTCCAAGAAATGCTTAGTTGGCGTAATTCAATTTCTTCAGTGTTGTATCAACCAGAATTCTGCTAATAAAAGAAAAAGTAGCTTCGTGGTACGAAAAAAAAGGCGCTTATAAATGATTCATTATTTTTCAAAAAGCATCTATATACAGAAAGATAAGGTCAAAAAATCTCTTGTATAAGATTTTTTTTAGGAGTCAGGGTACCATTATTTCAGTAATTGTGTAGAAATTTGGAAGCTTTTTTTTTTTTTTTTTTTTTTTTTTTTTTTTTTTGTAGGAAATGCTTTATGAAAAAGGCCTTTTCAGGCTGGGAAGGGAGTGCTGGATTATAAACCATGTTATGCAAGCCTGCTGCTCCAGAAGCCAAAACCCTGCCCCATCAATTGCATAACCAGCTCCAAGGGAGATCTGAGCTCTGCTTCTTTATGAAGGAGCCTCCATGGAAATTCAGCAAGTTACCAGCCTTCCCCAGGCCATAAACAAGGCATTTACTGTCACTTGGCATTTACTGGAGCCAATTGTGCACAACTTCATTCCCCCCCCCCTTCTCATTTCACAGTTTAAACAAAGAAACAACTTACAAAAAAAATGACACTAGGCAGACTGTCTCCTGTTGACACCATTCTGATCTGGGACTCATATTGCCCCTTTGAAATGCTGAACAAGCCTGTAGGCTGCTGGTACAATTCTGAAAGGAAGTGGGAGAGGCAAAAGCAAAACAAGATGCTCTGCAATGGAATGCACTAAAGAAAACCAAATATTTAAATTCCTCAAGTGTGGAACAAAACCTACTGATCTCACCCTGAACAACCGAAACCACTACAAAAAAACCATAAGGCTGGTGGTATACAGGCATTAAAACACGTCATTCTTCCCTGCAGATCAAGAGACACCGTAAACATTGAGTTGCCATGTTTTTTCTCTACTATTCTATTCTTTCTAGACTGTAGCCTTCAGTCCTGTTACAGGGCATGCAAAACTTTTGCCAGCTTTGTACAGAGAAATATAGCTGAAGGAACAGCACGACTTCCATTTCCCATGTACACCTGCTCTGTCTTGATCAGTATTAATATTATTCTTCCTAATTTGTATTTGCAGTATTACCAGTGTGTTCCTAAAGCCTTCTACACATATTGTTCTCATCTTTACTGATTTAACATGCAGGATGCTGCACTGTTGCTTTTCCTTACAGTAAAAGGCAAAAGGAGAAAAGAAAGATCAAAAAGCCTATCTGAGTTTTGAGAGCCCACTGGGCAAGTTCGGTTAAGGGATTACATTTTCCATAGCCAAAACCACACAAAGGACTCATATGGACATTGTTGTTTATAAGCACTTCCCCCTTTTCCTTATTTCTTCTTCCTTTGTCCTTTCAGTATTGTTCAGCTTGGAAAGGATGACTGAGGGTTTCACTCTGACCCCAGACTGGGGTTAGTCTTAAGAAATATAGTTTTGCCAATTGTTTTCCTTCAAAGCATTCTGAATTACCTGAAAAAGTATAGCAAAAATCATACCCATCTCTGAAGAAAGCAGCTGCAGTCATCCAAAGGAAAACTTACCATTCTCACACCATTATGTATCACACTTGGCTTGAAAAAATTAGACACCATGAAAAAAAAATCTAGCCCAATACTCCTAAGTCTCTGAGCAATTCACTGTAAAAAGAAAGCAACGTTGCAGTTTGTAATATAGAGCTCAGTAATCAAAAGACCCATGCACTGAGAGGAAGCATTTGAAAAAAGGCCTTTTGAGTTTTTGGTTTCTAGGATTCCTTGGATATGATTCGTAATATTTAAACTGATGAAGTTCACAGTCAGCACAAATCCCCCCTCTCTCCCTTGAATCAGATTGCATAACACAAGTGATTGAGCAACCTACCCTAGATATCTTTAAGATTTATTCCATTATCCTGCTCATGGCTCAATGTGGACTTTATTATAAACAACCAGATAAGCAAATGCAAAGATAAAAACTATGAGATATATGAAAAGGAGCAACATTACACGTGATACACAAGGCACAAGCTGGCTACAAGAACTGTGATCTCTGAGTATCTACAATGCAAACCAGCTCTGAATAGGTAACTTTTCCCCCTTCACAATTAATTGTCCTATTAAATTAATAATCATTAGTCAGAGCCTGATGATCTCACCTTGGGCACACAGAGAATTCCCTTTACTTTGCTACTTTATTAAGCTGACTACTCTCATTTCTTCCAAGTCGCTTAAAAATCCGTCTGCTTTGCTTTGAGATGCTAAAATTCCCCTGAAAGACCATTTTGGCCATACATGTTCCCGTGGTGTTCTAAAAGTCTCTTTTAAACACTGGCAAAATTAAGTAATGCATGATGGAGCTTAGCAAACTAAGGCCTTTTCAGCCATCACCTTAGCCCTCACATTGTTTTCTAATTAGTTACTATGTTTGAACCTCTGCCAAACAACACACCCTTAGCTAAGCATCCGTTAAAACAGTAAATTAGGCAAGTTGTGCAATCCCTTTTAACTCTCTCAAGCCAAATAAATATTGCCTTGACATTATGGAGACACTTGGAGTAAACAAACTAAAATGTGTTCATAATATATAACCTGAACTGTTTTCAATTAATGAAAGACTTCTGGCAGAAGGGTAGTGTTCCAAAAGCACTTGTTTTCCCTTGAAATCAATGGGAAGGAGCCAATTAGGCAGTTCTGAAAATTCCATTAGGTGTATCTGAATATTCAGTTACCAGAAATATATTTATAGCCAGAATTTTCTATAAACTGTAGTGGTCTGGATAAGCTGCATATTTACAATCCATTGTGGTAGCTAATGCTGTGGATTATACTTTTAAGAGAGAAATGCATCTTCTGAAGCAAAGGATATCCAAATGTATTGTTTGTATGATTTTAAAGAAGTCAATAAATTACTCACTTTTTAAATAAAAAGCATTGTATTCCCAGAAAATAAAAAGACATTAAAGCAGATAAATACAGATAAAGAACAGTCAGGCTACATCCGAAGTAAGCAACCTGTGGACCTTATTTTTAATCTGCAAAATAATTTTCAGCCTAATTATCTCCACGAGCTCAGTTACATAGGCTGAGTTTACTTTCCATTCAGACACTTTCAGTGAAACAAAAGAAGTTACAGCTGTATCTACTTACAGACAGGATTTGCTTAATGGTTATAGTCCAGGTCAACTTCCCAACATTTAGCTATTTGTTATTAAACATATATTAATAGGTGATTGCAAACATAGTTTTATAAAGCTTAAGTATGTTTGTAATGAGCTCTAATTATTTTGTTGCAAACACCACCAGTCTGCACAAAGCCCTGAAAAATGGTCAGTTATTGCTCTAGTTATAAAGAGTAGACCATGACAGAAAGGTCTGTGCAATTTATAGGGGAAAAGATCAGCAGGTAAGGCAACTGTATTTTATCCTGCATATACCAGAGCATTTCATTTGTTATCATATACAAATACATATGACATATATACAGCAGATACATATATATAAAACATTCTATTTGGAATAGGGACAATACTAAAAGGACTAAATGCAGGCCGACAATACATTTGTAAACATAACTACCAACATAACTACCAACATAACTACCACGATCCATTCTTGGATCGTGCCATTTATACTTGTACAGGCAATCTAAGCAGTTGTGCAAAGTATTTACTGTCAACAACTTTATTAAGATGTCAAGTTACATTAAGGATGTTAAATGCATGGTTTGGTGGTCCTGTTGAATATTACTATTAGTGAGTGTATCACAATATATCTAGGAAGGAAGAAGGAAGGACACAAAAACATATGGTTAAGATGGAAGCCATCCTGAAAAGCAGCAATTCCCAGGAAGACCTGAGTCACTGTAACTAACACAATTCAGCTCTTTGTGTAGCCTTGTAGTAGAAAGGGTCTGCAATACCCACATTAATTTTATTACTTCAGTAGTTCTTAACAATGGATTTTTGCATATTTGTAAAAAAGAATATCAAGTAGAAACATAACGCTTGACATTTGGAAAGACAACTTCTCTTCAACTATAAAAATACTCTGAAGATTATGCACGGAAACTCCAACAGGTTTCTGACACACAAAGTTGTGCCTGACACAGGCACAGGAAGTTAACAAACCTCAGTTTTGCCAAAGAAAATTTTGATAAGTGGCAGTCACTAAGCATGGCTATTTACACATTAAAAAAAACCCAAAAACCAAAAAACTTTTCAGTTCTGCTGATAAACAGAAATGGATGCAAGAAAATGTCAATATTTCCAACCAGTGAGGTTCCACTGTTTTTGATAAACATTTTTATCCGTGTGGGTGGCAGAAGGATCTCTCACCTAGCCATTTACTCATCATTAGATGAGTATGGGTCTTAATAGCATGCTCTCTCCTAATTCTCCATCTGCAGCATTTAATCTCCCATGATGCAAAAAGCTGAACCCTAGGACAATCATCCAAATTATCAGGTGAACTACAATTGCCTGTCATCTACATGCCAGGCTATACAATCTACTGGCTGCTTGGCTTTAAACTCTATGAAAGTGCAATATAACTACATTTACTAACTACATAACAGCATGCAGGCTAATTATGAACACAGCAGAATGTTAGTGGCTTCTGGAGAACCAGACACAGCAATTCCTTGAATAGCAAACATTAAGTATTTAAAAAGATATTACTTATTTACAATTAATTACGTGTAATGAAGAAGCCAGAGTTAAAAAAAAACAAGCCAGAAATTTGCTTGGTATTCAATAAGAATAATTAAGTTGTTTTATCAAGGCATCAGTTTGCTTAGGGATGTTTGTCAAATGGCAGTACTTATACACATAATAGCAATATATACCCTAAACCAACTTACAATATATGGATTCAATTTACATCCTTTTCTTCCCCATATTCATTACGAATGTAACAGTATGCCCATGACTTTGCCAAGAAAATCTCCTGCATTTAGTGGTAAAGAATACACATATTGAATAAGGCTTAATAAATAGAATACAAGTATCTCTATCAGGTTCAAACAGAATTCACCAAGAAGTTGTTAAGTTAATTATTAGCAGCTTTTTTCTTTCACTTGCAGTTTCAAATCTTCAAAATTCAAGCCATGTCAGGCTTTCAGTGGTTTTCTTTATATTTCTTAACACAGTCTATATTAACAAGGCTAATGTGATAAAGATGGCTATGTTAAATTTAATATTTTGCACAATGAAATGCATGGCATACCATTTCCTATAAACCTCAAATGTGAAGAACTATAGCTATAACAGGTTAGGATTTGTTGACATCACCAGCAAAATAAGGATATTTCCAAGATATATTTGCCTTAAATTCTCTTTGTTTCAACCAACAGTAGCACATTCAGGCACAGTTTTTTAACAAAGCAACTCATTATATTATTAAACTTCCAGACCAGACTTTCAGCAGATGGAGTTAATTAACAAATGTAGAGCACTTAGACAGGCAAAGAATGTCTAAAAAAGTTAAAAGCAAAATGTTAATACATGGAACATTAAAGAATTCCATACCATTTGCTAATTGTGTTACCGTTAAGCAGATCTTGTCTTTCCCAGATTTACCTTGATGACTAAACATGCATATAATCTGTGAAATTTATACTCACTGTGCTAAAAATCCCCAATGACTTTCTGCTGGAAACCTTCTCATGGGCTATTTCCTGTTGATTTGTTCTGCTTAGGTATCTAGCTCATTTTCATTGGCAGGATTTTCTGTTGCCAGAACTGGAACGTTGAGGCTTTCACACTGGCACGCAGGTTTTCTGTGTGTGTGATCTCCCTGTTTTACATGTCCAGGCCATTCTGAAAATGCCAAATCAAACTGAAGTGCTGCAGAGGAAGATTATTTGCTTTCCACAAAATATAGAAAATATCTGTTGTGCCTGTAACTGTGTCTACCAACTAATGTTATGGCCAGTCTTCACAAATGAAGATCTGGGAAAGGTCTTTTACCTTTCAAGCCTGCGCAATGGATTTTTTAGGTGAGACACAGCCTGCGCTGA
>JAWWLV010000021.1:7575230-7655312 GCA_035041135.1 Platyrinchus mystaceus
TGGTAAGAAGCTGCAACTTGTAGACTGAACTTACATTTCAATTTGAGCTCCTTCCTGTGTTTCCTTTTCCCAGTGGTGGCACTGACTGCAGATTTTTGCAGCAAGACCAGGATGGAATTTTCTAGGCCATTAGAGAAGATTTTCTGATTGTTGTAACTCCCCTTCCTTGTAAGGATCTTCAGTCATGTAGCTAAAATGCCTCTGTCAGCAGAAAGCCACAAAACTAGCAAACACAGCATTAGCTGTTTACATTTAAGACATTAAGCTATTTTTTTCTGGAATCATTTTGGGATGGGGGAAATTGGAAAAAAAACCAAAACAAAACAACCAGTTAAAACTAAAATTTGTCTGCAGGGAGAGAATTTGGTGCAGCGGAATTTCCCCAGAAGTAAAACTAAGAGCAGATGTTAACACAAGCTCTTAAGAAAACCACAGACTCGAGATGAGTGCCAAGTATTCTTGCTACAGTTCTGTAGAACAGAACCTGACTTGGGTAGACCTCACTCAAGAAATAGTGTAAATACCCACATGGTTAGCAATATCAGCTCCCTGCTCTCCCAGCTATATTGGGAGAACCCAGGGCAATTTGTAATTATTTCATTAGACCTAGTCACTGTAGCAGATGTACCCTCAGAAGATGTCAGTGGGAAATTTCAGTAACAGATTATTATACCTTAAGAGTAAAGTGATCTGGTTCAACTGAAAGGGAAAAAAACAAAATCCACCCAAACCCAACAAACTAACAAAAAAAAAAAAAAAAAAAAAAGGAACTAGTTGCACAGAAGAACCAGATTCCACAAGCTGAGGCAGGGATATTTGATAGCTAAGTGAACTCATCTTAACCCAAGGGACACTCAATATTTGCAGGGAAATGGCTACATGGATATGCTGCAAGTGCTCATTTTGTTTAGCAGCCAATCTGTGGTACTTGACTAAAAAGTGATTGATTCTAAAACCTCAGAAGTGATACTGGGTGTGCATCAACTACTGTGCCTTCTTGAAAAAAATGAACTTTTAAACAAGAAGGGCTGTTAAAGTGGACTGCAAAGCACATTCTCTAACAGGATCCAACACTGAGCTTCAGAGGTGCTACAGCTGTGCTGTTACACCAAACTCCTATTTATGTGAGCAATTAACAGACATAGATTAGAAAATATGAATAATAGGAACATTAGACTACTCAGCACATGATTATAAGGCCATAAATCAACATTGTGAAACACAGATAGTACTTTCTCTGGATCTAGCAGAATTCCCTGATAGATTAATTAAAAATAAAATTAAAAAAAAAACCAAACCAAAACAAAAAAACAACATGAAGGCAGAGTGTCTACAACTGGAAGGACAGACAGCCTTTTAAGACTTCATAAAAATTCAGTGATTACCTTTTTTGAATAATTTCTCTCCAGGCAAATGATTCTGTCACAAATTCTCTGAAGTTATCATTAGTCACAATAACACCCCCAGTTTTATCAGCAAGGTGTAATAAAAACCTGTAAAAATCATTTCAAAGACCATTAAGATTGCTTTGCTGAAAACGATCCAAAAATCTAGAAAACTAAACATTTCTTCATCCAAAAGCAATCTGTTTGCACAAAAACAAGCACTTTGATTACCAGGAAATGACTCTGTTTCGACCCACCTTAACCAATGTTTTGAGTAGCATTTAGTGCAGCAGAGTCTTTATGGGAGGTTTTCTTCCTGTAAAACCACACAAGCAAAACCCCCCAAGCCCCACGATCTAAATATCTCAAGAGGTAAATGGCTTGCTTTATGGAACGGTACAATATTTTTTACGCATTCCAGCACAAACTCATTGCCATATCCTTTTTTCCTCAGCATTAATATCTATGTTCTGCAAGACAGTGTTATGCCTGTTACTTGTTTGTTCTGTCAACACTTGTTAACAACACTGCTGTTAAATAAATACTGACAAAATGTAACTACTGATTTATTAAAAACCCCATATTTGCTTTCATTTTAACCTCTCTGAAAACAAGCTTCTTCCCATTTGAAACTATTTTAGCAACGAGGTAATAGATCGTGTCTGTTTGAGGAGAGCGTACACTTGCAACAGAAGTGCAAATACGTTATCACAGAACTTATTTCCACAGTAATCTCAACTGTAAATACTGCACCCATAGCATTTCATATGAAAGGCTGGGTGTACACAAAATATTAGTGTGTAAACAACTCCAACCTGGCTGCCTGGCACTTTCTTTTTTTTTTTTGCTACAAGGGTAATAGTTAAGAAATCAGAGTTACTGTATTTTAGCAAGGAAGATAAATTAAGTACACTCTATATACTTTTGCATATCAAAGTTTTGAAACCAGGTACTGGATTGTGCAATCTAACAAAAATAAACATGCCCATGACACAAGAACTTGATAATTTTGCAGTCAGAAAAATAAAGTAGGAATGGTTATTAGTAGGAAAAAGAAACCAAAATCCAGCAAACTGCAGTGATCTGCAAAACACAATTTCAAAGCTGCAAGCTGTGCATCCATGGAGAATTAGGAAAACTGGTTGTGGAAAAAAGAAAACCCAAATAACTCAAGCAGCATGTGCTTTTAAACTGTGTCTCAAGACTGGGAAAATCTAGCAAAAGGAAGCACCAGGGAACTCCCACAACACAAACTCCTAAAGCTCTACTGTTTTGTTCACTTGAAAGATGATCCCCACATTTTGAAGCTGATCTTTGGTGCTCAAATTAACTTGGAAATTTACTGTTACAAATACACTGCTCCAAGTACACAGCAATGTCTTTATGCCACCGTGGCATCAAGAAAAAAATGGAGCTAAATTGTACCTGATCAGTTGCTGATTTACGTCCCCAACATAAAAGGCAATTTAGGGATATACTGAAAGGTTTATGCTTAGGAAGGCATAAAACCATTACTGGAAGATTAATTTCCTCCTCAATACAAGTGATGACTTTTTTTTTTTTAAATTGCCATGAATATTTGCTATTTTCCATGACTTTCTGAATACACAGGAGTGTTTCTTACAACAGCAAAATAAAGTAAGAGGTGTAGAGCTCAGTCTTGTGTTGGATGCATTGCTCTGTCTAGAGAGGTTGCAGAACTAGCCAACAGAACCAATCACAAAGTATTAAGCTTTTACAGCCATTAGTCAGATGCTTAAAAAGACTTTAAAACAAAGTATGTTCTGTACCTGTCGTCATGAGAAGCAATTCTTGCTCCTAGAACCATCCTTGCAGGGGTCAAAGACAATATTCCAACATCCTGGAGCTGTGTTAAGAAATCCTGCTCTGTTAAAACATGATTTGACAATTAGTCTGACATATAATTAGCAAAGAAGATGGGCTATTTTTGTGCCAAATAATCTATAGAAATGACATTGAAAATGGAAGAACTGCTAATATTATAAAAATGGGGAGAAAGAGATCAAAACTACAGATTAAAGAGCAAACAAAAACCAAAGCAAAAAGACCTCCCCTTAATGGCACCCCAGTTTGCCTAAACAGCATTTCAGTGTCTCACACTGCATATGGAAAGCCAGTCACACATGCTGAGCAGCCAGACTGCTCATGCTTAACGTTTCATGAAGTATTCTTTCCCCATTCATTCTTCACAGAAGTATCCCAAGAAATAGTTACAATCTGTTTTAATTAAGAAACATTAGGAAATTTCCCTCACCTGTAATGAAAGGGTCACGTCTTGTTCTCCACTGTGGAACAAACACAGTTATATTTCTGTGGCCACGTTTCCAAAAGTAGTCAACAGCTATTGCAATTCCTCGACAGGAGAAGAATTTCCTTAGACCATGACTGGGGGTGAAAGAGAGAGAAGGGAGATTAAATTCACAAAGGTTTTACTACTATGAATACAAGGAAAATGGAACAAAGCCTTGCAAAGTGCAGCCAAAAGTTACACGTACAGCCTCAGCAAAAGAAAAGGCAGATGGATGTTAGAGATGAGGAATCTTATCAATGGAAAGAGATCCTCAGCAAGGGGACAGATACATCACTTGGCAACTGTATAGATCAGTCTCCTCTTAGTTCCTTGGGCACAACAATATTGGGATAAGCAGAAGTAAATTTAACTTTAAAAAAGAGGCCAGTATTGATGGTTTCTGACGTCTAATGAGTATGCGTGTATATATATTACTTTATACATATATAATTTTATATATATAATCCCATATTGCGGTAGTTCCAAATACAGTCCTACTACTAAATAGAAGGCCTTTGGTTTACCAAAGGTTGACGAAGGATTACATCTGTGAAGTTCTCTGACAATTCAACATATTAGGGACTTCTTTCCCTTCCTTTCAACAGTCTGAGCTATTGTTCTGAAGCAAAGTAATGACATTTCTTTGAAGAAAGATTTTCAAAACTATTTTTGTGTTAATCTTTTTCCTCCAGTTAAAAATATGTTCATTACCTGTTTTTGCAACTCACTTAAGTGACTTTCCAGAAAAATCAGCAACTGCATAATATGAGGAATATTAAGATTTGAGTTGATGACCTTGCAAAATCCCTCCCAATTGGAATTCTCACTGATCCTTTATGCCTATTTAATACATGGCACAAATATGTCCTTTTCCAATTAACTGTCTAATCAGACTCTGGGAACTGAGTTTCTGTGGAATAATGGGAAAAGAATCCTAAAGCACAGAAGATAGAATCAAAAATACCTTTAGAGTAAATTCCTACCAAACACTATTAGCACTTGACATAAAGGCTCAATCCAGTTTTCATTCAGAAACTTTTCCCTGCACATATCCATAGATTAGAGGCCACACTTAGACAAAACAAGGATAAGCTTTGCTAGAACAGACACACTAATTGAGCACTAAGGGCATGAGCAGACAAAGCATTTCGTGCAAAATAGTGCCCAGTCTAAGTTTTGAGTTAGATGTTAAGTCACTGCAAAGTTTTTGGAACACTGAGTGAGTGGTATGAGCATTTGAAAACACTCTCCCAGTTAATATGCAATTGCATATTATAAACCAAATAGTAAGCCCTGTGGGTTTTGAATGGAATCTTATCTTTAAACCCTAGTTTATCCTACCAAGACATCTTCCCAACAGAATGGTCTTTTAAAAGATTTCCATGGAAATATTTTACAATGAAACTCAGCCTTTAGTAGCATTCATTTATCCAAGTTTCTAAATTTCTTTTAAAATAAATTTAAATCTATTAAGGTTCTCTGAATTCGGAGAGGAATTTTTTATGTAGAAAGGCAGAAAAATGAGTAAGCTACATCTGAAATATAAAAGGCAAAAGATCCGACTTACTAAGAGAGTTTCCAGAGGAAAACAAATACTATGCCACACTTGCCCTAATAAAATTAGTCATTCTTGGTGTGAAGCACAGTCAAATAAAGGAATGCAACTATCATAAGCAGCACAAAGTAGAAAACAGCCTTCTGGGACATGCAATGTCTTCCCTTCGGTTTTGTCACTTAAAGTCCTGTTACAAATGAGTAGTTTGGCTGCTTAAAAAAACTCCATCAAAGGTACTGGCAAAAGCAGGGTTAAATGTGAATCTGTCAAAATACAACATTATGGAATTTGGTGGTAACGTTCACTCTTGTGAACTTGTGAAAAGGAAGTTCATTACTTACTACACAGATTAAAGCATACAAAGGACGATCAAATTAGAAGCAATTTGGAATGATTCACACCCAAGCTGGGAACGCAGAAGCAGGTGGATGTAAAGATAAGGGTGCAAAAGGGTTTAGCAGTACTTAATCATTGAGTACTTGAACATTTACAAAGCGATTCCACAGGGTTCACTACAGTCACAGCAGTGACCTAACTAGAGATTTGAGATGATCACATTCATACCACAATCAATTCACATGCACACAGGTAAAGCAATGTGTACCCCTATTTCTCTGTCTGGAAAGGTACCTACGAAAAATTCACCTCAGGTTCAGTGAACGGCTCACATCAAATCCCTTCGCATTTTCCAACAGGCAAGGGCTGCACCTCATGAAGTGTGGAGATGTGTGTTGGAGCCTCACTGTCAGTGACAGCCCTCCGAGTACCATAAACTTGAGGATTTGTGATCTCTCAGTTGTGTCCAACTCACAGGGAGAGCTCAAAGGGCCTCACTCAGGATGGCTCTTTATAGGGCCACAAGATGATTGACTTTGGTCATCACTGACTTTGCATCCTGGGCACAACCCAACTTGGTAACTACTGGGCTTTCCTCATAAAGTGCAGTAACAATGTGCCACAATTCAGGTAAATGGTTTACGGAGGCTTCCAAGGATGTTTCTGATCCCACCTTTACCATGCAGGAGCTCCTCATAGCATCAGGAAGTGCCTCATGGCCCAACTGATAAGGTCAGGGGACACTTCACTGCTCAGCCAGTTTGGTCAAGGCTTATCAAGAGCCTTTGGGACTGCAGAACAGACCCAAGGAGGAGGGGGAGCAGGGCAGGGGATACACCACCCCAAGTACATATAATTTACAAACTGTTCTAGCAAGATATAATTCCATCCAGTTATTTTTTCATTCTGAGTTTCTCCCACATTTTAATAAAATCGAATTTATAATTACTCGACAACTATCTGGATATTTCAGTCTGCTTCCAAATACCTGTTTTCAGCATAGAAAAAGAGGTAATTTTTAGCAGCTAGGGTAAACTCTGGGCTTTCTGTCATTCCACAAGCACACTGAAAGTACAGCTAACAACACAGCAATGTCCTGCACATGACAAAAGAAAAAACTCTACAGCTTCTTGCAGTTTTCCAGACTTAGGACACAAGGCAAGCACTGGTTCAGAATAGCATTAGTCTAAGCATGGGGGTAATGCATTACTACCCACACCCATTAAAAATCCAAACCAAACCAAAACCCCACAGTACTCAGGAGTCAAAAGAACCCCAAACCAGCATAGGCATGGAAGCAATTGTCTGTAATTTCAAGGTACTGAGAAGTAAAACTGAAAAAAAAAAATTCAAAGCAAAATTGCAAACAATTCTTCACTTTCTAAGATGGAAGAAAATAATGAAACTCTGTTCAGCCAGAAGGAAGCTGCAGAATACCTACACAATAAAACCAACAGGTCCCCATGCATTGATTATTTAGTAGGACATTTAAATATCTCAATGGTTCTGCTCTTTTGAGGCAGCTCTGTCCTTTATGCTTCATAGGCAGTTTTCACTAGGTTGAGCAGAGGTGTTATATAACCTCTTTTTGGGGACTGTATGTCAACAGCACTGAGGTACTCTGCCCTACTCTAACATGGGGTGTGTGCACCACAGCTGGTGTGCAAGGCAATCCACTTGATGGATGAAGGAAATATCAGAACTCCAGTAATGCACACATATACTTGATAAATATACATATATTGGGATGTATACTCAAACATTTCTTTATTCATGGGGTGCTCAATCAAAAAAAGTTAGGACACCACTGCCTACAGTAGTGTCACAGAAATAAGCAGATGTTTATTCACCATCTTTTAATCCATTGGTTTCAGACGTATTTAGTCGTTAAAAAAGCCAGACACAAACCCCCATGAAATGATCGTGAAATACACAGATGAAAAAAGTAACTTCGTATAAAAAAAAAAAAAAGACAAAGAGGCTGTGGTACATTTGTTATTTCCCACATGACCCCCACAATTTGCATCTTTCTTCCACTAATATACATTTTTAAAAGTTCAAGGTAGTTTATGACTCAGTTGCAACTTGCACTTTTGCATCATCATTTTCTAAATAACAGAGTCTGAACAACGAGGAAATGTTTACTTTAAAAACTATTCACTGTAGCAAAACACTGTACTTGAATTAAAGCAGTGTCAAGAGTTATGGGTAACATTAGGCATTCCCTTTAAATTTAGCAAGATTATAAAATGACACAAATCCTTAATTCACCAGTGACTGACTAGAGAAGCTTTATTGCTGCCAGTCATGAGGGACTATCTCTGGGCTCTGAACGTGGTGAAACCGAGTCAGCACCTTCTTCAGTGAAGATTGACTTCATTTTTCATTATGAAGCTTTACTAAAACTCACCACTGCAGCCATTACCAGTAGCTGAAAAACCCTACAGTGTACAGGACTGTTGCTCACCAAAAACATAGCCAGCAAAAACTTTACATGTGCCACTGCAACCTCTCAGCCCCCATTTTATCTGAAAGTTCACTGAACTGTTAGTAAAGAGACAACTGAAAATAACAATACTCACGAAATTGCAACATTGCTTCCATCAATAATTATGTGCTTTAAATATGGTTTCCCAGGCTCATTTTTCAACTCCAGTCTGTATGGCTTCTTCAGAGAGTCCAAAAACCTTTGAACTCCAGTAACTGAAGGATCAGGATGACTTCTGTGCAGTCCCACTGCCTCTCTATCAGGATTTGAAGGATGTATTTGTGAAGACAAGAAGTGGTCTGGGACTGAATTTTCACAATTTGAGGTGTGGGAGAGGCGTTGGTAGACAGATCTCGCTTGAGCAGAGCTGCAGTGTCCCAGCCTGTCCTCAGAAACAGGATGACTGTTCTGTACAGTTGAGGGCCCTGCGGATTTTTGCTGAACTGCAGTTTTACTCTTAGTTGAGACACGCTGCACATCTGAGCTCCCTCTGGCTACAAAGTCAATGTCTTTTAGAGCTCCGGCTTGTAAAGTGCTGAAAGTTACACTGCCATCAGTTTCTATATGGTTTGACCTTGAACTGTGACTCTTAGCAGGGCAGTAAATGTCTCTCTCTTTATAGCATAGAGCTGAATTTTTGCTGGAAGGAGAAGCAGGTTTGCATACCACTGTACGCATGTTATCTTCTGTGTCAACTTGCATGTCTGGTACATCTCTTACTTTGTGATATTCATTTTTTGTCTCCTTTGAAATATGACTGGATTTAAGTGGGCTTTTCCTAGAAATACATTTGTTTTCTAGTTTTTGTGAATTCTTTGCATTATTTTCTACAGGAGGATTGACAGTTCTAGGCTTTTGAGATGATTGTTCACATTCTTTTTGAAATTTCAAATTTTCCTTTTCAATTTCTTCCAGCAATATTAATGGTTCCACAGATTGCCCTAGGATACCAATAACTTTTTCTACAATATTTTGTGAATACCCCATTGTTCTGAAAAAGTTCACAAGAATCTTATATTCCATTTCCTCACTGATATCATCACCTTCTTTAAGGCAATAAGGAGGATCATCTGATTCACCACACCTATCCGAAAGCAGATCAATAACTGCATCACTGTCTGAATGATTATGGTGTGAAGATTTCACTTGCTGATCATTTTCCAAAGAGAACTGCTTTTTAGAGAGCCTTTCCTCCTCATCAGAAGATCTTCTTTTACATGACTGCCTGTCTTTAAGTGCCACTGCCTCTGATGGAGACTCATTTATGGGAACAAAACTTGTCTCAGGAACATCAGAAAACACAGTGTCCATTTGCTTTGTAAGCTCAGTTACAGGTGTGCCAGCATTGTTTCTTGCTTCCTCACCACCTGCCCTTCCATCTCTGTTTGTAGCAACTACTTTGGAAGCACTGGTCTGTGCAAGCTCTCCTGGGCTTTCAGAACCTGTAAGGTCTATGATATCGCTCTCCACTTCACAGAAGTCAGTTCGGGTGAGAGCCAGGAGTTCTCTTTTTAGTGCACTAGGCAAAATCAGTAAATCCATTGTATACTTATCTGCATGTGCTTCCACAAATTGCCTGAATTGCTTTTTAATGTCAGATTCCTTGTCATTTAGTAAGCTTTCATTATTCTCAAAAAGCTTCACAAACTGCTGAACGTGACTTTGAGCCATAACAACAGCTTCTGCCCCCCCCTTAATAACGAGCAATCCCATTTCCAGCACTGTTACGTCAGCACAGGTATCCTGAATAAGACTGTTGAGAAACAGGCTCTGAGCACCAACAAAGATGCAGTGCATGTCCTTTGGGTAATATTCCTTTTCTTCTAGTTCAGGTTCACACAGTCCCTTGATATACTCCTAAAAGGAGAAAGAGAGGAGAGTGAATAGTTGTGGAAAGCCAATACACTGGGTTAGTTTTTATTAAGTCAGTAATGGACAAGTACATTAGAAAATAAAACAAATTTAGCATAAGAAATGCAAGAAGTAAATACTGCCAGTAAACCGGGTAACAGAAATAAAACACAGTTATCTAAAATGATTTTTAAATAGACCTCATAGAAGCCTTTTATATCTTATTGTTTATAAATAAATTTACTTGAAACTGATAGTGACAGGGTACTTAAGTTGTAGCTCTAACAGTTTAAAAGACAAGTCAAAAGAGACTTATTTTCCCATCCCCATTCTTTGGTCAAAGAGAACATACACTTCGTGAACAAATGCCTGCCACTGGACAATTCTACCTAGTTCCTAAACCTGAACTTCTAAAACCAGTTTTTAAAGAACACTTCCTAAGGCTTATCCCAACAGTAGCTATCCTATATTTTTTTACTGATAAAGGACTGAGAACTCCAAGCTCCAATGTTCCTGAAGTTCAGGTTTTGCAAAGATAAAAAAAAAATTAAAAATCTCAGTGCTATTTCTGGCACCTAAAAGTTACTGCAGTTAAATTCACTACACTACCTTATTTTAAATGTGTCAGGAGTTCAAAACTCTGTCAATACAGTATATTATTATTTCAGGTAGCATTATTTTTCCCCAAACTGTCTCTTTCTGTGCTTAAAATTCTGTAATGCAGTGAAACCAGTTTCTAAACTGCAGTCAATGTAATCGCAGACTCCCAAGTGCACCACATTTTAGTATCTATTTTTACTGTCAAAAATTAAACTTATTTTAAATGGAACTCAAAGCCAATACAAGGTAATGAATAACATAACACCACTTCCTTGTGCTTGAGTTACATCATGACACAGGTATCAAGGCACATGAACACAAACTGCTTCTGCAGCAAAGCCACAGGATTACTTGCCGTGCCTTAGTCATCAGATGACTGCTTTTGCAGAGCAACAGGACAACAACAGTAAAAAGGATACTCAAAATCTGGGAACATTTTTGTTTTTACTAAGCAGCACTGAAGAATGAATACATTGCATGTGACTGATGAATTAAACTACGAATTGCTATCACCAAATCCTTTAAAGGGAGACAATGAAGATGTGCAGCTGACTACTTTCTAGCCAGTAATTCCTCCAGGCAGTGTCTGAAAACTGCTCTACATGCAAGCGAAGTTTCTCATACCTTTAAAGTATTAGAAGTAGGAAATATTTTGTATGTCATTAGGAAAAGCTGCAGTAAGAAAACTGAAGTCTTGTGCTGTTTATTTCAGGCTTTAATTTCCTGGAAAAAAATGAAGTTGTACTGCAAATGCCTGAAGAACAGCTACCTATAACAGTTTCTGGAGTTTGGGCCTATGCAAATTGGTTTAGTGTAAATGTCAGTCAAAGAATTCGATATTTATAGTATTTTCCTTACAAGTCTTATGCATTGCATAGTTAAGGGATCAAGTTTTTGAAAGCAGACTGCCAAGTCTGTGAATTAAGTCCCAAAATACATGCTCAGGATCCCCATAACATATTTAAACATACAGACGGACAAAACCCCACATACCGAGATTTTGGGTTTGAAAGGTACCTTCAACCCACCCAGCGCTCACACCAAGTTCTCATCACATGAGTCAGACAGCTCCACTTGCCAGGTTCGCTATGAGTAATACCAATTTCAGCATTACCGCTCAGAAACTCCCCCCAAAGGTTCGTTGTACAAGACATTTAACATGTGTGAAGACACTTCACAGCAACCGGTGTCCCGGTCTGAGGCAAACAGACTGCGTTTAGTGTTAAGAGACAAAACTTTTAACTCTTTTAGTGTTCGGCCAAGGAGAGCCACCTGCTCCAGCACAGACCCTGGGGAAGCGGGCGGGCTCTGACCACTACTACACTAAGGAAGTATCAGCTCTGTTAACCTGTTGGCGAGAGCTTCGCCGACGAGCTACTAAATGCGACAGAACAGGTGAACTTTGTAAGGTAAAACATGGCAACGCCCAAACAATTCCCGAGAGATTTCCTGACGTTGGGGCGGAGGAAGAAGGCGAGCGCTTTCCAATAAAGCCTGTTCTCCCCGGTGTGACCCGTCCCCAGCCGGGGGCGGGAGCGCCTCACACCGAGGGACTCTGCCCCTCCCAGCCGGATTGTTTCGCTTTGTACCCCACGCTTGTGTCAACACGGCCGGAGACTCCCTGGCACCGGGCACACCCCCACCTGCGAAGGCAGCGTTTCCTCCTGGGGCTCCCAGTTTCCCTTCCCCCCCTTTTCTCCTCCGTCTCCCGGGCCCGGCCCGGCCCCAGGGTCTCTCCCCCCCCGCCGGCCCGGCCCGTACCTTGGCGCTGCTCACGGCCTTCACTCCGCCCGCCAGCTGCACCCAGATCCTGGCGGCGGCGGGCGGCGGCAGCGCGGGCTGCCAGTCCCCCTGCGCACCCAGCACCGCCAGCCGCACTTCGAACAAGCCCTCGATGCGGCCCCGGCTGCGCTCCAGGAGCCGGCTCTTCTCGGCGGGCACCGTGAACTCGTCCAGCCTGGGCGCGGGCGCGGGGCCGCGCGGTGCCCGGCGCGCCGCCATCAGCGCGGGGCCGCTCGCGATGCCATCGCTCCGGGAAAAAGCGACGACTCCGGGAACCACAACACCGGGAACCACAACACCGGGAACCACAACACCGGGAACCACAACACCGGGAATCACCGCGCCCTCCGCTCCGGCCCGCGCGTCATCACCCCGCGCCGAGACCCCGCAGGGGCCGCTCCGCCGGCGCCGCCATCTTTAGCAAGGGCGGTGGATGCATGGCCCCGCCCCTCCGCGGGATCGCCCGCCCACAGCCGGACATGGCCCCGCCCACAGCGGGATCCCCCGCCTACGGCCGGACATGGCCCCGCCCCCCAGCGGGATCGCTCCGCCCACAGCCGGGCATGGCCCCGCCCACGGCCGCTCCAAACCCCGCCCCGGCGGCTCCTGGCCCCGCCCCTCACGTGCCGCAGTGTGGGCGGGGCCGCCCGGCCCTTCGCCTCAGAGTGCCAGGGTGGGTCAGGCCGGGAGGGGCCACAGCGGTCACCGCGCCCCGCCTTCCTGCGCGGGTCATCCCAGAGCGCTTGGCACGGGGTGGTGTCAGAATGCCTGGAGTGTCTCTTGTGCGGGAGACTTGACATCTCTCTGGGCAGTCTGTTCCAGTGCACGGTCATTGCACAGTAAAGAAGTTCTTCCTCGCGTTCGGGTGGAACTTGCTGTGCATCAGTTTCTGTCCGATCGACTAGAGCCTGGCTCCGTCTTCTTGGCACTCCCCGTTTAGATGTTTATACGCACTGATGAGGTCCCCTCTCAGTCGCCTCTTATCGAGGCTGAACAGTCTCACCTCCCTCAGCCTTATCTCGTCAGAGAGATGCTCCAGTGCCCTAAACATTTTCGTAGTCCTCCACCGGACGCGCTCCAGGAGCTCCATGTCCGGTGCTGAGGAGCCCAGAACTGCACACAGCGCTCCAGGAGCTCCATGTCTGGTGCTGAGGAGCCCAGAACTGGACACAGCGCTCCACATACCGCTTCGCCCCGCCGCCTCCCGGCTCCTCCCATCCCGATCTCCGGTGCCCCGGCCGGAGCGGACGGGTCCCCTCAGCCATTATCGCCCGGCACAGCCCTCATGGAGCGGCACAGAAACCTCCCTGTGTCGGTCTGCGCGACCTTACTTTGAACACGCTGCTGGTCCAGTTCTGGAATCGTCTTCTCGGATTTCATTTAAAAACAACTGCTAGTTTAATCCCTTCCTGGTGGCAGGGGACAGCAGTGCAGCCCCCATCCCCACGTCGTTACTTCTGATAGCTCGGAAAACAAAGAGGACACATTTTTACTTAAAAGAAAAAAAAAGTCACAACCCCCTCCCCCCCCACCTCTTAAAATGAGACATGAAGGATAACATTAGTTCTTAAAAAGTATCTCTGGGACTGCCGTAAACTTTTGAGTGCCTGGAGTTGACAAAACAGACCAGCTGTTGTACAGAGGAGTAAATGTCTCAGCTCCTTTCATCTCCTCTCAGACACAGGTAAATATTTTCCTAGTTCCCCCTGGATTCCCACTTCTTTTGTCCACCTCTTCAAGATCCCCGTGGAGTTAGATTGTAGTAGCTGTTGGTAAAATACAGCCTCTGAAGGGAGGACAAATATTTTGTGGTTGCGTAGTTAAATGTACATGTTTTGTTTTCGTCTACTTGCATGTTACACCAGCAAAGGATTAACACAAAAATACAAAATATCATTTTTATAAAGGCACTTGTATGCCTGATTAGAACTTTTTAACTGAGAGTTTGCAGCTCTTAGCGCATCAGAAAATCACAGAAAATGCTTATGCCCAGGTATTGCTATCTATATTTTCCTATCTGAATTTGAAGTGTTATATCTTTGAGGCAAATATAGTATTTGTCTGTGGCATGGTAAAATAGAATTTTCATCTGTGAACATACACTGCATTTACACACACACACTCATTCTACACAGCACAGGATTTTGACAGTGTCATATTCCAGAAAGCTGCTTCCCTGAAGTTACTTTCCTGAAGATTTCTTTTTCCTGTTTTGTTTTTGGGGTTTTCTTTCTTTCTTTCTTTTTTTTTTTTTTTTTTTTTTTTTTTTTTTAGTTATTTACATTTTGCTTTCCCATCAAATTATCTTACAAGGTTCATATAATAAGAATGTAATCTAACATTCAGCGAGGCAATTCCTGAGGTGATTGGTGCCATCTACTGTTAAAATGTAGCCACTGCAGCCAGTGTTGCTTTTAGTTACTGCTTACAAATGAAATTGTAAGCAAGGAACTTTATAAAAAATATGAAATTACCAGCATTTTGCAACACAAAGTATCATTAAAAGCTGAAAGAAAATTCTTTGTACCACGTTAACACAGTCTTTTGGAATATCTCAGCTAAAGGAAGGCTTACTGATTTTGAGATGAAGTGGGTAATGCTTGGTGCTGTGGATAATTTCTTGCCGTACTGTGTGTTATAAAACATGGTCTCACTGCTGAATTTATTGTAATCTGTATAATTCTATATATATTCTTGATCAATCTGTATTCAAATGTCATTTACAGCATTATAATGGTCTGAAACTGCTCTCAGAGAGGCCATTGTGAGTGTGAGCAGTTCTGTGATTCTGTGACCCACTCTGCTGGGTGGGACTTGACATTGTAACATTCAAGACAAACTAAAGCCCTTCTGAAGCAGAAGAGAAAATGTTATTGAAAAGGTTTACTGATGATTACAAACATGGCACATTTATTAAAACATGTTGGAACTTTCTCCCTGCATTGTTGGGACTCAGACTAGAAAAAAATATTTACAATATAGTAATCTTTTTACTTTTTATTTTTTTTAGTGGTCATTGGGAACTGCAGCCTGAATTTGGTCTTCTTCATACTTAGGAGAAATTGGAAGAATTTCAAGCCTCTTGTCACAAGGTCCAGGGGTACAAAGCCCAAATATGAGCTAGGTTGAGAGCACTAGAAATGCTCTGACATTTTACAGTAGGCTGCTTACAAAGTGGATTTGTCAGGGAAGAATGAATTTTTTTTCCATCCTATGGGCTTTTCACACTAAAATATCTAAAGTGATAGGCCTTATTTAGTTGGTGGGGAAATATCACTTTCCTGAATCTTTGGTTGTATCCTGTAAGTTTATTTTAGCAAAGGAAAAGTGCAATGTTTAGCTGGTAGCAGTCAAAGGAATTGGATACACCCATTGCCTGCTCTTGCATTTCTGCTTGGCACACCAGTGGGATAAATTACAGATTGTCCTGAATGTGAGTGAGTTGCTGCCAAGTTCACTATTTGTGTTACTGCTTGGGAAATACTGTAATGGTAATGTGTAACTAGTTTTTTTTTTTCTTCTACAGCTTATTCAGATGCCTTGTGCAACTTCTTGCTTTTTATTAAAATTTCTGCAATTGAAAATAGGTTCCATAAATTGTTTTATGAAACTGGGCCTTCCTAGATTGCTTGGGCTTGAGCTACATACTTGAAATAGGAGCTCTTTTGGTTGAAACAACATGGAAACCAAATTTGAAAATTGTCTTTCAGATCCACGTTGGGTAAATGAGCTCTGCAGTCTATGATAGTGTGCGTTACAGATGGTGCTCTGATCCTCATTATTAGTGTTATGGTCTTCAGTGGGGTTATTTGTCCAATATTTGCAGGATGGGGACCTAAAATATGAGGGTATAAAATATGCATGAATATGAATAACAGAAGCTTTAATTTATAGTCATAGCACAAATATAGCATGTTTTTTAAAAAAGTGATACCTCAAATTCTATATTTCAGAAAGAAATATATAAAAATATATATGACTAAAACTCTCAAATCTTGTATGTAATATACTCATAACACTTAAGACAGCCTCAAATTCTCATTTAGAAATTTTGGTAAATGCTTTAACTATGATTGTTGTTGTTTATAGAACTACAGAGCAAAAAGCAAAAAATGGTTTGAAATAAAATGATTCACTGCTTTATAAAGACCAACTTCTAGGTCTTATTCAAGTCCCCCATTATGCAATGACAGACATTTATATCTGCTCAAAGCCCTTTTGACACCTGTGATTAAAAAGTTTTCCCTTTTGGAGAATTTATTGCGTTGATGACATCCTAATGAACTCATAGATCATCAACTTTAGTATCAAGAGGCAAACTTGTGGAAAGTAATCCAAGGTATGGATTCAGTAATCTGTAGTTTTTATTAATGAAACATTTTGTCCCTTAATTTTAGAATTAATTACTTTTCTTAATTCCAAATTCCTTTCAAAAGAATCTGTTGTGAATAACTGAATCTTTATAAAAGGCAGAAAAGACAAAAGCATTGCAATTACACATGCATCAGTTGTTTGAGAGTGGGTATTATTTTTCTTTTCCAGTAATGGACTCCACATTTGGTTTTTGAGGCTTTTTGATTTTGTTTGCTCAGGTTTCTTAATTAGTTACAAAAAGCTGCAGGTGTATTGGCAAAGACTGTTATTTAGGCTGGGAAATGTTCCAGGAGACAGTTTTGTGGTTTGATTTTCTTTTAATGTAAATATTTAGCTGTATTATTACCAGTCATTTTAAAGGTTCCACACTGTGTGGCTTCTGTGTGTTTAAACATTGCAGCTTCACTTGAATGACTGACAAAACAAATGATAACCTAAGAGTATGATCTCTATTGTGGGAGGGGATTGAGTGACTTGCAGAAATGACAAGAGGTATTTGAAGGGGTGCCACCCCCACGCAGCTCTCTCAGGAATACAGAGCTCAGCTTCAGCTGAAATGCTGGAAAAAGTGAGCCGTGCTCAGGTGCCACCCTGTCAGCTCATTTAAAATCAGTGTACTTCATCAAAGTTTCTGCAACTGCAAAATTAAAGCAGTATTCTTGCTAATCCTATAAATGGGGGGGGGGGGGTTATAAAGCTGTTTCAAGTAATTTTTTATACGTTATCAAAAGTTCGACTCAGATTCTTGAGCGTCATTAGGGTTTTACGACTCTTGCAGCCAAGTGGTTGTTTTTTGAAAATTTTCATAAACATTTTGCTACTGCTCTGACTACAGGAATGTAAAGATTTTTAAATGTTCCTGAACTTATTTGAAAATATGCTCTTGACAAAATGATGATACATATGTTTATGTCATATAATCCTACAAGTTTCAATAGAATTTATATTTTGCTGAATCTCACCACTGAGCCTGTCTCGAGTCTGATTTATGTTTAAAGGGTAAACCACCGTAAATATTATTTTCCTATTGTTGATGAGTTGCAAAGTTCCCCAAAAATGAGCAGATATTGTTCTAACCAAATGTTTCTCAAAAACAGGTGCTGTATTTTCAATTTCTTATGCTCTGACAATGAATGAGGAAATTTTTTCATTTCTCAGACTTGACTGCAGAAGTGTCCTCATAAAAATCAGGTAAAAGCTGCTCCCCTTGTGTCAGTGTTTCGTTGTGCTTTGGGCTAAAAATGACCAATGTAAGGTCATAGAAATATTGTCTAAATAACGTCAGAGCACATGGTAGGATTTGTGATGAAATAGGACTTTGCAGTAAAAAAGCATGCCTATTCATGTCAGCTCATTAGCTGTGCTTACTGATTTAATTTTGTTTATTTTTGTGCCATAAGCATTTGTGAACTGCAGCCATTTCACTCTTCCAGTCTTGAACAAAGATAGGTGATAGCAATTTTGAGATTAGATGTGTTTAACAATTGTCACAATGGTGCTGAAGGTCAGATCAAAGGCGATAATGTACCCAATATATATTTATGTAATTAGTTTACTTTGACATAGAGGAGTTCAATCTTTCCAAATACCTTTAGGAATTTGGGGGTTATTTTTCACTTACACTGGTGGAAATCAGGAGTTAACAGTATTGATATCAAAGGGTCTATTGTGGCTTAAAGCAGAACAAATATGACACTGGGAAAGGCTCTTCAGTATTTGAGCTCTGTTTGCCTCAGAAGTGTTTCAAACAATAATATTGTTGCTTTACCTGCCCATCAGGAAATCCATTTTAACACTGGCTGTGACATCAGAACTAAACAACTGGGTTGGGAATTGAGTTCTGGTCTTCCACAACTCCAAGGCTGTTAATGAATTGTGCCAAATTGTTGGCTGGCAGCAAACTCAATCCTATCAGTTTTGCTACTTGAAAAATCTCGTTACTACATAAAAGTTATTATTTGAAGTTTGATGTAATCAGATATACACAAAGAAAAAAATATTGAATTAAATCTCCATACTTTATTCATTGAAATGCAAAAGTTCTGAGAAACTTAGATTCTATATTCACTCTAGCTGTTTATGTTCCTCAGAGTTTCCTCTACAAAGAAAAGGCCCTTCATATATTTTAATTAAAAGCCAAAGAAGAAATAAATTGTCCTTGGCATATGTCATGCTAATGAGCACTGGTTAGTTTGAAAATACATGTTCATTGGTTTTACATGATAATTTCCCTTTGAACCAAAATATCGTGTTTATACAGAAACATTTCCTGGGAGCAGTAGGGGGCATCATTTCCCTTTTGTAATTCTTTAGAGACGTTAACCTCGTGCATTATGTGTGCAAACGGAATTTTCTTTTTGTTTATGGCATTAATCCTGAGGTTAAGGTTGGCCTATGGTGAGCAATAATAAGTTTAACCTTTGACTTCATGCAATAAGATGTAATTTATTATTTCTAGACTCTTTATAAGTGCTGTTGCCCTCACTTCTGCTTAAGATAAATTGAGACAAGTGAGCATTTGATATCAGTGATCTTTACATGCAAGACATAAATCTAATTTACTTATTGTCTGAGCTTAGTTTTTATCTTCTGATTATGTCTTTTAAACAGTGCAAACATTTTTTTGTTTGTTTGATGTGTTCAGTTGATTTTTGTAATTCATAGAATGTTTGGTCCTTTGCATAAATTTCAAACCAGTAAATATAAATCCTGGAGTATCTAAATGCATAGAAACTTTGTGAAATGTGGAAATAGAGCAAGCAAGCTACTAGTATTTATAATATTTACTTGCTAAGTAGCTGAGATCAGGAAAGCATTTTAAAATTAATTTTCAAAGACAATTTAAAGATGATTAAATAACTAGCAGCATGTAAATAAATCGTTTTTGTAGCCATTGCCATTCACTGATAATGTATATGTAACTCTAAAATATAAAACGTCATTTTTAAAATTGTAAGTGAAAGAGTTTTAACTTTTTTTTAAAAAAAACCCAGTTTTTAAAAACATATTAAATGTTTGTGTTGTTTTTTTGTTTGTAATTGAAGAAATTTATAGCAAGTTTATGATTCTCCATGTTCTTCAAGAAAGAAAAAGAATATAATTTTTAATTGTCTATTCTATGAGTACTTAATTGTTTTGTCCATGTTGAGACAGTGCTGATTCATCAAATATGTTTGGGTGGGGTGTGAGGTAAATGATTTGGTTTAGGGTAGGATTATTCAGGTAAAATGATCCAGGCTCATGTAAGACCAGAACATTGAATCTCTCTTTCCCTCATCTTAATATTTTTACACAGGGACCTGTTTTTACCGCATAAAAATATTTGTCAGTGTATATGCAGCACGTGCAAGTGAAAAGGCAGAAAACATTTGAATAAAAATAAAAGTTATTTAATGCTATTTTGGAAGAGTATTAATGTTCAGTAAGATTCGAAAATATATTTCCCAGCCTGGATTTAATGTCCTGGAATGAAAAAAGAAAGTTAGATTACGTAATTGTAGAAACCGAAACCATTTATAGGCCTTTCACATGAAAGCTTATATAGAAAATACATGTGTAATTACATAATTGGCATGGCAGGACTGCCCATGATCAGTATGTTCAGTCTTCATAACACCAAGGGCTGGTTTGATGGTAGTTTCAGTCCCGCTCCTAATTTGAAGAGTAATTGTTTGACAGCTAGAGAGGCTGCTATTGCCTGTAATGTGTGCTGATATTTGAATCTGCAGTGGTTTGTTTAGCAGAAGTTGTCTTTCAGCTGAGCTTTCTCATGACAGAAGAGCAGTGAGTGGATGAGCTCAGCTCCTGCTGGCTGCTTACAGGTAAGGGATGGGGAGAATATTGTGAATCCAACAGGAGCAGCTGTTTCTCATGACACACAATAGACAGTGATGGATTGTCAGAGTGATTAGATTCCTTACAATCTTCGAAGGGTAATTTTGAAAATCTTCCTGCAGCCTGCCTTTCACAGATATACTTTGCAATTTCCCTTAAATTTTAATTATTTTAGATAATGAACATGTAATAGTAAGAGCTGAAGATACTATCATTTATGCTGGTTTCATACACTAGAGCTATGTTGGGTAGAATGTGGTTAAACCTGAGTTTAAGAGAAAGAAATGTTCTAATGACATGAAAAAAGAAAAGAAGAAAGGAATTGCTCTTTTTCTGGACATGTCACATGTGACATTACAAAAAGATTAATTTATTTTTAATAGGCTGGGCTGTCTTATTTGAGAACACAAAAGCTATGTGAAAAATGAAGGGTGTGCTGGTTGTTGGTGAACCAATAAAATGTATTGCACCAAGCTTATTATTCATACTGCAACACACCATATCAAATATTTGCAATAGATATCAGATTCTAAGATTGGTATTCCTCCTCACAGGGTTAGAGCATCAAGGGATGGTAACTTCCACTTGAGGCAAAAGTAAAGTCTTCAGCTAAGGATTATAAACTGTTACTTTGGATATCGATCAGTTGTTAGAATTCATATGAGAATTTGAAAATTGTAAAGATAGGAAAGTTTCTGCCTGCCATGAGCATGTGTATTTGACTCATGAACATGAAATAAAGTGATTATCTCTTCTTGTGCAGCAACTATTTTCCCCAGAATTTTGGATATCTGGTAATGTTATCAGACCTGTTGTGTTTGGGAATTTCAATCTGGAAATTGAAAATCTCCAGTAATGAATATAAAATGCAAGAATAACATGTCACTTAAATACATTAGCCTATCCCTGAAAGTGGTACAGATAAGAGGTATATACTGCAAAATGTCATGGTTCCTAATTTGAAACCATCCTCAGGATAAATCAAGAGGCCTTTTTGTCTGTCATATTTGTAGTTATTAATATTTAATGTGCAGTTATGATAAAACAACATAGGACAAAATCCCAGGACTCTTCACAAGGCAGATGTTTCTTCTGAATGCCATGAGCAAATCATCTTAAATGTTGTCATGACACATGCAGGGCCACCAGGGGATCAGGCCCAGTCACCATGGGTTTATGAAGGGCAGTTGCTTCTTGACTAACCCAATCTCCTTCTGCGACAAGGTGACCCACTTACTGGATGAGGCAAAGGTTGTGGATGTGTCTACCTTGACTTTAGTAAAGGCTTTGGCAGGGTTCCCCACATCATTCTCCTGAAGAAATTGGCTGCTCATGGCTTGGATGGGTGCTCTGTTTGCTGGGTAAGATACTGACTGGGTGGCCAAGCCTAGAGGATGAGGGTGGATGGAGCTAAATCCAGCCAGCAGCTGGTCACAAGTGGTTCCCCAGTGCTCAGTTCTGGGGCTAGTCCTGTTTAATGTCTTTATTGATGATCTGAACAGGGGTTTGAGTGTGCCTTCAGTCAGTTTGCAGATCACAGACTTGAGCAGGACTGTTGATCTGTTGGAGGGCAGGAAAGTTCTGCAGAGGGATCTGGACAGGGTGGATCAATGGGCAAGGGCCAATGGCACGAGGGTCAACAAGGCCAAGTGCCAGGTCCTGCACTGGGGTCACAGCAACCCCCTCAGCGTTACAGGCTTAGGGAAGAGTAGCTGGAAAGTGCCGAGTAGAAAAGGTCCTGGGGTTGCTGGCTGACAGCAGTGGAATATTAACCAGTGTGTGCCCAGGTGGCCAAGGAGGCCACTGCCATCCTGGCCTGTACCAGCAGTAGTGTGGCCAGCAGGAGCAGGGCAGTGATTGTCCCTCTGTGCTGGGCACTGGTGAGACCACAGCTCGAGTGCTGTGCCCAGTTCTGGGCCCCTCAATTCGGGAAGGACATTGAGGGGTTGGAGTGTGTCCAGGGAAGGGTCTGGGTGAAGGGTCTGGATTACAAGTCCAGTGAGGAGAGGCTCAGGAAGCTGGGGGAGATCAGCCTGGAGAAGAGGAGGCTCATGGGGGACCTTCTTCCTCTCTACCACTACCTGAAAGGAGGTTGTAGGGAGATGGGGTTTGGCTTCTTCTCCCAAGTGACAAGTGATAGGACAGGAGGCATCAGCTGCAAATTGTGCCAGGGGAGGTTTAGGTTGGGTGTTAGGAAAAAAATTATTCACCAAAAGGGTTGTCCAGGCTGCCCAGGGAAGTGGTGCAGTGACCATCCTCAGAGCTATTTAAAGGACATATAGATGTGGCACTTTGGGACACAGTTTAGTTGTGGACTTGGCAGTGCTGGATTAATGGTTGGACTCACTGATCTTAGAGGTCTTTTCTAACCTAAACCATTCTGTGATTCTATAATTTCATCTGCTTGAAAGAAATTGTCCCTGTGGACCCAACAGAAATGATTCCAACATAGTTGCTACTTCTTTTGCTGTCAATGTATTTTCCCCAAGTCGATTGAGAAAGTTATATTGGTAGTAGGAGGGAAGGGATTGGAAAGAAAAATACTGATCTGCAGATATTAGTCCTACATTTTCTTTGCTGGACTTTCATCCTTATATCCTTTCTCAGAATGGATTGTAACAAATGGCAGATACTATACAAAAAATTTAGTTTGAAGCCTCTTTCTTAATTCAAATTTTTTTGTTTGATCAATTGAAAAAAGCTGAGAAAACAATAACATGTAATGCATGACATGTAATGTCTGCTGTGGATAGACATATGCATGTATAATACATATATATACAATATAAATAAAATTTAAATATATATAAATTATGTGTTATGCATAAAAACATAATATACATTATATATATAGTACATATGTTTAAGTATAATATATGTATAATATATATCTATAATATATAATACAAACAAAAAATTAACAAACTATCAGTAGCCATTTAAAAGCTAAGGTCAAGTGAAATGTAGATCTGAGCTCTGATGTATGAATATACAAACTAATTTTTTTTATGTGTTCCCTTGTGCCCTTTTCATATAGAAGTTGTAATCACAGAATACTTAGAAATAAGTTTGACACCTGTATGGGGGGAAAAAAAGCTTCCTTACTTGTCAGAGGCAGCAGATATGAAGGTCTTTCATGAGACTTTCCATTTTACTAAGTAGAAATCTTTTCCCACTGGGTGGATAATAATTCTGACAGCTCTTCAGGGTTCATATCAAGTAATGCAAGTTTTTTTTTCTTTTTGAAAATAAACCCAACAGTGCTGAACAGTATTGGGATCTTAATTCTATCTTCCTTTCCTGGGGAGTTTCTCCTTACTTAGAGCAGGCTTTTTGAGGTCAGAAGACCGGTTAGCCTTTAAAAATCGCGGGTTAAAGTTTGGGGAACAAAAAAGTTGTGGCTCATGTGGAGAAGAGAAGCACTTGGTAGCTGAAGATGAATTAAAGTCTCACAGCAGGGAGCTGCTGCTGACCTGTTACCTCGAATCATTCCAAGGCTTTTCTGGGGTGGACATTTGCTCCAACTGCAGCTGAGTCATTGGGGTACCTGAACTGGTACAGCTTCTGGTGCAGATCCTTTTCAGGAGTGGAATGATTCAAACAGGAAGAAATTCTTCTGGTGCAATGGGAGTATTTGCTTGTCCACACGAGAAATCTGTGTTGGTGCTGCTGCTTTCAGTGTCTTTTCATTGGGGCACATTCCCTTTTATAGACAAAAACTTAAATGATGGAGAAATTCAATGGGAAACTATAAAGTGAGTGAAAATTTCCTCTTACGCAAGTAAAAGTGAAAGGCTGAGAACTGTTTTGAAATTATCTTGTGTGGGAGATGCTGTATAATTGTGGTGGTTTATTCTTTCCTCTAAAATCTGCACTGCTTTGGCCAGTGGCCAGTAGAAGAATTGCATTCTGACAGTTTTGCCTTTTTATAATCCTACCAAATACTCTTAACTACCCAATTAAGGCAGTTTCTCTTCCACTAACATGCTTTTTTCCCTTGTATTTTCCATCAAGACTTTTTTTTTTCTGAGTTTAAATACTTGAATTACTGCTTCAAAACGACAGTTGAACATTTTTAGATATGCTAAGATCACTTCAGGTGATTTCTTTCTGATAGGTTGTTATGACTTAAGGGCTCTACAGATGCTAATGTAGTGGCATCTGAATGAAATTTCTGTGCATGTGGAGTCTGGCTGTGGATTTCAATGTGTTGTCTTTTCTCTCTCTTCCTTTTGTAACACAAAAAAATATTTCTGGGAATTTCCAAGGAGTACAGTACACTTCATTTTTAGTCGTCAAGATAGCTGACAGTTTATTGTGGTACCATGAATAAATTATTCCAGGGTTCACGCTTAAAACAAAGACTGAAATGCTTACTTTTTTTTTAAAGCTGACATTTTGAATTTATATTAAGCATAATATCACCTGGATACACACTGCATGAAAATAGACTATTCATAATGAATTATTAACCCAAAGCTTTTACCCTTTCTTAGATGCACTGGAGTTACTCTGCAGGATACTACAGGGATATGAATGTGGGAGAGAATAGGGGGTTTCTGATAAGATGTATAACAGGCTACAGTATCAGTGGATGTCATTGTTCAGCAGTTATTTTCCATAAGAGAAAGTTTTTTATTACTGAGTGTTGTGCAGAGACCTCTGAATATATTAAGAGAACAGGAGCACTGAAGAACCTTTTCATATCCAGGGTAACTGCATAGTCAAGATTGTAGTTCAAATGTAGTCAGTAAAGCTGTAATGCAATTAGCCACTGAATTTAGTACACATTTTTAATAATGGTATTTAAAATGTCAAAGTTTAATCTTGTCTGAAGACAATCTGGTCTGAAGTTCTGTCTCTGTACACCTCTGCAAGATGTTTTGGAACAGTCAGCTTGCTCACAACTGAAATAATCAGTTTTATATATGATCCTTCAAGTTAAAGTTTGGTGAACATAGTGGTAGGTGGCTTGGAAACAGCACAAGTGTACAGGCAGCACCGTGGGAGTCGGCTGGGCGTAGGAAGCAACACAACTGTAGTATGTAAAACAGCTAGAGGGTTTTATTATCTTCAAGGGGAGAGCACTGAACAGGTGCAGGGTCAGGGTCCAGAGAGTGAAAAGGTCCTTATACAAGATGGCTCCAGCCTTATATAAGGTAGGGTAGGGAACATACTGGAACAGGGGTGGAGTTTAGGCAGAGCATTCAAATAAGAACCATAAAAGGTGCTGCTTTCTAAATAACGATGGCAAAGTTTGTCCTGTGTTCAATTTGTTTGCATTGGAAGAATGACTGAAGAGCATCAAGGCAAATGTTACAACTTGGGGAAGGCTACTACTGATTTCTGGGGACTCTGAGTCGTATTCTAAGGCTCGTACTAATTGTCAGAAGGTGTAGAATATGATGGGTCTGATTCTTTCTTCCACTGTAGTTCTAGAATACCAAAATATATGGACTTGTATAATCAGCAAGCTCCATAAAAGCACCATGACCTGAATATTTTGAGAAGACTTTTTTCTATTTCTTTTTCTACTCTTTTAGTGTATTAACAGCAAGATTTTATTAAAAAAAAAAAGAAGAAAAAAAAAAGTCAAAAGTGTCCAAGTGACTGAGGAAAAACAAATTAATCCATAGATAGTTATTATACAAGCCTCAACTTCCCTGGTTAGTTGAC
The DNA here is from genome assembly GCA_035041135.1 of Platyrinchus mystaceus. NCBI lineage: Eukaryota > Metazoa > Chordata > Aves > Passeriformes > Tyrannidae > Platyrinchus > Platyrinchus mystaceus. The sequence continues at coordinate 7,601,423 of JAWWLV010000021.1, forward strand.
ATACAGAGTTGGAGTAAATTATTTTAGAGTATGAAAAAAATATGCTGGTACTTAAACTGTCCCTGTGAACTTTTTCAGAGTTTTTTAGACTTCCTAAGCATCTTACCCATTTGCTGACCAGTAGCTTTTTTAGCCAGTGGAGTGCTGGAGTCTTCTCAATATATGCCTATGTGATGATTGTTTTATTTGAAATCCTATTATTTAAGATGTGAAAAGGTGCTGTCCTTCTAACTTTCACTATCTGTGGGGAGATTCTACTTTTAATTTTTAAATAATCATCTCCACTGTTTCTTCCCTTACCTTCTTTCAATTTTGGTTGACATTTTTAACCTCGAGTTAGTTAATTTTCTCTCTTTAATTTTTATTAAACTGTAGTACTTAGGAGTGGCAATTTCTGAGTGGCACTGCCATCAAACCTATAATTCCCTAGGGACCACACCTAAGTTCTAGCATATAGCATTACAAATAGGGATAGAAACACAGTGCTAGTGCTGCAGAGCAGCATCAAGAGGTGCAGCTAGGACAGATATTAAAAAAAAAAAAAACCACAAAATTTTTCCCTTTCTAAAAAAGGAATTTTGAAGGTTCAGTTAAACTACTATTTGCTTTACATGGAGCACTAAATTGAGCACAGCAAAATCTGTTCTGGTCTTCTCTAGTCCAGAATGTTTGAAGAGTGACTGGCAGAATGACTCTCTCAACATTCTCTGCTGTTGTCTTGCTTTAGTGCAAACAGCACTGTTTAAAGCTTCTGGACCTCACAGATTCTGGTAATCCTTCTTCTGTACCTTCATGACATTATGAAGGTCTGTTTGATTTGTCTTTTTAGCTGCAAAAACTTGAAGTTGATATTTAGGAATTATTTTACTTGTTGAGATAGCTGGGATGAATTTGACCTCAAGTTTGACAGGTTTCATTCGGCTAAAGTATGGGATATGTTTACGGTTCTTCAGTTGGAATCAAAAAAGTCATAAGAATGTCCTTAGGTACATTGAAGAATTTAAATAAATGTGAAAATGAGTCTGAAAACAAAACCTGAAAGAATTAGCACAGTGCCTATTACCAGCTTTTAACACAGGAACTTGAATTTCTGCAGATCAGAAAGAATTAATAGCCTTTTTTTTTTTTTTTTAATAGTAAAGTCACGAGTCAGGAGGCAGTTGAAAATCTGGGTGCAGCTTGTGTTTACAGACCTCTGATTCCTGATTTCCATGGATGCTCATAATTTTTAAGAAGACATATATATTTTTTAAAAAAATCAGCAGGTATTTCTCCTGCAAAAGTCCAAAACAGACTGATCTCAGGGAAGAAAAATTCATTCCCCTTGATTAACAGAACCATCGTTACTGTTATGGTGCAGAACACAGTAATTAAAATATAGTTAATATAAGACACCCTTATTTTGAAGCTGCCTCAGTTTGCAGCCCTGGGGTAAACCAAGTAATTAAGTTTGGATGGAGCACTGAAGTGCAGATACATGGGAACAGCTAAAAAACAATGATTTGGAGAGTTCTGGCGTAAAAGAAGGGTCCCATTAGATCTCAGAGTGCTGTTTGTGATCCTTAGTGGATCTACTGCTCTAAGTGATGTTAATATCATTACATACTAGGGTTGGATATTTTATGTTAAGACATGGTAATTCTCTAGGATTTCCAGCCCATGCCACAAAAGTAATGTCTCTGCATTCAAGAACCTGCTTGGAGCTGGCAGTTGAAGTGTCTGTGATTGCAAAAACACCCACCTTGTTGCAAGCTCAGACAATAAAGAGGAGTCACTTCAGATGAATAAAAAGCAGCAATTTGAGTGATCTGTGGGTGAACTGGTAATGGAAGACGGGGAGTGTGAGCAGACGGGGTAAAGCTGGCCTTGGAAATAACTGTTGCTGTGGGCTGGGTAAAACAAGCACATGATCCTAATTCTTCAGGAAGTTACAGTTAAGGACCCATCTTCGAGGCTAAAACTTTGTGGATCTTGATATTTACAGGAAAGATAAATACATGACCAAACCATTCACCCTTCCAAAAATGTGTGGCCGTATTTGTCTCCTCAAGAACTGTGCAAGAGTTTGAATGAATATTTCCAGTGTGAGTGTCAATCTTGGTATTTCAGTTGGGCCAGTTACATTCTGGTGTTTCTTGTATCATAGCTGTGATGTAACATATCCTAGCAATATATGTATATGTATATAAATATACTGGTTGACATACATTCCCTGTTTAACTGACTGGTGTGAATTGAGTCTGCATGGAGAAATGTATGATCTATAATAACATCAGCAGGGTTGTATGTTGGGTTTTTTTCAGACTGCAGAAGACATCAGTAAAACAGTGTATGTTATGCTGTTTCTTCAGAATCCCTATTTTAGTACTATTTTCACCACAATTTTGTTCAGCCTTCCCTTTGCAATATTCTGTTAGGTGGTATGAAATACCATGTCTTCTAACTAAAACCAGTTAACACATCTGATGGGAAGAATCTAAGAGGATCCTTATCTTGTTGAGGAAAAACTTGTGTCAGGTCTCTTTTCTTTGTGGTGAAAAAGAACAGAAATAAACCCTGGGTTCCTGGGCAACAAATCTTCTCAATAAAAGAATTCCTATTGCCTATGAATATATCTGAGGTTTTGCCGAGAGCAGTCTGGCTGCCACATTTTTCTGTACTCACTGTGCTGTCAGTAAAGTACTTTATTGTAAAGTTCTTTGGGACACTCAGTCCATAAAGTATTACAATACAGAACCAAATTCCATTTTATTTGGTTTCCTGAAGTAGTACAATTAATTATTAGTAGATACTGTTGCCACAGTGATCTGAAATCATCCTGTTTAGGCAATTATCATGTTTAGGCATCCTGAAAGTGTCAATACAATGCTTTTCTGAATAGCTGATCTGAATACCAAAAGCAAATAGTAGGAGATTACATTGGTAGGAATGGTTAGAAAATATTATGATGGACAGTATTTTTCATGTGCTCTCCTCCACAGTGTTTCAGTAAATGTTTTTGTTACAACTTTTGCTATGCAAAAATTACAAACCCATAAAACCAATGGGATTACAGTGGCATAAAATCTGCAGGTACATAGAATTATCAGATATTTTAATGTGTTGAAACAGCATAAGTTTTGTGTGAACATTGGTATCTAATATTTCATATTTTAACTACTTGCAATGAAATGCATATCTGTTATATTTTAGCACTATACAGCATTCAAGACATGATTGAGATGGGAAAGAATTACGTATAAGGATGAGGAATTATCCCCACTCATGTTCCTTTGCTTCAGCTATTTTACATTAAAATCTTCTGATGTCAATTTATAAATTTTTGACTTTACCAGATTGACTGTTAGGTATGCTGGAGAAGGGCTTTTAATTTTCCATTTTTGTTATTCCATAACCAAATGCACAGAATCAGCATTCCTATATCATCTATGATCTCACAAGAGTTGATAACTATGCACTGTTTGACTGATTTTGGAAAAAGATTTGTTAATATTATATTGAAATAGTTGAAGTGCCTATTTACTTAACCAGCTTATTTTCTTATGTACTGCATAGAATAACATTTGTTTCTTGTGATAATTTTTGAGAAAGTTTGTTGGAAAGATGCAAAAGAGCACTTAGGGTATTTATCCTAAATATTTTGTCCAGAATCTGGTTATAAAGAGAACTTTGGTTGATTACTGTAGTTTGTGCTTGGATAGCATTGAGTTTGTCCAGGTGTAAATAAGGACAGATTTTGGATCAATGACTCTGTCCTTTTAGGAAACATGAGTGTATAGCAAAATGCTCTCAGCCCTGCAGTACATACAGTTTCCTAAAATTTAAAATTAAGTGGAAATTTATTTTGCTGGTCTGGAATTTAACTCCACTTTAAATAATGGCTGCTATCTTTATTGATTTTGGGAATGTCCTAAAGAATTCAAAACCGAGTCAAACTTTTCAAGAGTCAGACTGTAGCTGTGCTCTGAGACTGAAAGTGCTGGGATAATAGGAGACGTCGATTACAAACAGCACATCCTGTGGTTTGTTGAGCTCACAGACCAGTTATTTGTTATCTGGAACCACAGCAATTGCTGTGCAATTCCTCACAGTTTGCTCCCCTCTCTCCCTGCCCATATACTCTGTCATTCTACTCTGTCTCCCACACAGTTGATAACTGTTCTCCACAAGCTCAAAGAGCTGTGTCTGTTTAAAGCAAAACTTAGTGTATGTTAGAAACAAAAGAAGAAATGCTGAGGGTGATTTTCAGGCAATTAGATTACAATTATTAGATTAGAAATAAAGAGGAATAATTCAAACAATCATAACAGTGTGCCATAGTACCAATGTAAAATTGAAACTGCAAGAAATACAGAAACCTCAGAGAGGAAATGCATCATTTGGTCAGAATGGAAATAGATCTTGTTTGCATTTTTTGAGTCAAATTTCTTATATGAAGTACAATCCTGGTAGTCAGTGAGAAGCATTTGGCCAATTTCTTGTCTTTTGCACATACTTCACACTGGTTGAAGTTGATATATTTTAGCTGGAGCTGTTTTATATCTGTGTGAGTCCACAGTATTTCTAAAGAGACAGAGTGGTAAAATGCTGAAAATAAAACTTAAAATGGTTTTCTACTACAAAGTTTGTAAAGAGATAATTTTTTCACAGTTGACTCACTTTTAGTGTTCATCTTGGTGGTTTACTTTGTGATTTTTTTTTCTTGGAACAATGAAAATGTACATATTGTACATATAAGAGAAAAAACAAAAGTGAAATTCAAGCAAAGGTCTTCAACTGGTCTTTTATTAGTTCACCAAGACTTGGTGAGAGGTTTACAACCTGAAACAGGTATTACGAGCTGAGAAATAAGATGTGCACTACATTTATGCATTTACTTAGTTTTAGATTTGCTATTTTCAGATATTTATTGTTGCTGTATTTTAAAAAAATTCTTTCTCCCCTAAATTAATTTAGTTATTTATTATCTATAAACCTGTAAATCTGGCAAGCACTAACAACTTCTTAATTTTTCTGCCAAGTTGTGTTCTTTAAAGTTCAATTAGATCCAGTATTATTTATTTTCAAATGGCTAAGCCCTTAAATGAGATTTAGCATCAAAGTGACCAAAAGAAAGCACATGAATTCTCTGTTGCAGTAAAGGTGTGTGTGAAGGATAGACAGGGGAGATGCAACAAGAGCTGAAGATGAACTGTAGAGTTTTGATTGGGATGTGGAACAGATGCTGTTTCTAGCTGCTTATAAAAGATCCTTTCTACTCTTCTTTTCAAAGGAACTTGAACTCATGTTACTTTGTCCTTTACTCTTTTAAACACCTAAAAAATTGATTGGGAAGTGTGCATATTTGCACAGTATATGCTTTTCTTGTGATTGGCATTATTATTTTGCAAAACCATTTCCATGCCCAAAGTCCTCCAGTAAATTCATAGAACTGCAAATTCACTGTTTGGTTCTTGGTATTTCTGTGCATCATCAACGAAGGCTGAAAGGACAGTCTGTGGTTTGCTGAACACACAGAACTACTGCTGCAAATGCTTTTTCTCCTTGGGCATTCTGTAAAGTGAGAAGCCCTGTAAAAGATTCTCAATCAAGGCATAAGGTTACCTAAAAAATATTTTCTCAGTAGCAGAGCTTTAACTTATGAAAAACTTTAAGAATATCCACAGGGAAAAAAAATATTTGTTTCTGCAGCTTCATATTTAGATTACAGTAGCTTGAAGTTAATTAGCCCTGCTAGCCTTTTTCTTTTGGGCTAATTAGTAAGAAAATGGATATAAAAAGTCAAAGTCATTTTGAGAGAAAGAACTTCAAGATTTTTACAGAGCAGTCCCTTTGGAGGATATTATCTCCATAATGACCATAGGAGGCTTTCCATTCTGACAGAATGTAGTTCTACAGTCTCTGGACTCATTTAGACGACATCTTAGTCATTAATGATTTCAGGCCTAGCTGCTTGCAATTGCCAGATGAAACCACATGACATGTTGTTTAATTATGCAATGATCAGCAGCCTTTACATTTTAATTAGGGAGCCACTGTAATGAAGCCGTCCCACTTTACATATGGCTTATTGGGCTGAAAGGTTGTCTTTACTAATTGGTTGTTTGGAAATGTAATTTTGATACAGCAATACAGGTAGACTTGTCTTCACTTCTAATGTGTTTCCTGATCTTTTTTTGATTTGGCTAATTAGTGCTAATAATTTAAAAGCTGCATAGCATTCCAAAACTCCTGCTGTTTACTATATGTACAGTAGTTTTGTTAAGAGACTTTAGTACTGTTAATACATGGTGACACACTGCTAGTGTCTACTCACAACTTTCTTTGGTTTTGCAAGATCACAGGAACTTTAATGTCACACTGATCTTTCAGTTAGCTGTGTGTGAAACACGTTCCTGATGCAAGGAGTTTAAAGAACTCTAGTTTAATAACCATTTTCAGTACTCTTTAGAGATTATTTGCTTGGGAAAATGCATGATTTTTTGAGTTGAAGTTTTTCAATGATTAATTCATGAATATATCTGCAAGAATGCCAAGGTGTCCAAAAAAAAGAAAGCATATCCTTTCATAGCTGTTTTCATTTCAAATCAAAGCTGTCCTGTTTTTTTGTTTACTTTTAAAAAGAATAGTCTGTTCTTTCCACTGGGGTTTTTTATACAATTTTGACAAGTAAAAAAAATTCATTTACAATAAAGAATCAAATAAGTAAAGTTTCCATCTCCCTCTGCATTATATTATGTGATATGATAAGCAGAAACATTTCCCAACCTGCTCCACCAGTCCAGTCCACATGCTACTCCTATTTGGTGTTTCATTTTATTTTTAACAATAAAGTTGACAGAGTTCATCTTAGTTCCTCTCAGGGATGGCTGTTTATGAGGATCCTTCCTCAAAAATATTTGGCTCTGTGTTCTTTCTCCCTTAAAGCTGTTTTTGTTCATATCCAGTTGGACAAAATATAAGTTGCTTCAGTTAGTCAAGAGACTCAACAGGAGTGTTTCAGGCCAACGCTGCTCAGTTGTTAGAGCTCTCTAATAGTCAGACTAACATTGATTAAATCTGGGGTTACCTCCACACAACTCTCACAACCCTTCTTTTGCAGCTTCTGAGCACTCCTTTAGGGTTTCTGTTCAGCAGCTCCTGACAGCTCTACAGGCTTTCGATCCAGATGAGTGTCTCTAAAAACACTCTTGTTTCAAAGATTTCCTGTGCATTTCAGGAAACCGATCCCATAGCTCTCCTTTGTTACTAACGTAAAGTTGTTGGAGCTGGAACATATTTTACTGTGTATTTTTATTTTCATTTTGCCTAGCAAAACAAAGGCTTGAGCACGACGAGGTGATTTTACAACACTGATAAAAATAAGTAGCAATCTGTCAACCACAGAAATCTGACAAGAACTTGCAGGATGTGCTATCTAACATTTGAGTCGTTTTGTCTCCCATATTACAAACATTTACATATATCGCTATTGTCAGTGTCTTCTGTGGAGCCATCCAGATTCCTAATTTGAAGTGAATAATGTTTGTAGAATGTTATCTTGATAATTTCTTCCTCTGCTTAATATTTTTCTTTGTATAACTTTTTTTGTGCTGATACTTGGCTTGGTCTCTATTAAGTAAGGTGTTGAACATTATGGGTGTTTTTAAAATTAAACAATATAAATAAATTCTTCTGACAAAAACCCAAATGATTTAATAATTACTAGATGAGGTATATTAGAATGAGCTTAGAGCAAGCTTTCATTTCCCCTGGTCACAAACAAGTTTTTATGATAAAAAAATCTTTTTTTTATTGCCCTTTCATAAATTATGAAATTGCCCTTTCATAAAGAACTATAGATAATTTTTATGTTTCCTTCAGAGTAAGAAGAAAAAAATCTCTGTCAAAAATCTGTTTATGTTGATCATACATACATTTGAAAAATGCCCTCTTGACCATCCATCTTCTTCACTTTCTGTTCAATTTTTCATATTCTTTAAACATTTATTTGAACTTAAGAGAGACACCTTTAGTGAGCCAGTCTTTTTAAAATGCAATGACAGGTGATAGGATAGCAATGCAAATAAATATAGCCACTTCATTTTCTCAAATATGTCAGCATGTTTGATATAAGTGTACACTAATTTACCCTGATAAATTTGGGACTCTTTTTTCAGGTTTTTATCTCTGCAGCTTGATGTTTCCAAAGCATTTAAAATGAGAGGTCCAAAGATGAGAATTATTAAATTTGTATGGAAAACTGAACAGCAAACATAAATAATATCTGTATTTTTCAGTAATGTGAAGGTCTTGGAAGACTGATCATGCAAAGAACAATTTTTACAAAAAAACCCTCTGGTGATATGAGGTCTCTGAAATGATAGAACCACACTTTTGCATTATGGAGAGATGAGCATTTGATTAGCATGTTTTCAATGTCATGCTCTCTGTATAGATTTTGATGACAGGGTGTAGTTCTTTCTTAGGTTTTCAGGTGTTTGAATATATAATTTGATTAGAGTTTTCTAAGATGTATTTGACATATTTTTAGCCTCATAGTGACTGCATATAAACTATTTACTAATATAGAAATACTGTTTATTTTATTAGGTGTAACAATACTGAAACAGGGCCTTTTTAAAACTTCAGTGGCCACAACTCTTGCTTCACGTAACATCTTTGTGTGAGAACTTAAGAAATATGGTATTTATGTGATATATTTGTGTATATTGAAAGTTTATGATGACTTCAGTAGAACTGCACAGAAGATGTACTTGGCTTTACTTATCATATTACATAAAGTCAGGCCTTAGATTATATCTCTTCTGAGGAAAGGATGGTGCATGCACACTATGACTTGTACAGGAAACATGAATGATTCTTCTGTTGTCAGTAAAATTATATACAGTGGTTAAAACTCTGGAAAAGAACTGAGCATTCAGGCAGTTTCTTTCCATCCTGCATTATGGCAGATTACTTATTGCACTGTGTAATGATAAGTACATACCACATAACCTGTATACTGATACCAGAGTTTCATTATAAACCCTCTTAAAAAGAGAGGAACACTCCCACAGCTAAAGGCAGGCAAGTACACATCAGTTATGTAGATAAAGTAGATAAAGGTACTCAAATCACCAGCTGGTGATTTGCTGATGATCATGTTTGTGTTTCAGGTTTGTAACACTACAAATTGCCAGACTGGATGTTAAGTTAGATACTTTTGAATTCCAACTATCTGAATTAAAAATAGGATGCCAAATTTTTAGCGGTTGCATTAGGATTTTTATGATCCTGAATTTTAATTATGCTATATCAGCATAGCTGATAAAATACCTGAGAAGCGAGAACAGGATTATCGTTCCCTGTGGAGAGCTCAAAATACAAAGTATTCAGCCTATATCTCATTTGTGCATTGCACAGCAGTATCCTGCAGCATAACAAAATGTCATCTGTTTGTAAACCAAGTCAGGGAAGGGGATAGTTCCTAGAAATGCTTATCAAAGGCCTGAGGTAAAGTCTGCCAGAGCCTATGAGAACAATTATGTAGATTTGAATTAAGTTTTGAACCAGGACCCAAGTATACCTGAGTGGTCACAGTGTATACAGGTCTATATCTAAAACCAGCTTAACTGAAGAGTTGCACCCACACAGCACAAGAGGAGCAAGGACTGTTTGAATCATGTGGAAGTGCAGGTTCCACACCCCACGTCGTGCTGATGTGAGGTACTGATCGTGTCTGAAGGAAAACTTGTTGCTCTTGCTGCTGAACAAGGCTGACATGCTGCCTGGGAAAATGGGAGGTTCTCTCCTTAAAGCTACTGGTCAGGCCGCTGGGAAGAGGTAACAGTAAAGCCTCACCTTGACTGGGAACTGCAAGTGGTCCTTGGTCATGCTAAACCTCTTTCTCCAATCTGTTTTCCTCCTTTTTGCCCGATAAAACAGAGTATTTTATAATATACTAATTTTTCCCAACGTATTGTATTTATGACTCAGCAGATAAGGCATTAGTATGATAAAACAACCAGAGTGGAATGTCTTGCTAACTACTACAACTACTGAATTTTAGTGTTAAACTGGTAACTTCTGTTTAACTGGTAAAAATGATTGGTATCTTTTAAAATATGATGAATGGCATTATCACCTACTACACTTCCTTAAACCTGTGTTTGGCATGAATTCCCTCTTATTTGGGGAACCCGAATGGTAAAAATTAAGATTAAACTTAAATGCTTACGAGAAGTGATAACAATCATAACAATATGAGCCCGTGCTATTCCAAAGCAGTGCAGTGAGTCATGGCTTATGAGCACTTGATTGCATTAAGTCCGTAATTGAATTCCCCACCACATTTCTATAAGATTTCTAACTCTCTCATACTAAGCTCCATCTTTCTTTTAACAATGGGTTTCTTAATTTTTTTTTACTGTAGTAGACAACCAAAAGACCACAGAGTTGCTACATTTTATGAGCTATTGCACTGAAGACATGAAGACTGATTTTTATAGATCTCTAGGAGACCTATATTGTTATTTATCTATCAAGACAACATTCACCCCCATCATATGAATGAGTCTTTTCTGTATCACTATTTTACAGATAGAGAGGAGAAATGCAAGTACACCAAGTGTGCTTTGCTGCAGAGAAACACCTCAACAAGCAGAGTCCTGAATTTACACCATGCTTTCTTCTGTGTATTCTTAAGGCCCTTCTCAAAAGTCAATAAATTTCTCAATAGTGTTGCTGAATGGGAATGAACCAACAAGTTGTTTGGTTGATTGGTTTTGGTTTGGCCCACCACCCCCTCCCCAATCAGAACCTCATTTTCTTTTAATTGGTGTTACTTTCTGAATGTTATAATTTTCCATTTTCATGACAAATTAGCATGGGAAGCATCAGCAAAAAACATATTGTTTCTGCTTTCCTCAAACAATTTGGGAGCTATTTCATGAATAGTATTTTTAAGAAGATGGACATATTTTGCCCCTAAAATTATTCTAACTAACAAATACTTCCTGTGGTTCTTCAGTTCTTCACAGGGCTGCATTTGCTGGGTTAGTAAACTTAAAGGTTTAGCACATCTCTGCAATAAACAAGCAAGTTGGGCATGTTATTTGATGAACTTCAAAGATTTAAGCACTCAGCTCTAATTACTGATGGTTTTAGCAACAGCACAATAAAGATAGGCTCCTGCTTCACTAAATCAAAGAAATGTGACTGAGGGACTTCTGATCCAATTGTTCTCATTTAGTTCAGCTCTCACAAACGTGGTAGTAAAATATTATTGTGGCTTGAGTTGACATGAAACACCATTGCCATCAATCAAATAAATAAATAAAAAAAAAGTGTGAGGATCAATACATTACACAAAACTGGTGATTTCAACCACTTAATCAACTGCACATATTTTTCAATTTTGTTTCCCTCCTGCCACTTTTTACTTTTTCTCTCCAACTTCTACTCGTTTGTTTTTTAGTTTTCTCTCTCTCTCTTGTTTTTTTTTTTTTTTTTTTTTTTTTTTTTTTTTTTAACACTTGTCATTCTGCAACCTAGTGAAGCTTAGCAGCTGTTGAGATGAAAGGAGCCACACTTCCCAGTCGGGATGATCTGAAAGGCACTGTTACTATATAGCATTCAAGTGCTAATGTTACTCAGTAAAGCTCTGTACCTTTTACTTGTTCAGTGATAATAATAATCTTTGTCTCCCTGCTGCTACGATTATGCACACTATATTGAATAGTTATGATTGTGTGGCTTGTCAGCATTCCAAGGGTTTGGAATAGCAGAGACCCTGCTATATGAACTCATTCAGAGCAGTGAGGCAGGTTTAATGGGCAAGCTGGATGAAGCATGAAGCCAGCTGGTGTCAGCTGCCTCTTAACAATGGTAATATGTATCAATCACTCAGCATGTTATTTTTTTTTTATTGGGATATTTTTGATCTTTGAGATCTAATACCAATAAAATGTATTTACTGGGATTTAAAGAGGCAGCACTATTTAGAGGGAGGAGATGTTCCCTACTGTCTTAATTTAAGCCTGTGCTGAATGGATAATCTTCAGCATTGCCCCTTCTACTGATAGAAGGATAATTCAAAGGAAACTGATGGAACCAAAAAGAGATTCCTGTCATTGATTTCTGCAGAGAGAGAATCCAATGTTTAATTTCTACAAGGACAAGGGGTTTCTTAATTATATACTTTTTATTTTCTTAAAGCAATGTAACTTCAGGTTAGAAAAATGGTTTAAAATACCCAGCAGATTATCTTGCAATTATCAGATCATCAGATTGTTCTCTGAGCTTGTTTTTGAATAATAACTATTTATTTACATTTGTGTTAAAGAACCTCAAGTTACAAATCCAATTTACATTTCTTGATCTTGTAAATCACAGACATGATATGCTTCAATATATGAATATACAAGGAAGTGTTTTAAGTATAGTATGAGTCTCTTGAATTTAATTGGGTTTATGCACATGCTTAAATGTATTTCTAAAAGAACTATTTTTTCACCTGACTACTGAACACACAATCCATTTGTTTTCTAACAGTAATTAGTCCAGACTGAAAAGAAAAAAACACACCTGAACATATAGTGCCCACAAATGGAAGGGTGTGACACCCATTAGGTGTGGGTTGCCTCTGTTTTATTTAGGAAATACTTTGTTTTAAAAGAACAGTGTTAAATTTACTGGATAATCTTTAGTTCTTTAATATCTATGAGAAAAAAATAGATCCAGAAAAGCAGTAACCAGCCATGTGCTTACTTGGCTTCCTCTAAATCTCAGAGATTTGAGATTTGAACACAGATTGCTCTGATTTCCTGATCTTAAAAATCTAATGATCTAGAAAGATGTGCCTATGGTTTCTTTCACTAGCAATTGGGCTTATATCCTTTCTTTTCTGTCTAAAGTCTGCTGTGGCTCAAATACCTTCAAAATCATTCTGTACAGCTTTGAAATTCACCTTTGTTTGACTTGTCTGACTTTTCTGGACATCACAGTGTATCAGCCTATATAAGTTATTGCCTGGCAAATATGCCTGGGCTAGATGTTCTTCTATATGAGCTACTCTGGTAGCTTCCAAAACAAACACACCAATTTCAAATACCTTCAAAGAAACATCACACTCAGCTGTAGATACGTTTTCAAATGTTAGATGAAGTTGGCTTCAATGGATGATATAAAACTTGGAAAGATGATGGTACATTTACGTTGCATTTCAATTATAATTGCATAAAAAAAGAAGAACAGATGGTCTGTGAGGTAATTAATGTTCTTCATCAGTTAACATATATTCTAGACTATGTGTTCTATGGCAAACACTCCTTCTGGAGTCACAGTGAAAAATGGTTTGTGTCCCTGTACCTCTATGCTCTTGTTTCTAGCACAGGGCCATGTGGGGTATGTGTATCAAAGCTACAGACAGAGGTGTCCAAAATAGCTTCTGGCCTAATCCTCCCTCATGCTCCCAAGAGTAGACTTCGCATTGAGGTTAAAGATCTCTAAGAATATTGGTTAATATAATCCCAGTAATTTATTTTTCTGTACTATAAATCTGGTATCAATACTATATGTCAGATATGGATAGCTTAGCAAGGCTTTTGTTTAATGTAAGGATGTATAAAAGGTGAGGCAACATCCTTATGAAGCTGAACGGATTATTGTTCCACCATTGCTAATATTAAGCTTGTTTTAATCTATCAAACCAAATGTCAGCCATGCCAAAAGCAAAAAATTCTTCCTGAAATCTTGTCTGAACTGCCTTCAGAAATGAACCCCCAACTACTCCATGCACTGTAAACGGTGTAATTTAGTCCAGGCAAGATGTTCAGAGTTTTTGCACTGCCATGGTAAAAGGAAAGAAGATGAGGAAGAGGCCATAGAGGATGGACTTTGAAGACAAAAATGTTGTAGCCAATTAGCTAAAATGTTACAATTGGTGCATACTAAGTTTGATGGGCTCATTAAGCATTAAAACTCCTTGACATTTCCCTGTTGTAGTGATAAATAGGAATGAACATTTTGCATTTTATACTTTACTAAATCATATGTCTTTTTGGCTTCTTCATCTGTCATGTTTTACATGTTTAATTTTGCATCCATTTTATTAAAAAATTCAGCATTAAAGATTCTTTTTTCTTCTTCTAATTATCTTTCTTCGAAAAACTCCTAGTTTTGTATCAATGATATTGTTTGGTTCTAAAGTTTAATAGTTAATGCTCATTGTTAAATTGCCAAAAGGATATAGACTAATTTAGCATGTCACTGCTGCTTGGTGAAAATGCCATCATTAGTGATCCATAAGTTGCAGAGAAAAACAGAAAAGAAAGGAGGCCAACACTCTCCTAAACACACTAAATGATTTTAAGAACATTTTTATTAAAGGGGGTTTGAACGGAACCCTCCTTGACATAGTTAAATACATTAAAGCATCACCTTTAAGTAGAATTACAGCCATACTGATTTAATAAATAGGAAAGAACAAAAGGCAGATTGTGAATGAATTAGTGTTAGCCTTTTTTATGTTAATGACATTAACCTCAGGACTATCTTTCTGTATTATTCCAAGTTCTGACCTCCATCCCCTCAGATTGGATATTAGTGGCATGAAGTAGTGAAAAAGACTAAGTTTCTTCCTTTTATCTTTCATTTGCATTTATAACCAATTGGTTCAGAAATCCCCTTTTGATTTTTCAAATGTGTTTTCTCTCTCTCTGAAGAGGAAAGTTCCTGATATGTCCTTATTTTCCCTAGGTTTTTACAGATCAGCATCAGACTGATAATTGCTGACTTCTGTACTGGGTCCAAAGGACAAGGTTCAGTGGAAGCAGTTCAAGGCTGCCCCATACCAGACTCAGCTGTTCCCTGCCAGCTTGGCAATAGACCCACCACTTGCCAAAGTCAAGCTGTTTCAAGGAGTTTGTGCCACCTCTGTGAAAACATATTTAAGAAAGGACAAAAGAATGTGTAGAAGGAGGTAACAGAGGGAACAAACAATAAGATCAGAGGAACAGTTACTTGATGGTAGGGCACACATACCCCCAGAGGGACTATGGCCTGTGGATAAGGCCATACCAGAGCAGGTTCATCACTCGAGGGACTGCATCCTGTGGAGGATCCATGCAGAGCATAGAAAATGAGTGAGAAACAAGGAATGGCAGAGAGAAACCTCTCTACACTGGCTTCAAGTGCCTGCACTACTCACTGCCTCCCTGAAGGGTCTGAGTGTAACCTACAGCAATAACAAGGGAGCAAGGAGAGGTGTCTGGAGCGAGGTAATGAAGTTGAGCCTGGTATTTTCCCTAGGCAAATATTTGTCTTCTTTGTTTACCAACACCCAAATCAATAATTAAATATTTATGTTAACTGGCAGTAAATCAATTTGTTCTGTTTGTAAGAGAGGTTTACCTTTTGGCACCTTTTTGACATGCTGGAATATTTAGCCAGTAGCTAGATACACGTGTGATGCTGCAATAACCATTTTCGTCTGATCTAGCATGAAATTAACTTTTAAAGTCTCTGTTAATTACAATAAGACCACTTTTTAAAGTTCTGACAGTCTAATGGGACTTAAAATCATGATTAACTTTCATGCTAGATACACCATAGTAGTCAGTGAAGTGCTACAGAAACTGCAAACATGAGGATAAGCTGTTCCCATGCTTTATTTGTTGTTCCCATGCTGAGGGCTTTAGGCTGACTTTATGTCCCCCGTATTCTACTACATACGATGTACTCAGCTCATACAATTGCTCTGATTTAGATATATGGTAGCTGCCAGACAGTGTTCAGTTCCAACACCTGTGTGAGAGACTGAAGAGAGCTTCCAAAGAGCACTTGCGGGTTTACTCTTCATCCACCTTCCAAGCCCTCCATGCTTCTGCAGCAAATACAGTGCTCCTGTAGCATAAGTGACTCCATCTGTCTTTGCTCCTTCTCTTCCCTGAAATCCCTTCCCTTCCCCTCCCCATCTCTTTCTCTCTCTCACCTTTCCCCATCTGCCCTTTCCCCCTGGTGCAGAACAAACACCTTTTACATTATGGTAACTCTATTTATCTCTTTGGAAGTTGTCCCAAATTATCTTACATGGCACTTTTAAAACAATGTCATTGCCATAACTTAAAACACCTGTATGTCATTATGCAGTTTCTATGTTTTTCTTTGAAAAATTTTCGCCATATGCATATTTAGGAAAGAGGTTCAAAATATTTACCCAATATGCTGTGCATCTAACCATACAGTATCTTTTCCTTATTTTGTAAAGAGGGTGAGAACAAGATAAATCCAGCTCAGGGAATGGAATCTATTTCCCTAATACTAGGTTTTGATTCTCCTTCCTCACTATCTTAAACTTCAGCTTAATGGACACTCATATTTCAGACAAGAAATATCTCTAGTAATCACAGAGTTGTAAAAAGAAAACATTTGAAGGTGTTTTCTCTGCTTTCCTGTTTTAAATGATCTTTTCCTTAGTGTTCTCTTTTTCTTACAGTGGCTGTATTCATCTGTCATTCTGCTTAAGCAGTCACTCTTTAGGTCTTGATTACCCTTGCTTTGGGCAATCCCTTCTCTTTTAAATAATATGATGAAAGCAAATCCAGTGAGGCTTACACAATGAGACCTTTAAGGTGCTGCTCAATCCTATTTGGTCTTGCTGAGAAAAAGATTGGTCTTTGCTTTCACAGAATTCATGATCACAAACACATTTGTTATTATTCTTATAAAAAGCAGCCCATGATGCAAATACTTAATAACTATATCAATGCAAGGCAATGGAGTGGCTCTTTCTGATGTGCTTGATTTACTATTAAGAGAAATGTTTGTTGGCTCCAGGGAATAAAACATTTCAATTGGGAGGCTCTTTGCAGTCATTCTGGACAAATCCTGTATTGCCTCTTAATACACTTGTGATTAATTTTAACAGAAATTATGACAAAAAAATTTTAACTGGGTTTTACTTAAATTGGTAATACTCAATATTCATTCCATCAGGTTGGCTCATGTCCCTCAGCTGAATCTTTGTGAATGAACCCTGTTACAGTACTGAGATCTTCAGGCTGTATTTATAACTAACTAGTGATGGAAACAGGAAAAAACCCGCCAGGTTTGTCACCTAGTTTAGAGTGAAAGGCAATAGCAGTTGTGTGCCACTCTGGAGCCAGTGATAAATAACTCTAGACACCTCTTAAATGTGTCTTACAGACTGTGAATTGTTCTGATATTCTTTATGTGTCTGTATAAATAATTTAAATGGGTGAACAGGCCAGATTGACCTTTGACACAAGTTGGGATGAAGAGTTCTAGTTTACTATAGCATCTTCTTTTGTTTTGGGGTTGGAGCTTCAACTGCTTCACATCGAAGCTTTCCTTCTGTGAAGTGTCTGCTTGGCCAGCAGAGATGCTCATCACTAGCTGTTCCTCTGTTGCAGGGAGAGTGTGAGTGTTGCCTGTTAGTGCAAAGATCCCAAGTCCTCTCTGGTGGTGTTTGAGAGAGGATGCTTCATTCCTTTGTCTCTTTGTGCAACTATATGATCCCATTCATAGACTAGCTCTTGTGTAATCACTCTCTGAATATAAAATGCTAATAGAGCCTTAATATTTTTTTTTTGCATTTCTGAAGCAGAAAGTTTGAAATGAAATTATTGCTGTTTCTAACTCAGTTTAGGCATGTGCTTAAAATGTATTTATTGGAATGGAGTCTGAAGAAGTGGCTGAAATTAGCACATTCTTTTAAGTTATCAGTGAATTTTAATGCTTTAATATCTGAATTTATGGATCTAAGCCAAGGCATTTTTTTCCTATTGGTTTTGTTTCCATAAAGTTCCACAGAGCTACATAAACATAGTCACTGAAGATTTCTAGGTTTTATCATGGGGGTATTGACACCAGAAAAAGAAGATAAAAAGAAATTTGAGGCCCGAAGAAAAAAAAGAGATTGGTACAAGTAGGAAGAAAAAGTTAAAAAATCTGTTAATAGGAATACTAAATAATGCAAATTCCTAAAATGGAAGAAACTGTATAGATTTCTTCCTACATTTCCTGAAAAATTTTTTAAATATATATAAAGAAACAACAGTAATTTGCACCAAGGGTTTTGCAGGAAGCTGTGAGATTTTTTAATGGTGAAGTTTCCATATCAGAAGTGCCAAGTAAGGTTTGATAGAAAAAACAGGTTTTTGTCTTAGACGAAGTTTACAAAACCTGCACAGCCATTTCTTTTATCTTAGCTGTGAGATGCTTGTGCAATATAAATATTGCACATATAAAACTTCTAATCACAACAGCATAACACTCCACTGATGACACCTGCCATCAGTTCCTTAGTTTGTGTTATCTCTACAGTGGCCTTAGGTTTTAAATAGTTCATTCATTGGAGAGGAAGGAAAGGTCAGTGATCCCTTATTGTTCAACAACACCAAGGGGTTTTCGGAGATTGGCAGCCAGCAGAACGTTGCAGTGAAGGAACTGGATAGAGCTGCCAGCACAGGCTTGCATAGATCAGCATTTCATTACAGAAATAGCAAATGACTGATGTATTTTCTAGGTCAAGGTGGAAGAAGTTAAATAAGGATACTCACGACTTGAGTAGGGAAGGGGGGCTATTGTGTGCAGTATTCCACCAGCTGTGAATGGACAGTGTAGTCCTCTTTACTTTCATTATATAACAATATTTAAGTATTTCTTCCCTGAAATGTATTGTGTGTTTGGATTCACTAGAGGATCCTTGCTACAAGTACTTCTCTTGAAGAATTTTAGGTGTCTGTCATAATTTAGAGAAAAAAAAAAGTAGTTTAGTAAAAGTTTTAAAGCTTTGTTTCGAAAGTGTTCTTCATAACCATGGCACCTCAAATGAGCTGGTGGAACTGAGGGTTTCAGGGATGCTACTTAAGAAGCTGAAGGCATCAAGAAGAATGACTTCTAAGGCAACAGAACAGTGTCTCTAGACCTTTAAAATTCTGACTGTTTTTCAGTTTAGAAGGCTCAGCAAGAAAAAAAAATCATTGAGAGAACATTTAAAGACTTCTCTAAGACAGCTAATTAGTTTCTGTCCTCTAATTATTCTTCAATTTTAACTGTTTCTTAGTTGTTTTACTTTTCTGAGAGTAAAAAAAATGAAGAGGTCCTGCCATTATAAAATAATAAGACTAATCTTTGCTGGTAATTTATCAGCTTCAGTGCAATGCTGAGCAACTTTCTAACTGACTTGTGGCAAAATTTCATTAAAATAATTTCTTTTGAAAAGTATTACAAATAATTGCCTTTCTCCTATGTCCTCATGCTCCTCCTTTGTATAAAGAACCAGATGAGGTTAAAATAGTGTTTGGTTTACTTAGGATAGTTGTTTGAAGACGTAGATGTAGAATTTGCATGATTTAGAAAGAAATCTGTGTGAATGTGACATAGACACAAGTGACAGGAGCTGATCCTTCGCATTCACAATGCTTCTCCAAAGGGAGTTTTGATGCAGAGCAGGTGGCTTGGCAGATAGAGCTCCACCTGGATAAACCATGGGACATCTAAATAGCCTGTTACCTACTGACATGCAGGAACCACAACAGGAAATTGAGATGAAGTATGAAAACCTTTTTGCTACAAATTTAGGCAGCTCTTCTGCTACCTAAGGTGGACCAAGGAAGATTTTATGAATTTATTGTCTGGCTTTATATGGAATGTTTCTTGATTTTATTTATTTTTATTGTAGTTATTTTTGTATTTAATTTCAATTTTGGGTTATTGTAAAGGCAAAAAATGGGCAAAAATTTAGACTGTATTTATATGTTTCTGATAGCAGAAAAAGGAGAGCTGCAACTTCTAATTCTGAGGTCAGTTCTCAATCCTCATCAGGTAAAATCTGTTTAGGTTATGTACGCCAACTTGGGTACTGTCTTTGGAATAAATGAAAATAAACTTCTTTGTTAAGTTGAATGTATTTCAAGTTTTAGAAAGTCACATTTTATATTTAGCCTTTGCAAAAAATCAGGGTCTTTACCCACAAGACAACTTAGAGTTGTCACCAAGCTGCCAGATAACAAGCTTATATTGTTCAGGAAAATATATTACAATTTTATCTACTTGTACTGTTCAATAAAACATTAGTATCTCAGCATTTTTATTTAACAATAGGCAACCTTAGGCCAGTAATTATGCAACAATTATAATAATAAAAACTGTCCCCTGCTGCTCACCTAGAAACAAGAATATATTAAACCAGTACTAACCATCTAAAAGGAAAGCAACAAACTACACTCATTTTTAATGCCCCTGCAGAGCACCATGGGAAGCTAATAATTCACCCTCTAATTAGTATCCCTTCTGCTGCTGTTGGCGCAAGGACAGACAAAGAGGTATCCGCTTCATTACAAACTTGCCTTGGTAATCTTTAAATGTCTTTCTTCTCTGCAGGTTGAATGCACGGAACAGGGGCAAATAGAATGTGCAATTAAAAAAGGTTTGCTGGTATCGCCGGTCTGACCATGCCTCCTAAGTCTAATGAGTTACTGAAAAGTAAAAAAAAAAAAAAAAAAGCCATTTGAATGCACTCATTCTCTTTTTTGGCTATATTATAATTCTTCCTTGTTTTCCTTCATTAGTGTCTACATTAGCAGGAAGAAAAAGGAATACACCAATGGGGTAAAGATTTGAAAACTTCACAGCATACCTCAAATGGCAGTATTTTTTAGGCTTTGAGCAGTTGATAAATGTTATCAATCTAATTTGAGGATGACAATAGTCTCAATTAATGTTTGAAAAGATTGAGTTTAATTGTTTCAAAGAGAATGTATCTATTTTAATACATTTCCCTTTTAAAAAGCCAGAGTGGTTTTGCCAGAGGGCACTATGGGTTTGAGATATACAAAGCATTCCTACATAATTTTGAGTTCTGTGGAGATTATAGTGATAATACTACTCTTAAAGCGATGCTTTCCTTTAACTGTCTTGTTTACACAGGCACAATGTAGTTGTTGCATTTGTATTTAAGCTTATTAAAAAAAATGTATTTTCTGAGGGTATTTTCAATTTGCCAACACACAGCTGATTCTAATTAATTATATGCAATTTTAGTTTTCACAGTGGTCTGCTGCAAGGCCATTGGACAGTACTAGGAGCTTGTGCTCTGGTTCAAATATGGCTAAATAAGTCATGTTATTTCCATTTCATAGCTGTGTGGTGATCTCTGTGAGGTAGTAGTCCCACAACAAAAATAGGTGCAATGTTGCTTTTTCAGTTAATTTTAAAGATTACTTATTGAGTAATCATATGACCTGTCTGTTTATCCCAATTTATATCCAGTCCTGCTCTCTTGTGAGATTGTGCTTAGGAGAGCTGAGTGTGCTTGTGAACAGTCAATAGGAAATTCCAAAGTGAATGACCACAGTAACTAGATTAAAATTTTACCTCTTGTTTTGATATATATCTGTACTGCTGTCTGCTGAAGAGGTAATGAAAATCTTATTTTTTAAAATAAATATGTAGTTTGAAGAAAGTTAGTGGAGCCTCATAATCCTTCCATTTCAATATTGCAAGCTAACAGCAGGTGAGTACTGGATTATCAATATATAAAGGATGTAGCAGTCTTGTTCAGCAATTCTCCAGCCTCAGTGGCAGAACTAGTTCTGTCCCATTAGCAAGGAAGCTCCTTTACCCATTTCTGTCTTTGTGTGTATCTGTTCCTGGCTGGCTTGTGACTCTGCCTCCTGAATTGCTGAGCAAGCTGTTCTTTCCTACTCACTAACACCTTTCTCTGCCTGTGATCCTCTTCCTGTCAGCTTTCCTGCCCTGATATTGTTTGACAGCTTACCCTACCTTTTTTTTTTTTTTTCCCACAATGTTCTTTTCACCTTCCTGCAATTTCACATCTGTTACTACTGCCCTTCCTCTGCTTAGGCCTTGCAGTGCCAGTGCTTACCTCTTCTCTACTCATCTTACGAATCCAAACAAGAAAACTCAGTGGCTATAATATGAAATAGAGCATTCCTCTGTAACAGAAGAATATATCAATGAATAGGCTGACCCAGCATCCACTAAGGCTTTCCAGCATACTCATGAGTACTGGATCAGTTCCTAAGTTAGTTTTTAGTTTTAATTTTAATTAGAGGAGACACAAGGGAAAAGCACGAGTGTTTTGATTTGTTGTTCCCTCTGCTTAAAATAAAGATATTCCAGAGTTTCTTATAGGAGAGTAGTACATGGTTCAAAACAGTTGCTGGGGAGTAGAGAGAGTTTTATGAGGAAAAAAATAATCTGTCAAAACAACCTATTCTTCACACAGAATTTTTTAAGGAGCAGCTTAGGCAATCTGTTTGCCATGTAACCCAAAGGATATGGGGACTGTGGAAGGCTGGAACCTATAAGAGCATAGCTGATGAGCAGCTCATCTTAAAGTCTTAATAGGAAAAAATCAGGAAAACAGACAATTTTCTTTGAAGTTTTTATTGTGCTAAGCATATTGTCAGCAAACTTCCATTGCTTGACACACTTGTATTTTTTGGTGAGCAACTATTTTGCAAAGTTTCCAGTCACCCTGGTAACATTGCCTGTGGTTGATTAGAAACAGTAATATCTGGACCAGCAGAATCTTTATGGGGGACAGACTCACAAATATGTCCTTGGCCTGCTCCCACAAAATGGAAACCTGCAGTTAGAGCAACTCTTTATGGGCTGGAAGGTTAAGGAATCCATATGCACGTTATTTTTTGTTGTCATTCCTTTGCACACAGTCATGCCTGACTTGCTTATGATGATCTATTTCCCATAGAATCTCTTCCTTGATTTCACTTTCCGAGAAAGGTTTACACTCTGGACAAGAAGAAAAAAATCTAGACACAACTTGATGTATTTTTATTTTGTAACTTTGTGTATCTGGAATCTCAAATGACAGCTTCTCTGGCCAAAGGGGAAGTTGTGCTTCACTCGTGTAGCATCTCCATTCGAAGTTTAATGCAGGGAAATGGAGCCAAACAAAAAAAATATCTCAATGACAAACATCTCTGAATTTGCTTGGTTTTGTAATGACTAATGGCAACTTGGGAAATGATTATAATACTAAATACATTAGAGTTATAAATATTGGTAAATACAATTTGGTAAATTCCAGAGTCATAATGGTGATATTTTAATTATGTTACTTTATTTATTTTTGGCCTTAATTATCAGAAATGTCACTATTTCTGCAGAAATTAATCATGTACATCAAATTAACATTGATAATTTTTAGTCTAGGGAACATTTATTTCTAAACATTGATCAAGATGATAAACAGCTTAGAGAAGGTTTTAGCTCAAGACTGGAGTTCAATTTTTAATATGATTATTGGCTGCTTCCAATTTCTAATATAAATACAATATTTTTCTTTAACATACCACTTGTTCCTGTGTCTTTAGATATGAGATTTTTTCTGAGGAAAAGCAGAAGTCTAGAATTACTTAATGTCTAAATTGATCACTACTTCCAGGAAATTAATTTTGTTTGTTGATGGAAACTTGGCATTGCAAAAAATGTAGAGGAGGATTTGCTAGGAAGTATTGTGTGCTTGTGAGACAATTTTCTTGTGTGCTGCACCATATTTGAAAAGCATAAAAGGTGCGGTAAAATTGTTGTTGGGAAAGACAGAAGGCAACAATGGACTCCATATCTTGACATTGTAGATTATTGCCTTCAGCTGACACGGTGCCTCCCACAGGCTTTAGAACAGAGTCTTGTACCTAGTAAATCACTGACTGCCTTCTCTAGTGGTTTCAATGCAATTGGTTTCAATTTCTAGTTTCCACAGTGAGACTAGGAATGAACAAACAAAAAAGAAAATGGAATAGTAAGTAAGAAAGCAGATAAAAGGTAGAATTTTGACATCTTTCTTAAGTAGCTTTGTAAAGAGACCAATACTTTGCATAACGGTCCATTGTTCTTCCATCTCACATCTCATTTTAAGCAATAATTTGATTTATGGTATATGTAGTAATATATAATAGACACGCAAGAAAAGCATAACTAAAAGTGTATTACTGTTTCTTAAGGTAACCACTTTTAGAAGCAATCCCATAACAACAAGGTAATGTACTATTATGTTAGTTTTTTATATACTATAGCTCCTTTATATTTTACATTCCTTATATATTTTCACAAATTCTCTAGGATAAAACACATATTGGCCTAGTATACAAAATTAAAAACCCTAAACCACTACATTCCTCATTGTTGTTTATATTGCTCCAATATTTTAAAAACTACAGGGTTGCAGAATATTTAGAACATCCTAGACTTAAAGTTTGGAAAAAAAATAGGAAGTACATCCTTAAAACTTTATGGTGTAAAAATACCTGCCTAACTTTGTACAATGGAATAGTAAGTTTGTCACATATATTGTCACATATAAAGAAGTGGAAAAGTCCAAACATCAGTGGTGACCACGAAGTTCTGAATGGCCATTATAGGTAGGTAGAGACAATTTTGACGTGTGAGAAGGTATGGCTTGGTTAAAATGTGTTTGTACCTATTTTTGAACAGTTCTTGTTTGCAACTTTTCTTATTAATAACGAATCATTTAGCATGCAATGGCCCTTTAGAGGACTACATTGCAAATTACATTTCTTTTCTGAGTTAGGCTATTGTTACTGGGCTGAATATGCTGTGCATGCACAGGATCGAATGATTATTAATAGTTCTAGTCTTTCCTGGGTTGCTAGCTGCACAATAATGAAAAAAGCATCATGGTCAAGGTACAAATCAGATGGAAACATCTCCTGTGAACTTCTAATTCTAAATTTATACGAAGCAATTAAAAGCCCCTGTACTTACATATTTCTTTTAGACTGCACTAATGGTTTGGAAGTAACAAGGTAAGATAGACGTTCTGATTAGAAGAGACCAGCAGTTCACAGATCAATAAGAACAGAATGTCCTAATGCCTTCTGCACCTCTGGATGATGGATTTTGTTCCACTGACTTTCAGTTTAGAGGTTCTCACAGAAGTTTATAACTGTAAGATGAGAGTTTTTTGTACCTCAGATTCTAAACTAATATAAAATTTAATATGCCTGCAAATGTACTTGTCCTGCTCTATTTATTACAGTAAAATTTGTGTGTTCTATATCAGATAAGCTGTATGAACTTTTGGGCAAAGGATCTCTATGTCATGTATTTGATAGACAGGTGAGGGTTCTGTGATCTGCAGTGAAGGAAAGGACTTCTGTGTTCTTTCATAACTTCAAAAATGATTGGTGGGTGAAGAGGATTTAGGGAACCCATGGATTTAGACAGTGAAACACTTTGAACAAACTTTCCATTTAGGGAAAATGAACAATGAACATGTTATGATAATTATATAATTGATGAACACAGTTTGGAATAAAAAGGAGTAAATTTTATTATTTAATTTTTTTCTGACTTTCTCATTTTGTTAGAGGTGATGCTATAATTCACTTTCATCAAATGTTGGTGTGTGAGGTTTTTTTCACTGATTTATTGCATTTAACTTTCTATTTGTCTAGTGTATTTCTGCTTTTGACTGATGAGGTTTTTTTCTTTTAACCTGCAAAGTCATTGATGAATTCTCAGCTGAAAGAAACAGGTTGAGGGGTTGGATTGCTGTGACAGGATTAAACCGGCAGATTAACTCTGTCTATCTGTCTCACTCTTTTAGTAGGGCTGCTGGCTGCTTCTGCTATGTAGGGTAGTAATTATTCATTGATTTACTTCACTTCATGTAGGCTGCCTTCAACCTTTCCAATCCCTATTATACAGGATGAAAAGAAAGACTGTAAAGTAGTAGTTGCCTAAGGAGAAGGAAGTTTTTTGATGCTATTCTTAAGACAAGTAAGGAAGAGCTTGCATTATCCATCTCAGAGCCGGTATCTCAAAAATTATTTGAACACCTCTAAAAATTAATTGAGAAACTGATTTCCTCTATGGAGCAGAGTAGGAAGGGAAGAGATGCTCATCCCTGTCCATTTGAGTTTTTTCCATAAAGAATCTGTTGCACTATTTCTGTAGCATTAGAGCCATGTAGGCCACAGAGACCTGCCTTTAATGCCAAGTCATTTTGGCCTGCCGTGCCTCACATTCTTTTAAATGTGCTGCTCTTCAAACCAGTTTCTGCTTATACAGTCCCAGTTTTTTTACTGCTGTTGGAGAATATGTCTGTCAACCTCTATAGTCTTCCTATGATTTTTCAGGATCCTGACATGGTCTTTGACCCAGCTGCCTCAGCGTGCTGCCGCTGCTCCCTTGTCTGTTCTTTTCTCCATTCCTGTGCAGAATTTGTAGCTGAGTTGTACAGACTCTGTCTTATGTTATAATTTAAAACTCTGATGTGATCTTTAAGAGAAATACCTCAACTGCAGGAGTGCAAAATCACTAGAATGTATGATTACTGCAGTAGCCACTTGTGCCACCTTGGAGATGCATGTCCCACAAGGGTTGCCCTTAAAGCAGGTACAAAGAGGGAGCAAGCTGCCTACTGTCTCACCCTGTGCCTGCTCTACCATTAGGGTACAGATGAAACATTTCCAGTTTCTCCTAAGGGGCTACACAGCAGGATAAATTGCACCAGCAGTTTGCAGGATGTGTTGAAAAGCTGCACCATATGCTCTCTCTTCACTGTATTCACCTCCGCAAATTTAGCACCAGCACCTTAAACAGGCTCAGTCCTAAATATTGGGACAATGTATTGATCCTCGGGAGGGAGTCATACCAGTAAAAATAGTCTTTCTTTCCTTCCTGTCTTGTTCACAAAACAAGACTAGAAACAACATGAACCTTCATGTTGAGGATATTCTGCCAGTTCATGAACTGAAACCTATTTTCATGTCTTTAAGAAGCTATGAAGACTGTTATTCTAAAAAAAATATTAAGATCTCCTGTAAAATTTAGGCAGTGCTGTCTTAATCTGCTGATTTTACTGTGGCCTAAAATGACATATTAACTTTTTAAAAACTATTCCTAATAAACAAAGATCCTTATCTGCATTTACTTGCTTTGAATTTTATGGAAGCAGCAGTTTCTCACTACAGTAAACTCAGATCAAAAAGTGTTTTCTTTTGAATTCAAATCAGCCAAATGTGCATCTTTTTCTGAATTCATTCATGCAGCTGATCTCTGATCTTCAGCATAGTTAGGAATTTCATGTGGTAAAAGGGGTGTAACTTATTTACACTGAATAATGTATGCATATACAATATGTGCAGAACAGCCGGAGCCAGAGATACATCCTCAGTAAACTGTGGTTAATAGAAATTACTGTCCTTTCATGGAACTTCACTTTGACAAGGACTCTTTCAGGGTTTCTAATGCTAATTAGATTAGATAGTTTTTTACCTAAATTATTGTACTATCAGCCAATAACCTACTACTGGATTTCAGTGAGTTTCTTTTACAAAGAAGGACCACAAAATTAGTTCAAATGACTAATAATGATAACTATTTTGTATAACATATGAATTACATGCACCATTTAAGAATCCATTAATTTTTTCTATTTATTGAAATACTAGTTCTTAAGATTTTCCATAGATGTCACAATAGAAGACAAGCACCATGTTTTAGTTGGTTGTAGTTACTGTTTCCTACAAGCTCTTTTTCTCTTCCTATAATCTGAAAACAATTTCTATAATCAAAAATGTCTGAGAATTTTTTTTTTTTTAAATTTGACCAATATTCAATTTTTTAAATTTATTTTTTTCAGTCATATCAGATTCTTTTGGGGACCTATACAGAGGGAATGCAGATCATTAGGCAAGTTACTATTATTAAACAATGCAAATCTTCATAGTCTAGTAACCACGGTGGTAGTGGATCAAGGGTTGGACTTGATGATCTCAGAGGTCCTTTCCAACCCGGCTGATTCTATGATTCTGTGATTCATCAGGTCCTGTTGTGGAAGAAGATACTGGGCCCACAAATCATGGCTGCTCAGCAACTATAACCTCAAGTGAAGTCAGTAGGAGGAAAAGGTGCTCAGGCTCTCCAAAAGTAGGGGATATTGATTAAAATAGATCTATCATGGTAAATTGAAACATTGCAAATATGAAAGGATTATTCAACATCTACTGAAAAAATATGAATCTCTGGAGACTGGTTTCACACAATAATCTGAGTTGCAGTGTGAAAGATGGTACTTTCAGAGCAAATCCTGTAAGTAACAGGGCAGATTCCCATTGATCTTATAAATATTTTTTAGACATTTGTGCTTATTCTACAAGTTGAAGGTGTCATTCCTCTGTTTTACCTTGTTAGGCAGTGTCTAAGTTCATATACTTCCTGCCCTCAGTTGTTCCCTGATCCTGGTCACTGTTGGATCAGTGTGGAGCATGCATGTGTGCACTCACAGCTCAGTCTCACTTACTGTTACTTAAATATTACCACTATCATCATTTATGCTGTTTTAAAGCTTCCCTGGAAGCTATTCTCTAATGACAGTATTTGTTAATGCTTTGAACAGTAAAACTAGTACATAAGTTTCTTTATCTTTGTTAATCAAGATTAAAAAAGACTACCAAAGCATTTTCAGCCATTGATTGTATAATTGGATGACCTGTGTTAAACAGCTGACTTTTGTCAGCTTACACTTTGTAAACATTTGGCAAAGCTGTGCAAGGTTTGCAGTTCACCACTCCCAGAACAAGTGTTTTTGAAGGGGATATATGTTGCCAGGCAGGGAGAAACAACCTACACTTGCTCTGAAGCCGCTGATCCAGCGAGTCACAGCTTGGCTTTCAGGTTACTTTGTCTGGGGGCAGGAAATTATGTTGTTCTTTATCTGAGGTTTTTTCCATACCCTAATCAGGTACCTGGCAATGCCCTTCCACATGCTGCCCACCACATTCATGAAGCAACATGCTTCTTCCTTAGTACTCTGCCACAGCAGCATTTCCTTAGTAATCCCTGTGGACAGTCACTTTTTTGTCAATTCTCTGTGCCAAAAATAGGAAACAGATCAAATTCTTTCCTCCTCTCTACCTCCAGCAAAACATAGCTCTTTTGTAACTCTTCTTTTGCTCAGGTTGTAAAATGCAGTTGGGGGATTTACCTGTTAATCTAAACTGTTCTGTACTCCTGTGATGCTGCAGGGTAAATGTGTAAAATTGTGTAACATCAGTTCACTTAGCATATGTCAGCTAATGACAGGGGGCCTGCAGTTGACAAGGATGTTTTTAAACAATGCATTTGTTTTTCAAAACATGTTGCATCCAGCAATTTGGCCCAACTGTTAAGGACCTCGGGTTGTGGGGAGTAACCAAGTCATACATGGCAAAAATTCATTTGTTTAAAGCAAACGTAGGGTTTAGTGTTCTCCTTAAGTCTGTCTTAGACCTACATTTTAGTGCTTTCAGGATCACTCTTACTGAAAAGGATTTTTTGGAACTTACTCGAAGTGGAGGTTTATTATATTTGAACTGAAAATGAGCTGTTTTGGAGGAAATCCTTGGAGAAGCTCCACCAGTATAGGACACAACAAATACAGCAGCAGCTGCAGCATCAGCATGCTCCTCACACTTTCAGCTAGCAGCTCAATGAAAGATTTTGGCAAGGCAGAGGACCCAGTGGGTGCCAAGGTTGGCACTGCTACCTATTGTGTTTTCTTTGCCTTATAGGATTTTTGAAAAAATGTCAATATATTTGTATGATACTTCAGCTTGAAATCAGGGGGTAAAGGGGAAAATAATTTATTCTTCTTTCGGGTCTCTTCCCTGTCATGGACTTCTTACTTTATTCTCCTCTTTCTTCATTATGCTGATTAGGAAAAATATTCAAACAACTGATGTCAAGGACAGTTTGCAATAACATGATACATTTTTAGGGTGAGAATGACATTAAAACTATAGTTTCTTACATATATTGGTCTCTGTTTTCAAATTTAAGTGTTTGAAGGCATGGTGATCTCATGCATGAGAAAAGCCTGCTTTATTTCCAGAACCAGAAGCAAACAGCTGTGCCACTGTGGTGTCATGCCCAAGCTAAGTGGGGAACCTGCTGAGGACAGAGCCTATCAATTCAAGAGAATTGGCAATAGAATTTGCAATATGTTATGTTTAACATTTAGTAATTACTAGAAAGGGGAGGGAATGGAATTATCCTAGTGAACATTCTGTGCCGTGTCTTAGAGTGACTTCTCCATCTATGTATATGGGCTTTCTCTGCTGACAGTTTCTGCAGGAGATGTTCCATGTTGAATGTAGTTGTTTTTAGCCTAGGAGGTGAATTTGTGGTTAGAATTTCCCTCAGTATCTGTATTCAGGAATTGGAAAATATGGCCATCTAATACAAAACACGACTACCTGCTTTTTAAAGAGTGCCTCACCCAGGCCTACTTTGTTGAGGCTCTGCAGTCACCACTCGTTTCCAATTAACTTGCAAGATAAGCCCAAGCCTATTGGTTGTAACTTGTAAAAAGTCCTAGATGCCTTGAGACTAGGCCACCTGACACCATTTGGGATACTCCTGCAGGTATCATCAACAGCTCATCATTGTGCCATTGTGCCAAAGTTCTGATCTGCACTGAGCAACACGATGCTGAACTACACATCTTCTCTTTCTCACATGTTTTTTCTGTGGGTATGTTGGATGAATGATGGTATAAAACAATATATGAGTACCGATTGTGCACAGCAAAAAGTGGTAGCACATTTAGAATTGATACAAGCTCACAATAAATGTAATTAATAAGAATTTTGGAGAAGCTCAGAATAAATAATTTTATTCACACTTGACAGCTAGACTGAAAAATTTGCTTATGACAGATGCAAAAAGATAGCAGTTGTCTTTGAAAAAGATATGAATGCACTTAAAGTATACAAGCAGATGATTGTGGTTTACGTTATGAACGTCTATACTCAGAAGTGTGTTTCTGGAGAAAAAGAAATGCTAGGTGCCAGCACTCCTGCTTGGATCAGAACTGTAAAAGATTTGAGCAACAGCTTATTTTTGACAGTTAAACTTGTGTTTCTTTAAGAAGATCAAAGCAAGTTTGATATAGTACAGCAGTTACAGAATTTAAAAAGTCTCTCCTACAAGTAGAGTTTGACAGTCTTGTTTTGAAAAATGTATTTTAATAATTAATTCCTGTATTTTCCAAAAGCACAGACACTTGTTTGGCTTCATGCATCTCGCCAAAGTCAGTGAATTTATGTATGTAGAGTTAAACTGCTTATATCTTTATGCCACTGAAGATTTGATGTTATTTATTGCTTAGCAGTCCCGTGGTAAAATTGTCTTCTGAAAGCAAAGTGGATGAAATGCAGAAATGTTTATGAAAGGGAGAGAGAAAAAATCCTAAATAAATGGGTGCTTATTGACCACTGAGAATTTTTTAACAAGATATAAACCAAGACAGTGATGGTAATTATTATTTACTGAGCTTTATTTCCTGGATCATAAATTAATGTATAAGCTAAGTAGATCATTACCTCTGTTTTGTATAACCATAGATAAACCATGAGGAAAAAATATCACTGAAAGTGTGCCTGTGCAATTATCTGCTCTCTTGCTGTTTACCATGTCTGACTATAGATGTTTTATTTTGCCCTGGCCATGTTAGCATGAATAGGGAGGTCAGAACCATTAGCAGATTGATCCTTCTCTCCTCCCTTTTATGGCCCATATCCATTGTTAGTCTCACTTCAACAATTTTTCTATTTCTCTTTCAGTACAGCTAATTTAAATAAGCAAAGTTTGGGGTTTTCAACTCTGATTATCTGCCACTTTCTCTCTCTGCAGCTGTCTTTTCTCTGAGCTGTCTACTCTTCAGATAGTGGTTACCTTCTGTGTGCTCTCTTCCTGGTTTTTAATATTTTTTTGGTTATTTTTGGGACTTTTTCTGTTGGATAGAACTGTCTTATCTTAGATCATCTCTATTAATTTTAGAATAACTCTGTTTCCAAACTCTTTATTATTTTTTCTCTTGTGGCAAGCTATAAATTTTCTTAAGCATTTGAATTCAGCAAGGACACCCAGTCGTCATTCAACATTCTGTTATTAGCAGCTTTAATTCTTGAGAATCTACATTTATTTCCACATTTACATGCCTATGTTTTAGTCATTTGTCTTATACTGCAGCTAAAATAAGATAGGAGATATTTTAACATACAATTAATATTTTTCCTGGCAAATGGGACTGAATTGTTCATCACTCTTATAAAAGCATTTGAACAAACTGCCAGTCATTCAGCTTATTAGTGTCAGTGTTACTGATTTCAATTGTTCTTCAAGCAGCATCATTTTCAGTTCACTTGCCAGTATCCTTTGTTTCTGTACTTGAGAAACTTCAGAACTCTTCAGCACCCAGGGTCTTGTTCTGGCCAGCCTTGTGTTTGACCACAGGACTCCTGTGTCGGAGCTCCCCAGGTTCTTGCAGATGGTGTAACTCTGCTCCTCTCTTCTATGTCATATGACACTGGTTCTCCATAAACGGCTGCAGTGCCCTCTCAGGAACTGGTAGCAAAGTGATTGTGCAAACAGTACTTTTGTGCAGTCACATGAACATTTGTGCAGGAATCCTTCCCAGGAGAATGGTTATTCCCCTTTCTGAAAGTACTGTGGGAGCATTTACATTCCATGCACAAAGGAACCAGCAACTTTGAGAGAGTCGTTTTTAACATCTCCTTTGAAGCAGAGTGCTTCTAACAAAGCAAACATTAATGAAAGGCAAGAGGATGACAAAATAATGTTAGAGAAAAATCCAGATACGAATTGTTGGAAAGGATAGTTTAGTGAAGAAACCGGCACTATTCTGGAGGAGTCCTTAGAATCCAGTGAAATACAATTTCCAAGTTTATAGAGCCAAAATGCAGAGACTATAATACAGAAAGGAAAGGATACAAATGGGGTGGAGTTAACTTCCCCCAGCAGTCCTCATAGTGCTGTATATAAGAATAATACAATGCCATCATGTGAATTTGTACTTTCAGTTCTGGTCACTTCATTTCACAAGGAGTATAAGGGAAAGAAAAGTAGTTCACAGAAATTATAGTAGGCATAACCAGTTGATATTTTAGCATTATAAATCTGTCAGGCATAGGAAAAAAAACCCACCTTTAAATTTTTTATTTAGTGCAGAATCACAGATGTATATTAGCCCAAAGCCCCGTTTGTGTGTCCAGTACAAAAGAGCTTCGTACACACTGGAAATATTAATAAATCAAATGAGAACCATGTATGTGTGGTTGTGATTTTCTGCAAAATAACAGGTGTTGAGTGCATGTTAAGGCACCTGCTTTATTTGGCTGTTATTTGTCCAGAGATGCTTACTCATGCTAAATTTAGCTAGGCTGTGGCAGAGCATGAGTTCACTCGGGAATGTGAATCTGTGAAATATGCTTTCACTGGAGCATGGTGAATAATTTAACTCACTAAATCTCATTTCCAGCTTGCCATTTAACTGTGAATAGATTTCAATTTTGATTTATTTTGTTCTTCAAGTTATTCAACAAAAGGTTTATGCAAATACATTGCAGCCTAAGGATAGCTCATATATTACTCACAGTGACTATAACTTCTGCTGCTGGTGATGGGACTGATTCAGTGCTCATTGAAGTAATTGTAAAGGCTCCTATACACTTCAGTTACAAACCCCTGCAGATATTTTTCCATTGACTTCTGTGAGTATGGGATGAAGCTGTGTTCTCAGCTCTCTTACTCATGCTCTGTCTGGTCAGATTGCTCATATAAGGGGGTTTCTGCTGCTTGACAAGATGACTTGAAAATCCACAGAGAGTTCTTAAAGATTACCATGAGTCTGTTCCCTCAAAAGATGTGCAAGATATTTCATCTTTCTGAAAAAAACCCACTTTGAAACATATGTAGTCTTGCAAAAATGTCTTCAAGAAGTATTTTAACAATTAGAAAGTACATTTGTAAGTCATTAAATATATTTTTTGTATTTCCCAATTTACAATCAGTTAAATCATACCTATAGGAGTTTATACATTATATGACAGGAAAAATATAATCTTGAAAGAATTTTTATTAATTGCAATATATAGCAATTAGGTCATTCAACAGTTATCAATAACATGGGTTCTAATATTTAGGAAAATACCTGGTTTATTTTTAGCAGTTCAGAAAATGTGGTTTTCATTTCTTATACTCAGAAATCTTATTGGGAAGTGTGTCTGAATAAGAAATACAGGATAACAACCTTTCATTGTATGATTCATAGAACTAAAGCATTTATACATTTCTATATTATTTCTTTTACTATCTGATTTATTTTCGAGAAGATGAAAATGTACACATAATTATATCTAAAGTAAAATCTCTTGAGATACTTAGGGTTTTTTCTCAATGCTAGTGATTTATAAGAGCAACGTGTTTATTTAGATTCTGTACCGTCAAATCTGAGAAAGAGCAAAAGGGTAATTCTGACTAATATTATGATTACTAGGCCTTAGTTGTCTATAGATTTAGAAAAAACGTGCTTCATTGTTATATTTTCAGTGAATAACCATAGAATAACCTCTGGTGGTATTGGTTGCTTAACCAAGTGAAAGGTTCAGTAATGTGCACATTTCCTTAGTCATTTGGCAATTTTTATGGCAATTGAATTCTTTGAATTCCCTCCTGACGTGACTGATGAAGTATTTGCATATACTTCATTTATATGCATAAGTATCACTTGATCTATCAATATTATTTTGGTTTACAAAGTCCATAATAGCTTATCATGACTTTCTCCGTATCCACCCATCATCTTGATGTACAGTATCTATTTTGACGGTGAATCTTTAACCTCTCCTCCTTTTTCTGAAGGGAATTCTTGGCTGAATTTTCAGTGGAAGGCATAGAAGGACATAGCTTTTTCAGTGGTTACTTAAGAGATTCATGTGGTTAAGGCTCATGTTGTTTACCTCAATCTGTTCTTTTAATATCACCAAAACTTCTTTCCATCCCACTCTTTTAGTTTTTTTCAGATATATTCCTTTTGCATGTGAGACATTTTGTTGGTGGCGTGAACCCACAGTAATCTCTTCCATCATGCTTCTTTTAATGCCATATGCTTGCACTGCTGGGTTTTGGATTTCCTTGGATATTTGCAGAAACAGTAAACATAGATTTATTTTCTTCCTGACTTGTCTCATTGGTTGCATGTTCCAGGCTTCTATTTTCTTGTAACATTTAGCAGCCAATAATTACTTCCCTGCTGGACTGTTCCAAATACTCTGTGCCCATGTAGGCTTTTGAAAGTATTATTGCAAACATTTTGAAAAAAATCCCTTATTTCTTTTGTTTTGTGAGTAAGCTTTTGAAATGCATTACTGGCAAAGGAAAAAACAGCAGGTGCCAAGTGATTTGAAGTGTCTGCACTACAACAATTTTCTATTAAATTAACTGGACAAAAACTGGTCCATGGACAATAACCAGCAGATGAGAGATGATTTTGTTAGATCGTGTTTTGAAGAGTGTAGTTAATTCAGTAGATGGCACTACTGAGTCACTGAGCTAATAACCCACATACAAGGTGGTTCTCCACTATGACAGTCACCTTTTCTTTTTTTTTTCCAGATGAGACTGAATAAAATTTTTGAATATTTGAGTGCATTAAAAGTTCCCATGAGACTATTTGCAAGAACACGGGCAGCTTTCTGCTGAGATTCCAGTGTGTTTATTTGATTTGAATAAATTTATAGTTGTGTTTCTCTATACCTGAGCACTGCCTGCACCCCTTCTGAGTTCAAATGATTAATGGGATAGTTCTACAAATTGTAGGCCTGTATAAGCTGTTACTATTGCTTCAAAAAAGCAGTGCCCCTCATCTTTACTGACCAGTCCCACTCACCTTTTGCCATCTGATAGTTCATGGTGGCATGAACATGCCTGTGTGGGTTGGGAACTGATCTGTTTTGCAACTGAGCCAGCAAAGGAGGAATCCACCCAAAAGTTAGCCTGGGTGCTTTTCCTGGTCTGGTTCATGTTATAATAATCAAGTGAGTGACATAAAGAGGTGGTATCAAATCAGAAACGATCACAAATAAGCTGACCAGATGAATTCTTTTAGCAGCATGAACAGTTTGTATCAGTTTAAAGTGTTCATGGGCCACAAACACTATTGCTGAATTCAAGATTTAAAAATTGGTCTGGAAATGTTTCCAGGTCTGCAAATTCAAACCCTGGTTCAGCAAGAGCTTTTGCTGTGTGACCAAAAGTGCTGCAGCTACATGAGGTCCTGTTCCACATAGATTTCCTCTGTTAATTCCTTTGATCCCTGTAAGGCAGGCATAAAACTCTATATAATGTGTACCAGCAAGAGTGGCAGAAATAACACCATGTCGTCGGGCCCAAGCAGTTCATGCACTAATCTGCTGTTAAAGACAATAGGACTGTGTCTTCCATGGGTGTGGGAATATCAGAGTTCAAATCTTGGTCAAAATAGCATTGATTAAGAGAATTAAATAATGAGAAGAAAAACCTGTATGTGTTCTGGATGTGTTTCTTTCCTCAAACATAAGAAGCAGCATCGCCTCAGCACTTCCTTCAAATAAGAACTTACTTTTTATAGGATTGGATTTTTCCCACTAAAACTGAGCCATTTTTATCACAGCTGTCTTGAAGATAACTATTTCCATTATTTTCTTGCTTCTGAGATACTGTGTAATTTAAATTATTCTGTGATTCTACTTTTTTTGGTAGACACAAGAATAACAGACATGGTGACGGTTTCATTGCAGGTATTCAAAGCTTCCAGAATAAATCCTGAATCTCTCTTGAAATATATTTCAAAATTTAAGATGAATAAAAGGAAATTATATAGTCCAAGGACTATGAGCAGTTATTGCATTTGTTGCATTGCTACCTTGGCCTAATGGTGGTGAGCTGGGAGTATCCATGAATATAACATATGCAACTGTGTTATCCCTAATGTAGTGTAGTAATTAAATCAAATGGAAAACAATGGTTATTTTAGAGTAAGCATAATACAGACAAAAACATTTTTGTACCTTTCAGTTACATCATATGAAGTCTTTCAGAACGGTCCATGTCATAAATAGAAAATTAATAAAGATAGTGGGCAATTTGAAAGGTAAGGATGGAATTTATTGCAGTGTCTTGAAACAGACTAATCTAGAATTAATTTTCTTTAATCATAGTAATAACATTTCACTTGCTTGTTTTGGAAATGTGGTGGGAGCACAGCTGCTTTCTCTGAGGAACTGGTTGTAGCAGCATGCAGCTTCCTTCCTAATTTGCAGGGGTGGAACAAGTAGGCAGGTAGATATTTAGTGCAGCAGAGCACTGGAGTGTTTTGTACTGGAGTATAACTGAATACCTTGTGCTGTTACTTAGCAAGGTAATTAGCTGTACTTAGTGAGAGTGGGCAGTGTATAAATACAAATTCTGTAGAGATGGGCTTTGGATACTTACACATTTTTAGTTCTTATAATAATGACTTACCTCCTGTAACCACCTCCATGAAACAGCCATCAGCATTTATTAAAGGGAGAATGATCTGTGATTAAAACATAGTCAGGGGACTTGGATAATCAGAGCACTATTCCCAATTTCATTTCTAATGTCAAGTAAATAACTTTATGCAGGTTGCATGTGCAGTGTTTTGGAGCTGAAGGATTGTGATACTCAGTGTTTCTGTGCCTAATCCTGTCACCTCACAAAAGTGAGTGTTTCTCCAGGCCACGCTGTCACTGCAGCGATTTAGTTCTCCTTTTACAAAACAGGAACAATTCCTTCCTATTTAAAAGGGTTTTTTTTAAAAAATCTTTCACTTTTCTGATGTGTCTAGCTGCAATGATGTGAGAAATCTGTATGTTTACAGTATTGACACATAATTTTTCTAAAATCAAAGGAATGGTAGTAGATGGCAAATGTGAGACAAATAAGAAGATGGTAGATTTTTTTCCCTCAAATTAACAGGTTTTAAATTTCATTTAGGATGTGTGTAACATAATGCATGATTTTTTCCTTGATTTTATTGGTAGCTTGGTCATATCCTCCCATTACTGTGCTATGATTTAAAAGAAGCTCTTAAGAAGCAGTATTTCACAGTTCTAATGTGTAAATATCATGAGCTTGGTTTGAAATAATGAATTTATAAAAAAAAAAAAAACAAAAACCTATAAACAATTTCCTCTAGCTTTTTCACTGAAGTCTTGAGAGTTATATTACTTTCACTTTTATTGAATTCAAGCTAAAATCAAAAAATTTCATGCAAAGATTTTATTTCAGTAAGAATGTATTTTAAAATAACGTGTGAGTTGCCATAAAACATTGAAGGCTGGCAAAGCTGAGATGTGATTGAAATATTTGTTTTAACTTGGACTATGGCTCCCATTGTTTTCATTGCATATAGTATATTTTAATTTTAATAAATGTGTTTACATGTTTATGAGGATTATAGATCTATTCAGAAAGTGGAACACTATTTTTTCCCTTATGTGTATTTTTATATAGCTGTGTATAACACAGTGTTTTACACACTGTTGTATGAAGTGCAGTCACCCCTGCAGTATTACGAAACTGGTGAAATAGAAACCAGGTAGTTGCTATTGATTTGTGTTAATTGCTTAATGTCCAAGCAGGGATCCCCTATTGTCCTAGGTACTGTGCATACAATATTAAAAGTCTTTGCCATGCTTGCTCTGACTCCATTATTAAGATTCTTGCTTGTAGCAGGACAATAAATGATCACCTTTACATTTTCGCCAATTAAAATTACATAAATCATTAACATGGTGCTGGTTGTTTGTTCTCAATGTGTTAAAAAAGAAAAGAGTCTGGCAATAAATAAATATATTTTCTGTACAGAGCATTAATGATTCTCCTTGCATTCCTCCACATTCCTCCTGAATTCTGTCACTCAATAATATGCTACTCTTGTCAGACTGAAAGGATCCCAGATGGACATAGCATATCAGCTATGAATGCATCCGTCCTTCATTTATATTGTTTAATAAGCTGATATTGTGTCTTCAGTCAGTACTTTCTGTCAGGTTCATGTGTATTCTTTTCAAAGCAGTTTTAATTCCATAGATAAATCTCTGTTTGAGCTGTCAGCATTTGCATTGTGCAAGACCAACTTCTGCAACATTCCCAAGGCAAAGCAATTAAAACAGTGCATTTCCCTCAGCCCTTCTGGCTCCTAATGGCTGTTTATATTTTCTGTGAGGGTGATGGAAAAATGAAGAGATTTGCTCAACAGAGAAGAGTGGCATTAAATGATACTGACCTTCTTTAAAAATGCATGTTTTGTTATGCTGAATGCTTTCTTATCCTTTCAAACCAACTTGTTTTGTCCTTGCAGAC
Organism: Platyrinchus mystaceus; assembly: GCA_035041135.1. Classification (NCBI taxonomy): domain Eukaryota; kingdom Metazoa; phylum Chordata; class Aves; order Passeriformes; family Tyrannidae; genus Platyrinchus; species Platyrinchus mystaceus. The sequence goes on from JAWWLV010000021.1 coordinate 7,640,651, forward strand.
AAAAAGTGGTTCTGTGCTAATGAAGAGTTAGTAGCTTTTTAGCTCTGGTAAAAGAAAGAAACTTTCATTTGCAGTTGTGGTGGCCATGGGAGATAGTAATTGCTATGGCTTGTGGCAAATTTGTTTGCATCAGAATATATCCACATGGGTGATTCAGAGTTAATTTTAGCTGCTGGTGAGGCCCTGAAAGCTGTACACGTTTTTTCTCTTTAGGGATGTCCAAGGTTCTCTTGTTTTACAGTTCCAGTTCTTCCTCTGTGAAATTGAGGCATGTGCGTGTGACAGTCAGTGTTCATGAAGACAGATCACTGTCTGTGCAAGGTTAAACCTCAAGTCCATGAGTTTTGGCAGCCACATCACTCAGAAGTGGCAAAAGACTATCACCTTTCGGTCCCTTGGCCGTCTGTCTTGTCAAAAGCTTTTCTGGAGCATATTATGTCATTTAGAATGTCTTTATAATGAATATGAGGAAGTAATTTGGCCACTGTTTAACCATGAAAGGGATCACAAGGAACAGAAATTAGTTTGAAGCTACATTGTTGAAGAATGTCACTGAGAAAGGGATATGAAAAGCAAACTTCATTATTTTCCAGTAAGGAATAATAAGAACATCTAGAGATGAGGATAGGCCTGTAATTCATACATGATGAGTATCCAGTGATTGTGTAAACTTGAACATGAACTGTAGATGCTCAGAACATCTGAAGAGGATCTGTTAAATGCAAATAAACCTGGAAGAGTCCAAAGCCTAATTTTTAAGCATTTATAGCTGGATACAGAATTTTAAAAGATCTTAACTCCAACTAGGGCACGTATATCAGGATGAGATTTTCAAATACACTCACCAGCACAGTTCCCGTTGTGACACCTAAGACCAAAGTTTTAAAAGACTTTGCCCCTCAGCATGCTTAGTTCTTTCAAAAATTTGTCTGCAACTGTGTAGATGTAAGAGAACTTCATTCTCTGAAGTATAAATATCTAAACCCAAGAATGAGGGAGATCTCATAGAGCACTTTACTCAGGTTTTTTTGGGTGAGTGAAATTCATTCTCCCATTTTCTGTTATTTTTTCACTCACATGAGGAAACCTGAAACTGCAGAGAAACTCATGAGTACTTGGAAAAATAAGATTCAAGGAGGTGATGTAAGAATAATTATGCATTCATCTATTTACAGGTAAAGTAGGGTGACCCTGGACCTCCTTCTCTAATTTCTACTCAGGTTTCTGTGTTGTTTTTATTACTTGCAGATACTCTTCCTTTGCCATTAGTGAGACCAGGATACCATCAGCAGAAGCTCTTTTGGAAAAATATATTGGTTTATTTGTGGTTAAATTAAAAACTTTGCATTTCTGAAGCTGCCAGTTAACAATGCAAACGTAATTTATTAGAAAGTTATTTATTAAAAATAAGTTTCACTGCAATAGCTTTTAAAAAATTTTAAAATAAGAACTTGAAAACAGGAAGGAGCTGACTTATCAATGGCATTCTCGTTCTCATAGAAATATTAAAAAAAAGGATTAAAAAATATTTACTTTTAAGAGTGAAGGGAAGGAAGTTGAGAAGAATCTTTCAATTGGAAAAAACTTTATTATTTTCAATTACACAATATATCTTAAGTAGGAGAATGTGAAGTATCTTAGGCAGAAGACAAGATTTTAGATTTTCATCTTCAATGCCATACTAATTAAAAAATAAATACGCAGATTTAACATTAATCTTATTTTTTAAACCAAATATGATTTTTATATGACTTTATAACATTTAACAGACAAAAGAGGTATGACTTTATGCAATTAAACATTTTATATGGTTCTTGAATGGAAACTTGAACTAGTATCAAAGAACACCCTAAGTGTGTAAATATAATTAGTCTGGCTATTATGAATCAAATCCTTCATAATCCTCGTACATACAGAGACTGAAGGATGGGATCTGTTTGCCTTTGTAACTCCTGAAATAGAGCTAATTTGCAATGGCTACGCTAATTTAGCTTATCTATAAAATGAGCACATATTACAAGTGCTGTTTTATAGTTCTAATATGCTGTGATTAATTTTATAACTAATTTAAAGCCTTGGACACTAATTGGTTATTGTAAATGCACACACATAATAGGCTGGCAAAAGCACACTTCCCCAAAACCTTGGGGCAAGAAAACACACCAGATAACCTCTTGCAATCTCTTCTTTTACTGATAATATGAGCAACATGTATTGCAAAGGTTTAGCAAAGAGTAAAATGCATTTGTAAATGTCCAAATAAGCTGCTGCAGACCTTTGTAAATACAAGGTTAAAGCCATGACATTAAATCTTGAGACGATTTTCTTCACCCTAGCTGTGTAAGAAACCCGTGGTTCTCCTCTGCACCCAGTAGTACATTGTTACTGAGGTGAATTAATTCTATGAATAAATAACCTCATCCATGCAGATGAAAAGCAATGGAATTACCATTTTATGGCAAAAATGCTGCTTGAGCAGAATCAAGAATTTTTGTCATGTGAATATGCAGATACCTGCCTATATATTGACATGGCAGTTTCAAGCATGTTGACACCTATGGACTAGGGGAGATAACTTTGTATGGTTGAATTCAGTCAGCTGTACTGAATTTCAGCAAAGCTTTGCAAAATGCCTCAGGGAGGTTGTTTGGCACTTCCATGTTTAACCCCGTTCTGAACGTATCTGAAATTGCCTGCAATTTTCTTAAAGCCTACCAAAAAATTTAATATGATTCAAAGTAGATGAAATAAATTCATTGTTTTAAAGATAAGCAGTGTCACTATTTGATTTGTTAGAAAGTGCTATTTTCATTGCATATAAGTAATTGTCTGAACATTTGCATTTGTTTTTTACAACTAATATAGGTTACTACTACTAAAATACTGTCTCTCTGACAGTTTTATAATTTTGTTGACACAGGTTGGCAGATAGACGAGCATCTCACATGGAATATAAACATAAATTTCAATGAATAAATAGAACAGGGTCTGTTAGCACAGTCATCAAAAGAGAAAAGCCTCATAAGAAATTAACAGAAGGCTTTTGACTCTTTAAGTTATTGCTCACTAGCACACTGCTACTATGAACTCAGCTCCTAGGCATTGCTGGTATTCTGACTACCCCCTGGCATCTGCTTGTATGCTGTTCACATCAAAATCCCCATGGAAGGTCACATTGCTCCCAAAATTAAGTAGCTAATAGACTACTTGAATAATCCAGGTTCTAAGTCAGAGAAAGTCTTTTATGCTAGTCTGCAAGATTCAGGGCTGTGCATCTTTAGCACTCTGTAGGAAAAAAGTAGGCATATTTGAGTATTTCTCTGAGTGTTTTCTGTTTAACCTTTGTAAGGCAGAGCTTGAAGCAATTAGAATGAACATTAAAACAGGGAGGTGCTGTAATATTATTAATTAGCACTCATTTTCTTAGAAGTATTTCCCAGGCAGGAGGTTAGAACTTTGTCCCACTGACTTTGCAGGGGGCACACTGGGTACTGATTGCTGGATTATTTGCTGGTGTGACTTTAATGAGTGGGATACTGTCGCACTGCTTAACTTCTATCATGTCTTAAAATACCTCCAGGGATGGTGACTCCACCGCTTCCCTGAGCAGCCTGTTCCAATGCTTGACAACCCTTCTGGTGAAGAAATTGTTCCTAATTTCTGACCTGAACCTCCCCTGTGCAACTTGAGGCCATTCCTTCTTGTGCTATCACTCGTTACTTGGGAGAAGAGACTGACCCTCACCTCACTACAACCTCCTATCCGGTGAGTTGTAGAGAGCGAGAAGGTCCCCTTTGAGCCTCTTTTTCTCCAGGCTGAATCCCACCAGCTCCCTCAGCTGCTCCACACAGAACTTGTACTCCAGACCTTCATTGCCCTTCTCTCAGCACACTTCAGTGCCTCAACATCATTTTTGTTGTAAAGGGCCCAGAACTGGGCACAGCACTCGAGCTGTGGTCTCACCAGTGCCCAGCACAGAGGGACAATCACTGCCCTGCTCCTGCTGGCCACACTATTGCTGGTACAGGCCAGAATGGCAGTGGCCTCCTTGGCCACCTGGGCACATGCTGGTTAATGTTCAGCTGCTGTCAACCAGCACCCCCAGGACCTTTTCCACTCGGCACTCTCCAGCCACTCTGCCCCAGCCTGTAGCATTGTATGGGTTTTTTGTGTTTACAACTACTTCATTTCAGGTCTGAGTTTGAAATCCTCACATCTTTGAGGAAGTAATTACCATAGTAGAGAGTTATGGATGTTTTTTTTATGAGTCAGGCATTGGTGCTTTGTCCCTATCTAGATCTTGGCTTTCGTCAGGACCGTGAGATCCCTACCACCCCATGGCAGCTACATTCACCTCTGACATTGGGGCTGGCAATAGTTACACCAAAATTTACAGGCATTCTTTCAGACAGTTGAGACATGTGACTGTAAACATAACTGAGCTAACATAAAGCTACCTAGTTACAGCTCTGAAATAAATGAACCTATCAAATGTGGAATTCAGCCTGGGCTGTTCCTGACTTTCAGTGTCTCTGCCTTCCTCCCTCATAGCAGCGGTCCCAGCTGAGCTATCAGTATTAGAACTGGTTAGAACATAGTCACTCATGTTACAGACATTACTCCTTTTACAACCTATTTTTACTTTCCTGACTCTACTTTGACAGTCCCTTTACTACTTGTCCCGTTCCTCCTAATTGTCATTTTCATACCTGTTATTTATATTACTCCCGTTACTGTCTTCAAACCTTCAGTGAAAGACTCCTCTATGTCATCAGAACAGCAAACATGGGAATTACCATAACAAAAGAAGTTCTGTGAATCAGCTAGTTTCAGTTATTTGCAGTAAGTGACTTCATTTAGAGGAAAGATGTGTAGATTTTTTTTTTAACAGAAATTAATTATAATTCCTAATGTTTTTTGGAATTGTTGCAGTTGACAGGAATTGTTGGAGGAGACTGGAATTGTAAAATAATGTATGTGGGAAAGCCTTGTGTTTCTATTAAACATATTCTGCCTGTCAGCAGGAAATTTTTACAGTGCTAGTTCTTTGATTTCTTTATGTAGGGTCGTGGGGATTTTGTTTGTTTATACATTTTTCACAGGAGTTACTGTAACTTTGCCTCTGGCTGAAATTTGTCATTGGTACTTTGGCTTTTCATTACTGACAAAAATTTTGGAGAGGTATTGTGTGTGTATCCTACATTTCTAAAATAAGGGTTTTTTTGGTAGATATAGCACAGTGTGTGGGAGTGTTCTTGAAGAAAATCAAGAGGAGTTGGGAAATTTATAATTAACCAGAAAGCTAAAAACTTGTCTGAAAACAATTGTCAGACAATTGACAAATAATTAAATAACTGTTAGATAGAATTGTCTATCGCAGAGAATTGTTTTCTGTTTATTTTTTTCCGTTAACAGCAACTCTGTTCTGGTATCTTAGACCTTTTTTCCTGACTATCTGTCTTAGCTAAGATGCTCATTTACATTCAGCATTTACACTGATGTTCTCTTGTAAACTTTTACCTCTTCTTGCTATTCTTTATACTTTACCCCAGTTATTGTAAATTAACCATAGGAAAAAAATACTCTGGAGGAGTAAAGAAAAAAACTATAACACACAACAATTCATTAAAGCAAACCTGTGGAACAGGCCATTTCTTTAAGGGGAACAGGTCATGCTGAGAGCTGTACTTGGCCTTTAGCAGAATTTGTAGTAACGGGGTTTTTTAAGTGCCTGTTTCTTGCAATAATGTATGTAGAGGCTCCTGCTGTCATCTGCCTTTTTGTGTGTGTGGTGTTTGTAAAGCAAACCAAATTGCTTCATTATGATTTTTTTTGTGTGTTTATTAAAAGGGGACCTGAAGTAGAGCTGCTGTAAGCGTAGTTGCAGAGCTCTAGTCTCCTGCCTCTAAACTAATTTCAAATTCCCTTTGTCTTTATGAATAACACAATAACATATGTGCAGACTAACAGCATCCTCTTCCCATTCAGAAAAGGGGTTAGTGGTGAATCCTGCAGTCTTCATTCAAACAAATTTTTTGGTTGAATTCTGTGTTAGTGGCAGAAAGACAATTTTGGTTGACATGTACGACTGCTTTTAGTGTTTAAAATATCAACAGTTTTCTCCCTTTTACTGTTCTTCAAAACATAGACTTATATCATGGGTTTGTATTTAATGGGAGGTGTTTTCTTTGTCTTTTTGAAGAGTAAAATTTCGATGATGATGATGATGATGATAAACATCAGATTTCAAAATAGGTTCACTGTCTGAGTCCATATGAAGATGTAATAGATATGCAACTTGAAATCAAATCCAATTTAACCAGAATTCAAAGGCAGTAGTGAAGAGATCAGACAGAGGAGAAAAGAGATTAATCCATTGTAATTCCTGACTGAAGTTCTTCATAAAGTATGTAAACTCTAGGAGTTAAAAATGACAAAAAATAGTCTTTGAGAGAACAATCCACTAGCTTCCAAAATAGGCAGAATATTCCCAATCTCTAGTCCACTGCCAGAGTTGGAAGGTAGTTTTTGAACTCTCTTGTCTCATTTTCTTGAGGTAACATAATGTGACCTTCCCCCTGTAATTTTATGGAGCATCACTATCTTGTCTGCTTGAAAGATTTCAAATGCTGCTCTCATTTTTCATTGCCCATGTATAATCAGGGCACACTGGTTTTCTGTTCAGAACTTTAATTACTCTTTTTGTGTTCCTGATGTTGGGGTGTTGTGTAGGTTTGAAAGAAGAAAATCTATTTTCATGCCTGGCCACCTTTACTAATTTTAGGACCTTGTTTTTAATTCCATGATGAAGGACTTGGGAGTGTTGGTATTTCCCATGCATAAATGCGAAAGTGCAGTGCTGTTCATAGCAACAACTTCAGGCTCAAAGTAGTCAAGTAGTGCAGTGAATCTAAGCAGTCGCATTACATTTCAGCAATAGTATGCAATAGGACACTTGGATCATTTTTGGTTGTTACACCCACAGATCTGCAGAAAGGTGAATAATGAGACATGAGATCCAAAACAAATGCTTTCAGCAGCTGCAGAAGTGCAATTAATGCATAATCATTTTTCACTCTGGAATGGTTTATCCCTGAATGAGATCAAACCTGTGTTATAACGTATCATGATTTGTGAATAAATAAACTCAAATACACTCCTAGTTATGAGAGCTGTGCAAATCCAGAAGCTCAAAACTTTAACATGGTAGGATTCTATTTACTCCTTGCTGATGTTTCCCTTGAAATTTTTATCCCACTGAGATTGTTCTAAAGACATCTTTTGACTGGAGGGAAACAAGAAGTTGGTCTTCAGTCAGGACAGAACTCTCAGTCTGAACCTGACTTATGCAAAAACACACATTACTTCATGACTATTCTCTTAGTTTCTTCAGTTTGTAAGAAACAATAATTACAGTTTCACTGGGGAAAGGGACCAAGCACTGTGTGTTTTTTAGGAGACTGCCTGGCTCAATAGTCATAGTTACCTTATAACTGAAGGTTTAGATTCTAACCTACCAGAAATAATGAAAAAAAAATCATTAAGACTTTTCTATTTAGTTTTCTATTTAGTTTTCACTACACAATAAATGGGAAAACCTACCAAATCTACATGCTTTAAATTGCTTTCAGTGAGACAGAATTCTTTTCAGAATGTATAAGAATATTATTTCCTGAAATTTTGATAGATATTAAGAAATACAATTTCATTTTGCATTTGTGATTTTAATGGGATAGACAACAAGATACTTATTTAAGGCATTGGAGTGGGAATCTGCTTACCTGAGAGCTAAAAGCAAAGCACAAACCCATTAAAATTATACCATTGTAGTCTACATGGTTCTGTAACATTCGAAATGCTTAATAAAACTGAGGTCTTTTTTGTTCCCAAATTTCATTTCAAAGAAAGAATAAATAAAGTTTTTAAATCATTGACATGGGACATTCCAATATCCTTTTAAGTTTACTTTCTTTTTTTTACAAGTTTGCATTATAGCAGAATGAAAAAGCTTAGGATTTTCTTTTTATTGCATGTGTGTGATTCCTTCCCCCCCCCCCCCAATATATGTTGGAGTGGGGAGCCAGTAATTTTCTGTTTTGTTTCTAATTTCATGAAGCAAAATCCTCTCATGCTTCTAACATTCAACAAGTGAGCACTGGAGCTGCTCCAGCCTTTTGTTAAACAAAGGGTTGCTCTGCTACTGTTCTGCTGGGCTGTCTTGTGGATGAAACAATACATTTTTCAACTCCTCTTTCATTACTTAGTGCACTGACAGCAAGTTTTTCTAAAAATCTTGAAAATAATTAACATAAATACTGATTTGTAAATTCTCCTGAGAAGTGTTATTCAAAATGATGAAGTGAGGGAGGTCAAAGTAAGCTGGAGATTTAATGAGAAATATTTGGCTTGATTCTTCTTCGCTTCACTATAAATCACTAACAACTGTTGTACTCTCTTAAAGCAAATTTAAATGTAATGGGAAGCAGTGTTGCATCAGAGTGCTTGTGCAAAAGAAAACATTAATGGATATGTTGATTTGTTACAATCATGCCAAACCAGTGGAAATACTTTGATTTACAAAATCTTTCTGTAAAATACATTCTTAATTATTTTAAAATACATTTTATTCTGATCCCATTTATTAACAAGTAGGAAGCAGACGGAGCAATTTTTTTCCTGAAAGCAGTTTGGGAGAGGTACATTGTTCCACGTGCTGCAACTCCACTGATTTACAGCTTCTGCAGCTCAGGAAGCATTTCTGGATATGCCTGTGTTCTATTCAATGCAAAGGAGAAGGATTTACAGTGCAATCTCACTTTTATGACATAAATTATAAATGAAAATAGTTATACAGTGAAGCATTATAATGCCAGAGTCACTAACATATACTTAAATTTAAATGATCAGGTATAATGGCTTTACAGAGACTATGCTCTTAAAGCAATTTTCACTTCAATGTGATGTAGACAGAGAGAATGAGAGATTAAACATCATTTAAACACAGAAAATTTCCATGTGCCACATCAAAAACCCTCTATCTTTAATCTTATGAATATTTGAATATCTTCGAGCTGAGTCATTTGTAGATTATCATACAGGCCTATTTTTACTTAAATACTTACTTACTGTTGTTTTTTTTTTTTTTAAACTGCCACACATAAACAAGGGTATTGATAACGTACAGCTTTTATGTAGTGTTTTAGATATTCAGAACTCTGCTTCTAGGTACTAAAAGTGTTTCACAACCACTGATTATTTGGTCACTACAAACTCATTATCATCTAGCAAGATAAAATTTGAACAGAAGGATTTAGTCCTTGCTTTTAAGATAAAGAAAGTGAAAGGAGAAGGATCAGAATTCAAGAATTGCCATATATTAAAATTGAGGTATTATTTCAAATTTCTTATATAAGGCAAAAACTTGCAAGTGACATTTTAAGAACAATTGGGACTGCAAAGTGGTGTGAAACCACAGGAAATATAAACTGCTTTAGAATCTTTGGATCCTGTGGATGTAGACTGGCTCAAATGAGGCAAAAGCATCTGTATTTACAGCATGGGATGAACTCTTTTAGTTATAAAAGTGATGAGAAAAAGGAGGAGCAAGTCAGGAGAAAATATTTGTTGCATCATCTGGCTGCCCAGAAAAATGGGCCATGAAGTTGGCAACAGGTACTGCTACATTGCATATTGAATTGTGTCCTTACCAGGAACTGACTGACTTCTGATAGGATCAGTAGCCATAAGTGCATACCTTGCTCCTGATGGACCTGGATACGTGATATTATCCATGACTTTATCAGACAATCTAAAGGACTGGGGGAAAAGCTGCTTTGGCCATGTGAGATGGAATGCAGATAAATACCTAATAACAGGATGAACAAGGATAGAAAAAAACTACCCCAAACCAGAACCTTAGGTGTTTTGTTGTGAGAACAAGGAATAAGTTTTGAGCATATCCAAGAATGTGATTTTATGAAGTATTGGAAAGAAACTAACAAGTGGATTTCAAGAGAAACTGAAAGAAAAAGAAGAAAATACTAAATTAATAATGAGATCACCTACTGTACAAAAATGTTACCTCTTAAAATCAGCTTGTGCTCTCCTGTCAACCCCATCTAATTTGCATTGGGAGGTTAAAAGAGGATGGCAGCTGTGCAGTGTATCAGGGCAGAAGAGAGAGTGTACATTTTGCAGTACACTTGGTCAAACTGCAGTGTAGTGCTGGCACTGGCCCAGAAGGATGAAAAGTACTGGCTTGTGTTGATAAGCAAGTATTAATTAAATAGTGTGAGAGAACAGAATGAATGATACAAACCGTGGCTATATAATTGGTATTAGCCTCTGTTGTTGCTTTTGTTGTTACTGTGTATTAACAGCCCTGAGTACCTGAGGGCTTATTGTGACAGATGCTGCTCATGTGCATGCATAAATGCTTATATGCACATATGTACATGCAGACAGCAGTGAGAAGGAGTTTGGCTTAAAGAGTTATGACAATTTGAAGCAAATCCACAATATGTTAGATGTGTCATGAGGTAAGGATTGATATTCCTTCTTAATAATGGCTGTAATATAATACCAGAAAATGTGATTAATGGAACTGAAAAGATAAAGACCACAGAAAGATTGAAAGAAGGAGGGAGAATGATAGTTGAGGAAGAAAATACACTGAAAGATACTGGCAATTGCTTTAATATAGAATAGATCAGTAGGAGAAAAATAGCAATTCCGACTATACCTGTAGGTGCTAATCCTCTGCTACTGAGAACAGCTCTATAGACTTCAATGAGCATAGATTCTTGCCTTGACAGGATTAAACCTAGAAGAAGACAAATGATACATTAATTCAGTTTTCTCATTCACTTCAATTTCTGTAGCTACCAGAAGACACTTTAATGAATGTCTTATGAACTAGTTCATTTTTAGGGTTGTCCAGTATAAAAAGAGAAAGTAATGGACCTACTTTCCTCAACCAGGTGAACCTACTTTATGACACAACTTCAAAACTTTCATACTCTGAAGCATACTGAGAAAAAAACAGCCAAAAATTTCATTCAAAGCTAATTCTTAGTTTATTTTTGCAGCTGCCTACTCTCACCTTTATTCATGGTGACTTTGCTGAACCAGCACTGCCTCTGTCAGTCTCGTACTCTGGAAGGACTACATCTAAAAGAGCAGGTTGACTCAGCAAGTGTAAGACCAGCAGGCTGGTTGCAGCCAATTTCAGCAGGAGGAGTTCAAAATTATTATATAACTTGCTCTGCAACCTGTTCAGCAAAACAGATGGAGGGTAGAGACAGATGCAAGGGCAAGAAAGTGTAAGACTGCAAAGGTAGTAGGACAAAGAGGGGAACATCATAAAGGGACAAATAGAAGAGTGAAGAAGAATTGATAGACAACTCCTACACTATCTGAAGGAAATATAATTAATTGCTGTAATTTTACTTAGTTTTCTCCTGTATTTATTTTTATTCAAATTACTCAGTTAAAACCCCTGCAAACCAAAACACAAACCCCAGAAATATAACACCCTTGCAATTTTACAGTATCATCCATATTCATTATACAATATAAAATTATCAACATCGCAGATTTGGTAGAATGTCATTTCACTTTGAAAATCTTTTTTATTCAGAGAAATTCTGGAATAGTTTTGTTGAAGTCAGTGAAGTTACATTTAGTGTAGTACAAAAATACTGTAGTGTTAAGTATTTTGTTAAGGAGATTATTAATATTTGCTAAGTTTTGCTAGATTCATATATATTGTTTAGTAAATATTGTTTGGCAATTAAATTAACCCATGTAATCATCATTCATACACTATTTTACTAATAATTTAATTAGGTTTTCTTTGTGGTACACATTTTCATTACTCAATAATTCCTTCAGCAAATATTTATTAAAGATTTGAGTGCAGTTATCATTCTGTATGGACTGGTTAGATTACTTCTTTTTACATCAGTTTGCTGTTTGCATGTGATGAAGTCATTGTTTGATGAAGTCATAATATTTATGTCAGCACATTACTGATGTACCTCCATTAAGCTATCACTATACTCTTCTTCAAAGTCTTCTGGAAGAAAGTAAGGGGTCTTTTCATTGCTCACAAATCTTTAGAATAGGTTTATTAACTAATCTGTGCTGTAGCTTCTCATATAGGATGGGTACAATAACCAAGAAAGAAAGGTAAACTTGGCTTATTTGAGATGAATCTACACTAACTGTGCATTTCTAGCTCATGAATGATAACATTGGCTGCATAATTTGCTAAGAGTTTGATCAACTTTCTCACATTAAATTTCAAGATCAGAGGAGGATGACCTTAAAAAGTGCACCACTAAGGAAAAATACTAATCTAATTTTACTGAAGATGAACAAAATTAACCTTAATTTGAATATGCAAGCATGTATGGCATTTGGCAACTTAAAACTGTCCTCTGAGAATGCAGAAGGCAGTGATGAAACCACTCTTATTTCAACTCAAAACTTTATTCTTGGAGGCTTTTACACATGAGTAAGTGCTAAATAATAATAATAAGCAGAGACTGAGACAAACTCCTAGTATCTGAAGGGTGTCAATGCAGTCAAGATAAAGAACTGGGAGCTCTTCAAGTGAGTCAGGGTGTGACAAAATCTGTGCTGATGAATGCTGACATCCTGAATAAAATCACTACACGGCTTCACGTAGGTCAAGAAACTACATTGTTTCCCTGAGCCACAATGACAGCAGGGTGACAGAGATTAATAGCTTTGTATTGACTGAGCAACTTCCAGTTCCTTATCTTTGTCAAGTCAAGGCTCTGTCCAAGAGCTGAAATTGTTATTAGACTTATAATTGCAAAGACATTTAAAGGGTTTCCCCTTAAGGGACTATGAAATCCAATAAACCTTTCATAAAACCTCAAGCATTCAAGTGCAAAACCCTTGTCTCAGAGACAGGCACGCTCACAGCCATAACAGGGGAAACCTTGAAGCCTCATACATTGAATAATGTTTGATTTATGAAGTTGGTTTTGAATTTGTATCAGTTGTTTTATGAAAAATATATGAAAGAATGTTTTAAATATGAGTGAGCTGTGTTCACTTCTGTCTTGATCAAGTACTCTATGTGTCTGAGCTGGAGGTCTTTCTTCACCTGTCACTTAGATTCATGAGAGCTCAGGAATACTGAATTTGTATTGCTAATTTAAGGTGCTTAATTCAATTTGGATGAGATTAAATCTCAACTCCTCTCTGAAGTTTCAAAATAAAAGCTTTAGGATCAGGCTTGGATTTCTTTATTATTGTTGATTTGTAAGGAAATGTTTGCAGCATGTAAAAGATTTGCAGTGCTATATGTCAGATTTACTTAATGAACCTCTTCAAATGAGAGGATGCAGTGTTTTAAAGCAGTAGATTTAATGCTTGTCTTGTGGCTTACTTAGAGTCTCTTCCAGTACAACGCAGTGTAAATTGAGAGATTGCACCGGCCTCAGGAGATACCAGATTCTTTCTTTTGTTTAAGATGGAGCTTTGCTAGAAAATTGTTGTGGTTTGTCAGTAACCCACTCTGTGATAAATTTTCTTTTAATCTATTTATTTACTTCAGAGCTTAAAGGGCTTGTATTGATGCCAGTCATAATAGTGGTAGTTGCAGTCATTTTGCAGCGGAGCAAATGGTGTAAAGTAAGGTAGAATCTGCCCATGATTTTAAAGAAGGGAAATCTCATAAAATTCTACTGTGTTGCATCTCTTACCTTATAAATTGTTGATTTTTTGCCTGTTTTGTTAAGACATTAAAAAACAAACAGTTAACATAATTAAAAAACTAGCTTCTTAATATTGATAATCAGGTTTAATAACCATAACGCATTCAAGCACACACCTTTCATTAATTCATTAATTCTTCCACAAAACTGACTGGCATTCACCAGAACCAGTTGCTCCAAGTTATACAGCTCTAAACTAGTGTGTTTGCAGCCACCACAGACTGCTCTCTAGACAGTTCAGAATGTATTGATATGTGTTATCTTCCCGTTTCAGTAATAGCTGTGCTTGCCCCCTCTCAGGTTATGCCTGATCTTCCCTTTTGCTCCAGAAAAGACAGTTTGAGGTTTTTGACAGTAAGAAAAAAATGTTTTAGTTTTAGGGACCTGTAAATCTGAGCACTGAAGTGAGATCCACATGCATCCACTGGATTACAAGAAGGCTTATTATTGTTTGTTGTGTGTCCACTTAATTCATGGGCATGTTTTAGGCTAATGCCAACCATTATCAGGTTCAAACCAATTTTTCCTACCTGAGTAAGTAGAATATTGTGATACCTTAAATCAGTTAGAACTCTCTTGTTATATGATACAGTATATGCATATCATCAAAAGAAGGCAGATAAGCATGGGAACTTGTTCCACACTGTGGTAGGAACATGTTCACTGATGCCAGTGTAGGTAGTGAAATTTCTGTGTCATGTACAAAACCCAGAACTTTAGTCATTGTTGTAGGGACATAGTTTTTTCCCTGCTGCCTACACCGTTTCCTACAGGGAGAAGAGTCCAAGGAATAAACAGGAAGGAAGTAACAAACTGGAATGGACACAAACTGGAAAAAGTAGTTGTTAAAAACTGAGGTATGAGGTGAAAACTGAAGAAACACTTAGTGTTTCTATGTGGTGTTTTGAAGT